>OX451735.1:1183474705-1184074705 GCA_948472305.1 Vicia faba | reverse complement strand
CCCCAAAATTTGCTCTCGCATTTTTCCACAAGAAATCACAATTTCGGACTCTTCCTGATTTTTCAGACTGGCTCAAGAATCGGTCAAACAGACTTTTTTTCGTCAGTCAGACAAAATTAGGGTTTTCGTTGATTTTCATGGCTCTGGAACAATTCAAGCAGTTTGTTTAGGGTTTGGTTGATTTTGGCTCAACTTTGATCAGGCGAACGTTTCTTTGACATTTGGCCAGGAATTAGGGTTTTTTATGCGCGGTTCCTCAGAAAGGTTTAACTCTACAATGTTTTCCAAGTTATGCTGAGATATGGATTGAAACATTTGGATTGAGTTCGCATTGTGTGATTAAATCAGTGAAAGGATACATTCGGATTGAATTTGCAGTGTTTGGTTAGAATCAGTAAAGGGAAAATACGTCTGGGCAGTTGTTGTGATTGACTGTGCTTTGCTTTGGATTTGTGAAGCACCAGATTTATTAGTTGATCGATGCTGAAACATTGTTTATTTAATTGTTTATTATTCTGAGTTTAGATAATTGGAATTTATTTCCATTTATTATAATTTTAGAATTATAAATAATAAAATAAATAATTGAAAAGGATAAAAAGAATTAATTGGATAAAAAGAATTTTTATTTCATCTTTAAATATTTGTTATAAATTATTATGTAAATACAAGTATTCATTTACACGATATTTATAATAATAATAGTTACAATAATTAAATTTAAAATAAGACTATCCTAATTTTTTCTAAATCTTCAATTCTTCATTCTTCATCTGTTGCTAAATCCTCTCCATTCAATTTTTATCTGCAAAAGAAAAGAAGAAAAGTTAGAAGCAGATAAATAATTAAAAGCAGACAATTAAAGTTTGGGTTCATCATTAAGGGCAACTGACTGGAATCAGTTAGCCCTCTCTGCAAATCACGGGATTTCTCCCGGTTCACAAAGAGGGATGAATATTTGCTTGCTAAACTTGGAATGCACAGAATTAAAAAAATGCACAAGTTCAAAGTTTGCCAAAAAACTGCATAGTTCAAAGCAAGACAGCACTACAAAGTCCAAATCCAAATTGAACCACAAAATCCCAAACTGAGTTCATATTCAAACTAGGCCAAAAGTTGTCCAAGTACAAAAGGATGTCAAGGCTGTCAAAAATGCTGTCACTAAGAAGCATAAAATATGGAAAAGAAGATAAAGTATGCAGGATAAAACCAATATTGCAAGCAAGCAAGTTTCAATATCATCATTTTCCAGTGTCACCTTTTCAGTAAAAGTACAAGCATAAACATTTTAAAATGCTTAAAGTTGTACTGGAGAGAGAAGAAAGAGAGAAAAGAGGACAGGTTTGCAGGCTTAGGCATGAAAAAGAGAAATATAAAACTAACTACAATAGAACAGTAGAAGGGGGGGGGGGGGAGAAAATCAAAAACAGAAAGAGAACTAAGAGAGATATCATAACCACAAAACTGTCAAGCTTTTCAAACCTCATAGCCAGTTTACATGACCACAAACAGAGGCAAGCCTAAGCATCCAAACACATAACCTGTGTCAAAACTGTAATACTTCCAAGCAGCATCCTGCCCAAACCTGTGTTGCTAAACCAAAGCATCAAAAATATACAACATAAACAGAAGCCCAAAAACCTCAATAGCCTGAAACCATTCAAAACCTTCATAAGTAAACCAGTTCAAAAACCCTCACCAAAACCTTAAACCTGTCAAGCCAAACCTAAAAAACTGTGATAACCATAACCTGTCAAAGCTGTAAACAAAACATCCAAAGCCATATCAAAAACATTCAAACCTTAACCCCTGTCAAAAAAAAGTATAAACTGCACAAGTCTGAAGCTAGCCTCAACCAAAGCCTAACCTGCCTTAAACCTTTCAAGCTAGAAACAACAAACTGATAAAGAAACAAGAGCCTCACCTATTCTCAAGCTCAAGCCTTAAGCTCACAGTAGGAGCCCCAAACTGACAGAAACTTGCACATTCAGGCAAACAACTCAAAGCCCTAAGAGTTTTCTCATCATTGGGCTACCAAACACAAGGCAACCAGAAGAGAAGAGGAAAAGAATCAAATATACTCAAAGGCATTTCCAGCATATCATCATCAAAAATCATCGAGGCAACATAAATCCTCAGTTGGAATCATCATAGGATAGCAAACACATCAAGCTAAAGCATGTTCAGAGGCAACAAAAAGGGCCTCAGAGAATTCTCATCATAGGCAAACAAGCAAGCATTTCAAGGCATCAAGCTAAAGCATATGAAGCATGTAAGCAGGGCGACAAGAAGAAGAAGACAAAGGGGTTTTCAGGAATCATCATTAAACCTAAAAGAAGTGAAACAAAAATACCAAATACCAGGGTTTCCAAGCAGAGCGCGCGGTACCCCGTTTCCCTTCGCCCTTGGCCTTCCGAAGTGCCACCGTCCTCCTCTTCTCCTCTCCAAAGGTTTACTTCTCTCTTCCTTTTTCTTTCGTACCTCATAACAATATTGATAACATAACCAAGAATCAGTTTTTGCCAAGATTAAACAGAAAAGCGTAAAACATAAAATCAAGAAACCAAACCTTATCGCCATCGCCTGATTGATCTTGGAGGGGAGGAAGAAGAAGTGGCACTGGTTGGCCTAGGGCGAGAAGGATGTTGTTCAAAAAACCATAGCAAAGAGAACGAAGAGGAACAAGGACGAACGACGCTGTAACCCTAAGTTTTCTCCAAATGAAACAATAACCCTCAAACCCTAAGACAAAAACCTCTCACAAAACCTGGGCCTTGCCCCACAAATCAGCCTAAGCCCAATCACGAATGCACCCCCCATTTTCTCCTTCTGATGGTTTAAGCCTGGGCCTGCCTCCCCTTTTACACCTTTGGGCCCATCCCATTCTTTTTTTAACAAAAAAAACTATTGATCTTTAAATTAATTTTACATTAATTTTTGCTTTTGTTAAATAAATACACTAATATATTTTACATTAATTAACCATACTTTTTATAACTTACTTAATACTAATTTTATTTTATTTTTACACTAACAATACCTTTTTATGTATATATCATAATTAAATTTCATATAGAAACTAATAAAAATAATATTTTTCTTTACAATTAAACTTACACTTTCTTTAAATTTTTATACATGGAATATTAATTTTTCTTAAAGATAATACTTTTCTTTTGTTTCTAAAAAATACTTTATTTGTACATAATCAATTAAAATACATTTTTTTAAATATACATAATTTAATTAAAATTTAAAACATTTAATTAAAATATTCTTTTTGTACATATTAAAGAAAAATACAAGATTACAGATTAAATAAATAAACATCTAATTCTTTTCATTTAAGTTAACAATACTTAATCTTCACATTAAAATTCACATTTTCTTAACTTGTAAATAATTCTCATACACGTACACTTACACAATACATTTACATTGATACATTATACATTTGTTATTCTTATACATTGCTACATTCGATACATATTACATTTGATCGCAATTCGAGTTGGTTGTAAATTATTGGACACTACATTCCTAAAGTCTCATCCCCATTTGTAAATTTGTACCCCCACTCCCGGATACTATTTGTAATAGCATTGACTTTAAATTCTTGCAATTTATCGCTTTCGAATTATACCATGGTTAGACCTAGGGTTTGCATGTACATAAAATCAAACGCTAGATAACCTAATACAAGACAAATACATGAAATCAATACACAATCACACTTGCACCCCCTAGGGTAATCCCACATGTTGCCTTCCAAAATGGGCCATGCTTGCACGTCGAGTTTCTTTGGCAAAACAATCAAATGATCATAAGTCCCTCGATGACGCTTTCGAAAGTTGCCTAAAACGGAATGATCATAGTCCCTTCAAGCAAATTGCCAAAGACACTTGGCACCATTGCATTCATGGTCCATACGATGACCCACGCCCGTCCCATTAAACATCCTAAACGCAAGATTGTCCACCAAATTCAATGGTGGAACAAAATTGTTAAAAAGGGTTGAAAACATAGAGAAAACCTTTGAATACAATAGGGGTAGACAAAACTCTTAGTTACTTGAGATCAACTTGCAAAAACACTTGCCTTCTTTTCAAAAACCACACTTCATACACACTTTCAAACAAACTTTCCAAAAAATTTTGAAACATCTTTTCGAAAAGATACACACCGTTGTATATACTCAAACACGAGTCATTATAATGGTTGTCGAAACAAAGGCGTCTATTTCAAAAACATTTTCAAAACACACATATACACCACAATTTCAAGCAATCGAAAATCAAGGCAAGTGATCTAAAAAACCAAGTAACTAAGAGCCCATGGATAACCATGGATGAAAAGGGTGCTAATACCTTCCCTTTTCATAATCTACCCCCCGAACCCACGAAATATCTCAAAAGGTTTTTGCTGTGCTTTTTAACCTTTCCTTTAGGATAAAATAAAAAGTCGGTGGCGACTCTTGCTCAACCGAACAAGTGCGAAAACAAACGCAAAACACAAGTCAGTTCTCCCACCGTATCACACACACTGACACTTTCAAAAAGCTTTCAAAACAATTTTTCAAACACTCTTGAGGACTGATACAAGAGTTATTCCGAAATCTTTAAACGAAACTTTTTTCAAACCCACTCACAATTGAGAAGCAAACACTTTTGAAAACACAATGAGCAAGTATCTAAGAGCCCATGGATAACCACAGATAGAAAGGGTGCTAACACCTTCCCTTTCTATAAATCTACCTCCTGAACCGAGAAACTATCTCATAAGGAATTTTGCTGTGCTTTTGTCCTGTCCATGTTGGAGAAAATAAAAGACGGTGGCGACTCTTACTTCCGCGACATTTCGCGAACCAGTGTTAAACAGTCAGTTCTAAATCCACCGATCACAGAACTGGCGACTCTGCTGGGGATATAAACTTATAAAAGTGAGGTGTATCTTAGGACTAAGATCACTTGTGTTTTCAATTGTCTGAATTGTTTGCTTTATTATTGTGGGTACTGTCTTGGGAGTTCTATAGATCCTAACCCGGATCTGGGGGATACCTTCTTAGAAAGTAGCAACAAGGCTGTGAGGGAACTGTGCGGGGTATACCGACATGGTTGAAGCAGCCTTCTACGTTGATATGGCACTTTGGTAAGTACCGGTAACCCTTGAGTTCAGTCAAGGAGAGTACGGGGCCGCCGCGTGGTGTCGTGAAGCATCAACTGACCTTAGGAACCTTAATTGAACCATCTTGGCCTCTTTAGGGTAGTGAGATAACTGACTTTAGTGCAGTCCGAGGTTGGTTGATACTCGATACTACACTCAATTGAGGGTTGTTTTCTTGGAATATTTCGGTCGCCAGTTCAGTGGCTAAATCGAAACGATGAACAATGAAAGCAATTCAGTGATATTGGGACCTTTAGAACCCGGTTACTTCTGATAGGACAGGTTGAGCCCACCAACTTCAAGAGGGTAATACCTAGACCCCATGCTGGCCTAAACTCTAAGGGCTGTGGTGTGACTTGTGTGCCTTACCATGTTTGCTCTTGTGAATATTTGTGGCGTGTTTAATCATAGCATCATAACATCATACAACATCATATGCATTGACTAACCATTTCAGGGGTTCGAATTTTCATCTTTGTTCTTGTTTTGTAGGACATGGAAACTGTTCGCAGAAAGACAATTCAGATCAGCCTTGTAAGGATCCCTCCTCAGCTTAAGGAACTTATATCCAGGATTCCTGAGAGCTCTTCTTTCAGTGAGAGGCATGGAAGACTCATCAGCTTGGTCAACACCAACATTGAGGAAGATATGATAAAGGTCCTTTTCCAGTTTTTTGACCCTCTGCACCACTGTTTTACTTTCCTGGATTATCAACTGGTGCCTACATTGGAAGAGTTCTCCCGGATTCTGAAGATCCCTATCCTTAGTCAACTACCCTACAACGGTACGGAAAAGGAGCCCAAACTTGAAGAGATTGCTAAAGCATTACGCCTACAACCATCTGACATCAAGGGGCATTGGGAAACCAGAAGTGGTATCAAAGGGTTCTTAGCCAGGTTCCTGTATGAGAAGGCCCAAGAATGTTGGAACTCCCTTGACCTACAAGCCTTTGAAGAAGTTGTGGCCCTCCTTATCTATGGATTGGTTTTATTCCCGAATCCCGATCAACTTATAGATATCAGTGCTGTCCAGATCTTCATGTCCAGGAATCCTATACCTACGTTGCTTGGAGACATCCTTCACTCATGTTACACTCGAACCATGAGAAAAAGAGGTGTTCTTATGTGTTGTACTCCTCTCCTAGGAAGGTGGTTTATTTCGCACCTTCCGCAATCAGTTTTGAGGAACGAGCGGGGTTTGAGATGGTCACAACGATTGATGACTCTTACACATGCAGATATACATTGGTGCTCTCGGTCCAGAGAGGATGTCACTATCATTGATCGTTGCGGGGAGTTTCCTAATGTTCCTTTACTTGGAATCAGAGGAGGTATTACTTACAACCCGTGTCTGGCTTGGAGACAATTTGGTTATGCTCGGAGGGATGGCCCTCATGACATGTTAATTCCTGACATAGTTTTTGACTTCGACAATGATGCGCAAGGACTTCGCCAGAGATTTATCAGAGCTTGGAGGATGCCCAACAAGATAGACAGCAAGACACTGGGGCACAGGAACTACATCCCGTTGGAGCCTTATCTCAAGTGGGTACGAGCCCGCTCCCAGAAGTTAGTGATGTCATATCCTCATGTCCTCCCTGTGATCAAAGAGCCAGTTCTGGAAGGAGAGGTGTCCTACACCATTCAGCATCCTGACATGCCCACCTCCTGGGAAGAAATGCAGAAGAGCTGGATCCAGCTTAAGGAAGAACGTAATTCTCTTGAGTCCAGTCTACATGCTAGTGAGAAGAAGGTCTTGGAGTTAACCCGCCTACTGCACGAGGAAAAGACTCTCAACACCTACATTGCTCCAAAGAGGATGCGTAGTGTCTTCTGGGATTGATTTGCTTTTGTAATATTTTGCCCATGAGGCTTTGATGTACTGAACAATTATTTCCTAATGATAACGCGTGTTCCTTTTTGTCTACAACAAATTTGAACTTTCGAACCTTTGAATGCATTGCATAAACACATATCATGCATCATGTGTATAGCAGGTACTCTTCTTTTCAGGTTGCTTAATGTTCTTCGCTATTTATTTCAGCATCATGAACCCTGAATCATCTACCGAGCAGTCTATCAAGGCCCTTCAGGCTCAGAACGCCCAATTCCAAGAGCTGATCATGAGTTTGGCACAAGGTCAAGAGGAGTTGAAGGCTCTGCTGGTTAAGAAGAAGAAAAAGAAGAGAACTGTACTGTTCAACACGGGCCGGAGGTTTGGTAACACACTGCAGAATGAGGTTGATCAAGCTGGTTCTTCTGTAGGAAAAGGCAGTCCCCAGGGGGGAAGGGTTCCTAGTCCGGTGGTCTCTGACAACGAGACTGATTTTAATGAGGAGCAGTATCCTCCAGCTGAAGACAGGTACAAGCAATTAGAAGACCGTCTGAATCCCATGGAAATTCAACAAGTGCCTGGTTTGGATTTCGGAGACTTGGGTCTATCTTCTGGTGTGGTCATCCCACACAAGTTCAAAGCACCATCTTTCGCGAAGTATGACGGGGCGTCCTGCCCTAAGCTACATCTCAGATCTTATGTGCGGAAGATTCAACCATACACTGTGGACAAGAACTTGTGGATCCACTTCTTCCAGGAGAGTCTTTCAGGGACTCATCTCGAATGGTTCTATCAGCTGGATGGAACCAAGGTTCATAACTGGGAGGAGTTGGCTACTGCTTTTTACAAGCAGTATCAGTATAATGCCGACCTCGCTCCTACACGCACCCAACTCCAGGGTATGTCGCTAGGATCGGGAGAAGGTTTTAAAGAGTATGCGCAGAAGTGGAGGGACCTGGCTGGCAGGGTGCAGCCACCATTAACAGACCGTGAATTAGTGGACATGTTCTTGGGGACCCTATCCGGGCCGTTCTTCAATCATCTCATTGGTAATTCAATTGCAGGGTTCACAGATCTCATTCTGACTGGGGAAAGGATAGAGGCCGGTATGAAATCAGGGAAAATTCAGAAAGGTGCGTCTTCAAGTTCTGAGAAAAAGCCTTTTAAAAAGGAAGCCAGTGTTGTGTATGGCCCTAGAAGGCAAAACAAACCAGAGCGCCGCCAAGCTGTCAACGCGGTGGTAATTGCAAAGCCTGATGCCGCTCCTCGGCAACCTAACCAACCAAGGGGTGAGAGACCCAGAAGAGAATACACTCGACTGAGTATGACCTTGTCACAGATCTTGACGCAATTGCTATCGACCAACTTGGTGACCATCAGAGAGGCTCTGAAGGTTGTGAACACTACCTCTCCTAAGTATAATCCAAATGCCCGCTGTGCTTATCATTCTGATAGCCTGGGGCATTCTACTGATGACTGTTGGGCCCTGATAAATAAGGTTCAAGACCTTATTGATGCGAAGGAAATACAGTTTGAGGCACCTGAGAGGCCCAACGTTGTGACTGCTCCTATGCCCTAGCATGGAGTAAATGCCATTGAGGAAGACTTGTATGAAGTTTCTGTGGATGATGTAGCTACTCCTCTGTTGACTGTTAAGAGGAACCTATTGCTAGCCGGTTTATTTCCGGGTTGTAGCAAGGGTTGCCTTCTGTGTGTTGTTACCCCTACTGGTTGTCTGTTGCTGAAGTCAGGAATCCAAAGCCTGATGGATAGCAAGGAAATCTTGTTTAAGAAGACCGTTGTTCCTTTTGTTCCCGCTGAAGAAGTATCTGTCGTCACAATTTTCAACAATCCAACCAAGGCCCCCCCCAAGGAAGCCAGTCAAAATCAGGTCTGTTGCTCCTATTATCATTACTGTTCCGGGGCCCCTCCCCTATGAATCTGACAAAGTTGTCCCATGGCACTATGGGGCAGATGTGTATGTACTTGGAGTAAAGCAGGAGTTCAACACCGGTACCAGTATCAGCAATATCACTGGTCCCGCCAAAGTTACTCGCAGTGGCAGGCTCTTCTCGCCTGACATTGCGCCACCAGTTCTCCGAAGACCTCTTATAATTACGCCTGCAAGTGCGCCTATTTCCACTTATGATCCAGTTTCTACCCCTGATTCCGAGTCATCTGACACTCGGGGCAAAGGGATTGATGATGAGCCTGCCCGGATGGAGGCACTAAAGACTGTGAATGTTGAAGCCTCCCAGCAAGAGATGGAGGAAATCCTTAAAATAATCAAGAAGAGTGACTTCAACATCGTTGAACAGCTGGGGCATACCCCCTCCAAGATCTCTATGATATCATTGCTGCTGTGCTCAGAGGCCCATGCCAAGGCCCTGATTTCATTTCTGAAGACGGCCCATGTGCCACAAGAGACATCTGCAGATCAATTCACTGACTGTGTGGCCAATTTGACCGCTGACAATGGTTTGGGTTTCTCGGATGCTGATCTTACCGCTAAAGGAAAGAACCACAATGATGCCCTGCATGTCTCCATAGAATGCAGGGGCACTACTCTTGCACACGTGTTGGTGGACACCGGTTCTTCCCTGAATGTATTGCCCAAGAAGGCCTTAGACAGGCTGGATTGTGAGGGCCTGGAATTGAAGCCTAGTAACATCATTGTTAGAGCCTTCGACGGTTCTAAGAGGATGGTGTATGGTGAGGTAGACATCCCGATTCGTGTGGGTTCTCAAGTCTTTGATTCAACGTTCTATATGATGGATATTCGTCCATCTTATTCCTGTTTGCTGGGTCGACCTTGGATTCACAAGGCTGGGGCAGTGACCTCCACTCTACACCAGAAGCTCAAGTACCCTGTCAGAGGGAAGATTGTTACCGTGCAGGGGGAAGAAGAGTATATGGTTAGTCATCTGAACTCGTTCCGGTATATTGAGATGGACGAGGAGTTTATTGAAACCCCCTTTCAACATTTTGAGGAGGTGCCACAAACATTGGCAGCAGCAGAAGCAGTAACTGAAGAGGGTTCTCCGTTGAAGATGGCCTCCTTAAAGGACGCCCGGGCTGTAATTGAGAAAGGTGAATGTGCTAACTGGGCAGGCTCCCTGATTTTACTCCTAAAACTGACAAGTTTGGGATGGGTTTTACTGCAGAGGCTCAGAGGGCTGTACGCAAAGTAAGGATCGGAAGGCCTCCCGTGTTCATCACCAACCCGGGAGTGAATGCTATTGAAGGCGATGCGGAGGAATCAGAGTTTGATAGCTGGATCTACCCGACGACTGACGGTGGACTGAATAATTGGACTGAAAAAGATCACATACCTGTTACTTTTGTTACGCAATAATGAATTCCTTTGTTTCTTTAATTTGTAATGAACAATAAATTGAAACTTTCTGGCCCGGTGTCTTACCCGGGGCATCGTGGCTTCATTTGTGAGGGAATATTACTTGTCATTTCCATATATCATGAATAAAGACATTGGACGTTTTTCGCATTTCAAATCTTGTGCTCCCTTTCTTTCTTTATTTCTTTATATATTGCAAAACAGCTGTATTTACACACACTCACTCATACAGGTTCCAATCCACTCTGGATCTCACTGGTAACGACTCTGCTACTGCCAGTTATGACTTTGAAAATCCGATCAACTTAGCCGAAGACGAAGGTGAAGATGATTGCGAAGTGCCTGGTGAGCTTGCAAGACTGCTACTCCAGGAAGAGAGGGCCATTCAGCCACATGAAGAGCCAGTGGAAACGGTAAATCTGGGTACAGAGACAGATAGAAAGGAAGTTAAGATTGGTGCCAATCTGGAGCTCAGCGTGAAATAACGGTTGATTCAGATGTTGCATGATTATGTGAAGATCTTCGCCTGGTCTTATGAAGACATGCCTGGGTTAGATACCGACATTGTGGTCCATCACCTGCCTACCAAGGAAGACTGCCCTCCGGTTAAGCAAAAGGTCCGCCGTATGCGTCCAGAGATGTCCGAAAAGATCAAAGCTGAGGTTATGAAGCAATTCGACACCGGGTTTCTAGCAGTGACTTCTTACCCTCAGTGGGTTGCCAACGTGGTTCCGGTGCCGAAGAAAGATGGTAAAGTCAGAATGTATGTCGATTACATGGATCTGAACAGGGCCAGCCCCAAGGACGACTTCCCCCTACCTCACATTGACGTTCTGGTTGACAATACTGCTCAGCACAAGGTGTTCTCCTTCATGGATGGCTTTTCAGGTTATAATCAGATCAAGATGGCTCTTAAAGATATGGAAAAAACTACCTTTGTTACTCAGTGGGGCACCTTCTGCTACAAGGTCATGCCTTTTGGACTGAAAAATGCTGGGGCAACCTACCAACGTGCCATGGTTGCTTTATTTCATGACATGATCCATCATGAGATAGAAGTATATGTCGACGATATGATTGCAAGGTCCCAAACTAAGGAGGAACACCTTGACCATCTGCAAAAGTTGTTTGACCGTCTGAAATTGTACAAGTTGAGGTTGAACCCGAACAAGTGCACCTTCGGGGTAAGATCTGGAAAGTTGCTAGGCTTCGTCGTGAGCGACAAAGGTATTCAAGTGGACCCTGCCAAGGTTAAAGCCATACAAGAGATTCCAGTCCCCAAGATGGAGAAAGAGGTCAGAGGCTTTCTAGGACGTCTGAATTACATCGCTCGATTCATCTCGCACCTAACTGCTACCTGTGAGCCAATCTTCAAGTTGCTGAAGAAAGATCAGGTAGTACGTTGGAACGATGAATGTCAGGCCGCTTTTGACAGAATCAAAGAGTATCTCCAAGAACCACCCATCCTTATGCCACCGGTCGAAGGGAGACCTCTAATACTATACTTGACAGTACTTGACAGCTCAATGGGGTGTGTGATGGGGCAGCATGACGAGTCTGGCCGAAAAGAGCACGCCATTTATTACCTTAGCAAAAATTTTACCGACTGTGAGACCTGATACTCACTGCTCGAGAAAACTTGCTGCGCTTTGGTATGGGCTGCTCGCCGGCTGAGACAGTATATGCTGACTCACACTACTCTGTTGATCTCAAAGATGGATCCAATAAAGTACATATTCGAAAAGCCTGCTCTGTCTGGGAGAATAGCAAGATGGCAAATGATCTTGACGGAATACGACATCCAGTACACGACTCAGAAAGCTATCAAAGGAAGTGTATTGGCAGACCACTTGGCACACCAGGCAGTGGACGACTACCAGTCAATGAACTTTGAATTTCCTGACGAGAGCATCATGATAGTGACGGATTGTGAAGTACCTGGACCGGATGAAGGACCTGAGGAAGGATCCCGATGGTCTATGCACTTTGACGGAGCCTCCAACGCTTTGGGTAACGGTATCGGTGCTGTGATCATATCCCCTCAAGGCACTCATACTCCACTTACTGCCTGGCTATGTTTCAACTGCACCAACAACATGGCGGAGTATGAGGCATGTATCATGGGTCTTCAAGCTGTGATTGACTTAAGGATCAAGTTTCTGAGTGTCTTCGGAGATTCCGCTCTCGTGATCAATCAGATCAAAGGCGAGTGGGATACGAAACATCTGAATCTTATTCCTTACAGAGAATGTGTGTTGACGTTGATCCCCCATTTCACAGAGATCACTTTTGAACACTTTCCAAGAGAGGAGAATCAGTTGGCGGACGCGCTGGCTACGATGTCTTCTATGTTCAAAGTCAAGTGGGACAATGAGGCTCCCCGGATCATCATCTGGAAACTGGACGAACCTGCATACTGTTGTGATCTTGAGGCTGAGGTAGTAACTGAAAAACCCTGGTACCATGAAGTGAAGAGGTACTTGGAAGCTCAGGAATACCCTGAAGGTGCATCCGTCAACGACAAGAAGTTTCTGAGAAGGTTCGCAGCAAAGTTCTTCCTCAGCAATGGCATTCTATACAAGTGAAACCATGATTCGACCTTACTGCGTTGTGTGGATAAAACTGAAGCAGAAAAGATCATGGCAGAGCTGCATGAAGGTACCTTCGGAACACATTCCAGTGGACACACCATGGCAAAGAAAATCCTTCGGGCATGATATTTCTGGTCTACAATGGAAGCCGACTGTTACCAACATTCTCGGACATGTCATAAGTGCCAGATATACGAAGATAAGGTGCATGTTCCTCCAGTTCCTCTGAATGTCTTGACAGCACCTTGGCCTTTTGCAATGTGGGGTATTGACATGATCGGAGAGATTAAACCTACGGCGTCCAACGGGGATCGCTTCATCCTGGTGGCGATTGATTACTTTACAAAGTGGGTTGAAACAGCTTCCTATGCTACTGTAACCAAGAACGTCGTGGCACGATTCATTCGGCATAATCTGATCTGTCGATACGGCGTCCCGGAAAGGATCATTACGGACAATGGCACCAATCTCAATAACAAGATGATCACTGAGCTCTGCGAGCAATTCAAGATACAGCACCACAACTCTTCTCCTTACCGGCCGAAGATGAATGGGGCTGTAGAAGCAGCTAATAAGAATATCAAAAAGATTGTGCAGAAGATGACAGTGACCTACAAATATTGGCACGAGATGTTACCGTTCGCTCTTCATGGGTACCGTACCTCAGCAAGGACGTCAACCGGGGCAACTCCCTTTTCTTTGGTCTACGACATGGAGGCAGTCTTACCGATTGAAGTTCAGATACCCTCTCTCTGGATAAGGAAGGATGCAGATCTGAGCGAAGATGATTGGATCCAGACACGACTTGATCAGCTAAATCTAATTGACGAAAAGAGACTCGCTGCTAATTGTCATGGTCAAATGTACCAAAAACGGATGATCAGGGCATTTAACAAAAAGGTCAGACCACAAGAGTATCAAGTTGGGGACCTGGTAATCAAAGGCATCATTCTTCCTCAAAGTGATCCCAGGGGCAAATGGACCCCCACGTACGAAGGGCCATTTGTGGTTAAACATGTGTTCTCAGGAGGAGCCATGATTCTAACCACCATGGATGGTGACGACCTTCCTCACCCCGCCAATGCAGACATAGTAAAAAGATACTACGCATGATAAAAGACCCGCTAGGTTGACATACCTAGGAAAAAATTAGGGCTTCCCGGCGAACCAAAAGGGTTCGGGCAAAATGAGGGATGAAATGAAAAAAAATCTGTATACCCGACAAGTCGAAAACCTGAAAAGGCGGCTTGGGCAAAAATGGGTATCCCGGTGGACTGAAAACCCGAAGGGGCGGTCCAGGCAAAAGTTAGGGATTAACGCGTAATACTATGTCTCATTGGATCACTTTGCATCCAGAATCCGGTATCAACATCAAGTTCAGACGGCATCGATCAGTCAGCTTCATCTTCAACTGAGCAGCCAAGTGATGAGACGCTCGAAGATATAAAAGCGATAGCAGAGTTGGAACCCAGTGGGATTATCTTTTTCACATAGCTGTTTTGTTTTCCCTTTTTCATAAAATTGTATAAACTCTGTTGTTCGGCGGCGTTCTCTTACTAGGACGTCAGCCTCTTGTACATAAACGCCTATTTATAGGCAAATTCAAAAATCAATACAAATTCACTTTTAAGACCAATTGCCAATTGTTTTTCCTTTCTCTGTTTTGTTTTGCGAAGAACGTCTAATGTTCAATTTGTGATATATACATTTGACAATAATTGCTAACTCATAAATATTTGCATGCGAAACAAAGGATTAATTACAGGTAACATTAGAAACAGGGGCAATAATGAGTTGTCTAGGCGATCTAATTGCTCGGTCCACCAAGGTACCAAGGTAAGTTCGGCTGAAGAATGTAACCAAGATGTCTTAATCCCCCAGAGAATGAGCCAAGATTCAACGATGCTCTCCCAAGCAGTTGGCCTCCCATCAGCTCTGAACAAGGCACAGTCTCTCCTAGCAAGTCAGCGATACTCTCCCCAAGCAGAGTTAGCCTACTCTATCAACCTTAAGGAAGTTGGGTACCCCCAGCAGATCTCAACATTCCCCAGCGCAATATACAGACATTTTTAACAAGCATCCCCGGCAGTCTTGATCTAAGATTGTTCCTCGGAGGAATACCAGACGTTCAAGTGAAGTCATTTCCCCAGTCCAATCTCAAAAGTTTCCCCAGGAAAGTGGAATTCATCTCCCCAGCAGGTCTTGAAGCGTATCCCCAGTAGATTCTGGAAGCTTATCCCCTGCATAGCACAAACGCTCCCCCGGCTTTATTCAGAAGGTTATTTCCCCACCAGGATATAACTGGGTTATCCTCAACCAATAACCATGGAAAGATCGTCCCCGGCGAAGTCTTCCTAGCCCCAGCGAAGTTCATCAAACCTTCCAACAAAACTTAACAATGGTATCCCCAGCGGAGTTATCACCAATCTCAGCAAAGTATCTCTTTCCCCACAGAGTTCACTCCCCGCAGAGTAATCTATTCGCCAAGTTTATTCCCCAACGGAGTCATCGTCTCCTACCAGTATTCTTGCAACTATCATCCTCAGTGGAAACAGAGAACACTCTACTCGTCCACAGCAGCCCAGGATTTAACTTCCCGGCACACGTCAAGGATTTACTTTCCAAGACGAAAATACATTCATAAATATCACATCTTCATACATTATAGCATGCACATACACATACATTCATAAATATCACATCTTCATACATTATAGCATGCACATACGCATCATGAACATACAATCTCATTTATTCTAAGAACATCACGCATGTCATACATCATGACATTGCATACAACTAACATTTTGTCTTTTCAGGACAAAGGTCAATACGAAGATAATTGCTACCAACTGTCGTGATTCCAGATCCGATTCCTGTATCTTGCCAGGGTGTATCTGTTGACGATTAATTCCAAACTCGATTCCTGTATCTTGCCAGGGCACGTCTGAAGAGTTTGAAGATCCGATTCCTGTATCTCGCCAGGGTGTATCTGTTGACGACTACATTACCAGACTCGATTCCTGTATCCGTCCAGGGCACGTCTGAAGAGTTCGAAGATCCGATTCCTGTATCTTGCCAGGGTGTATCTGTTGACGACTACATTACCAGACTCGATTCCTGTATCTTGCCAGGGCACGTCTGAAGAGTTCGAAGATCCGATTCCTGTATCTTGCCAGGGTGTATCTGTTGACGACTAACATTACCAGACTCGATTCCTGTATCTTGCCAGGGCACGTCTGAAGAGTTCGAAGATCTGATTCCTGTATCTTGCCAGGGTGTATCTGTTGACGACTAACATTACAAGACTTGATTCCTGTATCCGGCCAGGGCACGTCTGAAGAGTTTAAAGATCTGATTCCTGTATCTTGCCAGGGTGTATCTGTTGACGACTAACATTACCAGACTCGATTCCTGTATCCGGCCAGGGAACGTCTGAAGAGTTCGAAGATCCGATTCCTGTATCTTGCCAGGGTGTATCTGTTGACGACTATATTCTCCGGACTCGATTCCTGTATCCTGCCAGGGCACGTCTGAAGAGTTTAAAGATTCGATTCCTGTATCCGGCCAGGGCACATCTACATAAAGAGTTTGAAGATCAACTCCTGTAACAGGCCAGGTAATTATTTTCTTTCTCAGGTACGCAAGTTCTCGCTAAGGAATCTCTTACGCGATCGACACCTAGATGGAATCTGTAAGCCCATCCACATACCAGCAATCTCCAAATGGCTTCCATAAGCCCATTCCCGACAAGGTTCTGTCACATTTTCAGATGGCATCTATAAGCCCATCCCCCTATCCATCATCAGTCTCCAAATGGCATCTGTAAGCCCATTCCCACTATCATACTGCTGACACTCCACTATGTGAGTGCAAATTTCTGGGCACTCTAGTGTTCAATCATCTTCTACCTTCGGACTACGAAAGGCACGCCAGCCAATCTACATCCTCAGGTCTAAGAAGATTGAATAGGGGCAACTGTTGTACCCCAAAATTTTCCCTCCCGTATTCCTCAAGATTTGCCAAGATCAAGCTTCAAAATCTCTCAAGGGTTGCACAATCCAATGGCCTCCTAACACAGTCAAAATTAGGGTTTTGGTTCTGGCAAAGAAATTGAGGTTTCCAAGGGTCCAATCAAGTCCCACATGCCTACATACATTGTCAAGCATCCATATGCCAAGTTTCAAGACTCACAGCATCAAGTTGCCCAGTTAAAAACCCTAAATGCTTCACAGTCAACTACAGGGGCAAAATGGTCATTTGACAGCCAAAAGTCAAAATTTTTGGTCAACATCTTATTTTTAAGCCACAAACATCATTTAATCAATTCTTGATCATGATTTCTCAAAGCATGGCTCAAAAAGTCTCAAGATGCAAAAGTTTCTATTTTTGGACAGTTGAAAAGTCAACTGCAAATTGACCAAGGCATAACTTCTTCATGGTTTATCATAAAAATCCCATCCAAAGCTCATTTTGAAGAGGATGACATTTCCTACAACTCATCTTCACACTTCAAGTCCAAGAAATGCTCTCACAAAAAGTTATCAATTTCAACATTATAGGTCATTTCCAAAAGTCAACAAAAAGGCACTTTAAGTCAAAGACCATAACTTGAGATTGGTAAATCAAAATGACATGGGACCAAAGACATTGGTTAGAGGACTTCAAGACCTTTCCAAAATGTCCAAGAACATGATCATAGCTTCAAAATTGAGCAAGATATGCCTTGTAGAAGTTGGGAAACCTTTGGGAATTTTGAAAAGTCAACTTTGCTTCAAAAGCTTCAAAAATGGTAATGGGCCTCAATTTCTTTCATGAATCATTACCCAAAGGCTATGCACGACCCATTGACCTCAAAGGGATTTATTTTCTTATTTTTGATTAATTATTTGAATTTTTATTATTATTAATTCATTTAATTAAATTTAAATATGAGAAAAATATCAAATCATGGTTTTAAATCTTTTTTGTGCAGCAAATATATTTATGATATGCAAAAGATCTCGTGCACCATCTCAAAGGACAAAATCATCCATATTTGGCATGATTGGCATGGAAAAAGATTGAAAAAAGATATGGGAAAAATCAAATATTCAAAACATGAATGCATGAATCCATGGGCTTGGTTTTAACCTAATTTCATTCATGTACTTATGCACAACTAAAACCTAATACATTGGACACGAAAAACTGCTCAAAAAGATATAACCAAATTGCAACTTTTGACAAAAATTTTGGAATCTGAAATCATATTTGCAGGGTGTTTCAAAGCATAACAAGTATTCCATTGTGTTACTGGACCTTCCAGGAATAGATTGCAATCAAGAACACGCCTCCACACTCAAAGAATTGGTAGAACAGCATCAAGTTCATCACAAACTTTTCCATAATCGTGTTTTAATTTTCATGCATTATTCATGTATTTTATTTGTTGATTTACACTAATCATGATGTTCTGAAGCGATTGGCATGGGTTAATTGACCTAATGTTGCCTAAAACGAAATCTGCCATGGTTGAAGCTTAGGGTTTCAGAAGCTCTAAATTGGGGCTTTCTTCATATGGAAAAATTAGACCTTAAAACCTATGCCATTAAACTCGTTGCAACAAGACGAAGCTATTAATAACCTCGCGCCCTTTTTATATTTGTCCATCTGCTAATCGCTATTTTTTCTGGTTGAGTTTAGTGGGGGTTTAAAACCCCCGCTATTTGTTTATATTACAGATACAAAAAGGAAGAAGACGCATGCGTGTCTTCATGTGGTTGGACAATTCAAATAATTCAGCACGCTTTTTGCTTTGTACCACTAACGTTTGTTTTTTTAATATAATAATCATGCTTCATTATGTTAACAAAGAAACGCAATAGCCTGGTTGGTTGTTGAGGTGTCCTGCCAGTACTGGGACCTGAGTTCGATTCCCAGGTCCCCTCACTTAATTCATGAATTTTGTTACAATGTGTTTCTATGCAGCACTTCATCCAAAGTCCACCATGCACGCTCACACTCAAGCCTGCCACGCGCCCATGAGCTTCAATCTAAAGGCTGCAAAAGGATGTCTACCATGTACCTCAGTCAATGGACATGCACTCAAGCTGGAAAGTCAACAGAGGGCTTTGTTCTGGTGGGCCAAATTGCTTCCAAAAAACCTCCTAAATGGCCCTGATACCCCCCATGGTTTGCATTAATTTTTAATTTTTATTTGTTTTTCTTTCTTAATTCTATTAATTATTTTAATTGTTTTCTTTTAATTCCATAAAATAACTTTTCATAATATAAAATACAGAAAAATCAAAAAATGTCTATTTTTATTAATATTAATTTCACCATTATTATTTTTTGTAAATAAACTTTAACCATTAATTTAGTAAATTAGGTTTTAAAAACTTTAATCTTTTTCTTAAATAAATTAAAATATGTAGAAATTAGGTTTTTTTAACATTCTCATCTTTTTCTTAAATAAATAATTTTCTCACCATTTATTATTATTATTAATTACTAAATATTTTGTAAATAAACATGTACATTAATTATTTAGTAAATTAGGTTAAACTTTAATATTTTTTTTCATTAATAATTAAAAACAACTTAGAATTAGGGTTTCTCTTGATTTTCAATTTTCTTTATTTTCATAAAACCAAAAAACATAAAAAAACAATTTCTTTTCTTAATTAAATAATTAATTAGCCTTTTAATTTCATTTAATTTCTCAAAAGGGTCCAACGCCCTCGGACATTCGATTCTAATTTCTTTTCGCGTATTTATTTTCTTTTCGAATATTATGTAACTGCTCAAGCCATGTAATAGTAATTAGGTCTTTTACTTTTCGCATTTTTATTAAAACGGGTCTTTGTAATTTGGCGATGTATAGACCCGCGCCTTGTAATAGCGTAGGATTTTACTTTCCGCATTTAAATTTCCGCACTTTTAAATTATAATTGCATGAAAGAATGTATGGCCTAAATTAAAAACAAGCGTAGATCACCATGATACATGTACAAGATAAAACATTAACGTGAAAATAACACACAAATTCACACACCACTCTTAGGGTACGCCTCACCTGTTGCCTTCGAAAACGTGGTCGTCGAGTATAGGACGTTTTAGTAAGTCCTTATGTCCATGATCCAGTTGCCTCGAAACAGTTTCCTCGGATTAAAAAAGGATCAATGGCATAGGGGTAGCTTCTAAGGTGTCCTACTGTTACTCTGGTGACCACACTGTCCCTAAAAACGAATTGACTCGAACACCTCCAAGGTGGTGCTACCTACCTCTCAATGGTGGGATGGCACTACCTTAAGGACATTTACACAGCTTAATTCCTTAGGGTAGGTAGATGACTCGTAGATACTTGCTCTATTCAAAAACAAATCAAAACTCTTTTCACACTGACACTTTCAAAAAGCTTTCAAAACAATTTTTCAAACACTCTTGAGGACTGATACAAGAGTTATTCTGAAATCTTTAAACGAAACTTTTTTCAAACCCACTCACAATTGAGAAGCAAACACTTTTGAAAACACAATGAGCAAGTATCTAAGAGCCCATGGATAACCACGGATAGAAAGGGTGCTAACACCTTCCCTTTCTATAAATCTACCTCCCGAACCGAGAAACTATCTCATAAGGAATTTTGCTGTGCTTTTGTCCTGTCCATGTTAGAGAAAATAAAAGACGGTGGTGACTCTTGCTTCCGCGACATTTCGCGAACCAGCGTTAAACAGTCAGTTCTAAATCCACCGATCACAGCTAGCAACTAAGAGCCCGTAGATAACTAAGGATGGAAAGGGTGATAACACCTTCCCTTTTCATAACCTACCCCCCTTACTCAAAAAATTTCTTGAAAGGTCTTTCCTGTTCTTTTCACCCTTTCCTTTGTTGGATAAAAGAAAAGTCATTGGCGACTCTTACTAACCGCAACATTTGCGATAAAATGCAAAACCAGTAAAAGTCAGTTCTCCCACCATATTACACCAGAATTCCGCCTAGAATGGCTTGTCTAAAAGACGCTAGAGCTGAGATAGAAGAAGGTGGTTGCACTACTTGGGGTCAGCTTCCTGACATTCCTTACAAGTCTGATTAATTTGGTTTGGGTTTCACTACAAAGGCTCAGAGGGTTGTTCGTCGTGTTCGTGCTGGGAGACCGCCATTCTACATCAACAACAACAGAGTCAACACTGTGGAAGATGCTGATAGTGATTATGACCTAGACAGTTGGATTTTCCTACCACCCGCAACGGGCTCAACAATTGGAAGACTGGAAACTTTATACCAATCTCCTTTAGTCAGGAGTAAATTCTATTTTCATTTTTCTTTCTTTTAAATTTTTGGATATGTAATTTTAAACAATAACTTTAAACCTTGTGCCTTGCCCGGGGCATAATGGTTCATTTGTTAGGGTGTCATTTTTCATTCGCATATTTTCATTTAATAAATCATTGGACGTTTGCATTCATATTTTGCGCTCTTTGTATTTCTTTTACTTTATTGCTTTCAAAAAAGCTATGTGTTCTTACACACAGCCACACAACAAATTGCAGATCCATATCCACCCTGGATCCCATTGATAACAATTATGCTATTGCCAATTATGACTTTGAAAATTCGATCTACCAAGCCAGGGACGAAGGAGGAAGATTATGAAGTACTTGGAGAGCTTGCTAGATTGTCAATGCGGGAGGAAAGTGCCATACAACCACATGAAGAGCTAGTCGAGGTTGTGAACTTGGGTACTGAAGAGGACAAGAAAGAAGTCAAGTTAGGTGTCAACCTAGAAGACATTGTCAAAAAGAGATTAATCCAGATGTTGTGTGACTATGTTGAGATCTTTGTTTGGTCGTACGAGGACATTCCAGGGCTTGATACCGACATTATGGTTCACCGTCTATCGATGAAGGAAGTTTGTCCTCCTATAAAGCAGAAGGTTCATCGTATGCATCCCGAGATGTCTGAAAAGATCAAAGCTGAGGTTATGAAGCAGTTCAGCACAGGGTTCTTAGCTGTTACGTCCTATCCTCAGTGGGTTGTAAATGTGGTTCCAGTACCTAAGAAGAATGGAAAAGTGCGTATGTGTGTAGACTACAGGGATTTGAATAGGGCAAGCCCCAAAGATGACTTTCTTCTTCTGCATATTGATGTTATGGTTGACAACACCACTAAACATAAAGTGTTTTCCATCATGGATGGTTTCTTTGGTTATAATCAAATCAAGATGGCACCTGAAGACATGGAGAAGACTACTTCTGTCACACAATGGGGAAATTTTTCTACAAGGTTATGCCTTTTGGTTTGAAGAACTCCGGTGCAATATATCAACATTGTTGTACCCCAAAATTTCCCCTCTCATTTCTCAAGAAATCTCTCATAAGATCTCCATTGATTTAAGACTACACAAGGTTTGATCAGCTCAAGCACCTTCTCAAACACTGACAACTCAAAATTAGGGTTTGAGTTTGTACAAAGATAATTGAACTTATAATGCCTTATATGACTTTAATGGATCATTTTGGATCCCCAAGATTACTCATGTCAAGTTTTAGGCTTTAGATCACATTTTTGCTCAGTCAATTGATCAGTTGACATAAAATCAATAGTATTAGGGAAAAGTCAATTGTGGTCAATTTGCAGGAAAACTTCCTAATTTTTTATCCATATAAACATTATTAACTCATATATGTTAATTGATCAAGTTTGGATCACAACTCCTCAAAGAAATTTGATCAGAACACCAAAAGGGCAAAATGGTCAAAATTAGGGTTTTGATTGAGAAGGCTCATTTCTTGACTTTTGACCAAGAAAATGACTTGTTGGTTTAAGACATGATCTCAAGGATTATAATGCACCATCTTGACCTTTTTGCATAGTTCAATTACCTCTCAAGATCATCGGATTGACAAATGAATTTCAATCAACTGATGAAAAGTCAATTGTACACTGAAAAGTCAAACTTTGACTTTTTGATCAAAAATCAAGTTTCAAAAATCATATTTCATCAAGGCATGTCAAAATATGAAATTTGTTCATCAAGAAATTAAAAAGTCAAAATTATCTTTGAAAAGTCAAAATTCTAGGACTTAGAAATTTTTCTAACTGTTAGAAAGTTAACATTATTTCATAACTTTGTGCCAAATTTCCACCATGATGCAAGATGATTAAAGGAAAACTTCAAACATGAAAGTTGTAGATCTCAATGAGATCTAAAACTTTGTATAAGGAATAAAGTTCTAAAAATGCTTGGATTTCAAGTTATTGATTCAAGAAGTCATGTACATAATACTAAAAATACTTAGTGAAATTTTGAGTATTTTAGTTAGGATTTTGACCTAACTTCATGGCAACTTTTCACCTAGTTCCAAGTTGAATATTAAAAAATGTCCAACATGAAGGTTGTAAGGGATGTTACAAGCTTTCCAAAATGTCCAAGAACTCATTGAGATCATGTTTGAGCTAAGAGAATCGAAGACAAGAAGATAGACATTCATTCTTGAATTATAGGTCACTTCCATGATGAACAAGAATTCAAATCCCTTAGCCATGCCTTGTAATCGTGCTTTGCAGGCCTCCTAGTCTATAAATCTCTCCATAGTCAGAAGATTACACAAACTTTATGGCTATTATCCATTAAATCCAAGCTTTGTCTAAGTTAACTTGCCATTTTTGGAAGAAAGGCAAGACTTCCATTTTAGAAAAGTATGCTTTTGCAAATGTCAACCCTTCTTGAGCCTCTCAATGGAACCTTCTGCACACACTAAACCTAGAAACTCAGAAGAGGCATGTTTAAAGTAATTCAACCACTCTACATAGCTTGTACCATGCATTGTGATTTTGGTTTTCCACTTTACTTCAAAATAAAGAAACCTAGCCATAACCCTACAACTCAGAAGTCCCTTGTGCAAAACATCTCTAACCTTTTCCATACAAATATACAAGTCTTTGGCAAGAAAACAGATGGATGCTAAGGCCCTAAAACTCCCTCAAACACTCACAAAATAGAAATTTCTCAAAAAATACCATTGATACACAGTTTTTCCCTTGAACTTGTATCTTTCATTTCCCTCGTGTGTTTTCCCTCAAAATCATTTGCAAACCTTCTATACCTCAAATATAGTCCATCCCTGTCCTTGTTTTGGAACTGTAACATCTCCAACACCATCCTCCATAACCAAAAATAAAGGTCTGTAATTTGACTTCTCCAGACCATTCCAGCCATCCATAGCTCAAGCTAAGCATTGCATTAGCTTCCTAGAGGTCCAAGGAATCCAACCTGATCATCACAACTCTTTGAAAGCAGCTCAAACTCATTTTACAATTTCCAGTTCTTGAGGTATTTTTCTGAACTTTCATCTCTTCATTTAGGCATTGTTAGGCTTTCATTTTCAAAGACAAAATATAGATATCATTTCCCTGATGTTGTACATATCCATAGTTTTCATTTATTTTGCTTGAGCTTAGAGAATTTTAAGTTTGAAAATCTCTGAAAAAATTTAGGTCAGGATTTGGTACTTTTAGAAATACATGTTCATCTTTGATCGTTAGTCCAAATTGTTTACATTTCTGAAATCCTGGTAAAATTTCTAACAAGTTTGATGTTGGAAGTTTTGAGAATGGATGAGAAATGAATGAGATACATGGACTCTGGCTGGAGGTTGAAGATGAAGTTCATTTCTAGGAATTGATTTGTAATATATATTTATTGTTTTGTTTAAGTTAACAGATGTATAGCCACCCCAGTGGTAAGGCAGCGCGCGTATTATGTGAAGGGCGTGGGTTCAAGCCCCAACGCTGCCATTTTGCTTTTTTTTCTAACATTTTCCATCTTTTCATTGTTTGAACAAGCCAGCGTGCCTGGGCCTCCATAACTGGGCCTTTGCATTTTTACTTTTACTAACCCTCATGTTTCCTTTTGACAACACAGCCCATTTCATTTTATTTTATTTTGTTTTTATGTTTACAAAAACATTAATGGGCCAAACTCAAAGAAAAACTGCTTTTTTCTAACAAACACCTTAAATTCCATTTTTACCTCCTGACTTTATTTTTTCATATCTTGTTTTATTTTCTTTATTTTTGTTATTATTATTATTATTATTATTATTATTATTATTATTATTATTATTATTATTATTATTATTATTATTATTATTATTATTATTATTATTATTATTATTATTATTATTAATAAATCCAAAATCCAAAAATATATTTTTATTTATTATTTGCATTTTATATACTTATATTTTATTCCTTTTAAAAAAACAAAAAGACAAAACATTTTTCTTATAAAAACTTAATTTATTTTTCTTAATAAATTAATAATTATATTTAGGTTTAGTTATTTTCTTTTTAATTAAAATTAACCTAGAATTTAGGTTTTCTTTTAATTAATTAATTTCCATACTATTTTGATTAAACTTAAAACCTTTTTCATAAAAAACCTAAAAATGCTTTCTTGATTAATTTTATTTCTTTTAAACTAGGGTCTAATTTTACTTATTTTAATTAATTGTTTTATTTTAGATAATTAGGTTAAAACCATTTTTCCTTAACAAAATCCAAACAAAAAAATCCATTTCTTTTTCATTTATATCCTTGTACATTATATTCCTTTAAATTCGTGTACATTATTCAAGTTTCAATATGGTTGTAATAGATAATTAGGTTTAATTTCTTTCAATCCCCATTTGTAAATTTGTATACCCCATCCCCAAATGATGTAATAGCGTAGTAAATTTACTTTCCGCAATTTATCGCTTTCATATCAATGCTAGTAAATTAGGGTTTGTATGGAAAGATAAAATCAATGCTTAGAGAACCCTAATTCAAGATAAACCACGCATGAAAAAATAAACACTTGCACACTTACACCTCTAGGGTTAACTCCACTTGTTGCCTATAAAAATGGTCATATTTTGCATGTGAGATGTCTTAGCAAAAACAATCAAAAATACAAGATCATAGTCCCTCGATGACGCTACGAAAGTTGCCTTACAAATGATCTTAGTCCCTCAAGAGAAATGCTAAGACATCTCACAACATTGCTATCATGACTATACGGTGACCCACGCCCGTCCCTTTATATCCAAAGATAAGGCTTCTTACCAATCAATGGTAAGATAGCAATATCAAAGGAAGAGAGAAATGAACAAAAGACTTTTAAGTAGGTAGAAATGTTCTAAGTTGCTTGCTCACTTTCAAAATAAATAATCCTTGCAAACACACACCAAACACTTTCAAAATAAACATCCTTGCAAACACACATCAAACACTTTCAAAACATGAAATATTTTCAAAATTCCAACACTTTGAATACGTTCTTACAAAACAAGAACCATTACAAAGTTTTCCTAAACGAATGCGCCTTTTCAAAATACTTTCAAAAACCACCACAAAGCACATTTTCAAACAAAGCAAGTGATCTAGCAAGCAACTAAGAGCCCATAGATAACTATGGATGAAAAGGGTGATAACACCTTCCCTTTTCATAATCTACCCCCCGAACTCAATAAAATATCTCAAAGGTCTTTCCTGTTCTTTTCACCCTTTCCTTTATTTAGATAAAAGAAAAGTCGGTGGCAACTCTTGCTAACGGCAACAATTGCGATCAAACGCAAAACATACCAAGTCAGTTCTCCCACCGTATTGCAGAACTGGCGACTCTACTGGGGAGTACTTAAAAATGGGGTTACCTTAGGGCTAGATCACCATTATTTGCTTTCATTGTTTGACTTGCTTGCTTTACATTTTTGGTTTCTTGTTTGGGCTTGTTTTGATCCTCAACCCGGATCTGGGATACCTTATAGGTAAATAGCAATACATTGTGGAAACTGTGCGGGGTATACCGACATGGTCTAATAAATAGCTATGTTAGTGTGACATATTTATTGGTACCGGTAGCCCTTGAGTAGTCAAGGAGAATACAGGGCCGCTGTGTGGTGTCATGAAGCACTAACTGACTTTAGAACCTTTACTTGACGAACTTGGCCATTAGGAAGTAGTGAGATAGACGGATTTAGTGCAGTCTGAAGTTGGTTGATACTCAATACTACGCTCATTGAGATCGGACTTCTCGGGATATTTCGGTCGTCATTAAAGAGGCTTGCACTGAAACAATACCCGATAAGAAATATTAGTGATATTGAGATCCCTTAGAACTCGGTTACTATTACTAGGACAGGTTGAGCCAACTAAACTTCAAGAGGGTACTTACCTAAAAGACTCCATGCAACCCTAAACCTAAGGACTTGTTTTCCTTATGTGTGTATGCTTACTTGTACATAACATCATAAACATCATAACATCATAATCATTCTCACTAACCATTTCAAGGATTATTGGGATTTATCTTTGTTCTGTTTTGTAGGACATGGCTTCCATCCGCATGAATACTATCCAAGTCAATCTCGTAAGAATTCATTCTCAACTTAAAGAATTAGCATCAAGGGTCCCTGAGAATTCTTCATTCACCGAAAGACATGGTCGCCTCCTAAACTTGGTTACCTCGAGCACTGATGAAGATATGATGAAGGTGCTTTTCCGGTTCTTCGACCCTTTACACCATTGCTTCACCTTTCCTGATTACCAGCTTGTACCTACTATGGAAGAATTCTCTCAACTCTTGAGGATTCCCATTCTCAATCAACTACCTTTCAACGGTAGAAAGAGATCCAAGCCCTGAAGAGATTGCCTGAGTGCTACACTTGCAACAATCCTATATCACGACTAATTGGGAAACAAGGAGTGGTGTTAGAGGGTTCTTAGCCAAGTTCTTGTTGGAGAAGGCTCAATATTGTTGGAACACTCTGGATTTACAAGATTTTGAAGAAATATTGGCCCTTCACATCTATGGGATGGTTTTATTTCCAAATCCTGACCAACTTATAGATGTAAATGCTGTCAAAATCTTCATGTCTCGCAATCCCGTGCCTACTTTGTTGGGAGATATCCTACATTCTCTCCACTCTCGCACTATGAGGAAGAGAGGGACCCTCATGCGTTGCACTCCTCTTTTGGCTAGATGGTTTATTTCACATCTTCCCCAATCTGTGTTTAAGAATGAGAAAGATTTGAGATGGTCACAGAGGTTGATCTCACTCAGATATTCAGATATTCACTGGTGTTCTCGATCCTTATAGAACATTACTATCATCGACCGTTGTGGGGAATTCCCTAATATCCCTTTTCTTGGCATTAGGGGAGGTATCAATTAAAACCCTTGCTTGGCTTTGCGACAGTTTGCGTATGCCCGAAGAGATGGTTCACATGATATGCTCATCCAAGGAGTGGTATTCAACTACAAGAGCGACGGTCCAGGCTATCATCAGAGGTTTGTACGAGCTTGGAGGATGGTAAACAAAGTGTATAGTTAGACGCTGGGACACAAGAATTATTTTCCTCTTGAGCCTTACCTTAGGTGGGTATGATCTCGTACTCAAAAGCTCGTAATGCCTTACCCCTCCATCCTACCAGTTATCTTGGAGCATGTGGCTGAAGAAAAGGTCCCGTACACTGTCCTCCATCCCGATATGCCTACTTCTCTTGAATACTTGCAAAAAGGTTGGATTCATCTAAAGGAAGAACGAGATACCTTCGAAGCTCAATTCTATGCTAGCGAGAAAAGGGTTCTAGAACTTACAAAGCAACTCCATGAAGAACAAAGCTTGAACGCCTACCTTGCATCAAAGAGGATGTGTTCGACCTTTTTATCTTAGAGATTTATTTTGTAAGCCCAAGAGGCACGATGTAGTCATTTTGAAATAATTAATGAAATTTGACGTTTGTTCATTCTTTGTCTATACAAATTTAAATTTCATAAATCCTTGGAATCATTTGCATACACATCTTCCATGCATCATAACATAACAGGTTTTGCACAACAGGTTTCCTAATCTTTCAGATGTTTATTTCAGCAAGATGGATATCGAGAAAACAGTGAAAGACCTACAAGCACAAAACTCCCAGTTTCAAGAGACTCTGCTGACCCTGGCCAAGGGGCAACAAGAGTTGATGACGTTGCTGGAATCCAAAAAGAAACCAAAGAGGAAAGCCCTAGTCAATATGGGTAAGAGATTCAGAGAGCCGATCCGTCAGATACCGGTAGTGGAAGACTCATATGAGGAAGACTAAAATAAAATTAGAGAAGCAAGGAGCACCCAGGCTGGGTGTATCAATGATCAAGCGTCCAATGATGAGGATTATTTTGATGAGCAGTATCCTCCTGCCGATGTTAAGCACAAGCAGCTAGAGGACAGATTGAAGGCCGTTGAGATTCAAGCCGTCCCCGGTTTGGATTTTGATGATTTGGGTTTAGTATCTGGGGGTTTCATTCCCCATAAATTCAAGATACCAGTCTTCATTAAATACGATGGGGTTTCCTGCCCAAAACTTCACCTGAAGTCTTATGTGCATAAAATTCAATCGCACACCGGCGACAAGAAACTCTGGGTTCACTTCTTTCAAGAAAGCTTGGCTGGGACGCAACTAGAGTGGTTTTACCAATTGGAGGGCTCCCATATCCATACATGAAAGACTTAGCCACTGCTTTCTACCACCAATACCAATACAATACTGACCTGGCATCGACAAGAGTTCAACTGCAAGACATGACAATGGGTAAGAGTGAAGGGTTCTAAGAGTACGCCCAAAATTGGAGGGATCTTGCCAGTAGGGTCTAACCTTTGTTAACCGATAGGGAGCACATTGATATGTTTATAGGCCCTTTATCTGGTCCATTTTTCAACTTATTGGTTGACTGTTCTTCTTTCGGTTTCACCGAGCTGATCTTAACTGGTGAAAGAGTTGAAAGTGGTATCAAAAGCGGGAAGATACCCTTAGCATCTGCTTCCACCTCCAATCCCGTAAATAAACCTTTTACCAGGAAGAAAGAAACAAATGTTGTGTATGGGGAAAGGGCCCGTACCAAGAAGGATGATCATCCGTCTGTTAATGTTGTTCGGATTTCCAACCCACCACCTGTTCAAAGACAATCTTCCAATCATCAACGACTTGAGGCTCCGAGAAGACAATACACGAGGATAGGCATGTCGCTATCCCAAGCCTTACAACACCTGTTAAAGGCTAATTTGGTGACACTGCATGATCCTCCGACCAATCCAGATACCTCTTCACCTAAATACAATCTGAATACCAAGTGTGCATATCACTCGAATAGTCCGGGGCATGAGACTGACCAATGCTGGGCGCTGAAGAATAAAATTTAAGACTTAATAGATAACAAAACCATCGAATTTGATCCGCCTCCAATTCCCAAGGTGATAACGGCACCAATGCTAAACCATGGCAAGGGTGTCAATGCTGTTGAAGACACCATTTTTGTTTCCTCCATCGAAGACTTGACTACTCTGTTAAACATTATAAAAAAGAATCTGCTGAAAGCCTGGATTTTTCCTGGTTGTTTGAAGGATTGTGATTGATGCGTAAAACAACTCAATGGATGCAAAGCGCTGAAGGAAGGCATTCAACGCCTGATGAATAGACATGACATCCTATTTGAGAAGTCTCTGTCCGCCAAAAGTTTGACCAATAAGTTTGAAGACCTCTCCATCATAATAATCTCAAACAAGCCTCTTAGGATCTCCTCCAAGGGTCCTATCAAGATTTCAAATGAACCGAATGTTGCGCCTCTGATAATTACTGCCCCCGGGCCAATTCCGTACTCTTCCAACAAAGCAGTGCCATGGAACTATGGTGCTGAGGTATTTTACCATGGAATAAAGCAAGACGCTTGGATTGAAAAAAGAAAAGCTGATGACATTGTTAACATCACTGGCTCTAGTAAGGTAACCAGAACTGGGAGAATCTTTTCCCCTAACATCTCACCACCAACTGCTACAAAGGCACCTGTCCGCATCACCACTGTTAAGTCTAGTGCTGACACAAGGGGAAAGGAGAAATTAGTTGAGCCTGTTGAGACAGAAATACCTGCAAAAGGCATTGCTGCTGAGGAACCTTCTGCTCGAGAAATGGATGAGATCTTGAAAATTATAAAAAGGAGTGATTTCAAGATAGTGGAGCAGCTGGGGAAAACCCCTTCCAAGATTTCTATGTTATCTTTGCTACTCTGTTCCGATGCTCATGCTCGAGCATTAATCAAATTCTTGAAGAAGGCTCATGTCCCTCATAAGACCATGGCATACCAGTTTGAAAATTGTGTGGCAAGCTTGACGCTCGACAATGGTTTGGGATTCTCATATGCTGATCTGACACCACTGGGAAAGAACCATAACAAAGATCTGCATGTTTCTGTTGAATGTAAGGGGACTACCCTAGCACATGTTCTGGTTGACACTGGCTCTTCTTTAAACGTACTATTATTGTAATTTAAACATGTTCTGCAAGTGATATTATTGTAAGGGCTTTCTATGGGTCCAAAAGGACAGTTCATGGAGAGGTGGATCTCCCTATCAAGGTGGGCTCACAAATTTTCAACTCTACTTTCTACATCATGGATATTTGTCCTGCTTACTCCTGTTTGCTGGGTCGCCCTTGGATCCACGGAGCAGGGGAAGTAACATCAACCCTTCATCAAAAGCTCAAGTATCCGGTCAAAGGAAGGATTGTCACTGTCTGTGGTGAGGGGGAGTTCATGGTAAGCCAGCTCAACTCTTTCAAATATGTGGAGATGGATGGCGAATTTATTGAAACCCCGTGTCAGGCTTTTGAAGTTGTGCCACCAACGGTTGCTACTGCCAAATTTTCCTCTGATGTGTCCAAAGTTGTTAAGGTCGTACCAAAGATGGTTTCGTTTAGATATGCTCGTGCCGCAGTCGAAGAAGGAAGTTGTGATACTTGGGGGAAACTCCATGAAATCCCATTCAAAGCAGACAAATGTGGTTTGGGTTTCACTATCAAGGCTCAGAAATAAGTGAGGTGCGCTCGTGTAGGGAAGCCCCCTCTCTGTATTGGAAGTCATGAAGCTAACGTTGTTGGTGATTCTGATGATGAGGTTGCATTTGAAGAATGAGTATACCTTACTACAATAGAGCTCAACAATTGGCACGCAAAGGACTTCGTTTCCATCTCATTCATTGAGGAGTAATTACTTGTTTATTGCTTTCTATTAATTCAAGAACATTTTTTCTATAATATTAAACAATGACTTTTAAGCCATGTGCCTGGCCCGGGGCACTATGGTCCATTTGTCAAGGATTTTATTTATGTTCATTTTATCATATGATCATTCAATACAAACCAATGGACTTTTTTGCATTTAAACTTTTGTGCTCATTTTCTTTCTTTTTCTTCAATGCATTTTTCCAAATAGCCATGTGTCTTACATGCACACACACACACACACACACACTTGTAGGTCCTCGTCCACTCCGGATCTCATTGCCAATGACTCTACTATTTCTGACTATGACTTCGAACATCCAATTAACCAAGCCGAAGACGGAGGCAAGGATTATTTTGAAATACTGGGAGAACTAGTCAGACTTCTATTACAAGAGGAAAAAGCTATTATGCCGCACTAAGAGTCAGTTGAAGTCATCAATCTAGGTACCAAGACAGACAAGAAAGAGGTCAAGATCGGCGTTAACTTGGAAAGCAGTGTCAAAAGAAGATTGGTTCAGATGTTGCATGACTATGTGGAAGTGTTTGCTTGGTCGTATGAAGATATGCCAGGGTTGGATACCGACATTGTAGTTCATCGTCTATAGATAAAGGAAGATTGTCCTCCTGTCAAATAAAAAGTTCGTCGCATGAGGCCTAACATGTCTGAAAAGATAAAAGCTGAGGTGATGAAACAATTTGATGCAGGATTCCTAGCTGTGACATCTTATCCCCAACGGGTTGCAAACGTGGTGTCAGTGCCAAAGAAAGACGGAAAAGTTCGTATGTGCGTAGATTATAGGGATCTGAATAGGGAAAGTCACAAGGATGATTTCCCTCTACCTCATATTGATGTCTTGGTCGATAACACTGCTCAGCATAAAGTCTTCTCTTTCATGGATGGTTTCTCCGGCTATAATCAAATTAGGGTGGCTCCTGAAGACATGGAGAAGACCACTTTCATTACACAATGGGGCACCTTTTGCTACAAGGTCATGTCATTTGGATTAAAGAATGCAGGGGCAACATATCAAAGGGATATGGTAGCTTTGTTTCATGACATGATCCATCATGAGATAGAGGTATATTTGGATGATAAGATTGCAAGATCACAAACCAAAGAGGAACATCTCAGTCACCTATACAAGCTATTCGAGAGGCTGAAAAAGTACAAGTTGAGGTTGAACCCTAATAAATGCATATTTGGAGTACGATCTGGAAAGCTTCTAGGTTTTGTTGTCAGTGGTAAAGGCATCGAAGTCGATCCTGCCAAGGTAAAGGCCATCCAAGAAATGTCAGTCCCCCACTCTGAAAAGGAGGTTAGAGGATTCTTGGGTCGTCTTACCTGCATTGCCCGCTTCATATCTCACTTAACTGCTACTTGTGAGCCAATCTTCAAACTCTTAAAGAAAGATCAAGTAGTCAGATGGAATGATGAATGCCAAGCTGCCTTCAAAAAAATCAAAAAATATCTGCAAGAACCTCCTATTCTCATGCCTCCAGTTGAAGGAAGACTCTTGATCATGTACTTGACGGTGCTAGAGAATTCTATGGGGTGTGTTTTGGGCCAACATGACGAGTCTGACCGAAAAGAGCATTCTATTTACTACCTGAATAAAAGTTTACCGACTGTGAAACCAGATATTCACTGCTCAAGAAAACTTGTTGCGCTCTGGCATGGGCTGGTCGCCGGCTAAGACAGTATATGTTGACTCATACCACTCTGTTGATTTCTAAGATGGACCCTATCAAGTACATCTTTGACAAACCCGCTCTTTCCGAATGGGTAACTAGATGACAAATGATTTTGACTGAGTACGATATTCAATACACAGCGTAAAAAGCCATCAAAGGAAGTGTATTAGCAGATCATTTGGCCCATCAAGCTGTTGATGATTATCAGTCTATGAACTTTGACTTCGCGGATGAGAATATCATGCTAGTGACCGACTGCGCGAAACCTGGACCGTATGACGGACCTGAACAAGGATCCTGATGGATTTTGGTATTCGATGGGGCTTCCAACGCTTTGGGTAACTGAATTGGTGCTGTGATAATCTCCTCTGAAGGTTGCCACACTCCTTTCACTGCCAAACTATGCTTCGACTGTACGAACAACATGGCTGAGTACGAAGCATGCATTTTAGGTCTGAAGGCTTCCATTGATTTGAGGATCAAGCATTTGATTGTGTTTGGGGATTCCTCTCTAGTGATTAGCCAAGTAAAAGGAGATTGGAAAACTAAGCACCCTAATCTCATCCCTTACAAGGAGCTTGTGCTATCTCTGATTCCTTACTTCGAAGAGGTCACATTTGAACACTTCCCTAGGGAAGAAAATGAGTTGGCTGACGCCTTGGCAACAATGTCTTCCATGTTCAAAGTCAAATGGGACAACAAATCTCCTATGATTACAATCAAAAGATTTGACGAACCTGCACACTGCTATGAGCTCGACACCGACACAGAAAAGCCATGGTACCATGAGGTGAAGAGATACCTTGAAGCACAAGAGTACCCTAAAGGAGAATCCATCAATGACAGAAAGTTCTTACGAATATTTTTAGCCAAATTCTTCCTAAGTAATGGAATCTTGTAAAAACGCAACCATGACTCTACTCTACTCCGATGTGTGGACAAGAAGGAGGCAGAGGAAATTATGGAAGACATGCATGATGGTCTCTTTGGGACTCACTCTAGCGGACATACTATGGAAAAGAAAATCCTGAGAGTTGGTTACTATTGGTCAACAATGGAGACTGATTGCCATCACCACTCAAAAACTTTCCTCAAATGCCAAATCTATGTTGATAAGGTCCATGTGCCTCCTATCCCTCTGAACGTCATGACTGCTCCGTAGCCATTTGCAATGTGGGGCATCGACATGATTGGAGAGATCAAACCCACTGCTTCCAATGGACATCACTTCATTTTGGTCGTTATTGACTATTTCACCAAATGGGTCGAACCCGCCTCATTTGCCTCAGTCACAAAGAGCGTGGTAGCCAGGTTCATCAAACACAACCTCATCTGCCGCTATGGTATCCCCGAAAAGATCATCACATACAATGGGACTAACCTCAACAATGTTATGATTACAGAACTTTGCACTCAGTTCAAAATCAAGCATCACAATTCTTCTCCTTATAGACCTAAAATGAATGGTGCAGTGGAAGCGGCCAACAAAAAAATTAAGAAGATTGTGTAGAAGATGGTAGTAACCTACAAAGACTAGCATGAGATGTTACCGTTTACTCTTCATGTCTACCGTACTTCAGCTCAGACATTAACTGGGGCAACTCCCTTTTCTTTGGTCAATGGCATGGAAGTTGTTCTTCTAGTGGAAGTTCAGATTCCCTCATTAAGGATTATGAATGAGGCAGACCTAGGCGATGACGAATGGATTTAGACAAGATTGGATCAGTTGAACTTGATCGATGAAAAGCAACTGGCTGTCATTTGTCATGGTTAGATATACCAAAAACGTATGATCAAGGCTTTCAACAAAAAGACCAGACCTCAAATATATCAAGCTTGTGACTTGGTAATAAAACGCGTCACTATTCCATAAGGCGACCCCATGGGCAAATGGAATCCCACCTACGAAGGGCCATTTGTTGCCAAGAGAGTGTTCTCTGGTGGTGCCATGATGCTGACTACCATGGACGGTGAAGACTTCCCACATCATGTGAACGCGGACATAGTTAAAAAATACTACGCATAAGGGACCCGCTATATTGACACACCTAGGCAAGATATGGGCATCCCGGCAAACCAAAAGGTTTGGAAAAAAATTAGGGATATATGCAAAAGATTGTACACTCGACAAGTTGAAAACCCAAAAGGGCGACTTGGGCAAAAATGGGTATCCTGGTGGGCTGAAAACCCGAAAGGGCGATCCAGGCAAAAGTTAAGGATTAAAAGCGTATGACTATTTCCCGTGGAATCACCAAAACTGATAACACATAAATGTATTGCATATTTATCTTAATTTAATTAAATTATTTTCCATTTTATTCTAAATTAAATTGCTTTGTAGTTGGTATTTGGCTATTTTGCAAGTATCAAATTAATTATGAGAAAAATAAGAAAAGGGGTACAAAACAAAAAGTAGAGCCAAAGGATAAGCCCAAGCCCAAAAACGTGGCCCACTTGAAGAAGCAAGTATGTGACGACCGACAGTGCATATGACCAAGTAGTGACAAACGTCACTTGGACCTTGACGAACAGCAGCACACTTTCTCCTACTATTTTGCCCACTTACTTCAAGCTTGCAAGAAAATGTCTCACTTGCTATATTCACGTTCCAAGCTACGCAGAGATCCAACAGCCCTACAAACTCTCCTACAAATTCTCACATGCAGTTATTCAAGACCAATATAAATAGTAGACTTCACACATTCAACGGAGCTCTCCGTTTTCGCTTTTCTTGCATTATTTTCCAAAATTATTATTCTTCCTTAGTTTTAAGCAGTATTATTTTCCCAACACATTTAAGTAATAGAGTTCTGCATTGGAAATCTATTGCCCCGTAGTTTATTTCAAGACCTTCAGAATTTTTGTTTAAGTTTATTATTTTATTTCTTTGCAATTGTTTCTCTTCCGGATCAAAGCAAAACCTACCAACCTGTGGAGGAGTGCCTCTCATTAGAGTCGAACGAATTGTTACCAGTTTCCAGTCGTATTTATTTTCAGGTTTTCATTTTAATAAATTATTATTTGCCTTTAATTCAATAATCATGTTTACTTTGTTGTCTGGATTTTTTTTTTGTGGTTAAGTTTTATAATATGCTAGGCTAGATTTCTATACCGGTATGTAAGGTCATAAAACTGAGGGAATTTGGTAATACTATTGGTTATTTATTTGTTGAACTATTTTATGGACTATATTACTTTGTTTTTAATGATGAACCGTTTTGTTATGAGAGTAAAAGACGAATAGAAGTTAGGTTTAACAAAGCGAGAGCTTGAGGATCTTTAACTGGACAGTAGTAATTAGGCATTGGCTTTAAAAACAGCAAGAGTGCTTTAAGGCGAATTAGAGTTTATTTTTTTTCAAAACAATGTTTCTAACTCCGACGGGATAGCTAGAGCATACGTTAGGACTTAACTTCATAACCTGAATCAACAACCACGACAGTGTGAGACGAGTGTTTTTAAACTGATAAATTTTTGTTGAGAATTGTTGGAAACTGCGAGTTACCAAATAGGTTACTAATTCCAGAAGTCCAATCATTACATACTAGTTGTTTCCCCTCTTTGATAATTTAATTCGTTTAAACTTCCTTTTAGTTCCCCTAATCTAAACCAAATATTTTTAGCCTTGGAATTACACCGTAGGACTAGATAACGGTACGTTTGACTTTTGGTCCTTTGGGTCCGATAATCTTTAAAACTATGCAATAAGACTGTGCACTTGCAGTCCAGATTATTTAGACTACTGTTGTACCCCAAAATTTGCCCTCTCATTTCATCAACATTTTCTCACCACAAGACTCTTGGAACTCAAGATCAAGTTAGGGTTTGCTCTGCTCAAGACCCCTCCTTGCACTGTTGACCCAAATTAGGGTTTGAGTTTGCACAGGGGTGTTTTGACCTAAAGTGCCCAAAGTGACTTCCATGCTTCATGTTGGACTCACAAGTTTATCCATACCAAGTTTCAAGCTTTGATTCAAAATTTTGCGAAGTCAATTGGACAGTTGACCTGAAAATCAGTTGTATTGGGAAAAAAGTCAACTGTGGCCAATTGACAGTCAAACCTCATGAATTTTGACCCACATCAACATTATGAACTCATATGAACCATTTGGTCAAGTTTGGATCACAATTTCACAAGAAATTTGATCAGAACACCAAAAGGGCAAAATGGTCATTTTTAGGGTTTTGACTGCACAAAGGCAATTTTTGACTGTTTGACCTAGCCAATGGCAAACCAAGCTCACATATGGACTCAAGGACTCAATGGCATTGTCTTGACCCATTCAACAAGTTCAAAAAATCTCAAATGCATAAGATTGACAGATGAATTTTTCAGTCAACTCATCAAAATTTGACTGTACACTGAAAAGTCAAACTTTGACTTTTTGGTCAAAATCAAATGCCAAGATTCATTTTTCATAAAGACATGTCAAATTATGAAACTTGTTCATCAAGAAACCCAAAATTGCAAATTAGGGTTTAAAATGAAAAAATTTCATAACTTAGAAATTTTCTAAGTTATGAAATTTTCTTATTTTTTCCAACTTTGTCCCATTTTTTTCACCAAGATGAAAATGGATTCAAACAAAGATTGAAACATGAAAGTTGTAGTCCATTGCAAAATCTACAACTTTGATTCACAAAGTTTTCTCAAAGGAAGCTTGTATCTCAATTTATGATTTTTGGAATAAGGGTACCAAACACTTTTAACTTAGAGAAAATTTGCCCTATTCTAGGCAGGATTTTGGTCCAACTTCTTGGCCATTTTTCACATGGTTCCACTTGGAGTTTCAATTTTTATTACAAAGATGGATTGTAGTACATGTTCCAATATTTCCAAATTGTCCAAGAACTTCTCAAACACCCTTGTGGTTAGAGAGAATCGAATTCACAAAGTTGGCCAAAACTCACTTTTGTTCATGGCCAAGGCTTGTTCATAACAATTGCATTTTTCAAACCAGTTTGTGTAATGCTAGCTTGCAGGACTCAAGACCAATTTTACACTCAATAATTCAATGCCTAACCATTGTGTTAAGGTGTTATTTCTTCCATTTGGGCATTACACATAGAATTAACCCTTAATTAGAAAAAGAAAAGTTTCCATTTTGGTAAAGTGATACTTTATGTCAAATTCCAAATCCTTGAGACATAGGCCAGATCTTTAAGGCAAGAGTGAGTACACAAATCCCATTTACCAAGGGAAAATGCTGCAGCATACATGATAGAGGTCACAGGCCTGCATGGTTAAGTTGAACATCTTGGCTTCAAAAACAAGCAACTTTGCAAAACAGATACAACTTTACATTCCTGCAAACAAGAGCTTAAGCAAACTTTGTGAACATCTTCCATACCTCCCAATTGACCTAAGACACGACCCTTCCACCCTTCATACCTCCTAATACACCAAAACACCACCTTGCTGCAAAAATAGGGCATCTGCTGCAGATTGAGGTCCACAACTCAATCCACTCGTGCACTTTGGCTAAAAACCTTTCAAACACCTTCCATACCATCCACTGAAACTATTCCAAGCCTTGAACTCAAGCTGTAACACCCCTAACCTCGTTTGCCATTTTCACTTTCAAGCTGTGCAGGTGAACTTCTATAGCACGACACAGGCTGTTTCAAAGCAAGCTAGGTACTTGGGAAGCATCCTTGGACTTCAGGTAAGCTCAACAGAAGCTCAAAATCCATTGAAAGTTGCCACATTGCTCTGCTCGAGTCAAGCTGAAATAGGTAATCCATGGACCTCTATCTCTCTATCCAGGAATGATTAAGCTTAGGTTTGTGAATGAAACATGTTCTACTCATAGCCCTGAAGCCATACATGTGTTCACTTTTCAATTATATTAAGCATGCTGTGAGAATTTTAACCATGAATATCTGAAAAAAGCTAGGTCAGAAATTGGGGATGATGAAATTCTCCCTTGTTTCTTAGAGTTAGATTTAATGCTTTATATGGTTTAAATCGTGACTTCATGCTCTACAATGTTTGTGTTATGAGTTTTGGCTAAAAATCAAAGAATCAGGAGTTTGTATGGAACAAGGAAGCGCGCACGTTTTTGAAACAGATGCTGGAGGTTGAAGACAGAGTTGGCTTGGGCTGGGCCTGAGTCAGCTTGCTTTTTGCACCCCTTTTTTCCATTTGCACCCCCTGGCCCATTATGTGAAATATTTGACATTTTTGCATTTTTTTTTATTCTGATTTTATATTTTTTGCTCAAACATAAAAAACACAAAAAATATTTGTCCACATTTTTTTACATTTATTTGGCATTTATTTGCTTTATTAAATATATGTATGTAAATAAATATAAATCCTTTTCATTTAAAAAACCTAAAAAATAATACAAAAATATTTATTTTTTAGTTATTATTTTTTATTTATATTTTGAAAACATTTTCTAAAATATACATTTTGTAAATAATTAATATTTTATTTTTTGTACATATTTAGAATATTTAATATATAATATATAAATACTTGTATATTTTATTTTATTAGATAATTAGGACAAAAATATAGAAATAATACATTTTTATTTTTATTTAATACTTGACACTAAAACACTTTTTTAACAATATACTTTTTATATTTTTGTATAAATTAATATATATTGTACATAGTTAATAAATAATATTATTTATTCAAAAATTAGGGTTTTGCCCTAAACAACAAAAATAACCAAAAAAATGACTTTTTTTATTTTGTTTATACTTCAAACATGAAAACTTTTTCACATACATAAACAATCTTTTTTTTGCATAATACATTGTATTTTGATATTTATTTAATTGTATTTATTTAAATGTTAAATATTAATTTGTATATTCGATATGGTTGTAATAATTTAGCATTTATTTCCTTGTCAAATATCCCCCAATTCAAACTTGTATCCCCATCCCCATAATCATGTTGTAATAATCTAGGACTTTAAATTCTCGCACATTTAAAAGTTTCCAAATTATGTCATGATAGACTTAGAGCATGTATGCAAAATCAATCAACAAATAGCTTGACCTAATTCAAGATAAACATGCATGAAAAACAAACACAATGCACACTTGCACCCCTAGGGTTCCATCCACTTGTTGCCTTAAAAAATGGGCCATGGTTGCATGTCAAGTACTTTGGCAAAACAAAAACAAACAAAAAGATCATAGTCCCTCGATGACGCTATCTTGTTGCCTAAGCAAAAAATGATCAAGTCCCTCAAGAAAATTGCCAAAATACTTGACACTATTGCTTTCATGGTCTATACGATGACCCGCGCCCGTCCCATTAACATCCTAACGCAAGGTTGTTCACCAAACACAATGGTGAAACAACACTGTTAAAAGGGTTAAAAACATAAGGAAAGATCTTTGAGTAAAAATAGGATAGACAACTCTAAGTTACTTGATCAAACTTGCAAAGAAAACATCCTTGCTACTTTTCAAAAACACACCCCACAACACAATTTCAAAACAACTTTCAAAAAACATTGAAAACTTTTCAAAAGACAAAAACACCTTTGTATATACTCAAACACGAGTCATTACAAAGGATGCCACAACGATGGCCTCTTTTCAAAACAACTTTCAAAAAACATTGAAAACTTTTTCAAAAGACAAAAACACCTTTGTATATACTCAAACACGAGTCATTACAAAGGTTGCCACAAAAATGGCCTCTTTTCAATACCTCTTTCAAAACCACACACAAAGCACCATTTCAAACAATTGAAAATACAAAGCAAGTGATCTAAGCAAGTAACCAAGAGCCCATGGATAACCATGGATAGAAAGGATGCTAAAACCTTCCCTTTCTATAATCTACTCCCCGAACCCAAGAAAACATCTCAAAGGTCTTTCCTGTGCTTTTTGACCTTTCCTTAGGATAAATAAAAAGTCGGTGGCGACTCTTGCTAAACCACAACATTTGCAAACACAAACGCAAAACCTCAAGTCAGTTCTCCCACCGTATCACAGAACTGGCGACTCTGCTGGGGATTACTTTTTAAGTGGAGTAACCTTAGGGCCTAGATCACCCTTTTGCATGATTAATTGTTTGTTTTGATTGCTTTACATTTTGGTTCTCTTGTTTGGGCTTGAAATCCTCCACCCGGATTTGGGAAACATTCATAGATAGCAATAACTGTGCGGGGTATACCGACACGGTTGAAGCAATAGCTATATTAGTGCGACATATTTGTGAGTATCGGTAACCCTTGAGTTCAATCAAGGAGAGTGCAGGGCCGCTGAGTGATGTCACTAAGCACTAATGACCTAGAACCTTACTTGACCATCTTGGCCTTTTATTAGGGGTAGTGAGATGACCGACTTTGGTGCAGTCCGAAGTTGGTAGATACTCGATACTACACTCATTGAGGATTGTTTTCTTGGAATATTTTGGTCGCTAGTTAAGTGGCTAAACCAAAACAATGAACATAGAAAACAATCCAATGATATTGGGCTCCTTAGAATCCGGTTACTATTTAGGACAGGTTTTAAGCCAACTAAACTCAAGAGGGTACTTACCTATGAAACCCCATGCAAGCCTGAAACTAGGGTTTTGTGTGACTTGCTTGTACATGTGTTTGTGCATACATCATGAATATCATAAAGCATCATATGCATCCACTAACCATTTCAAGGGTTTGGATCTTCATCTTTGTTATTGTTTTGTAGGTCATGGAATCTCTTCGCAGGAAAACAATTCAAGTCAACCTTGTGAGAATCCCTCCTCAAATCAAGGAGCTTACATCCAGAATTCCAGAAAAATCTCTCTTCAGTGAAAGACATGGTAGACTTCTCAATTTAGTCAACACCAGCATTGAAGAAGACATGGTTAAAGTGTTGTTCCAGTTCTTTGACCCCCTTCACCACTGTTTCACCTTTCCCGACTACCAATTGGTGCTTACTTTGGAGGAATTTTCTCAACTCCTGAGAATTCCTATTCTTAATCAACTACCCTACAACGGTACGGAAAAAGAACCAAAACCTGAAGATGTTGCTCAAGCACTACACTTGCAACCATATGACATCAAGGGGCATTGGGAAACCAGAAGTGGTGTCAAAGGCTTCTTGGCAAAGTTCTTGTTTGAGAAGGCACAAGAGTGTTGGAATTCCCTGGATATGCAAGCCTTTGAAGAAATTGTGGAACTCCTTATTTATGGGTTGGTCTTGTTCCCAAATCCTGACCAACTTATAGATGTGAATGCTGTCAAGATCTTCATATCCAGGAATCCCATACCTACATTGCTTGGGGACATCCTCCACTCATTTTACACACGAATAATGAGGAAGAGAGGTGTTCTCATGTGTTGCACTCCTCTCCTTGCAAGGTGGTTTATTTCTCACCTTCCACAATCAGTTCTGAAGAATGAACAAGGCTTAAGGTGGTCACAACGATTGATGACCCTCACACATTCTGATGTACATTGGTGTTCTTGGTCCAGAGAAAATGTCATCATCATTGATCGTTGTGGTGAATTCCCTAATGTCCCATTACTAGGCATTAGAGGAGGCATTACCTATAACCCCTGTCTAGCTTTAAGACAATTTGGATACGCTCGGAGGGATGGCCCTCATGACATGCTGATTCTTGACCTAGTTTTTGACTTCGACAATGATGCACAAGGACTTCGCCAAAGATTCATCAGAGCTTGGAGGATGCCTAACAAGGTAGATAGCAAGACACTAGGACACAAGAACTCCATCCCTCTTGAGCCTTACCTCAAGTGGGTACGAACCCGCGCCCAGAGTCTTATGATGCCTTACCCTCAAATTCTCCCTTTGATCAAAGATCCTGTTAAGGAAGGAGAGGTTCCATACACCATCCTACATCCTGACATGCCAACATCGTGGGATGAAATGCAGAAGATTTGGATCCAACTCAAGGAAGAAAGGGATACTTTTGAAGCCAGCTTCTACGCCAGTGAGAATAAGGTTTTGGAGCTTACCCGCCGACTTCACTAGGAGGAGACCCTCAACACTTACATCGCACCAAAGAGGATGCGCAACGTATTTTTACCCTAAGAAGTTTTTGTAATATTTGGCCCATGGGGCATTTATGTACTGACAAAATTTCTTCTTATTAATATGACGTGTGTTCTTTTTGTTTGCAACAACTTTGAATTTCTAAATCCTTAAATGCATTACATGAATAAACATATCATTCATCATATGCATAATCAGGTCTTCACACCAGGTTTCCTTATCTTTCTGTTGTTTATTTCAGTAAGATGGATATTGAGCAGACGGTCAGAGATCTGCAGGCACAAAACTCGCAGTTTCAACAGCTCCTTATGACCTTGGCAAATGGTCAGGAGGGTCTTAAAGCACTGTTAGAGAATAAAGAGCAAGAAAAAGGAAAAAATAAAAAGAAAAGAGTTTGGGTAGCTACATTGGGAAGAAGATTTGAGAATGAAGCTAGGAGAGTTCTTGAATTCCCCTCCACATCTGACGAGGGGACCGGCAAAGGAAAAGGAGTTGCATTACCTTCCCTTTTCTTTAAGAGATAGAGCCAGAGCGTGGCTCCAATCCTTACCTTCAAACTCCATAACTACATGGGATGAATTGAAGAAATTCTTCTTAATAAGATATTTTCCAACTAGCAAAATTGCAACGTTGAGAGGCCAAATCAACAGATTTACTCAAAAAGACGACGAATCACTTTTCGAAGCTTGGCTGAGATACAAGGACATGCTGAGACTTTTCCCACATCATGGACTTGAACCATGGCTAATCATCCATACCTTCTATGGTGGTCTCCTATATAACACTAAACTATCTCTAGACGTTGCCGTTGGTGGTGCACTAATGGACAAACCCTATGATGAAGCTTATCAACTAATTGAAAACATGGCGTAAAACCATTGTCAATGGGGAGGAGGACGAGCCTCCACATGAGGATTGCACAAAGTCATTGGCATAGACCACGTCGATGCTAAAGTTGACTGTGGTCGGTGGATTTAGAACTGACTGTTTAACGCTGGATCGCGAAATGTCGCGGAAGCAAGAGTCGCCACCGTCTTTTATTTTCTCCAACATGGACAGGACAAAAGCACAGCAAAATTCCTTATGAGATAGTTTCTCGGTTCGGGAGGTAGATTTATAGAAAGGGAAGGTGTTAGCACCCTTTCTATCCATGGTTATCCATGGGCTCTTAGATACTTGCTCATTTGTGTTTTCAAAATGTTTGCTTTTCAATCGTGAGTGGGTTTGAAAAAGTTTCGTTTAAAAATTTCAGATCGACTCTTGTATCAGTCCTCAAGAGTGTTTGAAAAGTTGTTTTTAAAAGCTTTTTGAAAAGTGTCGGTGTGAAAAGAATTTGATTTGTTTTTTAATAGAGCAAGTATCTACGAGTCATCCACCTATCCTAAGGAATTAGGCTGTGTAAATGTCCTTAAGGTAGTGCCATCCCACCATTGAGAGGTAGGTAGCACCACCGTTGGAGGTGTTCGGGTCAATTCGTTTGTAGGGACAGTATGGTCACCAGAGCAACAGTAGGACACCTTAGAAGCTACCCTTATGCCATTGATCCTTTTTAATTCCGAGGCAACCGTTCCGAGGCAACTGGATCATGTCATGGACATAAGGACTTACTAAAGCGTCCTATACTCGACGACCACGTTTCGAAGGCAAGGCAACAGTGAGGCGTACCCTAGAAGTGGTGTGTGAATTCGTGTGTTATTTTCAGTTAATGTTATCTTGTACATGTATCATGGTGATCTACGCTTGTTTTTAATTTAGGCCATACATTCTTTCATGCAAAGTTTAGCAGTTTTAAGAGTGCGGAAATTTAAATGCGGAAAGTAAAATCCTACGCTATTACAAGGCGCGGGTCTATACATCGTCAAATTAACAAAGACCCATTTTGAATAAAAATGCGAAGAGTAAAACCTAGTTATTATTACATGGCTTGAGCAATTACATAATATTTACAAGAAAAATAAGAATAAATGCGCGAAAAGAATAGAAAATAGAACGTTCGAGGGCGTTGGACCCTTTTGAAATTAAATTAAATTAAAAGAACTAATTGATTATTAAATTAAAGAAAAGAAATATTTTTTAGGTTTTTGGTATTTAATGAAAATAAAGAAAATTAATTAGAAGTTAAATGAAACCCTAGTTCTAAATATTTTTAATTATTAAAGAAAAGGTTAAAGTTTAAAACCTAATTTACACTAATTAATTATTTTACATATTTATTTACAAAAGTATTTAATAATTAATAATAATGATGATGAGAAAATTATTTATTAAAAAAAGGATGAGAATATTAAAAAAACCTAATTTCTACATATTTTAATTTATTAAGAAAAATGTTAAAATTGAAACCTAAATTAACTAAGTTAATGGTTAGATTTTATTTACAAAAAAAAAAGGTTAGTGATGAAATTAATAATAATTAAATATATTTGTATTTTTTATTTTTCTGTTTTTATTATAGAAAATTATTTTATGGTGAAAAAACAATTAAAACAAATAAAAAAGAATTAGAAAAGAAAATAAAATAAAATTAAAAAGGATGCAAACCAAGGGGGGTTTCAGGCCCAATGAGAGGTTTTTTTGAAGTATTCTGGCCCATTAGACAAAAAGTCTTGTTTGACTTTCTGGCATCACGTACGTGTTCATTGACTCCTGAGTACCGTGGTCTGCATTCTTTGGCCATTGGATTGGGTTTCATGGTCATTTGTGTTCTGGCTATTGGCCATTTGTGTTCTGGCCTCAACGTTCCTTAATCCTCTCAGGATGTCTGTCTCGCCATGTATTGGTGTCATGCATAAGTTGTTCTTTTGGCCATTTGGCTTTTGGCTTTTGGCTTTTGGCTTTTGGCCATTTGGCTTTTGGCTTTTGGCCATTTAGCTTTTGGCCTCAACGTTCTTTAATGAACCTGCATGGGATCCTGTCTAAATCTGCAGTGTTGAATCTCATGAACATATTAAATAAAATCATAAAATGCAAATAAAGCCAATATATGAAGAAATTTAATGTTTAGGCACAATTGGCATGTATGAATGATTATACCCTTTTGATCATGGAGATCAAATCAATCTTACCCTCACTGGAAAATTAGTGACATGAATGCTTTTATGTCTTTTGGATCATGGAGATCAAGCCAGCCTTACCCTTACTGAAGAAGTAGTGAGGTGTTGGTTTGTAACTGTGATGACTTGTTTGTAGTGAGAGAGGGATTTGTAATAAGGATTTCAAGGTTTTAGGGTTCTTGAAAGAATTTGATATTCTAACAGTGTTGTGGCAAGGTTTTTTCTCCCTTTTTCTCCTCTCTCCTGGTTTGTGTAAAAAGAATGTGATTATATAATGGAAATTAGGGTAAAGAAAATGGGCTTTGAATGTGCAATTGGGCCTCCAATGTTCACTTGAGTTCGTCACTTTCCAGGCTAAATCGCAGGGACTTAAGTGCAATTTTTGAAGTTGAAATGTGAAAACAAAATGTAGCCGATATTGAGAACTAACTCCTGTCCGAAAATCGGCTCAATCGGATAAACGGTGAATTAGTTATGAATTTTTGAAGTTTCAGCTCAAACAAACTTATTTTGGGCTCCAGTGTCGACTCTGACACGTTCTTCAATAAAAAACTGGTATTGATCGGAGCATAATCTGGTCTCGACTTTTGAAACAAAGTTGTAGATCTATGAGCCAGGGACCTTGTGTAAAAATATGAGCCCAATCCGATAAAAATTGACCGAGTTATGAATTTTCGAAGTTTCGACCCAAATGAAATAATATTCCGCATTCAGGATTTTCAGCGTGTCACACACTCTGAGCAAAAAACGAAGGCCTTTTGAATACCGTTTGAACCTAATACCTTCTGTGAAAATGTAGCCAACTCAATTTGTGAAATTTTGGCGCCGGAACCAGCTCGATACGATGAAAATCGACCAAGTTATGATTTTCTGAACATGACGCAAATAAACTTCTGTCACAAATTTTCTGTATGAAAATACTTGATAAATCCACATTTTTGAAGACCTTATGATCGAAATTGGCTTCCAGCCATGAGAGATGAAAACGTAGATAATGTCAAGACGGAATTTTGGCCACCGGAACGGGTTCAAAACGAGTCACGATCTTCAAGTTATGAATTTTTTAGCGCGTAAAAACTGCACTTTCAGCACACTTTTTCACCATATTTCTTCGAGAAAACTCACACATTCGGATACCTTCTTTAAAGAATTGACTCTTGAGCTGAACCTGAATTTGAGAATACGTTATCAGAGATATCTTGGCGAAAGAATATCTGAATATGACGCGCCGGGTTGGACTTGTGAATTTTTCTTGAAATATTTTGAGAAATATGGGAGGGCAAATTTTGGGGTACAACATTGACGCCATGACTCAAAAGATTAAGAGTTTAGCAGTAACCCCCGCAGCCATCGTGGCTGCAGTAGCTCGAAACTGCGACTTATGTGGAATACCTGGACATATCATTTCCGAATGCCAATTGCTAGCTGGAATACCTCCTGACCAGATGAACTACGCTCAAGGGAACTCGTATTCTAACACCTATAAACTAGGTTGGAAGAATCATCCTAATTTCTCCTATAAGAATAACAATGTGTTATACGCCCCTCAAGCACCTCCCGGTTTCCAAAAGCCACTTCAAGCTCCACCTCAAGTTGCAACTCAAGCTGCACCTTAAGCACCCCGTAAGTCCAACCTTGAGATAATGATGGAAAACTTTGTTGCTGCTTAAACACAACAAAATAAGGAATTTATAAACCAAAACGTACACACCTCTGAACTAATAAAAAAATTAGCAACCAAGGTAGATGCCTTGGCTACACATAACAAAATGCTAGAAACCCAGATTTCTCAAGTAGCCCGACAACAAGCAACAACCGTCGCTCCAGCTGGAGTGTTTCCTGGTCAACCACAACCTAACCCGAAAGGTCATGCTAATGCCATTACATTAAGAAGTGGGACAGAATTAGACGGACCAGTAGATCTGAGAAACTCAACTAAACCAATGTCTCAACAAAATGAAAATGAAACCGAAAAGGCAAAAAGCAATGACGAACTGAATAAATCTATTGATTCAAAAATCATAGCTAGAGACGAAGCTGAAAAGGCAAAACCATACGTACCTCCACCACCATATAAGCCCCCTATCCCATTTCCTCAAAGAGTAGCTAAATCTAAAACCGAAGGAAAATTCAAGAAATTTGTAGAACTTATGAAACAATTAAACATGACAATACCATTTACAGAAGCCATAACACAAATTCCATCTTATGAAAAATTTCTTAAAGAAATACTGTCTAATAAAAAGAAACTCGAGGATAATGAGACATTGATGCTTACTGCGGAATGTAGCACTATTATCCAGAATATATTGCCGCCTAAGCTGAAAGACCCTGGTAGTTTCTCCATACCATGTGTGATAGGGAAGTTCGTAATAGACAAAGCACTCTGCGATTTAGGAGCTAGTGTGAGCTTGATGCCCCTTTCGATCTGTGAAAAGCTGCAACTAGGAGAACTGTGACCAACTAGGATGTCCCTACAATTAGCTGATCGATCTGTGAAATACCCAGTGGGTATGCTAGAAAACATTCCCATTAGAATAGGTCAATTCTATATTCCCACGAATTTCATTATAATGGACATTCAAAAAGACTCAAACATTCCCATCATACTAGGAAGACCTTTCTTAGCCACCGCTGACGCCATCATTGATGTGAAACGAGGGAAATTGACTTTTGAAGTCGGAGAAGAGAAAATTGAATTCATTCTTTCTCAATTCCTTAAAGCCCCTGCAATGAGTGACACATGTTGTTTTATTGACATCATCGATGAATGTGTGAAGGAAATAAAGTCATAACCAACAAAGGATACTGAAATCCTAAGAATTACAATACCGCCTATTTTTTAAGATGGAAACTGGCGTGGGGAACTCCAGGATGACCACCTAAGTGAATGCCTATCACTGACTCCAAATCCTATACCCGACCCCAAGAAACATGTTGTAGAAGTTAAAACATTACTAAATGATCTAAGGTACGAATTCCTAGAAGAAGAATGTAAGCGACCCGTCATAGTCAATGTTGACTTAGGACGAACCGAAATTGAAAAGTTACTTAATGTCCTGAGAAAATATCAAACCGCTCTAGGCTATAACATCTCGGATATGAAAGGAACAAGTCCTTCAATCTGTACACATCGCATTATGCTCGAGGAAGATTGCAAAACCTCTAGAGAGCATTAAAGACGAATCAATCCCATTCTAAGCGATGTAGTTAAGAAGGAAATTCAAAAGTTGTTGGAAGCCGGAATCATATATCCTATATTCGACAGTAAGTGGGTTAGTCCTGTACATGTCGTACCTAAGAAAGGAGGAGTCACCAGAGTCACCAATGAAAAAGGCGAATCAATATCCCAACGAACTCAAACTGGATGGAGAATGCGCATCGACTATAGGAAGCTAAACAAAGCCACTCGCAAGGATCATTTTCCTTTACCTTTCATAGATCAAATGCTCGAGCGTTTGGCCAGACATTCCCATTTATGTTACTTAGATGGTTATTCTGGACTTTTCCAAATTCCTATCCACCCCGATGACCAAGAAAAGACCACATTTACATGCCCTTATGGTACATTTTCTTATAGACGAATGCCTTTCGGACTTTGCAATGCACCCGCAACCTTCTAGAGATGCATGATGGTGATCTTTGCTGATTTCCTGGATGGAATAATGGAAGTCTTTATGGACGATTTCTCTGTCTGTGGAGAAAGTTTTTAAGGATGCTTAACAAACCTTAAAATGGTACTCAAATGATGCATGAGCGTCAATCTTGTACTCAACTGGGAAAAATTCCATTTCATGGTCCGACAAGGGATTGTACTTGGACACATTGTGTCCGACAGAGGGATCGAGTTGGATAAGGCAAAAATAAAAGTGATAAAAAACCTTAAACCTCCTAAAACTGTTCAAGAAATAAGAAGTTATCTAGGACACACCGGTTTTTACCGATGTTTCATCAAAGATTTCTCTAAAATAACCAAGCCATTAACTGAGTTGCTGATGAAAGACACTGAATTCATCTTTGATGACAAATGTTCCATAGAATTTCAAACACTTAAACAAGCACTAATCTCTTCGCCAATTGTGCAGTCTCCAGATTGGAGCGAACCGTTCGAGATAATGTGCGATGCAAGTGATTACGTTGTAGGTGTCATTCTAGGACAGTGAAAAGATAAAGAACTCCATGTTATATAATATGCGAGTAAAACCCTATACGAAGCCCAAATGAATTATGATAGAATAGAAAATGAACTTTTAGCAGTTGTGTTTGCATTAGACAAATTCCGTTCATACTTGGTGGGAGCTAAAATTATCATCTACACTGATCTTGCCGCTATTAGATACCTCATAACTAAGAAAGATGCCAAACCTAGACTATTGAGATGGATCCTATTATTACAAGAGTTTGATTTGGAAATCAAAGACAAAAAAGGAACCGAAAACGTCGTAGCAGATCATCTTTCTAGACTTGAAAATCTGAAGACCGAACAAATACCAATTAACGATGATTCCCCATATGAGAGACTTATAGCTCAGTTGGAAAACAATGAGATTGAACATTATCAAGCCAACTATCCTTTAGAAATAGAGGCCTCAAGTCCTGAAACCAACAATTTGGTAAAAGTGGCATTAGCTCACTCTGTTGCACCATGGTATGCTGATTTCGTAAATTACCTAGCCGCCAGTGTCCTTTCACCTGAGCTAACATACCAACAAAAGAAGAAGTTCTTCCACGACCTTAAACACTACTACTGGGATGAACCCATCCTCTCTAAAAGAGGTTCTGATGGGATTTTTCGTCGTTGCATGCCCGAGGAAGAAATCGAAAGTATTATAGACCACTCCCATGCTGCACCTTATGGAGGGCGTTCAAGTACATCAAAAACCTGTGCGAAAATCCTACAATCTGGTTTTCTTTTGGCCTAATCTATGGAAATATGTGCACATCGTTGTTTTAAACGGTGACTGTTGCCAACGCACTGGCAATGTCTCCATATGCGATGAAATGCTCCAGAAAGGTATTCTAGAAGTAGAAATTTTTTATGTTTGGGGAATTGACTTCATGGGACCCTTCCCATCTTCCTTCGGTAACAAATACATACTCGTAGTTGTCGATTATGTATCCAAATGGACCGAAGCTATAGACTCTCCAAAAAATGACACACGAGTAGTAATCAAGATTTTCAAGAACATAATCTTTCCAGGATTCGGTGTGCCGAGACTCGTCATCAGTGATAGAGGCTCCCACTTCATCTCCAAAATCTTTGAAAAACTCTTAGTGAAATATGGAGTTAAACACCATATAGCAACACCATACCACCCATAAACGAGTGGTCAAGTAGAGGTCTCAAACAGAGAAATTAAGTAAATACTTGAGAAAATTGTCGCCACATCTAGGAAAGATTGGTCCTCTAAGTTAGACGAAGCGTTATGGGCATATAGGACAACTTTTAAAACACCCATAGGGACCACACCTTTCAAGTTAGTCTATGGAAAATCATGTCATCTGCCGGTGCAACTCGAGCATAAAGCTTATTGGGCTATTAAAACCCTAAATTTAAATTACTCTGCCGTCGGAGGAAACAGAATCCTAGATATCAATGAATTAGAAGAGCTTCGATTAGACGCTTACGAGAATGCCAAGATCTACAAAGAAAGAACGAAAAAATGGCACGACAAATGCATTTCTAGGAGAGAATTCAATGAGGGAGATGTATTACTCCTATTTAACTCACAACTTGAACTTTTTCTCAGAAAACTACGCTCTAGGTGGTCTGGCCCTTTCGAAGTCACTAAGGTTTTCCCAAGTGGCACCGTAGAAATTAAGAGTATGTCTAGTGATCCATTTATTGTAAACGGGCAATGTTTGAAGCATTACCATTGTATCGAAAAAAACGATTACTCAGCTACCCTAAAGCTTCTACAACCACCGGCTGAATTAAACGACTAATTCATAATTGAAAATGTGTCGAGCTTGCGACATTAAACAAAGCGCTTTGTGGGAGACAACCCACAATTTTATCTTTATATCTTTCCTTAACTTTTAAATTTTACTTAAAGTTTTATTTATTCTCCTTATTTCTCTTATTCTCATATTTCTTTTCTTATCGTCATTTTCTTATTATATATTTTTTATTTTTATTTTTACTCCAAAGGCATTTGGCCAATGCTAACTGGATGTTTCTATAATCTACTTACTTTTTAGGCTAATTTACTTTTTAGCTAGTGACTAACTCTCGAAAGAACAAGAGTAGATTATATGAGTATTATTTTCAGGGGAAAAGATCAAATGAGGAGGTTTGAGAACTTGGTCAATAGAGAGATGACCCCCACCATCTATGTTGATGACCGTGCTAGGACCGCCTTAGGCATTCAAGAAAGTGTCTTATACTTGCTGAACCAGATAGGTTGGGATACCTCCCTTATTCGGAGGAGGTTTAGTTCATATCGTAGGCTTACCCTAGAGTTCCTAAGTTCTTTGAATTATGTGCCTAACCATGGACTAGGGTTTAACCGTGGCCTGATCCGGTTTAGACTGTTTAGCATTAATTTTCTTTATAACAATAGTGAGTTTGCTAACCTTTTAGGTTTCCCTAGTGGCCCCGATGTCTTTACTGTCACCCAAGAGGACATCCTCTCCAACCGTGAGCTTAATTACTTCTGGGGTAGCATAAATGGTAACAACCATCCTGAGCCTGAAGATATGCATTCTGAAAGTATCCATAACCCTGCCATAAGATACTTCCACAAAATCCTGGCCCACACCCTATTCGGAAAAGAGCAAAACATTTCTTTGGTGTCTCGTGATGAGCTTTTCATTTTGTTTTTTGCTTCACAAAACCGTCCTGTCAATGCGGCTACCTTTATGTTCGCCAATTTTGTTCGTATTATATAGACCGCTCATACACCTATCCTTATAGGAGGCCTAGTTAGAATGATTGAAAATGCTATCGGAATGAGACAACCACTTCTAGGATTAAACCCCTATGGAGGAATTCGACCCATGAACATCTGTTTCTGTTTCAACACTCACCTTATAGGAAACCTCGGACCACTTCAGTTTGACTTGCTCATTAACCATAACATTGTCCACCAATTTGTTTTACCTAATCCTATAACGAGTGTTCACAACAGAGATAACTGGCTTTTTGACCTGGATCCCCCACTTGCCCCACCCTCACCCGAAACACCTTAACCTTATGAGATCCCTGGTGATTTTGACCTTCTGACTCCTCCTTATTATTATGATCTTCCTTACCCTGATCATCGTGAAGTTACCCTTGATGCTTCTCCCGTGTCTACTGTTGTTGCTATCCCGGCTAATGCTGGACCTCTGCCTCCTAATTTTACTACCGCTATTGCTAACTTAGATACACAGATTGAAGGTTTACGCGGAAAGTTCACCACTTTACGTACGGACTTTCACAGTTTCATTGATATCATAACAGAACATATTGATCATCTATATCAACACATCTATTATGTTACTGCACCTCCTAGAGGCCCACATCGTCGCTAGATAACTCCTACTATTTTTATTGAATTTTTATGATCCTTCTTCTTAGAGCAGTGAGGACAATGTCTGTTTTAAGTATGGGGGGGAACATTATTGTTTTGTGTTTTGCATTATTGTTTTGTTTTCTTGTTTTCGGATATTTTGTTATTTAATTTTTTGGCTTTTGTACTCTTTCACATTCAGTTTCTTTACCCAGTAATATTATTTTATTCCTTATTATTCCTATTTTTAATGTTTTTGGTTATTTAACGTTATTGAGTTTTTATTATCTTTATTTTATTATGCCTCTTATCAGTATACCGAATAAATATTTCCTTTCATTTCTTAATCTAAGCTGACCATTAGAAATATCTATTGTTGTTATTGTGATCGGTGGGAAAGAACTGACTGTTTTGGAATGCTGGTTCACGTTTTGCGTTTGTTTTCGCAAAATGTCGCGGTAAGCAAGAGTCACCACCGTCTTTTATTTTATCCAACAAGGAAAGGACAAAAGCACAGAAAAATTCCTTTTTGAGATATTTCTCGGGTTCGGGAGGTAGATTATAGAAAGGGAAGGTGTTAGCACCCTTTCTATCTGTGGTTATCCACAGGCTCTTAGGTACTTGCTCATTGTGTTTTCAAAAGTTTGCTTTTCTTTGTGTTTGTGGGTTCGAAAAGAGTTTTTTGTTTTGAAGAGAGTGTGTTGTACCCCAAAATTTGCCCTCCCTTTTTCACAAGAAATCACAACTTCGGGATTTTCCCTGATTTTTTCAGATTGGCTCAAGAATCGGTCAAACAGACTTTTCTTTATCAGTCAATCCAAAATTAGGGTTTCCATTAATTTTGAATCAGTCAAACAGATTTTTCTTATCAGTCTATCCAGAATTAGGGTTTCTATTGATTTTGTTGAGTTTGGCTCAGGAATTGATCAAGCAGACTTTTCTTTGACGGCAAATCTGGAATTAGGGTTTTTCACTCGTATTTCTCAGAAGAATTTGAATCCACAGTATTTCAAATTGACTGTTACATTGTTTTTACGCTTGTTCAAGATTGCTGTTTGTTTCTCAAAACCTAAACATCTGGGATAGAAGCTGAGGTTTTTGATTGAAAGTTTGAAGCATTGGTTTGATCAGTGAAGTGAAAGGTGTATGGATGTTTGTTTGTTTAAACTATACAAAGCATATGATTAATTGGAGTGTCGGGCGTATTGTGGTTAATGCAAAGTTGTGAGACTGCAAAGTTTGTTGATTGTTTATTTTATCTGAGTTAAAATTATTGGGATGCATTTCCAGTTATTTTAATTTAAGAGATTTAAATAATTAAATAGACAGTGCAGGAGAAATAAGGAAGTATCTAACAAAGACTTTTTATTTATTTTAAATGTTGTTACAAATGTTATTCGAATACTGTAAATTTATTTACAGTGTTTACAATAATATTTATTACAATAAATGAAAAGAAAATAAATCTAAAGTCTAAGTTCTCTTGAAGTCTTCTATCTTCTGCTGCTTCTTCCATTATCCAACTGGTATTTACCTACAAAGACAGAAAAAGAAATCAGTGCAGTTAAATTGAAAAGCAGTTTTAAGCAGATAAATAAAAGATCATTATTAAAGCTTGTTGGCCGGAATCAGATTGTTTTTTGGTTTCATCATGTTTTACTCGTCCTCTTTGCAAATCACAAGAAGATTTCTCTTCTTGGTTCACAAAGAGGAAAGTAAAATAATTTGCAAAGCATACAATCAATTAAATGCAAAGATACAAGGCACAAGGCTGCACACAAAGAAGGCACAAGGCTGCATAATGTCAAACTGAACAACAAATTGAATTAGTCAACCAAAAGCAAACCAAGTTGCATAAAAGCAAAATAAGTACACAAAGTTGTCCAAACCAAGTACACAAAACTGTCAACCAAGCACACAAGCTGTCAAAAAAAAACTGTCAATGCAGAAAATATGAAAAATGCAGAGATAAACCAAGATACAAGCAAGCAAGCTTGTCAAAACTTTTCATCACATTCTGGCAAAAACAAGCTTTTCAGATTAAAAACATATTAAGAAATTTAAAATGCTTTTTATGGAGAGAGAAAGAGAGAATGAGAAGAAGGTTTTGCAGTTTGGCAGGCTGTACAAAATCAGTGAAAAAGGAAATAAATATAACAACATAGCAGTCCATGGGAGCCCACAGAAGCTCAACAAGAAAACCTGCTATCAAAGCAGAAAAATGCAGAGAGATATGATGGAAACTGTAAAACAAGGGTGTTAGTTCAAGAGGCAAAGCAAAAGGACTGCAAGTTACAAGCCTGCCTTCAGAACTGCAAGTTATAAGTCTGCTTTCAAAAAACAAATGGGTAAACCTGTTTCAAAATATATATGCTGCAAACCAACATAAAACAGGGGAGAGCCACAAACTGCAATTGCAAGCAAACCAGAAGCAAGACAACCTACTTTCAACAAAGCCTTCAAACCTGTTATAACCTGCATAACCAATTCAAACTTGCCCATACATTGCAAGTAGAAAACCTGCCTCAAAAATGATTCAAACAGGCCTTCAACAAGAAAACTAACAGAAGCAAACTTGTTTCAAAACCTGCAAAAAGTCAGAAACCTTCCAAACCTACTAAAACTCAGAAAGCAAGCTAACAATCAAACCTGCCTTCCTAAACACTCAGTTACAAACCTGTAGAACTGCATAGCCTACCAAAAGCAAAACTGCAACTCAAGGCCAAAAACTGCATAATTACAAACACAACCTAACCTCATCAACCATCGAAAATAGTTCAAAACAGAAGCTTTCAGAATAAAGTTTCATCATCACACAGTCAAGCTAACAACAAGCCCTTGTTCAGAATACATATGTTTATCATAGAATAAACAAGGTATTCAAAGAAGAAGAAAGATGTAGAAGCAATAAACAAATCAGAAGCAAATGAGCAAGTCTCAGAACATACATTCATCACCAACAAGTTTCGACATCAACATGAAGAACAACAACAGATGAGCCCTTTTTCAGAATATATGTTCATCATAGAATAAACAAAATATTCAAAGAAGAAGAGAGAACTCAGAAGCAAGGGTTTTCAGAAATACAAAGTCATCATCAAACAAAGATACGAAGTACCAGATAAGCGTCATCACGCTCCTCCCTCCTCCGGCCACCTGAGAGCACCGCCATTCCACCCTCCATCCATTCCCTAAAGACGAAGCCACCAAGGTATCAGTTTCCCTCTTTCTTTTTCTACATCACCATATCATAAACATCAAAGGTCAAAACTCTGTGAAACGATAACATGCAAGAGTAAAATCTAAACCCTAAAACGCGTCAAGAACAAAAAAAACAATACCCTTTTAAATCGCCACCTTGTACAATCACGGGGAGGAGATGGCGGAGGTAGTACTCTGGTGACTGGAAGCTTGGAGAGAGGCATCATTGCTCCATTTGAGAATGATGAAGAGAGAGCGAAGAAGAAAGAAGAGCGCCGTTGTACAAAGCAAACCCTTATTCTGAGAACATGAGGCACAAACCCTAAACAAACTTTGTCAAGCATCGTGGGCCTCTGCCCAAGCCAAAACACTAAGGCCGAATTGCTTTCAGCGCCTACACCCCCTTTCTAGTCTTATTTTGTCTTTTTTTGGGCCAAATGCATCCCTTAAAGCCCATTTATCCTTTTTTTTAAATGTTTTGAAAACCAATACTTTTTATTTTATCACCACATTTTCATTTTCTATAACCTAATTCTTTTTGTTAAATAAGAATAATATATTAAATTTTTGTAAAAAATATTCTTAATAATTTTCATTACCTTTAAAACCAAAAATACATAAATAATAGATTTTTTAACTTAAACAATTCTTTCTTTTTCTTTAAAAACCTTTGTTTATATATAACTAACAAAAACACAAAAAATAATAATACTTAAGTCTTTAATTAGGTTAATATTTTATTTGACCATTTGTAAATAAATATACGCATCTCATATCTTTTTAATTTTCATCATCTTATATCTTGTTATATTTTTTACATTGAGAATGCGACAATTCGATTTGGTTGTAATATATACTTGGACACTATTATTCTGATAAGACTCATCCCCATTTGTAAAAATTTGTACCCCCATCCCCAGATACTTACTTGTAATAACTTAGACTTTAAATTCCTGCAATTTATCGCTTTCCATATACTGTATAGTAATTAGGGTTTGTATGCGAAGATTCAAAATCAATCGCTAGATGACCTAATACAAGATAAATGCATGAAAATAAATACACCATTCACACTTGCACCTCTAGGGTAACCTCGCTTGTTGCCTCAGAAAATGCAATCATGTCCCTCGAGTATGAGACACTCTAGCAAATGCCCCTTCGATAAACAAAGATCATAGTCCCTCGATGACCCTCGATGTTGCCTTTGATAAAACGATCCCGTCCCTTACAAAATTGCTAGAGCGTCTCACAAGTTGCCTTCAATGATTGTATACGATGACCCGTGCCTGTCCCGTTAACATCCTAACACAAGGTTGTTCACCAAATGCAATGGTGAAACAACACTGTTAAAAGGGTTAAAAACATAAGAAAAATCTTTGAGTAAAATAGGGTAGACAAACTCTTAGTTACTTGATCAAAAAACTTGAAAAACATCCTTGCCATTTTTCAAAATATACTCCACAACACAACTTCAAAAACAACTTTCAAAACATTAAATTATCTTTTCAAAAAGACACACACCTTTGTATATATTCAAACAAGAATCATTATAAAGGTTGCCTAGACAAGGCATCTTTTTCAAAACATTTTCAAAACCACACACACAAAGCACCATTTCAAACAATTGAAAAGCAAAGGTAAGTGATCTAAAACAAGTAACTAAGAGCCCATGGATAACCATGGATGAAAAGGGTGCTAGCACCTTCCCTTTTCATAATCTACCCCCCCGAACCCAAGAAAATATCTCAAAGGTCTTTCCTGTGCTTTTTTGACATTTCCTTAGGATAAAATAAAAAGTCGGTGGCGACTCTTGCTAAACCGAACAAGTTAGAAAACAAACACAAAACCACAAGTCAGTTCTCCCACCGTATCACAGAACTGGCGACTCTGCTGGGGAAATTTTCAAAGTGGGGTTACCTTAGGGTTTTAGATCACCTTTACATGCTTATATTGTTTGCTTTGATTGCTTTACATTTTGGTTCTCTTGTTTGGGTTTGAAATCCTCCCCCCCGGATTTGGGAAACATTCATAGGTAAATAGCAATACGTTGTGGAAACTGTGCGGGGTATACCGACACGGTTGAAGCGATAGCTATATTAGTGCGACATATTTGTGAGTACCGGTAGCCTTTGAGTCAATTAAAGAGAATACGGGGCCGCTGAGTGATGTCATGAAGCACTAATGAACTAGAACCTTACTTGACCATCTTGGCCTTTTATTAGGGGTAGTGAGATGACCGGCTTTGGTGCAGTCCGAAGTTGGTAGATACTCGATACTACACTCATTGAGGGTTGTTTTGTTAGAATATTTTGGTCGCTAGTTAAGTGGCTAAACCAAAACAATGAACATAGAAAACAATCCAATGATATTGAGCTCCTTAGAATCCAGTTACTATTTATAGGACAGGTTTTGAGCCAACTAAACTCAAGAGGGTACTAACCTATGAAACCTCATGCAAGCCTGAAACTAGGGTTTTGTGTGACTTGCTTGTACATATGTTTGTGCATACATCATAAGCATCATAAAGCATCATATGCATCCACTAACCATTTCAAGGGTTTGGATCTTCATCTTTGTTCTTGTTTTGTAGGTCATGGAATCTCTTCGCAGGAAAACAATTCAAATAAACCTTGTGAGGATCCCTCCTCAACTCAAAGAGCTTGCTTCCAGGATTCCAGAGAATTCTCTCTTCAGTGAAAGACATGGTAGACTCCTCAACTTAGTTAACACCAGCATTGAAGAAGACATGGTTAAAGTGTTGTTCCATTTCTTTGACCCCCTACACCACTGTTTCACATTCCCTAATTATTAGTTGGTGCCTACTTTGGAGGAATTTTCTCAACTCTTGAGAATTCCCATTCTTCATCAACTACCCTACAACGGTACAGAAAAAGAACCAAAACCCGAAGATATTGCTCAAGCATTACAGTTGCAACCATCTGACATCAAGGGGCATTGGGAAACCAGAAGTGGTGTTAAGGGCTTCTTGGAAAAATTTCTGTTTGAGAAGGCACAAGACTGTTGGAATTATCTTGATCTACAAGCCTGTGAAGAGATTGTGGCACTCCTTATCTATGGGTTGGTTTTGTTCCCGAATCCTGATCAACTTATAGATGTGAATGCTGTCAATATTTTCATGTCCAAGAATCCCATACCTACATTGCTTGGGGACATCCTACACTCATTTTACACACGAACAATGAGGAAAAGAGGTGTTCTCATGTGATGTACTCCTCTCCTAGAAAGGTGGTTTATTTCTCACCTTCCACAAGCAGTTTTGAAGAATGAGCAGGGTTTGAGGTGGTCACAACGATTGATGACCCTCACACATTCTGATGTACATTGGTGTTCTCGGTCCAGAGAAAATGTCATCATCATTGATCGTTGTGGGGAATTCCCTAATGTCCCATTACTTGGCATTAGGGGAGGCATTACCTACAACCCCTGTCTAGCTTTGAGACAATTTGGATATGCTCGGAGGGATGGCCCTCATGACATGTTGATTCCTGACCTAGTTTTTGACTTCGACAACGATGCGCAAGGACTTCGACAAAGGTTCATCAGAGCTTGGAGGATGCCCAACAAGGTGGATAGTAAGACACTGGGGCACAAGAATTCCATCCCTATTGAGCCTTACCTCAAATGGGTACGGACACACGCCCAGAGTCTTATGATGCCTTACCCCCACATTCTCCTCGTGATTAAAGAGCCTGTTAGGGAAGGAGAGGTTCCATACACCCTCCTACATCCAGACATGCCAACATCATTGGAAGAATTGCAAAAGAGTTGGATCCAACTCAAAGAAGAACGGAACACTTTTGAAGCCAGCTTCTACGCCAGTGAGAAGAAGGTTTTGGAGCTTACCCGCGGACTTCATGAAGAGGAGACTCTTAACACTTACATCGCACCAAAGAGGATGCGGAACATCTTTTTACCTTAAGAAGTTTTGTAATATTTGGCCCATGGGGCATTTATGTACTGACAAATTTCTTCTTATTAATATGACGTGTGTTCTTTTGTCTGCAACAATTTTGAATTTCTAAATCCTTGGATGCATTACATGAATAAACATATCATTCATCATATGCATAAACAGGTCTTCACACCAGGTTTCCTTATCTTTCTGCTGTTTATTTCAGCAAGATGGATATTGAGCAGACGGTCAAAGATCTGCAAGCACAAAATTCACAATTCCAACAAATCCTCATGACCTTGGCAAAGGGTCAAGAGGATCTTAAAACACTGTTAGAGAAGAAAGAGCAAGAAAAAGGAAAAAAGAAAAAGAAGAGAATTGGGGTAGCTACGCTGGGAAGAAGATTTGAGAATGAAGCTAGGAGAGTTATGGAGTTCCCCTCAAAGTCTGACGAAGGGACCCGCAAAGGAAAAGGAGCTGCAGTACCCTCTGAGTCTGAGGTTGAAGAGGATGAAGATTATTCCGAGCAGCAGTACCCTCCTACGGACGACATGTATAAAAATCTGGAAGAGCGATTAGCAGCCATGGAAGTGCAAAGGATTCCCGGACTGGATTTAGAAGAGCTGGGATTGATTGCTGGGATTGTTATCCCTCCCAAGTTCAAGGTGCAGACATTCTCCAAGTACGACAGTCTGTCTTGCACTAAGGTGAACCTGAGGTCGTATGTCAGAAAAATCCAACCCCATTCATCCGATAAAAACCTCTGGGTACACTTTTTCCAAGACAGTTTGTCTGGAATGCAGTTAGATTGGTTTTAATAGCTCGAAAGACCAGACGTTCATAATTGGGAAGACTTGGCAGCTGCTTTTTATCGACAGTATCAATACAATGCTGACTTGGCGCCCACTCATACTCAGTTACAAAGTATGGGGATGGCTTCCAATGAAGGGTTCAAGGAGTACGCCCAGAAATGGCGTGATCTGGCTGGAAGGGTGCAGCCACCGCTATCAGATAGGGAGTTAGTTGACATGTTTCTGGGGACCCTGTCTGGCCCCTTCTTCAATCATCTGATCGGATATTCTTCCGCGGGATTTACTGAACTGATTTTGATCGGCGAAAGGGTTGAGGCCGGTATCAAAAATGGAAAGATTCAAAAAGATTCCTTCGCATCCACCGCCATGAAGAAGACTTTCTCGGCTAAAAAGGAGAGCTCTACTGTTTACACCCAGAGAAATCGGGAAAGAGAGGAATGTCGGCCAACAGTAGGGGCCGTATTAATTCAGAATCCCGCATCAGACCGGCCTAGAAACAGTCAACCGAGGAATGATCAGCCCAGAACCTATCAGCAAAGGCCACCACGGCAATATACTCCGATAAATATGACACCCGCTCAGATCCTTCCACATCTCCTGAAATTAAACCTTACTAATGTGAGAGAGGCACCTAAGAATGCAAACCCCACTTCCCCATATTATCATCCTAACGCAAAATGTGCCTACCATTCAGACAGCGCAGGGCATGACACCAACGACTGTTGGGCCCTCAAAAACAAAATCCAGGACTTAATCGACGCCAAGGAAGTAGAATTTGAGGCACCTGAGAAACCCAATGTGATTTCAGCTCCGATGCCTAAGCATGGTAATAATGTTCATGCTGTTATGGAGGACCTCCATGTTACTGATGTTGTTGACCTGTTGACACCGTTACTTGTAATTAAAGAGAATTTGTTGAGAGCCGGGATCTTTCCTGGTTGTGGTAAAGACTGTTATTTTTGTTTGAACATACGAGGTGATTGTCCAATGTTGAAGTCGAGTGTCCAACGCCTGATGGATACTCAAGAGATACTTTTCCAGAAAACCCCTGTTAACACTTTCAATCCGATTACTCCTGATACTTGTGATACTTCAACCAACGATATTACTATCATAACCATTTCCGACAATCCTCCCAAGGCTTGCAAAAGTCCTGTCAGTATTACACCCAACTCCGAATGTGTACCTTTAAAGATCACCATGTTGGGACCTGTCCCGTACCAATCAAGCAAAATGATACCGTGGAACTATGGGGGAGAAATCTTCTACCACGACATCAAACAAATCGAAACAGTCCAAGAGATTCCTGAAGAAGACCCTGACATAGGGAACATCACGGGTACAAGAAAGATAACCCGTAGTGGCCGAATCTTTTCTCCGGAGATTGCTCCCCCTCGAGCAGTTTTCGGACCCTTAAAAGCTTCTACACCTGTTGGGCTCTCTGTGCAAGGCCCAGTGATTGAAGAATTAAATACTCCTAAAGAAAGACCATCTGCTGATAATACCGACAAGGGTAAGGGGATACTGGAAATGCCTATCAGGATGAAGGCTCATGTTGTGGTTATCCCCGAAACCACTCAGAAAGAAATGGATGAAATCCTAAAAATAATCAGAAAAAGTGACTACGACGTTGTAGAACAACTGGGGCAGACCCCTTCGAAAATTTCAATGTTGGCTCTTCTGCTTTGTTCTGAGGCCCATGCCAAGGCCCTAATCAAATTCTTGAAAGCGGCACATGTACCCCAAGAGACTTCGGCTGACCAATTTCAGGAATGTGTAGCCAGTCTTACTGCTGACAATGGCCTGGGCTTTTCCGACGCTGACTTAACTCCTAAAGGAAGGAAGCACAATGATGTGTTACATGTTTCAGTTGAATGTCGGGGAACTACTCTCGCCCATGTCTTGGTTGATACTGGTTCTTCCCTAAAGGTGCTGCCAAATAAAGCCTTAGAACATTTGGATTGTGAAGGTTTGATCCTCAAACCTAGTAACATCGTCGTTAGGGCTTTCGATGGTTCCACAAGAATGGTTCATGGAGAGGTTGATATTCCTATCAAGGTAGGCACCGAAATGTTCAACTCCACCTTCTACGTAATGGAAATTCGTCCGTCATACTCTTGTTTGCTAGGAAGACCATGGATCCATTATGTCGGGGCAGTTACCTCCTCTTTGCATCAGATGCTGAAATACCATGTTAAGGGTAAAATCATAACTGTGCACGGCGAGGAAGAGTACATGATAAGTCATATCAACTCCTTCCGTTATGTGGAGTTGGATGACGAGTTCATCGAAATGCCTTTCCAGCATTTTGAGGAAGTTTCTCCCGAGGTAGCAGTTGCGAAGACAACGGTTGAGGTGCCTATCGTTCCCAAGCATGTATCTAGGATGGCATCTCTCAAAGACACAGAGGTTGTGATTAAAGAGGGGAAGAGCGCAGTATGGGGACAGTTGCCTGACTTTCCCCATAAGACGGACAAGTTTGGTTTAGGGTTTACTGCTGCAGGACAGAGGGTTATGCGTCGCTCCAAGGCTGGAGGGCCACCCGTCTAAATCTCACACCATGGAATCAATGTTGTAGAAGATGAAGATAAGGAGAGCCATTTTGAGGACTGGATCTTCCCGACCGTCGAAGGGGGTTTGAGCAATTGGGAAGAAAAGGATTTTGTTCCTATCACCTTTATCAACCAGTAATTTTATCTTTGAACAATTTCCCATTTTTATGGTCTGTAATAACTAAAACAATTCGCACACTATTTTCACCTCATGCCTTGCCCGGGGCATGTAGGTCCATTTGTAAGGGCTTGATTTTCTTCATAATCATATGCCATGTTTTAATGAATCATTGGACGTTTTTCATCTATAAACTTTGTGTTCATTTTCTTTCCTTTTGCATTTTTGTTTGTTTAAGGATGGATATCCCTTACACACACCCACACTCACAAATGCAGGTACCCATCCATTCCGGATTCCATGGGCAACTGTTCTGTTTCAGCCTTCGATAACTCTGAGGATTTGGTCAATCACGCTGAGTACGAAGTTGACGAAGATTGTGAAGTGCCGGGAAAGTTAGCCAGACTTTTACAACAAGAACAGCGGGCTATTCTGCCTCACGAGGAGTTGCTAGAAACCATCAACTTAGGGACACAGCAGGACAGGAAAGAAGTAAAAGTGGGTTCCAATCTGGAACCAGATGTCAAGGAGCGCTTAGTGCAGTTGTTGAATGAATACGTTGAAATCTTCGCTTGGTCTTATGAAGACATGCCAGGGTTAGACACAGATATCGTGGTTCACTGTCTCCCTACAAGAGAGGACTGTCCACCGGTCAAGCAAAAGGTCCGCCGAATGAGGCCTGACATGTCTGAGAAGATCAAGGCTGAAGTAATGAAGCAATTCAACGCTGGCTTTCTGGCTGTTACAACCTATCCACAATGGGTTGCTAACATTGTTCCATAACCCAAAAAGGACGGCAAGGTCAGAATGTGTGTGGACTATCGGGATTTGAACAGGGCCAGCCCTAAAGACGATTTTCCCCAACCGCATATCAACATCTTGGTTGATAACACAGCTCAACACAAGGTTTTTTCCTTCATGGATGGATTCTCGGGCTACAACCAGATTAAAATGGCCCCCGAGGACATGGAGAAAACTACCTTTGTCACGCAATGGGGTATCTTCTGCTACAAAGTGATGTCGTTCGGACTGAAGAACGCAGGGGTAACCTATCAACGCGCCATGGTGGCTTTGTTTCATGATATTATACATCATGAGATCTAAGTTTACGTAGACGATATGATAGCTCGATCACAGACAGAAGAAGAACACCTTGATCATTTGCAAAAGCTATTTATCAGGTTGAAGGAGTTTAAGCTCAGACTGAACCCAAGCAAGTGCACTTTTGGAGTTAGGTCTGGTAAACTTTTAGGATTTATTGTCAGTAACAAAGGCATTGAGGTTGATCCAGCTAAAGTAAAGGCTATACAAGAAATGCCTGCCCCCCGCACTGAAAAGGAGGTTAGAGGATTCTTGGGACGCTTAAACTATATCGCGCGGTTCATCTCTCACCTGACATCTACCTGTGAACCAATTTTCAAATTATTAAAGAAAGATCAGGTAGTTGAATGGAACAATGATTGTCAAGTTGCTTTTGATAAGATCAAGGAGTATTTACTAGAACCTCCTATTTTGATGCCACCCGTCGAAGGAAGGCTGTTAATCATGTATCTGACTGTTTTGGAAAACTCAATAGGGTGTGTGCTGGGCAAACATGACGAGTCTGGTCGAAAAGAGCACGCCATTTATTACCTTAGCAAAAAGTTTACCGACTATGAGACTCGCTACTCACTGCTCGAGAAAACTTGTTGCGCTTTGGTATGGGCTGCTCGCCGGCTAAGGCAGTATATGTTGACTCATACCACTTTGTTGATTTCCAAGATGGATCCGATCAAGTATATCTTCGAGAAGCCTGCTTTATCTAGAAGAATCGCTAGATGGCAAATGATCCTGATGGAGTATGATATCCAGTATACTACCCAAAAAGCTATAAAAGGGAGTGTACTAGCTGACCATCTAGCTCATCAAGCCGTCGAAGATTACCAATCTATGAGATTCGACTTCCCTGACGAGGACATCTTGACATTGGACAACATCGAAGGTAACGGACCGTATGACGGACCTGAACAAGGATCCCGATGGACTCTGTACTTTGATGGTGCTTCAAATGCACTTGGCAACGGTATCGGTGCGGTACTCATCTCTCTGGAAGGTTGCCATACACCTTTCACTACCCGACTTTGTTTCAGCTGTACCAACAACATGGCCGAATATGAAGCTTGCATCTTTGGTCTCAAGGCTGCTATAGACTTGGGGATCAAATCTTTGGTCGTATTTGGGGACTCGACATTGGTTATCAGTCAAGTCAAAGGAGAGTGGGACACCAAACATCCTAATCTTATCCCATACAAAGAACATGTCCTGACGTTGTTGCCTCATTTCGAGCAGATTACTTTCGAGCATTTCCTGCGAGAAGAGAACCAGCTAGCAGATGCTCTGGCTACAATGTCTTCCATGTTTAAACTCAACTGGGATAACGAGGCTCCCCAAATTACCATCGAGCGAATGGATGAACCTGCGCACTGTCATGATATTAATACCGAATAAGTAGTGGAACAACCGTGGTTTCATGAAATCAAATGGTATCTCCAGACTAGAGAATACCCTGAAGGAGCTTCCGTCAATGACAAAAAGTTCTTAAGGAGATTTGCTGCCAAGTTCTTCCTAAGCAATGGCATCCTGTATAAACGCAGCCATGATTGTGTTTTACTTCGTTGTGTGAACAAAGCTGAAGCAGAGTTGATCATGACGTAGATACACAGTGGTGCATTTGGAACCCATTTGAGCGGACATACGATGGCTAAGAAGAGTTTAAGGGCAGGCTACTACTGGTCTACCATGGAAGCTGATTGTCACCAACATTCCCGTACTTGCCACAAATGCCAAGTCTACACCGACAAGGTACATATTCCTCTTGTTCCTCTCAACGTTCTGACAGCTCCTTAGCCATTCGCAATATGGGGCATTGACATGATTGGAGAGATCAAGCCCACGGCGTCCAATGGACATCGCTTAATCTTGGTCGCTATTGATTATTTTACCAAGTGGGTTGAAGCAGCTTCATTTGCCTCTGTTACAAAGAATGTGGTTGCCCGCTTCATCAAGTAGAACCTCATATGCCGGTATGGTGTCCCCGACAGGATCATCACAAACAACGGTACAAATTTGAACAATACTATGATCACCGCTCTATGCGAACAATTCAAGATTTATCATCACAATTCATCTCCCTACCGGCCGAAGATGAACGGTGTTGTTGAAGCCGCGAACAAAAATATCAAGAAGATCATTCAAAAGATGACAGTAACCTACAAAGACTGGCATGAGATGTTACCGTTTGCTCTGCATGGATATCGTACCACGGCACGTACTTCAATAGGGGCAACCCCATTTTCCTTGGTGTATGGCATGGAAGCTGTGTTACCTATGGAAGTTCAGATTCCTTCCTTAAGGATTATGAAAGATGCTGGTTTGAGTGAAGACGATTGTATTTAGACCCGGCTTGATCAACTCAATTTGATCAACGAGAAGCGACTTACTACTGTTTGTCATGGTCATGCGTATCAAAAACGCATGACCAAGGCTTTCAACAAGAAAGTCAGACATCAAGTATATCAAGTCGGAGATCTTGTAATCAAGCGGATCATCTTACCGCAAAGTGATCCCAGGGGCAAGTAGACTCCTACTTACGAAGGACCATTTGTGATCAAGAGCATCTTTTCTGGTGGGGCAATGATTTTGACCACCATGGACGGTGATGACCTGCCGCACCCTACGAACGCAGACATAGTCAAAAGATACTACGCATAAAACGACCCGGCAAGTTGAAAACCCGAAAGGGAGACTTGGGAAAAATTGGGCATCCCGGTGAATCGAAAACTCGAAAGGACGGTTCAGGCAAAAATTAGGGATAAAACAAAAAATCTGTACACCCGGCAAGTTGAAAACCCGAAAGGGCGACTTGGGCAAAAAAAAGGGTTTCCCGGTGGATCGAAAACCCGAAAGGGCGGTCCAGGCAAAATTTAGGGAATTAAAGCATATGACTATGTCTCATCGGATCACTTTAAGAACCATCTCTTCACCAACAAGATCCAAGCTTCTGATCAATCCAGTCATCTACGGACGAAGCAACAAACAGACATATACTAAGAGTTGTGAAGGCTATAGCAGAATGGGAACCCCATGGAATTGTTACACATAGCCATCTTTCTTTTGTATAAATTTTTCTCAATTTTTACGACAATATTCCCTTACTAGGATGTCTGTCTCCTTTGTACAAAGACACTTACAAAAATTAATACGAATCTACTTCAAAGCACAAAAATTTGCTTGCCTTTCTTTCTCTGTTTTACACTTATGTTTTACTTTGAAAAACGTCCAATGTTTTGTTGAATAGGCATATGCATTTGAATATAATCACTGCTTATAAATAAAACAAAATAGAAAAAGGATAATTACTGATAGGATTAGGAAGAAATTTTTGTGCTATTCTAGAAGAAATCCCCTACGATACATCATTCAGATCCTCAACAAAGCTGAAACCTTGGAGTATTTCCCCAGCGGATAAACTTCAAGATCCCCGGTGGAGCCAGATTAGTCTAAAACTTATTCCCCAGTGGAGCCAGAATGGTGAGTATTTCCCCCCGCAGATTTATCTCCCAGCAAGATTGAAGATTCTTGGCCCCATTTCTCCAAGGCTCCAATTCCCCAGAAGAGATTTTCAAAGTTTCCCCTATATCCCAGGATAGTCATGAAGGATTCTCATTCCCCGCAGAAGTTGTCAGAGGCCTTGTTAATCCCCAGCATCGGTCAGGAACTTACTTCCCCCAACAGCAGTCAAGATTTTATTATCTCCAGCTATCCAGGATTCATTTTCCTCAGCAAGACAGCTCATCGGCTTACATACGCATACATTACATTAGTATATCATAAACATCGATATAACACATATATTGCATCATACATTTCATGCAACATAACTTTGTGTTTCAGCTAATTTTGACCCTTTCCAAGGATAAGGTCATCAAGCTTCGATCAAGACTTCTGAAAACAGCTTACGGATTCTCCAAACACGGATGTTACTCTATCGCTTGTTCAGATTCAACTTTTGAAAACAGTTTACGGATGCTTCCAAACACGGATGTTGATCTATTGCTTATTCAACTTCAAGACTTCTGAAAACAGTTTACGGATTCTCCAAACACGGATGTTAATCTATCGCTTGTTCAGATTCAACTTTTGAAAACAGTTTACGGATGCTTCTAAACAAGGATGCTGATCTATTGCTTATTCAACTTCAAGAGTTCTGAAAACAGTTTACGGATTCTCCAAACACGGATGTTAATCTATCGCTTGTTCAAATTCAACTTTTGAAAACAGTTTACGGATGCTTCCAAACACGGATGCTGATTTATTGCTTATTCAACTTCAAGACTTCTGAAAATAGTTTACGGATTCTCCAAACACGGATGTTAATCTATCGCTTGTTCAGATTCAACTTTTGAAAAAAGTTTACGGATGCTTCCAAACACGGATGCTGATCTATTGCTTATTCAACTTCAAGACTTCTGAAAACAGTTTACGGATTCTCCAAACACAGATGTTAATCTATCGCTTGTTCAAATTCAACTTTTGAAAAAAGTTTACGGATGCTTCCAAACACGGATGTTGATCTATTACTTATTCAACTCCAAGACTTCTGAAAACATTTTACGGATTCTCCAAACACGGATGTTAATCTATCGCTTGTACAAATTAAACTTTTGAAAACAGTTTACGGATGCTTCCAAACACGTATGTTGATCTATTGCTTATTCAACTTTAAGACTTCTGAAAACAGTTTACGGATTCTCCAAACACGGATGTTAATCTATCGCTTGTTCAGATTCAACTTTTGAAAACAGTTTACGGATGCTTCCAAACACGGATGTTGATCTATTGCTTATTCAACTTCAAGACTTCTGAAAACAGTTTATGGATTCTCCAAACACAGATGTTAATCTATCGCTTTTTCAGATTCAAATTTTGAAAACAGTTTATGGATGCTTCCAAACACAGATGCTGATCTATTGCTTATTCAACTTCAAGACTTCTGAAAACAGTTTACGAATTCTCCAAACACGGATGTTAATCTATCGCTTGTTCAGATTCAACTTTTGAAAACAGTTTACGGATGCTTCCAAACACGGATGCTAATCTATTGCTTATTCAACTTCAAGACTTCTGAAAACAGTTTACGGATTCTCCAAACACGGATGTTAATCTATCGCTTGTTCAGATTCAACTTTTGAAAACAGTTTACGGATGCTTCCAAACACGGATGCTGATCTATTGCTTATTCAACTTCAAGACTTCTGAAGACAGTTTACGGATTCTCCAAATACGGATGTTAATATATCGCTTGTTCAGATTCAACTTTTGAAAACAGTTTACGGATGCTTCCCAACATGTATGTTGATCCATTTCTTATTCAACTTCAAGACTTCTGAAAACAGTTTACGGATTCTCCAAACACGGATGATAATCTATCGCTTGTTCAGATTCAACTTCTGAAAACAGTTTACAGATTCTCCAAACATGGAAGTCAATTTATTGCTTATTCAGACCCCCAGTTCAGAGATGTTCCAAACATGGACACCTTTCTGATACTCACCCACTCACCTACAACAAACATTCTTGGATGGCATCTTTTAAGCCCATCTCCAGTAAGATTCTGTCACATCTCCATATGGCATCTTTAAGCCCATCCCCGACAAGTTTCTGTCACATCTCCAAATGGCATCATTAAGCCCATTCCCTCAACTACGCTTCGCTGAGTGCAAATTTTTTGGGCACTCTAGTGTCCAATCATTCTTCTACCTTCGAGTCACGAACGACAAAATTTCCAATCTAGCTCTTCAGGTTCAAGAAGATTAAACAGGGGCAACTGTTGTACCCCAAAATTTGCCCTTCCTTTTTCACAAGAAATCACAACTTCGGGATTTTCCCTGATTTTTTCAGATTGGCTCAAGAATCGGTCAAACAGACTTTTCTTTATCAGTCAATCCAAAATTAGGGTTTCCATTAATTTTGAATCAGTCAAACAGATTTTTCTTATCAGTCTATCCAGAATTAGGGTTTCTATTGATTTTGTTGAGTTTGGCTCAGGAATTGATCAAGCAGACTTTTCTTTGACGGCAAATCTGGAATTAGGGTTTTTCACTCGTATTTCTCAGAAGAATTTGAATCCACAGTATTTCAAATTGACGGTTACATTGTTTTTACGCTTGTTCAAGATTGTTGTTTGTTTCTCAAAACCTAAACATCTGGGATAGAAGCTGAGGCTTTTGATTGAAAGTTTGAAGCATTGGTTTGATCAGTGAAGTGAAAGGTGTATGGATGTTTTTTTGTTTAAACTGTACAAAGCATATGATTAATTGGAATGTCGGGCGTATTGTGGTTAATGCAAGGTTGTGAGACTGCAAAGTTTGTTGATTGTTTATTTTATCTGAGTTAAAATTATTGGGATGCATTTCCAGTTATTTTAATTCAAGAGATTTAAATAATTAAATTGACAGTGCATAAGAAATAAGGAAGTATCTAAAAAAGACTTTTTATTTATTTTAAATGTTGTTACAAATGTTATTCGAATACTGTAAATTTATTTACAGTGTTTACAATAATATTTATTACAATAAATGAAAAGAAAATAAATCTAAAGTCTAAGTTCTCTTGAAGTCTTCTATCTTCTACTGCTTCTTCCATTATCCAACTGGTATTTACCTACAAAGACAGAAAAAGAAATCAGTGCAGTTAAATTGAAAAGTAGTTTTAAGCAGATAAATAAAAGATCATCATTAAAGCTTGTTGGCCGGAATCAGATTGTTTTTTGGTTTCATCATGTTTTACTCGTCCTCTTTGCAAATCACAAGAAGATTTCTCTTCTTGGTTCACAAATAGGAAAGTAAAATAATTTGCAAAGCATACAATCAATTAAATGCAAAGATACAAGGCACAAGGCTGCACACAAAGAAGGCACAAGGCTGCATAATGTCAAACTGAACAACAAATTGCATTAGTCAACCAAAAGCAAACCAAGTTGCATAAAAGCAAACTAAGTACACAAAGCTGTCCAAACCAAGTACACAAAACTGTCAACCAAGCACACAAGCTGTCAAAAAAAACTATCAATGCAGAAAATATGAAAAATGCAGAGATAAACCAATATACAAGCAAGCAAGCTTGTCAAAACTTTTCATCACATTCTGGCTAAAACAAGCTTTTCAGATTAAAAACATATTAAGCAATTTAAAATGCTTTTTATGGAGAGAGAAAGAGAGAATGAGAAGAAGGTTTTGCAGTTTGGCAGGCTCTACAAAAGCAGTTAAAAAGGAAATAAATATAACAACATAGCAGTCCAGGGGAGCCCACGAAAGCTCAACAAGAAAACCTGCTATCAAAGAAGAAAATGCAGAGAGATATGATGGATCCTGTAAAACAAGGGTGTTAGTTCAAGAGGCAAAGCAAAAGGACTGCAAGTTACAAGCCTGCCTTCAGAGCTGCAAGTTACAAGCCTGCTTTCAAAAAACAAATGGGCAAGCCTGTTTCAAAATATATATGCTGCAAACCAACACAAAACAGGGGAGAGCCACAAACTACAACTGCAAGCAAACCAGAAGCAAGACAGCCTACTTTCAACAAAGCCTTCAAACCTATTATAACCTGTATAACCAATTCAAAACCTTCAAAAAGTCAAAACCTGCAAAAAGTCAGAAACCTTCCAAACCTACTCAAACTTAGAAAGCAAGCTAACAATCAAACCTGCCTTCCTAAACACTCAGTTACAAACCCTTAGAACTGCATAGCCTACCAAAAGCAAAACTGCAACTCAAGGCCAAAAACTGCATAACTACAAACACAACCTAACCTCATCAACCATCGAAAATAGTTCAAAACAGAAGCTTTCAGAATAAAGTTTCATCATCACACAGTCAAGCTAACAACAAGCCCTTGTTCAGAATACACATGTCCATCATAGAATAAACAAGGTATTCAAAGAAGAAGAAAGATGCAGAAGCGATAAACAAATCAGAAGCAAATAAGCAAGTCTCAGAACATACATTCATCACCAACAAGTTTCGACATCAACATGAAGAACAACAACAGATGAGCCCTTTTTTCAGAATATATGTTCATCATAGAATAAACAAAATATTCAAAGAAGAAGAGAGAACTCAGAAGCAAGGGTTTTCAGAAATACAAAGTCATCATCAAACAAAGATATGAAGTACCAGATAAGCGTCATCACGCTCCTCCCTCCTCCGGCCACCTGAGAGCACCGCCATTCCACCCTCCGTCCATTCCCCAAAGACGAAGCCACCAAGGTATCAGTTTCCCTCTTTCTTTTTCTACATCACCATATCATAAACATCAAAGGTCGAAACTCTGTGAAATGATAACATGCAAGAGTAAAATCTAAACCCTAAAACGCGTCAAGAACAAAAAAAAAACAATACCTTTTTAAATCGCCGCCTTGTACAATCACGGGGAGGAGAGGGTGGAGGTAGTACTCTGGTGACTGGAAGCTTGGAGAGAGGCATCATTGCTCCGTTTGAGAACGATGAAGAGAGAGCGAAGAAGAAAGAAGAGTGTCGTTGTACAAAGCAAACCCTTGTTCTGAGAACATGAGGCACAAACCCTAAACAAACTTTTTCAAGCATCGTGGGCCTCTGCCCAAGCCAAAACACTAAGGCCCAATTGCTTTCAGCGCCTACACCCCCTTTCTAGTCTTATTTTGTCTTTTTTTGGGCCAAATGCATCCCTTAAAGCCCATTTATCCTTTTTTTTAAATGTTTTGAAAACCAATACTTTTTATTTTATCACCACATTTTCATTTTCTATAACCTAATTCTTTTTGTTAAATAAGAATAATATATTAAATTTTTGTATAAAATATTCTTAATAATTTTCATTACCTTTAAAACCAAAAATACATAAATAATAGATTTTTTAACTTAAACAATTCTTTCTTTTTCTTTAAAACCCTTTGTTTATATATAACTAACAAAAACACAAAAAATAATAATACTTAAGTCTTTAATTAGGTTAATATTTTATTTGACCATTTGTAAATAAATATACGCATCTCATATCTCTTTAATTTCCATCATCTTATATCTTGTTATATTTTTTACATTGAGAATGCGACAATTCAATTTGGTTGTAATATATACTTGGACACAATTATTCTGATAAGACTCATCCCCATTTGTAAACATTTGTACCCCCATCCCTGGATACTTACTTGTAATAACTTAGACTTTAAATTCCTGGAATTTTTCGCTTTCCATATACTGTATAGTAATTAGGGTTTGTATGCGAAGATTCAAAATCAATCGCTAGATGACCTAATACAAGATAAATGCATGAAAATCAATACACCATTCACACTTGCACCTCTAGGGTAACCTCGCTTGGTGCCTCGGAAAATGCAATCATGTCCCTCGAGTATGAGACACTCTAGCAAATGCCCCTTCGATAAACAAAGATCGTAGTCCCTCGATGACCCTCGATGTTGCCTTTGATATAACGATCCCGTCCCTTACAAAATTGCTAGAGCGTCTCACAAGTTGCCTTCAATGATTGTATACGATGACCCGTGCCTGTCCCGTTAACATCCTAACACAAGGTTGTTCACCAAATGCAATGGTGAAACAACACTGTTAAAAGGGTTAAAAACATAAGAAAAATCTTTGAGTAAAATAGGGTAGACAAACTCTTAGTTACTTGATCAAAAAACTTGTAAAACATCCTTGCCATTTTTCAAAACACACTCCACAACACAACTTCAAAAACAACTTTCAAAACATTGAATTATCTTTTCAAAAAGGCACACACCTTTGTATATATTCAAACAAGAATCATTACAAAGGTTGCCTAGACAAGGCATCTTTTTCAAAACATTTTCAAAACCACACACACAAAGCACCATTTCAAACAATTGAAAAGCAAAGGCAAGTGATCTAAAACAAGTAACTAAGAGCCCATTGATAACCATGGATGAAAAGGGTGCTAGCACCTTCCCTTTTCATAATCTACCACCCGAACCCAAGAAAACATCTCAAAGGTCTTTCCTGAGCTTTTTTGACCTTTCCTTAGGATAAAATAAAAAGTCGGTGGCGACTCTTGCTAAACCGAACAAGTGCGAAAACAAACGCAAAACCACAAGGCAGTTCTCCCACCGTATCACAGAGTGTAAGTGCGAAAAGTTTTGTTTTGTTTTAAAAGGAGAAATTACTTAATAACCATCTACCTACTCGAAAAAGGAATTAATCTGTGCAAATGTCCTTTAGATAATGTTATCCCACTATTGAGGAGTAGGTAGCATCGTCGTTGGAGTTTTCGGGTCAATTCGATTAAGGGACGTGTGGTCACTAAAGCAATGTTAGGACGTCTTAGTGGTAACTCTAATATCCTAGATCATTTTTCCGAGGCAACCGTTTCGAGGCAACTATGATCTTTGGACAAGAGGGCGACCTCTAAAACTTCCTATACTCAATGACCACGTTCGAGGCAACCAAGTGAGGTATACCCTAAGAGTGGCATGTGCGAGTGTGTTATTTTTCAGTTATATTATCTTTATACATGTTATGGTGAGCTACTGTTGATTTTAGGTTAAAGATTAATCTTGTCATGCATTGCCTATTTATCAAACATCTAGCAGTCAATATTGTGCGGGAATTAAATTGCGAGGAGGTAAATCTAAGCTATTACAAGGTGTCGGGTATTTACATCGCCAAAGACAAACGCTTTAATTTAAATTGCGGAAAAATAAAAGAAAGCGATAAATAAATAATGTCCTAATTTAAAAACTATTACATTCCCGAAGCAATTACATTATTGGATAAAAATAATACGCGTGCGAGAAAATTAAATCGGAGCATTTTTAGGGTTTTGACCCTTTTTTATTAAAGAAAACATTTTTTGTTATTTTTGAATTAAAAATTAAGTCTAAGTTAATAATTGAATTAATTAATTAAATGAAAATATTTTTGGGTTTTATTTTAATTAAGGAAGTAAAATAAGAATGGTTAAAAATATTAAAAACCTAATATTCTAATTTGATTTTAATTTATTGCAAAATATTGAAATTATACCTAATTAGAAACTAAATTAATTAAATTATTTATTTACAAAATAAAATAGTGAAATTAATAAAGATATTATTTTTTGGTTTTTTTTCTTCTGATTTTATGAAAAAAAGTATTGGGTTAATAATTAATTAAGAATAATAAAATAAAATAAATAAATAAATAAAATGTTAAAAGAAAAGAAATAACCAAAGGGGGGTTTGGGCCTGAATCAGGGTGTATGTTTGACAATTTTCAGGCCCAAAAGCGTTCGCCTGCTTGACTTTTTTGAATCCAGTGCGTGTCTTTGACCAGGGAGTATGATGAGCGTGCAATCTGGGCCCCTGGATCTGATCTGAAATCCATCTGGCAAGTTGATCTTTGAGGAACATGGTAGACCACCTTCTGAGCCTTGCATAGGAATACCTGAAACAAAATTGTAACAAAGTTTTGGGGTACCTGGGATTCGAACCCAGGTCCCAAGGGTATCCCACTCACGCTTCCACCAACTGAACCACGCTGCATCTTTGTTATTGGCATAAAAAACAAATATTATATTGACAAACCTATTAATTATGCTGAAAAATAAAAAAAAAGCGTGAAACATGTTTGAACTGGCCAATGACGCAGGGACACGTTATCATCTTCTTCAAAGAAGACTGTAACTTTTCCTGCGGATTTTATTCCGCAACTAAATCCATGGGATCATCCTATCATGAGCTACATACCATATAAATTCCAATGGAGACCATCACTGCACTCGTCTCTCTCCTCTGATCATCCCTATACCCATCATTAGTCTCAATTTATCCTGCATCAAAAATGCCTAAAAAGCAAGAACAAGAACCCTAGCTTTGGATACAGAGTTATAAGCCACGAAAACAAAGTTAAAAATTACAGAATCAATGGAAATTGAATGGCAAGTATGAATATACAAGAAAATTGGCAAAAAGATGCAAGAATGATGAGTTACGTTTTCATGTACAAAGGCATATTCAAGAACACTTACATCGTGTTACAGGTGGTCTTAAGGTCCGGTTTGGGTTGCTATAGCTTCAGGAGGTTGCTAGCAAGAGAGCTACGTGAAGCTTTTGCCTTGGAAATGCCTCCAAATAAGAATTCGATCTCTCACTTTTCACACTTTTTTTCAATTCTGAGTTGGCCGTTTTTGCAGTCCTTAGGGCGTGTTCCTGCTATGCTTGGCTTGTACAAGTGTTATAGAATGTATTTAGGTCAAAACTTGGGCCTTTGTCCATGAGCATTGATGAATGGAGATTTGATTTGATCACCATTATCAAGTTTCCAAAAATATGCCAAATCTGATTTTTTATACATGAAAAGCCTTGATACGAATTTTATTTGATGAATCATGGTAATTTAAAGCTAAAATGACCATAAGAATCTCATTACATCAATTTTTAGATTTTATTTGATTTAATATTGATTTAAAATGAATTAAATCAATAAAAATTAAATAAAATAGAAAAATAAATGAATGGCCATGAAATTAAAGATGGGACGCGTGTGTGGCATGACAAGACCATATCAAGTGGAAAAAAGTGGGCCCTTTTGTCAAAAATTGGAGTTTTGAGGATAGTTGACTTTTGGCCATTTTGGAAAAATGTCTAACTTCACCAATGCATAACTTCTTCAATTTTCATCTCTTGGAGGTGTTCTTGGACTTTTTAGAAAACTTGAGATGTCTTATAACCAACCCTTTTGGTCTCATCTCATTTTGATCTTCCATGCTCAATTTATAAGCTTTGGAAAAAAAGGTGTTTTTGTTGACTTTCAAAAATGACCTATAATGTCCAAATTTGTAATATCTTGTGAGTGAATTTCTTGATCTTGGGGTGTGAAGATGGATTGTAGGAAATTGCATCCTATTCAAAATGAGCTTTGGATGGGTCATTTATCATAAAGTATGAGAAAGTTATGCTTGGTCAAAGTTGAGTTGACTTTTCCTACAAAACCCTAATTTAGCAACTTTTGAATCTTGATGAATCTTGATGAATCTTGAGCAATCCTTGATGAATAATGATAAACCCTTGATAAAATGATGAATTATCCTTCAAAATGAGAATTTTGACAAAAAATCTTGAGGTTTGACTGTATTTGGGACACAGTTGACTTTTGCCCTAGCACAGTCGATTTTTGGGCCTCTTGAGCAATTGACTGACCAAACTTCCTCTGCAAGGCTTGAAATTTGACATGGATGAACTTGAGAATATATTAGGACATTGGGGAGAACTTGGGGTCATTCGGATGTGAGGACCTTGATGCAACACAAAACCCTAATTTTGACTTGACTGCCTTAGGAGGTGTTTTGACTGTCCAACTCTGGAGCCAACTTGAACAACTTGGAGATGATTCTTGACATGTATTGAGAAATATGAGAGGGAAAATTTTGGGGTACAACAGTTTCCCCTGTTCAATCTTCTTAAACCTGAGGATATAGATTGGCGTTCGGGCCTTTCGTGATCCAAAGGTGGAAGATGATTGAACACTAGAGTGCCCAGAAATTTGCACTCGCATGAAGTAATATTTGTCTTGTGATGTCGGGAATGGGCTTACAGATGCCATCTGGAGATTGATGATGGGAGATAGGCTTAACGATGCCATCCGAAGGAGTTTCGATCGCGTAAGAGATTCCTTAGCGAGAGCTTGTATACCTATTGTTAAGGGAGATTCCGCTAGGGAATGCTGTTCTTTGTCTTAGGAGAAATAGAACTTTAGGAGCTTCGGTCATCCGTTATTCTACTAGGGAATCATCTCTGTTGAATTTTAGGAGCTTCGGTCGTCCGTTATTCTATTGAGGAATCATCTCTGTTGAAGAGGTGAGAGTGAACTACTATCTGGTCGCAACCCATGCTTCATAGTGATAAGATCGACTGCTATCTGGTCGTAATCCAGGCTTTACAGTGACTTACTGGGGAGATGAGATTAAACTTGCTATCCAGTTGTAATCCAGGCTTTGCAATACCTCACTTATTATCTGGTTGAAATCCAGGCTTCAGAACAAATCAAGTGGTTATCCGGTCGCCTCTGGGCTTTAACTTGAATTTAGGGCACACTAATATCCAGCCGACTCCGGGCTTCTTAGTAACTATCCATGTAAACTGCTATTTGGTCGGAATCCAAGCTTCACAATGCCTTGTACCACTATCTGGTCATAATCCAGGCTTCACAACGTGTTATACCATTATCTGGTCGAATCCAGGCTTCATGGTGTCACGTACTGCTATCTGGTCGAATCCAATCTTCACAACACCTCACTTCTTATCTGGTCGAAATCCAGGCTTCAGAATAAATCAAGTGGTTATCCGGTCGCATCCGGGCTTCCCTTTGACTGTTGGGTTTACTAGTATCCGGGAGAATCCGGGCTTCATAGTAACTGACTGGGTAAACTGCTATTTGGTTGCAATCCAAGCTTCACAGTGTCCCTTAATGCTATCTGGTCGTAATCCAGGCTTCACGATGTATCATACCACTATCTGGTCGAAATCCAGGCTTCGTAGTACTCTGGGTTGCTATCTGGTTGTAATCCAGTCTTCACAAAATCTTCTATCATTATCTGGTTGTAATCCAGGCTTCATGATCTTGTATCGCTTTCTGGTCGTAATCCAGGATTCACAATAACTTGTTGGGATGTTATTCGATCGTAATCCGGGCTTCACGGCTCACTGGGGAATAAACTACTATCCGGTCGTTCTCCGGGCTTCATAGTTTTCTTTTGAGAGATGTCACTATCTGGTCGTAATCCAGGCTTCGCGGTAGTCTGATATTGTTATTCGGTCGTAATTCGGGCTTCATAATATGCTGTAGAAATCAAGACACTATCCGGTCGTACTCGGGCTTCATAACTGGAATTTTGACTGTATCTTTCCTGAAATGGAAAGGTTAGCTGTATGTAATGCATGATATGTATCAGGCAATGATGTTCTCAAAATAAATGAGATTGTGTGGTATGATGCGTATATGCATGTATCATGATGTATGGACATGTAATGTTTTAGCTGGGGAAAATAAATCCTGGAGCTGCTGGAGAGTAGAGTTGAGTTCTTCGTTTCAGCGAAGGTGATTGTGAGAATAAGCCTGTCGGAGAAAAGAACTCCATTGGGGAATAAACTGATGAAGAGATTACTCCGAGGGGAATTACTCTGTGGGGAATAGGCGTGCTGCTGAAGATTTTAACGATAAACTCCGTTGGAGGTTCCGCTGATAAACTCTGTTGGGGATTTTCATGAACTCCGCTGGGGATGAATTACCGTTGCTGGTGATATTGAATCTGTTGAGGAAAGAAGTCCTGCAGGGGGGAAAGAAAGAACTTCGCTGGGGATGATCTTTCAGTTGCAACTTGCTGAGGATAAACCAGTTAGACTCCTGTGGGGATAACCCTCTGAATTTGGCTGGGGAGATTTATTTTGTACTCCGCCGGGGGTAAGCTTCGAAAGTCTACTGGGGAAGATGATTCAACTCTGTTGGGAAAGCTTTTTTAGACTGCGCTGGGGAAATGGCTCCACTAGGGGTGTCTTGTATTCCGCCGGGGAACATTCTTATATTCTGTTGGGGAATATTAAGACTGCCGGGGGTATTCTTATACTTGCTGGGGAATGTCTTTATACTCCGTTGGAGAATATTAAGACCTTCTGGGGATACCACACCTTTTTAGGGATGATGGTAGACTAACTCTGCTTGGGGGAGAGTATTGCTGATTTGTTCAACTGCAAGTCTTAGTTGGGAGAGCTACCATTACTGTATTGCTATACGGGGAGTGAAGGTATCACAACCATCTTCTTCAGCTGAACCTACCTTGGTACCGGGTAGACAAAGTAACTACACAGTTTGGACATTTCTTATGCCCCTGTTTCTGATATTACCAGTAATTCATCTTTTGTTTCGCATGTAAATATTTATGATCAGCAATTAATGTCAAATGCATATATCAAAAATGAACATTGGATGTTCTTTGCAAAACAAAACAGATAAAGGAAAAACAGTTTGAAATTTGTCTGAAAATGAATTTGTATTGATTTTGAAGTATGGCATGTAAATATGTGTTTTTGTACAAGAGGCTGACGTCCTAGTAAGAGAACACCGCCGAACAGATAGAATTTATACAATTTATGAAAAAGAAACAAAACAGCTATGTGAATAATCCCACTGGGTTCCAACTCTGCTATTGCCTTTATATCTTCAAGCATCTCATCACTTTTCTTCTTAGTTGAAGATGAATCTGATTGATTGGTGCTGTCCGAGCTTGATGGTTGATACCGAAGTCTGGATGCGAGGTGATCCAATGAGACATAGTGTTACGCTTTAATCCCTAACTTTTTCCTGGACCGCCCTTTCGGGTTTTCAGTCCACCGGGATGCCCATTTTTGCCCAAGCCTCCTTTTCAAGTTTTCGACTTGCCGGGTGTACAAATTTTTTTCAATTTCATCCCTTATTTTTGGTCGAACCCTTTTGGTTCATCGGGAAGCCCTTAGTTTTTCCTAGGCCAGTTAACCTAGCGGGTCTTTTATTATGCGTAGTATATTTTCACTATGTCCGCATTGACGGGGTGAGGAAGGTCGTCACCATCCATGGTGGTTAGAATCATAGCTCCTCCTGAGAAAATGTTCTTAACCACAAATGGCCCTTCGTAAGTAGGGGTCCATTTTCCCCTGGGATCACCTTGAGGTAGAATAATGCATTTGATTACCAGGTCCCCAACTTGATACTCTTGTCGTCTGACTTTCTTGTTAAATGCCTTAATCATCTGTTTTTGGTATGTCTGACCATGACAAATAGTAGTAAGTCTCTTTTTGTCGATTAGGTTCAGTTGATCAAGTCGGGTCTGAATCCAGTCATCTTCACTCAAACCTGCATCCTTCATGATCCGAAGAGAGGGTATCTGAACTTCAATAGGCAAGACTGCCTCCATACCATAAACCAAGGAATAGGGTGTTTCCCCGGTTGACGTCCGTGTTGAGGTGCGGTACCCATGAAGAGCAAATGGTAACATATCGTGCCAATCTTTGTATGTCACTGTCATCTTCTGCACAATCTTCTTAATGTTCTTATTAGCTGCTTCTACAGCCCCATTCATCTTCGGCCGGTAAGGAGAAGAGTTATGATGTTGTATCTGGAATTGCTCGCAGAGTTCAGTGATCATCTTATTATTAAGATTAGTACCATTGTCTGTAATGATCCTCTCTGGTACACCGTATCGACAGATCAGATTATGCCAAATGAATCATGCCACGACGTTCTTGGTTACAGTAGCAAATGAAGCTGCTTCAACCCACTTTATAAAATAATCAATTGCTACCAGGATGAAACGATGCCCGTTGGATGTCGTAGGTCTGATCTCGCCGATCATATCAATGCCCCACATTGCAAAAGGCCAAGGCGCTGTTAAGACGTTCATAGGAACTGGAGGTATGTGCACCTTATCAGCATAGACCTGGCACTTATGACATGTCCGAGAATGCTGATAACAGTCAGCTTCCATTGTGGACCAATAATATCCTGCCCGAAGGATTTTCTTTGCCATGGTATGTCCACTAGAATGAGTCCCGAAAGTACCTTCGTGTAACTCCGCCATGATCCTTTCTGCTTCATTCTTATCCACACAACGCAGTAAGGTCGAATCATGGTTACGCTTGTAAAGAATGCCATTGCTGATGAAGAACTTTGCCGCGAACCTCCTCAGAAACTTCTTGTCATTAACAGATGCACCCTCGGGGTACTCCTGAGCTTCAAGGTACCTCTTTACCTCATGATACCAGGGCTTTTCTGTTACCTCTTCAGTCTCAAGATCACAGCAATGTGTAGGTTCGTCCAATCTTTCAATAATGATCCGGGGAGCCTCATTATCCCAATTGACTTTGAACATAGAATACATCGTAGCCAGCGCGTCCGCCAACCGATTCTCCTCTCTTGGGAAGTGTTCAAAGGTTATCTCCTCAAAATGGGGAAGCAATGTCAACACATACTCCTTGTAAGGAATAAGATTAGGGTGTTTCGTATCCCACTCGCCTTTGATCTGACTGATCACGAGAGAAGAATCTCCGAAGACACTTAGAAACTTAATCCTTAGGTCAATTGCTGCTCGAAGACCCATGATGCACGGTTCATACTCCGCCATGTTGTTGGTGCAGTTGAAACATAGTCGGGCGGTGAACGGAGTATGAGAGCCTTTAGGAGATATGATCACAACGCCAATGCCATTTCCCAAAGCGTTTGAAGCTCCATCAAAGTACATAGACCATCGGGATCCCTCCTCAGGTCCTTCATCCGGTCCAGGTGTTTTACAATCAGTTATCAACATGATACTATCGTCCGAAAATTCAAAGTTCATAGACTGGTAATCATCCACTGCCTGATATGCCAAATGGTCTGCCAATACACTTCCTTTGATTGCCTTTTGGGTCGTATACTGGATGTCATACTCAGTCAAGATCATCTGCCATCTTGCTATTCTTCCGGATAAAGCAGGCTTTTCGAAGATATACTTGATTGGATCCATCTTTGAAATCAAGAGAGTAGTGTGAGTCAACATATACTGTCTCAGCCGACGAGCAGCCCATGCCAAAGCGCAACAATTTTTCTCGAGCAGTGAGTATCGGGTCTCACAGTCGGTAAACTTTTTGCTAAGGTAATAAATAGCATGCTCTTTTCGGCCAGACTCGTCATGCTGCCCCAGCACACACCCCATTGAGTTGTCAAGCACTGTTAAGTATAAGATCAGAGGTATCCCTTTAACTGGTGGCATCAGAATGGGTGGCTCTTGGAGATACTCTTTGATTCTTTCGAAAGCGGCCTGACATTCATCGTTCCAATGTACTACCTGATCTTTTTTCAGCAGCTTGAAGATTGGTTCACAAGTAGCAGTCAGGTGCGAGATGAATCGGGAAATGTAATTTAGACGTCCCAGAAAGCCTCTGACTTCTTTCTCTGTCTTGGGAGCTGACATATCTTGTATGGCTTTCACTTTGGTAGGATCCACTTGAATACCTTTGTCGCTCACGATGAAACCCAGCAGTTTACCAGACCTCACCCCGAAGGTGCACTTGTTCGGATTCAATCTCAGTTTGTACAACTTCAGCCTGTCAAACAGCTTCTGCAGATGGTCAAGGTGTTCTTCCTTAGTCTGGGACCCTGCAATCATATCGTCGACGTATACTTCAATCTCATGATGGATCATGTCATGAAACAAAGCAACCATGGCACGCTGATATGTTGCCCCAACATTTTTCAACCCAAAAGGCATGACCTTGTAGCAAAAGGTACCCTATTGAGTAACAAAAGTGGTCTTCTCCATATCTTCGGGAGCCATCTTAATTTGATTATATCCGGAGAAACCATCCATAAAGGAGAATACCTTGTGCTGAGCAGTATTGTCAACCAGGACGTCAATGTGAGGTAGAGGGAAGTCATCCTTAGGGCTTGCCCTGTTCAAATCCCTATAATCAACACACATTCTGACCTTACCATCTTTCTTTGGCACGGGAACCACATTGGCGACCCACTGAGGGTAAGAAGTCACTGCTAGAAAACTGGCGTCAAATTGTTTCATAACTTCAGCCTTGATTTTCTCAAACATCTCTGGGCGCATACGGTGAACCTTCTGTTTTACTGGGGGACAGTCTTCCTTGGTAGGCAGGCGATGAACCACAATGTCAGTATTCAACCCAGGCATATCTTCGTAAGACCAGGAAAATATCTCAACATAGTCATGCAGCATCTGAATCAACCGTTGTTTCACACTAAGCTCCAGATTTTCACCGATCTTAACTTCCTTTTTGTCTGCCTCAGTACCCAGATTCACTGTTTCCACTGGCTCTTCATGTGGATGAATGGCCCTCTCTTCCTGGAGTAGCAGTCTTGCAAGTTTGCCAGGCACTTCGCAATCATCTTCACCTTCGTCTTCGGCTAAGTTGATCAGATTTTCGAAGTCATAACTGGCAGTAGCAGAGCCGTTACCAGCGAGATCCAGAGTGGATATGGACCTGTATATGTGAGTGTGTGTAAATAGCTGTTTCGCGATATATAATAAAGAAAGACAAGGAGCGCAAGATTTGAAATGCAAGAACGTCCAATGCTTTTATTAATGATATGTGAAAATGACACACAAAAGCCCTCACAAATGAAGCCACAGTGCCCCGGGTAAGACACCGGGCCATAAAGTTTCAAAACATTGTCTGTTACAAATTAAAAACAAAGAGTTCATTACGGGGTAACAAAAGTAATAGGGATGAAGTCCTTTGCTGTCCAGTTGATTGGTCCACCGTTGGTCGTAGGATAGATCCAGCTATCGAATTCAGACTCTTCCACATCATCCTCAATGGTATTCACTCCCGAGTTTCTGATGAACACGGGAGGTCTTCCGATCCTTGCACTTCGAACAACCCTTTGAGCTTCTGCAGTGAAACCCAAACCAAACTTATTAGTCTTCTGTGTAAAATCAGGAAGTCGGCCCTAATTTGCACACTCACCCTTCTCAATAACAACTCGGGCATCCTTTAAGGAAGCCATCTTCATAGGAGAATCTTCAACCACAGTCTCAGCTGATGCCAGTGTCTGGGGGACCTCTTCAAAGTGCTGAAATAGGGTCTCGATGAACTCCCCATCCATCTCTACGTATCTGAACGAGTTGAGGTGGCTGACCATGTACTCTTCCTCCCCTTGTACTGTCACAATCTTCCCTTTGACCGGGTACTTCAACTTCTGGTGGAGCGTTGAGGTTACGGCCCCAGCTTTATGGATCCATGGATGACCCAGTAAACAAGAATAGGATGGTCGAATGTCCATCACATAGAACGTATAATTGAAGACCTGAGAACCAACTTTAATTGGAATATCAACTTCACCGTGCACCATCCTCTTAGACCCATCAAAGGCCCTGACAATAATGTTACTTGGTTTTAGCTCTAACCCTTCGCAATCCAACCGGTCTAGAGCTTTTTTGGGCAAGACGTTCAATGAGGAACCAGTATCAACCAACACATGTGCAAGAGTAGTGCCCCTGCATTCAATGGAGACATGCAGGGTATCGTTATGATTTTTCCCCTTGGCAGTCAAATTGGCGTCGGAGAAAACCAAACCATTATCAGCAGTTAAATTGGCCACACAATCGGTAAACTGATCAGCTGATGTCTCTTGCGGCACGTGGGCCGTCTTCAGGAAGGTAATCAGAGCCTTCGCATGGGCCTCTAAGCACAGCAATAGTGACAACATAGAAATCTTGGATGGGGTTTTCCCCAGTTGCTCAACTACGTTGTAATCACTCGTCTTAATAATCTTCAGAATCTCTTCCATCTCCTGTTTGAAAGCTTCAACAGTAATCGTCTTCGGTGCCTCCGTCTGGGCAGGCACATCAGTGATGATCCCTTTGCCTCGAGCGTCAGATGACTCGGCGACAGGGGTAAGAATAGGGACTTGATCAGGAATAGTGGTAGGTACCCTTGCAGGTGTAATAACACCAGGTCTTCGGACAGTTGGTGGAGCAATATCAGGTGAGAAAAGTCTACCGCTACGGGTGACTTTAGCAGGTCCAGTAATGTTGATGATGTCGGTATTAGCATCCAACTCTTTCTTAACTCCAAGAACATAAACATCAGCCCCATAGTGCCAGGGGACAGCTTTGTCAGAGGTGTAGGGGATGGGCCCCGGAACAGTGATAATCACAGGTGCGGTCCTCAGAACAGACGTAATTCTAACAGGCTTCCTCGAGGGAGCCTTGGAAGAATTGTTGAAAATGGTAATAATGGCGACTTCTTCAGTAGGAATGGAAGGAACAACAATCTTCTCAAACAGGATCTCCTTATTATCCATCAGGTTTTGGATACCTGACTTCAGGAATGGGCAACCAGTAGGTAAAACAGAACACATATGGCAACCTTCGCCACAACCCGGAAATAAACCAGCTAGCAACAGGTTTTTCTTGACAGTTATCAGAGGGGTAACAATGTCATCCACAGAAATTACAAACAAGTCTTCCTCTATAGCATTTACTCCATGTTTGGGCATGGGAGCAATCACAACATTAGGCCTTTCGTGCGCCTCGAACTCAATCTCATTTGCATCAATTAAGTCTTGTATCTTGTTCTTTAATGCCCAACAATCATCTGTATTATGCCCCGGGCTATCGGAGTGATAAGCGCAGCGGGAATTAGGGTTATACCTTGGTGACATTGTATTTGCATTCTTTGGGGGTTCCCTTATAGTCACCAGGTTAGTCTTCAGCAACTGTGGCAGAATCTGAGATAAGGTCATGATGAGACGAGTGAATTGCCTCTTAGGTCTCTCGTCCTTTTGTTGATTATTGTACTGAGGAGCACCAACAGGTTTTGAAATAACAACCGTATTGACAGCTTGGTGGTGTTCGGGTATATTCTGTCTTTTTGCACTGTAGACATCACTAGACTCTTTCTTAAACGGCTTCTTCTCGGTGCTCGATGAGGCACCCTTCTGTATCTTTCCAGCCTTTATACCAGCTTCAATCCTCTCACCAGTCAAAATAAGATCTGTAAACCCAGCTGAAGAGCTTCCAATCAGATGGTTAAAGAATGGACCAAACAGGGTCCCTAAAAACATGTCAACAAGTTCACGATCAGCCAAAGGTGGTTGGACCCTTCCGGAAAGGTCTCTCCACTTTTGCGCATACTCTTTAAATCCTTCACCCATTCCTATTGACATACCCTGGAGCTGGGTACGCATAGGAGCAAGGTAGGAGTTGTACTGATACTGCCTGTAGAATGCAGTAGCCAAATCCTCCCAGCTATGGATACTGGCTCCGTCCAACTGATATAACCACTTAAGCTGAGTCCCTGAGAGACTGTCTTGAAAGAAATGGATCCATAAGTTCTTATCAGCAGTGTAAGGCTGGATCTTCCTCACGTATGACCGGAGGTGTAGCTTCGGACAGGAAACTCCGTCATACTTGGCAAAGGCAGGTGCCTTGAACTTATGGGGAATCACCACCCCAGATGATAGACCTAGGTCTCCGAAGTCCAGACCGGGTACCTTCTGGATTTCCATAGCACTCAAATGGTCTTCCAGCTGTTTGTACTTATCCTCAGCAGGAGGATATTGTTCTTCATCGTAGTCTGTCTCATTGTCGGAGACCATAGGGCTAGGGGCCCTCCTTTCTTGTGGACTATCTTTCCCTCCATATGAGGTGGTCAGATCAACTTCATTATGTAGCCCGTTTCCAAACCTGCGTCCAGTGTTGAACAGGATGGTCCTCTTCTTCTTCTTCTTCTTCTCCTTCAGAATCAAAGTCTTCAGGTCCTGCTGACCCTTAGCTAGATTCATGAACAACTCTTGAAACTGGGCATTCTGGGCCTGGAGGGCCTTGATAGCTTGATCAGTTGAAGGTTCAGTAGACATGATGATTGCTGAAATAAACAGCGAAGAAGATAAGAGACTTGTAAAAAGGGTACCTGTTTATGAAGTGCATGGGATAAAATGCGTATGATTTATGATTTCAAAGACAATCGGGATTCAAATTTGTAAACAAGAAAGGAAACACACTTTATTAGATTTAAACTTCAAAATTTAAATTGTTCAACAAACTGCCCTTAGGCGTTACAAGAATGGAAATACTGAAAAGTAAATAAAAACTGTAAAAGAAATCATCAAAGGTCCATCAATGCGCCCATGGTCTCTTCTTCTCAGTGCGGACATAGTCGTTCAGGATCCGCTCGTTCTCCAGTTGCCTAGTCAGCTTCTGGATCTTTTTCTCTTGCTCGTTGAACTTCTCCCGGTAAGAATCCAGTTCATCCCTCAATTGCATCCAAGACCTCTTCAATGCCCCAATATCAGTGGGCATATAAGGGTGGAGAATGGTTGGAAGCACCCCGTCTTCATTAGCAACTTCAAGAGTGACAGGCCGGACGGCTTCATATGGCATACCTAGCTTCTGGGCACGGATGCGGACCCATCTGAGATATGGCTCCATTGGCAGAGAAGTCTTTGGACCCAACTCATGTGGATCAGATTGGTGAACTCTGTCCCAAGCCCTTATGAATCTACGGCGTAGCTCGTCGCTATCTCCCTGAAAATCAAAGATGATATGAGGCATCAACATCTCATGAGGCCCTTCTCTTCTGGCTCTTCCAAACTGACAGAGAGCTAAGCATGGGTTGTAAGAAATCCCTCCATGGGTTCCGATCAATGGAACATTAGGATACTCTCCATAGCGATCAATGACAGACACCTCATCCATACCCTTGAGAGTCCAGATAATGTCACTATTAGAAAGAGACATCACCCTATAAGCCCAGCCCATTCCTTCTTTGTTCTTCAACACGGACTTAGGGAGGTGCGAAATAAACCACCTCGATAATAAAGGAGCACAACACATCAAAGTCCCCCACTTTTGGGCAGTACAAGCATAGAGCTGATGAAGGATGTCACCCAAGAGAGTGGGTACAGGGTTCTGAGAGATGAAGATCTTTATGGCATTAATATCAACAAAAGTTTCAGGATTCAGAAACAATTCCAAGCCATAAATCAAAAGAGCCAGAATATCCTCAAAGGCCTTAAAGTCTAGGCTATCCCAGAAGTAGTTAGCCTTGTCAACCAAGAACTTAGTCAAAAAACCCTTAGCTCCACTTCTAGTCTCCCAGTTAGCCATTACCTCCTCTTTGGTCAAGTGAAGGGCTGCAGAAATCTCTTCAGGCCTAAGAGTCTTTTCCCAACCAGTGAACGGAGTCTGCTCCAAAACAGAGATACCGAGCAACTCAGAAAACTCTTCTAGGGTAGGAACCAGATGATAGTCTTGAAAAGTGAAGCAATGGTACAGCGGATCATAAAACTGGACCAGGACACTCATCATTTGTTCGTCCAATTTGGAGGTGACCAAACTGAGAAGAGAACCATGCCTCCTGATGAAGGAAGTAGTGTCTGGTATCCTGACAACCAATTCTTTAAGTAGGGTAGGTACTTGGACAAAGTTGATCCGGATAGTATTCTTACGCATGGGCATCATAATGACCTACAAAACAGAGCAAAGATGAAACCCTATTGTCTTTGAAATAGGTTAGTCCTTATGCAAGATGTATGCAATGTTATGATGTCATGATGTCATGATAAAGGCACACCACAAGTATCTACAAAAAGCAAACATGGTAAAGGCACACAACTCACACTGAGATCCCTTAGATTTCAGGCTGGCATGGAGCTTAGGTACTACCCTCTTTCAGTTTAGTTGGTTCAAACCTGTCCTAGAAATAGTAACCGGGTTCTAGAGGATCTCAATATCACTGACTACCCTCAATCGGTCATAATTCTAGTTTAGCAACCTTTTCTTGCGGCCGGAATCATCGCGAGAGTTTAGTCTCAATGAGTGTAGCATACTGCTACTGTTCTATGGCCAAGTTGGTCAATTTAAAGGTTCTAAGGTCAGTTGGTGCTTAATGACTCCTTAGAAGACCCATATTCTCCTCGTTCCAGCACAAGGGATATCGGTACAGACTAAGGTGCCACACCAACGTAGCTACTGCTTCATCCATATCGGTCTACGCTGTATAGATCCCTCACAGTTTATTGCTACTTACCTAAAGGGTATCCCCAGATCCGGGTTAGGATCTATAGAACTCTGATACAAACCCACAAAATTAAAGCATACAAAGCATACAATTGAAAACATAGTGATCTAATCCTAAGGTACACCTCACTTATTTATATTCCCCAGCAGAGTCGCCAGTTTTGTGATCGGTGGGAAAGAACTGACTATTTTGGAATGTTGGTTCACGTTTTGCGTTTGTTTTTGCAAAATGTCGCGGTAAGCAAGAGTCGCCACCATCTTTTATTTTATCCAACAAGGAAAGGACAAAAGCACAAAAAAATTCCTTTTTGAGATATTTCTCGGGTTCGGGAGGTAGATTATAGAAAGGGAAGGTGTTAGCACCCTTTCTATCCGTGGTTATCCACGAGCTCTTAGGTACTTGCTCATTGTGTTTTCAAAAGTTTGCTTTTCTTTGTGTTTGTGGGTTCGAAAAGAGTTTTTTGTTTTGAAGAGAGTGTAAGTGCGAAAAGTTTTGTTTTGTTTTAAAAGGAGCAAGTACTTAAGAACCATCTACCCACTCGAAAAAAGGAATTAATCTGTGCAAATGTCCTTTAGATAATGTTATCCCACTATTGAGGAGTAGGTAGCACCGTCGTTGGAGTTTTCGGGTCAATTCGATTAAGGGACGTGTGGTCACTAAAGCAATGTTAGGACGCCTTAGCGGTAACCCTAATATCCTAGATCATTTTTCCGAGGCAACCGTTTCGAGGCAACTATGATCTTTGGACAAGAGGGCGACCTCTAAAACTTCCTATACTCAATGATCACGTTCGAGGCAACCAAGTGAGGTATACCCTAAGAGTGGCATGTGCGAGTGTGTTATTTTTCAGTTATATTATCTTTATACATGTTATGGTGAGCTACTGTTGATTTTAGGTTAAAGATTAATCATGTCATGCATTGCCTATTTATCAAACATCTAGCAGTCAATATTGTGCGGGAATTAAATTGCGGGGAGGTAAATTTAAGCTATTACAAGGCGTCGGGTATTTACATCGCCAAAGACAAACCCTTTAATTTAAATTGCGGAAAAATAAAAGAAAGCGATAAATAAATAAAGTCCTAATTTAAAAACTATTACATTCCCGAAGCAATTACATTATTGGATAAAAATAATACGCGTGCTAGAAAATTAAATCGGAGCATTTTTAGGGTTTTGACCCTTTTTTATTAAAGAAGACATTTTTTGTTATTTTTGAATTAAAAATTAAGTGTAAGTTAATAATTGAATTAATTAATTAAATGAAAATATTTTTGGGTTTTATTTTAATTAAAGAAGTAAAATAAGAATGGTTAAAAATATTAAAAACCTAATATTCTAATTTGATTTTAATTTATTGCAAAATATTGAAATTATACCTAATTAGAAACTAAATTAATTAAATTATTTATTTACAAAATAAAATAGTGAAATTAATAAAGATATTATTTTTTGGTTTTTTTTTCTGATTTTATGAAAAAAAAGTATTGGGTTAATAATTAATTAAGAATAATAAAATAAATAAATAAATAAAATGTTAAAAGAAAAGAAATAACCAAAAGGGGGTTTTGGGCCTGAATCAGGGTGTATGTTTGGCAATTTTCAGGCCCAAAAGCGTTAAGCCTGCTTGACTTTTTGGAATCCAATGCGTGTCTTTGACCAGTGAGTATGATGAGCGTGCAATCTGGGCCCCTGGATCTGATCTGAAATCCATCTGGCAAGTGGATCTTTGAGGAACATGGTAGACCACCTTTTAAGCCTTGCATAGGAATACCTGAAACAAAATTGTAACAAAGTTTTGGGGGACCTGGGATTCGAACCCAGGTCCCAAGGGTATCCCACTCACGCTTCCACCAACTGAACCACGTTGCATCTTTGTTATTGGCATAGAAAAAAAATATTATATTGACAACCTATTAATTATGCTGGGAAAAAAAGCGCGAAACATGTTTGAACTGGCCAATGACGCAGGGACACGTTATCATCTTCTTCAAAGAAGACTGTAACTTTTCCTGCGGATTTTATTCCGAAACTAAATCCATGGGATCATCCTATCATGAGCTACAGGCCATATAAATGCCAATGGAGACCATCACTGCACTCGTCTCTCTCCCCTGATCATCCTTATACCCATCATTAGTCTCAATTTATCCTGCATCAAAAATGCCTAAAAAGCAAGAACAAGAACCTTAGCTTTGGATACTGAGTTATAAGCCACGAAAACAAAATTAAAAATTACAGAATCAATGGAAATTGAATGGCAAGTATGAATATACAAGAAAATTGGCAAAAAAATGCAAGAATGATGAGTTACGTTTTCATGTACAGAGGCATATTCAAGAACACTTACAGCGCGTTACAAGTGGTCTTAAGGTCCGGTTTTGGTTGCTATAGCTTCAGGAGGTTGCTGGCAAGAGAACTACGTGAAGCTTTTACCTTGGAAATGCCTCCAAATAAGAATTTGATCTCTCACTTTTCACACTTTTTTCAATTCTGAGTTGGCCGTTTTTGCAGTCCTTAGGGCGTGTTCCTGCTATTCTTGGCTTGTACAAGTGTTATAGAACGTATTTAGGTCAAAACTTGGGCCTTTGTCCATGAGCATTAATGAATGGAGATTTGATTTGATCACCATTATCAAGTTTCCAAAAATATGCCAAATCTGATTTTTTATGCATGAAAATCCTTGATACGAATTTGATTTGATGAATCATGGTAATTGAAAGCTGCAATGACCATAAGAATCTCATTACATCAATTTTTAGATTTTATTTGATTTAATATTGATTTAAAATGAATTAAATCAATAAAAATTAAATAAAATAGAAAAATAAATGAATGGCCATTAAATTAAAGATGGGACACGTGTGTGGCATGACAAGACCATATCACGTGGAAAAAAGTGGGCCCTTTTGTCAAAAATTGGAGTTTTGAGGATAGTTGACTTTTGGCCATTTTGGAAAAATGCCTAACTTCACTAATGCATAACTTCTTCAATTTTGAACTCTTGGAGGTGTTTTTTGACTTTTTAGAAACCTTGAGATGTCTTCTAACCAACCCTTTTTGTCTAATATAATTTTGGTCTTCCATTCTCAAGTTATAAGCTTTGTAAAAAAAGGTGTTTTTGTTGACTTTCAAAAATGACCTATAATGTCCAAATTTGTAACTTCTTGTGAGTGCATTTATTGATCTTGGGGTGTGAAGATGGATTGTAGGAAATTGCATCCTCTTAAAAATGAGATTTGGATGGGTCATTTCTCATAAAGTATGATAAAGTTATGGTTGGTCAAAGTTGAGTTGACTTTTCCTATAAAACCCTAATTTAGCAACTTTTGAATCTTGATGAATCTTGAGAAATCCTTGATGAATCATGATCAACCCTTGATAAAATGATTAATTATCCTTAAAAATGATAATGTTGACAAAAAATATTGAGGTTTGACTGTATTTGGGACACAGTTGACTTTTGCCCTAGCACAATCGATTTTTGGGCCTCTTGAGCAATTGACTGACCAAACTTCCTCTGCAAGGCTTGAAATTTGACATGGATGAACTTGAGAACATATTAGGACATTGGGGAGCACTTGGGGTCATTTGGATGTGAGGACCTTGATGCAACACAAAACCCTAATTTTAACTTGACTGCCTTAGGAGGTGATTTGACTGTCCAACTCTTGAGCCAACTTGAACAACTTGGAGATGATTCTTGACATGTCTTGAGAAATATGAGAGGGAAAATTTTAGGGTACAACAGTTATCATATACCAAGCTTTAAAGTACAATTATTCATTATATATGTATATGTATCAGTAGCATTAGACAATATTGCACTGCCGGTTTACTTGGTCCAATGAAATTGCATGCATAGCCTTGTTGTTGTCGACCGTTCATTGTCGACCGTCAAACTGGTTGTTTGCCAGCCTTGTCTGACGATTGTCATCCTTGTCTTCCACACATGTAACGTTCGTCAGCCTTGTCTGACGTTCATCAGCCTTGTCTCCCACGCCTAAATGACCTCGTGGCCACATACTTTGACTGCAAAACCACACTGTTTCACCTTTTTTTTCTCTATAACTTCCATCTTCCACCATTTAAATCCCAAAATTCCCATCACTCCATTATCTACCACCATTACCACTCATTCATTTCTTATAACTCCTATAACCTCCCACTTTCAAAACCGTAAATACCATTCATTACCCACTCATAATTTCTACCTATTTAAACCACTTCTTTTATCATTCTAATATCACTATCATTCACCACCTTCTTTGCACTACAAAACACCTTTCCTTTTCCTCTTTGTCAAATATACCATGGCCCCTCGTAGAAATCAACCCAATCGAGGAGAACCCGATATGACTCATCTCGTGTTCCGACAAGGTGAAGCTGGCTAACTCCAACAGGAAAAATACCGGAAGTTTTATCAGTGAGGATTGACACCCACATGATATGTCGATAATGACTGTTTACGCAATTTAGGGATGTATGACAGTATGCAAGGTTTTCTAAACAAAGTAGGCCTGGGATTTGTAAGCACGATGGGCTTACCCCACCTACGAGGCTCTAACTTTCGAGTTCTTAAGCTCTTACTTCCACATAATTCCCACTGACGCTGATGCAAATCTTTTTGGAGCCGCCACATTTGGTATGTTCAACCAGGAATACACGCTAAACCAGGATGCTTTGAGCGACATGTTTCGTTTCCCTCGTGGAGACAATGTGCAATACCGCATTCCCCCTGAATTGGATTGGAATAGAACATCATATGAATTATGGGAAAGAATATCCGGTGAGCAAAATATTACCCCCGAAGTGTGCTACTCCACTCACATCCATAATCCGAACATTCGCTACCTTCACCGCACCTTGGCCAGCACTATTTTTGGAAGGACTAACAACAACAAGGTCAACACCAAGGAGTTGTATGCTCTCCATTGCGCCTTCGCGCTAAACCTATGTTTGAACCCAAGTACCTTCCTAATGGCACACATTCAAAATCTTGTAACAAGATACGGGACTGTGCCTTTCTGTATTGGAGGTATCGCCAATGCAATAGCAGTTCACCTGAACCTAGGAGGGAGAATCCTAAATCTACCTTCACTGTCAGTAGTGTTCTTAGACATTAACAAGTGTCGAGCTGGTCGCCTTATTAAGATAAGAGAAGAAGGAGGATATTATCTAATGGTGAGGAATAATTAAGTTCGTAGTGTCATTTTTCCAAATCCAAATACTACGAACTTAAACATTGCAAACAACTGGTTATATGACCTCAACGCACCTGAGCCTGGTGCGAATGCACAAGGAAACCAACGCGAGGCCAATAATGTTGCGGTTGATGAAATGGAACAAGAATTAGAACATCAAGCACCTCATCCTGACATTCAACCTCCCGAAGCCCAAGAGCCACAAAATGCCAATCAACCTACCACACTCGATGCCATCTATGCCGTAATACTGCAGCAAAACCAATTGTCTAACCAGCACTACCAAAGCATCGAGACGCGCCAAGAGGAAATGATGCATCTCGTCCAACAGATGCAAAGAGATCAACATGATTACTCTCATTAGCAAGACCAAAGTATGCTAGAATTCACCGCAGGGATGACAGAAGACATGCGAGCTTTGACACTCCATGTTGAAGGTTTGCATGAAGTTGTTTCTCGTGTGGAGGCTCAAAGACATGAAGCAGGTTCTTCCAGAAGGGGTGAGCAAGCGCGTAGAAGATCTAGACCAAGGATGCGTGGTAGATTCCGTGGCCAAGGCGAGGAAGAATGAGTATTTAGTTTTTCACTCTCTTTTTTCAATACATTGAGGACATTGTATGATTTAAGTATGGGGGAGGAAGTATTTCCGCTTTTTCTAGTAATTTTTTATTAACTAGTAAATTTTTATTATCATCTCCCTTCTTGTTATTTCCCTTCAAAAAAATCTTTGTTTCTAGTCATTTATGCAATATTTGTGTTGTTTTTCCGATTCCCTCACTTTATTGAGCCCCAACAAAAAATTTTTCTTCGATTTAATGCATAACTTGACTCACTCGACGAGTATGTAGGTTGCCAATTTTTAAAAAAAACTTGTTAGAAATTTTCGTAAGATTTGACGAAATCACTACCGTCTTGACACTCTACAACCCCAGAGTATAATAGACTAGTTAAAGTACCTATTATTCTGAAACCCAGAGCTTTAGTTTTGAAGTAACCCTGAGTAGTTTATCTAGCAGTCAGCACCATCTTAAACACAAACTACACAGAAAGTCGATGAATATAAGTGGATGATCTCAGTAATTTATTTAGAAAATGTTGCAGGAAACACACCTATTAAATTAGGCGATCCTCACCCGATCGTTTAATCCAACGGATGTATGCCCTACAAAGTAACATAAAATCCACTGTAGGTGGTTCAGAGGCGTCTGTTACTGAACTTGGTAGGGCAGAATACGGTTTGATCCCCCGCATCATGCAAATGGGTAAAAAGAAGGTTGCCACATTACTATGCCAGAAACCACTGTGCTAAAAAGGTCATAACCACTAATCGGCTATTCTGCTATGTACGTGTTAGGATAAACGGCTTAATGTGATTGCGCTCGAATGAAAATGGGTGAAACAAGACGACTACTTGGGGTGAGCTATAATAGCATCTGCAACAGGTTTACGTAAGAAGGAATTGTCTAGTGTCGTTACCGTAGTGCTGGAGTATAGATTAAGCTTTTGATTCTCTAACAAAAACACCATGAAACCATGTACAAGTTGATTTGCATCATATATTTGCACCTGACCAATGTTTAGGAAAACATCATACTGAGCACTTGCTTGAGGACAAGCAAAGATTCAAGTATGGGGGAGTTTGATAACACATAAATGTATTGCATATTTAGCTTGATTTAATTAAATTATTTTCTATTTTATTCTAAATTAAATTGCTTTATGGTTGGTATTTGGCTATTTTGCAGGTATCAAATTAATTATGAGAAAAAGAAGAAAAGGGGTATAAAGCAAAAAGCAGAGCCAAAGGATAAGCCCAAGCCCAAAAGTGTGGCCCACTTGAAGCAGTAAGTCTGTGACGACCGGCAGGGCATGCGTGATGACCGGTAGTGCATATGACCAAGTAGTGACGAACGTCACTTAGACCTTGACGAACAAAAGCACACTTTCTCCTACTATTTTTCCCACGTACTTCAAGCTTGCAACAAAAATCTTTCACTTACTATATGCACGTTCCAAGCTACGCAGAGATCCAACAGCCCTACAAACTCTCCTACAAATTCTCACATGCAGTTATTCAAGACCAATATAAATAGTAGACTTCACACATTCAGCGGAGCTCTCCGTTTTCTCCTTTCTTGCATTATTTTCCAGAATTATTGTTCTTCCTTAGTTTTAAGAAGTATTATTTTCCCAACCCATTGAAGCAATAGAGTTCTGCACTGGAAATCTATTTCCCCGTAGTTTATTTCAAGACCTTCAGAATTTTTGTTTAAGTTTATTATTTTATTTCTTTGCAATTGTTTCTCTTCCTGATAAGAGCAAAACCTACCAAACTATTTCTTTGCAGTTATTTCATTAGCATCATCCCCAGCCAGAGTCTCAATCTCTTGATGGCTCTCTCCCCAGCTAAGTTGGTCCTAAAAGAAGAAGCCTTGTGGATCTCTTCCTAAAAGAACTCACCTCGTCAGCAGTTCGTCAAGTATTCCTTAACAGGGTTTATTTCCCCAACAGGATTTATTTCCCCAGCTAAATCTGTCTGCCCCGGATGAGTCTATCCTCTCCAGCTTGAGTTTGCCTCTCAGACTATTACAAATCAGAGGGCCATAACCCCTAATCCTCAGTGAAGTCTCCAACAAAGTCATTGATATCTCCAAAAGTTGTTGTGAAGCCTGAAATCCAACCAGATAACAGTTTTAACTTCAGTAAGTTGTTGTGAAGCCTGGATCCGACCAAATAACAGCCAACTTCATTCGTTCAAAATACTATGAAGCCTGGACCCGACCAGATAATAGTGAAACTTTTTAAATACTATAAAGCCTGGACCCGACCAAATAATAATGTAACTTTTCAAATACTATGAAGCCTGGACCCGACTAGATAATAGTTACAATTTTTAGTTACTATGAAGCCTGGACCCGACCAGATAATAGTTAACTTCTCAAGACACTTTGAAGCCTGGACCCGACTAGATATAAGTTTAACTCTTCGAGATATCGAAGAACCTAGACTCAACCAGACAAGGATTTAACTTCTTTTCCCCAGTATAGTTTGCCTCTTCCCTAGCAAGTTACTGTGAAACCTAGACCCGACCAGATATCAGTTCAACTTTATCTTTCCAAGTAAGTTATTGTGAAGCCTGGATCCGACCAGATAGCAATTAACTTTATTCCCTCAGAAGTTTGTTGTGAAGCCTGGAATCTGACCAGATAATAACTAATTTTAAGCAAGTTACTGTGAAGCCTGGACCCGACCAGATATCAGTTCAACTTTATCTCTTCAAGCAAGTTACTGTGAAGCTTGTATCTGACCAGATATCAGTTTAACTTCACACAAGTTATTGTGAAGCCTGGACCCAACCAGATAGCAATTAACTTCATCCACCTCAAAAATCTGTGAAGCCTGGAATCCGACCAGATAGCAGTTTAACGTCAATAAGTTACCGTGAAGCCTGGATCCGACCAGATAATAGTTAATTTTTCTTCCCCAGTAAGTGATTGTGAAACCTAGAATCCGACTAGATAGTAGTTGACTTCCTCATCCTCAGCAAGTTGGTGTGAAACTTGGAGTCCAACCAGATAACAGCTAACATTCAAGAGATAATCCCCGACGGAAGCATTCTTTTAACAAAATTTGAAGATATATATTTTTTTTTCATCCCCAACAGCAATCCGGGATTCAGCTTCACATAACTCCTCAGCAGTAGTCAGGGATTTATTTTCCTGGACAAATATGCATCTAAATAAAACCCCACATTCATACATCGTAGCATATGCATACGAAACGCATTTAGCACAATCTCATTCATCTTGAGAACGCCATGCATACATCTGCATTTAACTAACCCTTTTTCCCACAGGCAAAACATCAAGTTTTAGTATAAATTGACCAAAGATTTATGCTGATACTTCTTCCAGTATTTATCATCATTCTTCCAAATGGCATATATAAGCCCATTCCCAATACATCTTCGAGTGCAAATTTCTGGGCACTTTAGTGTTTAATCATCTTTCACCTTCAAGTCACGAATGGTGGTTCTGCCAATCTAACTCTTCAGGTTTAAGAAGATTTAACAGGAGAAGCTGTTGTACCCCAAAATTTTCTCTCTCATTTCTCAAGAAATCTCTCATAAGATCTCCATTGATTCAAGACTACACAAGGATTGATCAGCTCAATACACCTCCTCAAACACTGACAACTCAAAATTAGGGTTTGAGTTTGTACAAATATAATTGAACTTCTAATGCCTTATATGACTTTCATGGATCATTTTGGATCCCCAAGATTGCTCATGTCAAGTTTCAGGCTTTGGATCACATTTTTGCTCAGTCAGATGATCAGTTGACCTAAAATCAACTGTATTAGGGAAAAGTCAATTGTGGTCAATTTGCAGTCAAACTTCATAATTTTTTATCCATATCAACATTATGAACTCATATATATCAATTGATCAAGTTTGGATCACAACTCCTCAAATAAATTTGATCAGAACACCAAAAGGGAAAAATGGTCAAAATTAGGGTTTTGATTGAGAAGGCTCAGTTCTTGACTTTTGACCAAGAAAATGAATTATTGGTTTAAGACATGATATCAAGAATTCAAATGCACCATATTTACCTAATTTCATAGTTAAATCACCTCTCAAGATCATTGGATTGACAAATGAATTTCAGTCAACTGATGAAAAGTCAACTATACACTGAAAAGTCAAACTTTGACTTTTTGATCAAAAATCAAGTTTCAAAACTCATATTTCATCAAGGCATGTCAAAATATGAAATTTGTTCATCAAGAAATTAAAAAGTCAAAATTATCTTTGAAAACTCAAAATTCTAGGACTTAGAAATTTTTCAAAGTGTTAGAAAGTTAACATTTTTTCATAACTTTGGGCCAAATTTCCACCATGATGCAAGATGATTCAAGGAAAAATTCCAACATGAAAGTTGTAGATCTCAATGAGATATAAAACTTTATATAAGGAATAAATTTATAAAAATGCTTGGATTTCAAGTTATTGATTCAAGAAGTCATGTACATAATACTAAAAATACTTAGTGAAATTTTGAGTATTTTAGTCAGGATTTTGACCTAACTTCATGGCACCTTTTCACCTAGTTCCAAATTGAATCTTCAAAAATGTCCAACATGAAGTTTGTATGGGATGTTACAAGCTTTCCAAAATATCCAAGAACTCATTGAGATCATGTTTGAGATAAGAGAATCGAAGACGAGAAGTTGGACATTCATTCTTGAATTATAGGTCATTTCCATGATGAACAAGAATTCAAATCCCTTAGCCATGCCTTGTAATATTGCTTTGCAGGCCTCCAAGTCTATAAATCTCTCCATAATCATAATATTACACAAACTATATGGCTATTATCCATTAAATCCAAGCTTTGTCTAAGTTAACTTGCCATTTTTGGAAGAAAGGCAAGATTTCCATTTTGGAAAAGTATGCTTTTGCAAATGTCAACCCTTCTTGAGCCTCTCAATAGATCCTTCTGCATCACTCAACCTAGAAACTCAGAAGAGGCATGTTTGGAGTAATTCAACCAATTTACATAGCTTGTACCATGCATTGTGATTTTGGTTTTCCACTTTACTTCAAAACAAAGCAACCTAGCCATAACCCTACAACTCAGAAATCCCTTGTGCAAAACATATCTAACCTTTTCCATACAAATATACAAGTCTTTGGCAAGCAAGTAGACGAATGCTAAGGCCCTGAAACTCCCTCAAACACTCACAAACCAGAAATTTCTCAAAAAAACACAATTGATACACATTCATGCCCTTGAACTTGTATCTTTCATTTCCCTCGTGCGTTTTCCCTCAAAATCATTTGCAAAGCTTCTATACCTCAAATATAGTTCATCCCTGTCCTTGTTTTGGAACTGTAACATCTCCATCACCATCCTCCATAACTAAAAATAGAGGTCTTCAACTTGACTTCTCCATACCATTCCAGTCATCCATAGTTCAAGCTAAGCATTGCATTAGCTTCCTAGAGGTCCAAGGAAGCTAACCTGATCGTCTCAATCTTTGAAAGCAGCTTAAACACATTTCACGATTTCCAGTTCTTGAGGTATTTTTCTGAACTTTCATCTCTTCATTTAGGCATTGTTAGGCTTTCATTTTCAAAGACAAAATGTAGATATCATTACCCTGAAGTTGTACATATCCATAGTTTTCATTTATTTTGCCTGAGCATAGAGAATTTTAAGTTTGAATCTCTGAAAAAAGTTAGGTCATGTTTTGGTACTTTTAGAAATACATGCTCATCTTTGATTGTTAGTCCAAATTGTTTACATTTCTGAAATCCTGGTAAAGTTTCTAACAACTTTGATGTTGGAAGTTTTGAGAATGGATGAGAAATGAATGAGATACAGGGACTCTGGCTGGAGGTTGAAGATCAAGTTCATTTCTAGGAATGGATTTGTAATAAATATTTATGGTTTTGTTTAAGTTAATGGATGTATAGTCACCCCAGTGGTAAGGCAGCACGCGTATTATGTGAAGGGTGTCGGTTCAAGCCCCAGCGCTGCCATTTTGCTTTTTTTTTCTCTAACATTTTCCATCTTTTCCTTGTTTGAACAAGCCAGCGCGCTTGGGCTCCACAAATGGGCCTTTGCATTTTTACTTCTCCTAACCCTCCTGTTTCCTTTTGACAACACAACCCATTTCATTTTATTTTATTTTATTTTTATTTTTACAAAAATATTAATGGGCCAAACTCAAACAAAAACTATTTTTTTCTAACAAACACCCTAAATTCCATTTTTACCTCCTGACTTTATTTTTTCATGTCTTGTTTTATTTTATTTATTTTCTTTATTTTTATTATTATTATTATTAGTATTATTATTATTATTATTATTGTTTATTAAATCAAAAAATCCAAAAATATATTTTTATTTATTATTTGCATTCTATATACTTATATTTTATTCCTTTTAAAAAAAACAAAAAGACAAAACATTTTTCTTATGAAAACTTAATTTCTTTTTCTTAATAATTAGATTTAGGTTTAATTATTTTCTTTTTAATTAAAATTAACCTAGAATTTAGGTTTTCTTTTAATTAATTAATTTTTATACTATTTTGATTAAACTTAAAACCTTTTTCATAAAAAACCTAAAAATATTTTCTTGATTAATTTTATTTCTTTTAAACTAGGGTTTAATTTTACTTATTTTAATTAATTATTTTCTTTTATATAATTAGGTTAAAACCATTTTCCTTAACAAAATCCAAACAAAAAAATTCATTTCTTTTCCATTTATATCCTTGTACATTATATTCCTCTAAATTCTTGTACATTATTTAAGTTTCAATATGGTTGTAATAGATAATTAGGTTTAATTTCTTACAATCTCCATTTGTAAATTTGTATACCCCATACCCAAATGATGTAATAGCGTAGTAAATTTACTTTCCGCAATTTATCGCTTTCATATCAATGCTAGTAAATTATGGTTTGTATGGAAAGATAAATTCAATGCTTAGAGAACCCTAATTCAAGATAAACCAAGCATGAAAAAAATAAACACTTGCACACTTAAACCTCTAGGGTTAACTCCACTTGTTGCCTATAAAAATGGTCATTTTATGCATGTGGGATGTCTTAGCAAAAACAATCAAAAATACAAGATCATAGTCCCTCGATGACGCTACGAAAGTTGCCTTACAAATGATCTTAGTCCCTCAAGAGAAATGCTAAGATATCTCACAATATTACTAGCATGACTATACGATGACCTGCGCCCGTCCCTTTACATCCAAAGATAAGGCTTCTTACCAATCAATGGTAAGATAGCAATATCAAAGGAAGGGAGAAATGAATAGAAGACTTTTTAGTAGGTAGAAACGTTCTTAGTTGCTTGCTCACTTTCAAAACAAACAATCCTTGCAAACGCACACCAAACACTTTCAAAATAAACATCCTTGCAAACATACACCAAACACTTTCAAAACATGAAATATTTTCAAAAGTCCAACACTTTGTATACGTTCTTACAAAACGAGAACCATTACAAAGTTTTCCTAAACGAAGGCGCCTTTTCAAAATACTTTCAAAAACCACCACAAAGAACATTTTCAAACAAAGCAAGTGATCTAGCAAGCAACTAAGAGCCCATAGATAACTATGGATGAAAAGGGTGCTAACACCTTCCCTTTTCATAATCTACCCCCCGAACTCAAGAAAATATCTCAAAGGTCATTCCTGTTCTTTTCACCCTTTCTTTTATTTGGAATAAATAAAAGTTGGTGGCGACTCTTGCTAACCGCAACAATTGCGATCAAACGCAAAACATCCCAAGTCAGTTCTCCCACCGTATTACAAGCGTGTTATGGTAGTGTTGTTTCATGACATGATCCATCATGAGATAGAGGTTTACATTGATGAAATGAAAGACATATCTCAGACTGAAGAAGAAGAACTCGACCACCTGCACAAGTTATTTGAGAGGTTGAAAAAGTACAAGTTGAGGCTGAATCCAAACAAGTGCAACTTTGGGGTAAGTTCTGGTAAACTTCTAGGTTTCGTTGTCAGTGGTAAAGGTATTTAAGTTGATTCTCCCAAGGTTAAAGTAATTCAAGAAATGCCAGCTCCCCGTACTGAGAAGGAAGTCAGAGGTTTCCTGGGACGTCTAAATTACATCGCCAGATTTATTACCCATTTGACCGCTACTTTTGAGCCAATCTTCAAGTTATTGAAGAAAGATCAAGTAGTGAAGTGGAATGACGATTGTCAGATATCCTTCGAAAAAATCAAGGATTACCTCTAGGAACCTCCAATTCTGATGCCACCAGTTGAAGGAAGACCTCTGATCATGTACCTGACAGTGTTAGAGAATTCAATGGGTGTGTACTGGGGCAACATGACGAGTTTGGTCGAAAAGAACATGCAATATACTACCTTAGCAAAAAATTTACCAACTGTGAAACAAGATACTCACTGCTCAAGAAAACTTGTTGCGCTTTAGCATGGGCTACTTGCCGATTAATACAGTATATGTTGACTTATACTACTTTTTTAATCTCTAAGATGGATCCAATAAAATACATATTCGAGAAACCCGCTCTCTCCGGAAGAATAGTAAGATGGAAAATGGTATTGACATAATGCGACATTCAGTATACTACTCAGAAGGTAATCAAAGGAAGTATACTGGCAGATTATTTGGCTCATCAAGCGGTATCTGACTATCATTCTATGAATTTTGAGTTCTCGAATGAGAATATTATGCTAGTTACAGATTATGAAGAACCTGGACCGTATGAAGGACCTGAGTAGGGATCTCGATGGACTATGGTTTTTGATGGAGCTTCTAACGCACTTGGTAATGGAATCGATGTGGTAACTATCTCTCCGAAGGGTTGCCACCCGCCTTTCACCTCCAGATTATGTTTTGACTGTACCAATAACATAGCCAAGTATGAAGCATGTATCATGGGTATCAAAGCTTCCATCGATATGAGAGTTAAGTTCTTGAATATATATGGGGACTCAGCCCTAGTGATCAGTTCTTTGACCCGTTGCACCACTGCTTCACTTTTCCTGATTACCAGTTAGTGTCTACTATGGATGAGTTTTCTCAGTTATTGAGGGTACCTATCCTTAATAAGCTACCATTCAACGGTACAGAAAGAGACCCAAATCCTGAAGAGATTGCTCAAGCTCTATCTTTACAACGGTGTGATGTAGTGGCAAATTGGGAAACCAGAAGATTTGTCCAAGGATTTCTAGTTAAGTTTCTATTTGAGAAAGCTAACTATTTTTAAGATAAACTAGATTTAAAAGCTTTTGAAGAAGTGTTGGCCCTCCTCATCTATAGGATGGTAATATTCCATAACACAGACCAACTCATAGATGTGAATGCAGTTAATATTTTTCTGTTACATAATTCGGTGCCTACTTTACTTGGGGATATTCTACACTCTTTGCATACTCGCACTCTAAAGAGAAGAGGGACCCTTCTGTGTTGCACTCCTCTATTGGCTAGGTGGTTTTTTTCGCACCTGCCTCGGTCTATTTTGAAGAATGAATAGGGTATGAGATGGTCTCATAGGTTGATGTGCCTTACACATTCGGATATTTATTGGTGTTATCGGTCCTTGGAGAGTGTCACCATCATTGATCGTTGTGGGGAATTCCCTAACGTCCCTCTCTTGGGCATTAGGTGAGGAATCACTTATAATCCTTGTTTGGGGTTGAGACAATTCGGTTACGCTAGAAGGGATGATCCTCATGACACACTCGTCCAAGGATTCACGTTTGACTATGAGAATGATGTTCAGGGTTATCGCAAGAGGTTTATTCGAGCTTGGGGCATGATAAACAGGGTTGATAGCAAGACACTGAGGCACAAGAATTCCATCCCTCTTGAGCCTTACCTCAAATGGGTGCGAGCTCATGCTCAATGTCTTATGATGCCTTACCCTAACATCTTACCTATGATTGTGGAGCCAATTCCTGAAGGAGACACTCCTTACGTTGTTCTTCATCCTAATATGCCAACTGATTTTGAGGAGCTACGGAAATCCTGGATCCAACTCAAAGAAGAACGGGATACCTTTGAAACCCAATTCTAGGCCAGCGAGAAGAAGGTTTTAGAGCTCATCTGGTTACTTCACGAGGAGAGGAGCATAAATTCCTACATTGCACCAAAGAGGATGCGCATGTGGGAAGCTTGAAGTCTTCCTTTTGCTTGGAAAATTTTATTGTTGCTTTGTTCCCTTTGTGAGCCCAAGAGGCATTATTGTGATCAATAAAATATCTTAATAGAATTAACATTTATTCTCTTTCTGTTTAAGCAAATTTGAGTCTTAGAAATCATTGAAAACATTGCATACATATATCTTACATATCATTGCATAAGCAGGTTTCAAAGCAGGTTTCTCATCCTCTTCGCTGTTTATTTCAGCAATGGCTCTAGAACAAACAATGAAGGATCTACAGACTCGGAATGACCAGTTTCAACAGATGATCATGGCTCTAATCAAGGGGCAAGAAGAACTGAAAGCCCTGCTTGTTAAAGAAAAGAAGAAGCCAAGGAAACCAACTGGTGTGGTGAACTTGGGAAGAAGGATCAGAGGACCAGTGCGGAGAGCCACTAAATTGATAACTTCATCAAAGGAAGGAAACAATCAAGAGGAGGAAACAAGAGAGGAAGACTCCAGCCCAGAAGAATCTGATGATGAATCTAACTATGATGAGGAACAGTATCCTCCTCTAATGAAAAATACAAATAGTTGGAGGATCGTTTGAATGCAATGGAGGTCTGGAAGGTACCAGGTCTGGATTTTGAAGAACAGGGTTTGGTTTCTGAGGTTGTCATCCCGCAAAAGTTCAAGGTGCTAGTGTTCACCAAATATGATGGGGTTTCATGTCCCAAGATGCACCTCCGATCTTATGTGAGGAAGATACAGCTTCGCACTGTTGACAAGGACTTATGGGTCCACTTCTTTCAGGATAGTCTGTCCGGAACTCAACTAGAATGGTTCTACCAACTGGAAAGGGCTAACATCCATAATTGGGAAGACCTGGCTGCTGCTTTCTACAAGCAGTATCGGTATAATGCAGACCTTGCTCCCACCTGTACACAACTCCAAAGTATGTCTATGGGTTTGAGCGAGGGCTTTAAAAACTATGCTCAGAAGTAGAGGGACTTAGCAGGAAGAGTCTAACCCCCCTGTCTAATAGGCAGCTAGTGGATATGTTTCTGGGTACCCTGTCTGATCCATTTTTCAATCACCTGATTGGAAGCTCCTCAGCCAGCTTCACTGAATTGATCTTGACTGGAGAAAGAGTGGAAGCTAGAATTAGGAGTGGTAAGATCCAGAAGGATGCATCCTCCAGTGCAGCAAGGAAGCCGTTTTCTGGGAAAAAGAGGTTAGTGTTGTGTACAACCAAAGGAATCAGGACAGAACTGAACGCCGTCCAGTGGTAGGGGATGTTATGATCTCTAAACCTGCACCTAGTCAACAACAGAACAATCATCCTAGATCAGAAAGGCCGGTAAGATAGTTTACCCGGATAAATATGACACTGTCTCAAGTCTTGCCACATTTGTTGAAATATAATCTGGTAACCTTGCGGGAAGCTCCGAAGAATCCCAACACTGCCTCTCCTTGTTACAATCCTAATGCTCGTTGTGCTTACCATTCAGAAAGTCTAGGTCATGATACAAACAACTGTTGGGCTTTGAAAAATAAGGTGCAAGACCTTCTCGAGGCGAAGGAAATTGAATTTGACGCCCCTGAAATTCCCAATGTTATCACTTCTCTTATGCCCAAGCACAGTTGTGGTGTTAACGCTATTGAAGATGATGTGTTAGTTACTTCTGTTGAGGAACTTGTTACTCCTCTCTTGACCGTTAAGTGGAACTTATTGAAGGCCGGTTTATTTCTGGGATGTGGCGAAGGTTGCCACTCATGTTTATCTCTACCGACTGGTTTTCATTTGTTGAAGGCAGGTGTTCAGCGCCTGATGGATGATAGAGAGATTTTGTTTGAAAAGACTCATGTTCCAACCATTTCTTGCAAGTATATTTCAATAATAACCATTTCGACTAATCCTCTCAGGTTATCCACCAAAAGACCCGTCAAGATTACATCTGCTCCGAAGTTGGCTCCTCTGATTATCACCATTCCAGGGCCAATCCCGTGCTTCTCAGATAAAACTGTTCCCTGGAACTATAGGGGTGACATCTACTACCACGGCGTGAAGCAAGACCTATTTCCTATTGAAGACCAGGTTTCTGAAAATGCTGATCTTGACATTGGCAACATTATGGGAACCAGCAAAATAACAAGAAGTAGAAGAGTGTTCTCCCCTGAGATTTCTCCTCCAAAATCTGTTATTGGTCTTGTGATCATTCCTACTTTTATTCCTACTGATACCACTACTGCAATTCCTGTGATTACCCCCGCTGACACCACATCACTGAGTCGGCCGAGACTCGGGACAAAGACATATTGATTGAGCCCGTCCAGACGAAGGCGCAGTCAGTATCTATCCCAGAGGCTTCCAAGAAATAAATGGAAGAAATTTTTAAGATTATAAAGAAGAGTGACTACAATGTGGTCGAATAGCTGGGGCAGACCCCTTCCAAGATTTATATGTTAGCCTTACTGTTGTGCTTCGAATCTCATGCAAAGGATTTGGTGAAGTTCCTTAAAACTTCCCACGTGCCACAAGAAACCTCTGCTGATGAATTTGAAGATTGTGTGGCCAGTTTGACAACTGATAACGGTTTGGGTTTTTTTGATGTTGATCTAACACCCAGAGGAAGGAAACACAATGATGCGCTGCATGTTTCCGTTGAGTGCAGGGGCACTACTTTGGCCCATGTTCTAGTATATACCGATTTGTCATTAAATGTGTTACCTAAGAAAGCTCTGGATAGACTAGACTGTGAAGTTTTGACCTTGAAGCCCAGCAACATAGTAGTTAGGGCTTTCGATGGATCGAAGAGAATGGTTCACGGGGAGGTGGACATCCCCATCAAAATTGGTTCTCAGACCTTTGACTCCACCTTCTACATGATGGATATTAGACCATCTTATTCTTGTTTGTTGGGTCTCCCTTGGATCCATGGGGCGGGAGCTGTCACGTCCATTCTACATCAGATGATGAAATACCCGGTCAAAGGAAGGATTATCACGGTACACGGTGAAGAAGAATACATGGTCACTCACCTAAACTACTTCAGGTATGTGGAAATGGATGGAGATTTCATCGAGACTCTGTGTTAGAATTTCGAAGAGGTGCCTCAAAGTATGGCTGCAACTGAAACTGTCACCAATCCTCCCAAGTTCACCAGACCTCCCTTGAAGATGGCTTCTCTCAAGTATGCAAAAGAAATTATTGAAGAAGGTGGGTCTACCATCTGAGGCCAATTCCATGATATTCAATACAAGTCTGATAATTTTGGTTTGGGTTTCTCTTCAGGGGCTCAGAGGGCTATTTGTCATGCTCGTGTTGGAAGACCTCCCCTACGCATCAGTAATCATGGGGTCAATGCTCTAGAAGACAGTGATGATGACAATGACATGGATAGCTGGATCTTACCTACTACCAACGGTGTACTCGGTAACTGGACGAGAAAAGACTTTGTATCAATTACTTTTATTCAAAAGTAATTGTCTTTTTGTTTTGGATATGTAATAATTAAACAATATAAACTTTTTGGCCATGTGTCTTACCCGGGGCACAATGGTTTATTTGTGAGGGTTATCATGTTTCAATTTCATATGGCATTAATAAAGCATTGGACGTTTACGCATACAAATTTTGCGCTCTCTATTTTTCTTTTCTACTTTTTACTTTGTCTATATATCTATGCTCTTACACACACCCACGTATCAAACTGCAGATCCATATCCACTATGGATCCCATTGATAACAGTTCTGCTATTGCCAGTTATGACTTTGAAAATCTGATCAACCAAGCTGAGGACAACAGTGAAGAAGATTGTGAGAAACCCAGAGAACTTGCCAGACTGTTACAGCAGGAAGAAAGGGCTATAAAGCCTTATGAAGAGCCAGTTGAGACAGTTAATTTGGGCACAGAAGAGAACAGAAAAGAGGTCAAGATAGGTGCAAATTTGGAGCTTCGTGTAAAACAGCGTTTGATTCAGATGTTGCATGATTATGTTGAGATCTTTGCCTGTCCATATGAAGACATGCCAGGACTAGACATGGATATTGTGGTTCATCCCCTGCCAACTAAAGAAGATTGCCCTCCGATAAAGCAGAAGGTTCATCGCATGCGCTCTGAAATGTCAGAGAAAATCAAAGCAGAAGTTATGAAACAGTTCGACGCTGGGTTCCTAGCTTTCACTTCTTATCCCCAATGGGTTGCTAACATAGTCCCGGTACCTAAAAAGTACGGCAAGGTACGAATTTGTATGGACTACCAAGATTTAAACAGGGCAAGCCCCAAGGGTGACTTTCCGCTCCCCCACATTGACGTTCTGGTTGACAACACTGCGCAACATAAGATCTTTTCCTTCATGGACAATTTCTCTAGTTACAATCAGATCAAGGTGGCACCCGAAGACATGGAGAAGACAACCTTCGTCACACAATGGGGCACTTTCTGCTACAAAGTGATGCCGTTTGGGTGGAAGAACACTGGGGAAACCTATAAGCGATCCATGGTAGCTCTGTTTCATGACTTGATTCACCATGAGATCGAGTTTTATGATGATGACATGATTGCCAGGTCTCAAACTGAGGAAGAACACCTTGATCATCTACAAAAGTTGTTTGATAGGTTAAAGACGTAGAAGCTGAGGTTAAATCCGAACAAGTGCACCTTTGGGGTAAGGTCTGATAAACTGCTATGTTTCATTGTCAGTGACAAGGGCATTCAAGTAGACCCTGCAAAAGTGAAGGATATACAAGAGACATCGGCTCCTCGCATTGAGAGGGAGGTCAAAGGCTTCTTAGGATGCCTAAATTACATTGTCAGGTTGATTTCCCATTTAACTGCTACTTGTGAGCCAATCTTCAAACTCCAGAAGAAAGATCAAGTGGTAAAGTGGAATGACGAATGCCAGACCGTCTTCGAGAGAATCAAGGAATACCTTCAAGAGCCTCCAATTCGGATGCCTTCGATTGAATGAAAACCTTTGATAATATACTTAACAGTGTTAGATAATTCAATAGGGTGTGTGCTGGGGCAGCATGATGAGTTCGGTCGAAAAGAGCATGCAATATACTACCTTAGCAAAAAGTTTATCGACTGTGACACGAGATACTCAATGCTTGATAAAACTTGTTGCGCTTTGGCATGGGTTGCTCGCCGACTGAGACAGTATATGTTGACCCACACCACTTTGTTGATATCTAAGATGGATCTGATCAAGTATATCTTTGAGAAGCCCTCTCTCTCTGAAAGAATAGCAAGATGGAAAATGATCTTGACCGAATACGATATCTAATACACGACCTAAAAAGAAATCAAGGGAAGTGTACTAGCTGATAATTTGGCTCATCAGGCTGTGGATGACTACCAATCCATGAACTTTGATTTCCCAGATGAGAACATTATGTTAGTGACTGACTGTAAAGAACCTGGACCGGATAAAGGACCTGAGGAAGGATCCCGATGGACTATGGTTTTCGATGGAGCCTCCAACGCACTCGGTAATGGCATCAGTGCTGTAATCATATCTCCCAAAGCTTGTCATACTCCTTTCACGGCCAGCTATGTTTCAATTGTCCCAACAACATGGTGGAGTATGAAGCATGCATCATGGGTCTCAAAGCTGCTATTGATCTGAGGATCAAGTTCTTGAGCATTTTTGGGGATTCAGCCTTGGTAATAAGTCAAATCAAAGGGGAGTGGGAGACGAAGCACCTGAATCTCATCCCTTATAAAGAATGTGTGATGACATTACTTCCACACTTTGAAGAGGTCACCTTTGAACATTTCCCACGAGAAGAGAATCAGTTAGCGGACGCGCTAGCTACTATATCGTCTATGTTCAAGGTCAATTGGGACAACGAAGCTCCTTGGATCACTATTGAGAGGTTGGATGAACCAGCATACTGCTATGAGATTGACACTGAAGAGGTAGCAGACAAACCTTGGTTCTATGAAGTGAAAAGGTATCTTGAGGCTCAAGAGCATCCTGAGGGGGCGTCAGTCAATGATAAGAAGTTTCTGAGAAGGTTCTCCGCAAAGTTCTTCCTCAGTAATGGAATCCTCTACAAGCGCAACCATGACTCTACTTTACTTTGATGCGTAGATAAAAATGAAGCAGAAAGGATTATGGCAGATTTACACGAAGGTACCTTTAGCACCCACTCTAGTGGACACACCATGGCTAAAAAGATCCTACGGGCAGGATACTATTGGTCCACTATGGAAGCATACTGTTATTAGCATTCACAAACTTGTCACAAAGGCCAGATATATGTTGATAAAGTACGTGTACCTCCGGTTCCCTTGAATATCTTGACGGCTCCCTAGCCCTTTGCAATGTGGCGAATTGACATGATCGGAGAGATTAGACCTAGCACCTCCAATGGGCATCGCTTCATCCTAGTGGCCATTGATTACTTCATGAAGTGGGTCGAGACTGCCTCTTTTGCTACTGTTACCAAGAACATGATGGCGCGGTTTATCAAACATAACCTGATTTGTCGGTATGGTGTGCCAGAAAGAATCATCACAGACAATGGTATAAATCTCAACAATACAATGATCACTGAGCTCTGTAAACAATTCAAGATCCAGCATCATAATTCTTCCACTTACCGGCCAAATATGAAAGGCGATGTGGAGGCTGATAACAAGAATATTAAGAAAATCATACAGAAGATGACGGTGACATACAAAGACTGGCATGAGATGTTACCATTTTCTCTTCATGGTTACCGCACCTCAGCACGAACGTCAACAGGGGCAACACCTTATTCTCTGGTATATGGTATGGAGGTTGCCCTACCTATTGAGATCCAGATCCCTTCTTTAAGGATCATGAAGGATGCGGGTTTGAACGAAGACGATTGGATCAAGACTCGACTTGATCAATTGAATATGATTGTTGAGAAAAGGCTTGCTGCTGTCTGTCATGGTCAGATATACCAAAAGCGAATGATCAAGGCTTTCAAAAAAAGGTCAGACTGCAAGTATATCAAGTGGGTGATCTCGTAATCAAGCACATCATACTGCCACAAGGTGATCCCAGAGGAAAATCGACTCCCATGTACGAAGGGTCATTTATGATCAAAAGCATATTCTCTGATGGAGCCATGATTCTAACCACCATGGATGGTGACGACCTTCCTCGCCCTATCAATTCAGACATAGTGAAAAGATACTACGTGTAAATAAAGACCCGCTAGGTTGACTGGCCTAGGCAAAAATAAGGGCATCCCGGCGAACCAAAAGGGTTCGGGCAAAAATTAGGGATAAAGATAAAAAAATCTGTACAACCGGCAAGTCGAAAACCTGAAAAGGCGGCTTAGGCAAAAAAGGGTATCCCGGTGGATTGAAAACCCGAAAGGGAGGTCCAAGAAAAAGTTAGGTATTTGAAGCATACAACTATGTCCCATTGGATCACCTTACGATCATACCACAATACCAACTATCAAGCTCAAACGATACCGATCAATCCAGACAGCTTTGGACGAGTAGAAAAGTGATGAGACGCTCAAGTATATAGGGGAAATAGCAGAATTGAAACTCAATGGGATTATTACACGTAGCTGTTTTCTCTTTGTACACTATTTTGTATAGTTTTCATTTTCACGACGGTGTTCTCCTACTAGAATGTCAGTCTCTTTGTACAAAATGTTTGTTATAGGTGAACTTCAAAAAAAAATCAATACAAATTGTTCCTTGAAAGTACCAAAGCTATTTGTTTTATTTTTCTGTTTTGTTTTGCAAAAATGTTCAATGATTATTTTTGACATTTGCATTTAAATATGATCATTGTTCACAAATACTTGCATAAAAACAGAAAGATAGTTACTAATGATTTTAAGAAACGGGGCAAAGTCTAAGAAACAATTTGCAGTCCCGCCAGTTACTCCTTCCAGCAGGTACAGGGGCAGAGACATTCTGAGACGAAGTCACCATTACATACGACCCCGTGATGTCTACGTTCCCCACAGAGTAGAAACAACCAGAGTTTTAATCTCTCCTTCCCCAAGCAGGAATTGTCTCCTCCAGCAAAATGCCTTCAGAGAGCTGAAATCAGTATTCCCCAGTCGAGCTTTATAATCTTAAACAGTTTATAAAACCTCTTCCCCGATCGAATTTATTTCTCAAGCTGTGGAAGCTCATTCCCCCAACATAGTTTATTTCTCTACATCGACATAACCTTCCAACAAAGCATCATCTCCCTCCACAGAGTTATTCTCAAGCAGAGTCAATCCCCGATAGAATACCCTCAGACAGAAAGAGGAGATCCCCAGGGAATCATCTCCATTCATCATCCCCAACGGAAATGAAGGATTCGGCTTCCCAATACTCTTCAGCAGCAGTCAGGGATTTATTCTCCCTGACTAAGAAACATCACAATAGCATTCCATATTCATACATCATAGCATGCACACACACATTGCATACAGCACAATATCATTTATTTTGAGAACATCATCACAATGTGTTGTACCCCAAAATTTTCCCTTTCATTTATCAAATATTTTCTCACAAGATCTCCTTGGGTTCAAGACTGCACAAGGTTTGATCAGCTCCAGACACCTCCTTAAGCACTGATGACTGAAATTAGGGTTTGAGATTGCACAAGTATAATTGAGCTTTTAATGCCTCATATGACTTTCATGGATCATCATGGACCCCCAAGATTACTCATGTGAAGTTTCAAGCCTTGGATCACATTTTTGCTTAGTCAATTGACCAGTTGACCTAAAAATCAACTGTATTGGGGAAAAGTCAACTGTGGCCAATTTACAGTCAAACTTCATAAAAAAATTTCCATATCAACATTATAAACTCATATGTATCATTTGATCAAGTTTGGACCACAATTCCTCAAGAAATTTGATCAAATCATCAAAAGGGCAAAATGGTCAAAATTAGGGTTTTGACTAAGAAGGGGCAATTTCTGATTTTTGTCCTAGAAAATGGTTAATTGGTTTGAGGCATGATCTCAAGAGTTCAATTGCATCATTTTTACCTAATGGCATGACTCAAAACATTGCTCAAGGTCATTTGATTGATAGTTGATTTTCAGTCAACTGTATACTAAAAAGTCAAACTTTGACTTTTTGGTCAAAATCAAGTGTCAAAGATCACAATTCATCAAAACATGTTGTTGTACCCCAAAATTTTCCCTCTCATTTCTCAAGATATTTCCTATAAAGATCTCCAATACCTCAAGTTTGCGCAAGTATCGACTAGGTCAAACAATTTTCCCAACACTGATACCTCAAATTAGGGTTTGGGTTTGTACAAAGGCAGTTGGATTGCTAATGTTTCGAATGAATTTCATGAATCATTATGGACCCTCAGGATTATTTTGGTCAAGTTTCAAGTTTGGGATCACAATTTTCCAAGAAAGTCATTCAAATTACCAAAAGGGGGAAAATGGGTGAAATTAGGGTTTTGACTGAAAAATGACCGAACTTTGATTTTTTACCTAATAACTAGCTTATTGGTTGGAAGCATGATCTCAAGGATCTGAGCGCGTCATTTTGACCTAATTTCATATTTCAATTCATCTTCTGAGATCAGTGGATTGATAGACAAATTCAGTCAACTGGTGAGAAAAGTCAACTGTACACTAAAAAGTCAAACTTTGACTTTTTGACCAAAGTTGAGTCCCAAAAATCATATTTTATCAAGACATCCAAAATATGAAATTTGATCATCAAAAATCAAGACGATCAAAAATCCAACTTTGCAAGACTTTGAAATTTTTCTAAGTATTTCCTATACTTGGTTAATTTCATTTTTGCTTCATGGCATTTTAATATAATTCCAAATAATTCAAGATGATGCAAGTAATTCAAGTTATTATAAAGTGGAATTCTTACAAAGTTACAAATTCTAAAACTATGCCTTGATTGAATTTTCTCAAAAGACCTTGTCACAATGTTTTGGCCCTTGATATAATGTGCTTGAAATATTCCATAAGACCAAAATTGTGACATGCTACAAACCATGTTGTCCAAGTTGAACAAAATGGGATGTGCCACATTGCCACAACACCCCATGTTGCCCTGCAAGAAAGCTTGTGCTATGCTGCACCCCAAGGATGCATGTTGTCCAATGCAGTCCAAAAACTGCTCTATGCAGTCTGCCCAAGCCTGCATCACAATAGCCCCAAAAATTGCACCAAAATGGAAAAGGAAAATTGTGTGAAGAAAGTGTCAAAGAAGTAAGCCAAAACAATTCAAAATAACTTATGTGGTTTCCCCCCTAAACCACAGTCAAGGGTCTACAAAAGAGGATTGTCTCATAAGATTTGGGAGGTTGGTTTTTAGAGTTAGATTTCAGAGGTAAAATTCTGGAGAGAGCATAGAGAGTTTTTGTTGACCAGAAAAACAGTATCCCCTGTAAACTTGACTGATTCATTCAAAATCAGCACCAGCTCCTATTCAAAACAGAACCCCAACCCATTACTCCACCATACAAACTCTCCATAAGCCAAACACTTCACCACATACAAAGTTTGGCCAAACATAAAAATAGTCCTTGTAGTGATATCCACCTTCACCATCAAAAAATACCAAAAATATTACAGTAAAGTCCAACTCAATTCCAGCAGTCCAGAGCAGCTTTCTGAAGACTCACAAGGTCATCACAACATTTAGAAAAGCATTCAGATCTAAAACAACCAGTGCAGCCGAAAGGTAAGTCCTCTTGACTTGATATCTTGTCATTACATCATTAACAATATGTTGTTCTTTGAGGATAAGATGTAGCATTTCATTATCCCTTTGAGTTAATCATTTGCTTATGGTTTAAGTTTCTTCAATCATGTGCTATTTACATTTATCCATCATATGCCATAACCTGTACAGTCAGAAAAACAATGTTTAAGGCAGGAAAATACAGCATGTATCGACACATAACCCCCATGTATCGACCCATACTGAGTTCAGATTGCAAAACAGAAGCTGGAAGAGCCTATGAGTCGATACAAACGCGTTTCGCGTCGATACAAGAAGGTGCATGAGTCGACACATCCTATTATGTGTTAAACCATACTGAACTGATTTTGTTTTACAGGAGCAGGGAAAAGCTACGTGTCGATGCATAACAGCATGGGTCAACACATAGCAGTTCAAAATACATTTTTCCCTTTGTTTTGTACTGTTTTACATTTTTTTCATTATTATTCGATATGGTTGTAATATTTCAGTCTCCATTTCATCCTTATTGTTAAATTGTACCCCCATCCCCCTAAAGTGATGTAATAGCTTAGATTTTATTTTCCGCATTTTTACTTTCTTTTCATATATTGCTAGTAAATAGGACGTATGGCAAGATAAAATCAATAAATAGATAACTTTCAAATATAAGACAAAATGCATGCAAACTAACACACTTGCACACTAACACCTCTAGGGTAATCTCACTTTGTTGCCTTTCGGAAAATAGTCATGTCCCTCGAATATGGGACGTTTTAGAAAAGACCCTTAAATAAAAAAGATCGTAGTCCTTCGATGACCCTCAATGTTGCCTTCGGTAAAACGATCTAGTCCCAAAACGACATTGCTAAAATGTCACATAAGTTGCCTTCTATGACTATTCAAACGTCCCACGCTCGTCCCTTCACATCCGACGATGGGGCTTCTTACCAAATCAATGGTAAGATAGTCGCATCTAAAGGAGAAGGAAAAGCATGTTTAAGACCTTTCGAGTAGGTAGATTCGCTCCTAGTTACTCGCTTGCTCACGACAAAAAAACACACTTTTACACACCAACACTCTCATTTCAAAACATTTTCGAAAAGACAAAACAGTTTTTATACATTCTTATAGAGACGAGAACCATTGCAAAACATCTTTTCAAAACCATTTTCAAAAACACAATCCACAAACACATCTTTGAACTATTTTCGAAACAAACACTTTGTATGCATTCCTATAGGAACGAGAATCATTACAAAGTCACATTTTCAAAATACTTTCAAAAAACCACACCACAAGCACAATTTCAAACAAGAGCAAGTGATCTAGCAAGTAACTAGGAGCCCATGGAAAACCATGGATGAAAAGGGTGCTAATACCTTCCCTTTTCATAATCTACCCCCCGAACTCAAGAAAATATCTCTAAAGGTCTTTCCTGTGCTTTTTCACCTTTCCTTTTTGGATAAAAGAAAAGTCGATGGCGACTCTTGCTAACCGCAACATTTGCGATTAAACGCAAAAACCTCAAGTCAGTTCTCCCACTGTATCACAGAACTGGAGACTTCACTGGGGATTCAAAATGAAAGTGGGGTTACCTTAGGGCTAGATCACATTTACTTGCTTACATTGTTTGACTTGCATGCTTTATATTATGGTTCTTTGTTTGGGTTTGAAATCCTCTACCCGGATTTGGGATACATTATAGGTAAATAGCAATACGTTGTGGAAACTGTGCGGGGTATACCGACATGGTCTAAGCAATAGCTATGTTAGTGTGACATATTTTTGGGTACCGGTAGCCTTTGAGTCAATCAAAGAGAATACGGGGCCACTGAGTGATGTCATGAAGCACTAATGAACTTCTATAACCCTTTACTTGGCCAACTTGGCCTTTAGGATGTAGTGAGATGACCGGCTTTGGTGCAGTCCGAAGTTGGTAGATACTCGATACTACACTCATTGAGGGTTGGTTTCTTGGGATATTTCGGTCGCCATTAAAGAGGCTTGAGCTGAAACAATTACCAAGGAAATAATCCAGTGATATTGAGCTCCTTAGAACCCGGTTACTATTATTAGGACAGGTTTGAGCTAACTAAACTTCAAGAGGGTACTTACCTATAAAACCCCATTCAAGCCTAAACTAAGAACTTGTTTGCTTTTCTTGTATATGCATACTTGTACATAACATCATGGACATCATGAACATCATATACATCTACTAACCATTTCAAGGATTTTGGAGATTCATCTTTGTTCTTGTTTAATAGGATATGGATTCACTTCGCAGGAAAACTATCCAAGTCAACCTTGTGAGAATTCCTTCACAACTTAAAGAGCTAGCTTCAAGGATCCCTGAGAACTCTCCATTCACCGAGAGGCATGGTCTTCTACTCAACTTGGTCACCTCCAACACAGATGTGGATATGATGAAGGTGCTCTTTCAGTTCTTTGATCCTTTACACCATTGCTTCACATTTCCCGACTATCAGCTTGTGCCTACTTTGGAAGAATTCTCTCAACTCTTGAGAATTCCCATTCTCAATCAACTACCTTTCAACGGTATGGAAAGAGACCCAAATCCAGAAGAAATTTCTCAAGCTCTGCACTTTCACTCATCTGATGTCACAACTCATTGGGAAACTAGAAGTGGTGTCAAAGGCTTCTTAGCAAAGTTCTTGTTTGAGAAAGCCCAAAGATGTTGGAATTCCTTAGAATTGCAAGAATTTGAGGAAATTATGGCTCTTCTTATCTATGGGATGCTCTTGTTTCCCAATCCTGACCAACTCATAGATGTGAGTGCCGTCAAAATCTTCATGTCACGCAATCCGGTGCCTACATTGCTAGGGGATATCCTACACTCTTTTCACACTCGCACAATGAGGAAAAAAGGTGTTCTTATGTGTTGCACTCCTATTTTAGCAAGATGTTTTATTTCTCATCTTCCCCAATCAGTCTTAAGGAATGAGCAAGGATTAAGGTGATCACAAAGGTTGATGACGCTCAAACATTCAGACATTCATTGGTGCTCCCGTTCCAAAGAGAATGTTATCATCGTCGACCGTTATGGAGAATTTCCTAATGTCCCTCTACTTGGCATTAGGGGAGGCATCATCTATAACCCATGCTTATCTCTAAGACAGTTTGGTTACGCCCAAAGGCATGGCCCGCATGAGATGTTGATTCAAGGCTTGGTATTCGACTACGACAACAACGATCAAGGTCTTCGCCAGAGATTCATCCGAGCTTGGAGGATGCTAAACAAGGTGGATAGCAAAACTTTGGGACACAAGAATTCCATCCCTCTTAAGCCTTACCTCAAGTGGGTACGAACTCGCGCCCAAATTCTTATGATGCCTTATCCTTCCATCCTTCCGGTGATCATTAAGCCTGTTAAGGAGGGAGAAGTTCCTTACACTATCCTACATCCTGACATGCCCACATCTCTTGAAGACCTACAAAGGGATTGGATACAACTCAAAGGAGAGAGAGATACTTTCGAAGCCCAATTCTATGCAAGCGAGAAGAACGTTTTGGAACTCACTGGGCTACTTCATGAGGAGCAGACTCTAAATGCCTACATAACACTAAAGAGGATGCGCACTACTTTTTTATCTTAGAGTGTTATATTATTTTGCCCAAGGGGCATTGATGTACTCAAACTCTATCTTATTAATATAATGTGTGTTTCTTTTTTGGTCTAAAAAGAACTTGAATCTTTAAAAATCATTGAAAACATTACATATGCACATATCATTCATCATGACATAAGAAGGTATGTTGCAACAAGTTTCCTCATCTCTCTATTGTTTATTTCAGTAAGATGGATCTCGAACAGACATTCAAAGATCTTCAAGTTCAAAACACGCAGTTTCAACAATTACTCATGACCCTAGCCAAGGGGCGAGAAGAGTTGAAGACTCTGTTAGCTAAAGAAAGAAAAAAGAAAACAAAGAAAGCCACTGGAGTTTTGAACATGGGGAGAAGGTTTCAGGGACATACTAGAAGAACCTTGAATTTTGCAACCACTTCCGGGGAAGGAGAAGGGAAAGGAAAGGAAACAACGGTTCCGTCAGAATCTGAAGAGGAGGAAGAAGAGGAAGACTACTCTGAGGAACAGTATTCTCCAGCAGATGATAAGTACATACATCTCGAAGAGTGTTTGAGCGCTATGGAAATACAAAAGGTGCCAGGTCTAGACTTTGAAAAATTGGGACTAGTGTCGGGAATTGTGATCCCACCGAAGTTCAAAGTTCCGTTATTTGAAAAATATGATGGGGTGTCATGTCCTAAGATGCACCTCCGATCATATGTGACAAAGATCCAGCCACACTCCGCCGATAAAGACCTGTGGGTGCATTTTTTCCAAGATAGCCTATATGGAACACAACTAGATTGGTTTTACCAATTGGAAAGGGTCAACGTCCACAACTGGGAAGATCTTTCTGCGGCTTTCTATAAGCAATACCAATATAATGCAGATTTGGCACATACTCGTACTCAACTTCAGAGTATGGCCATGGCTTCCAATGAGGGTTTTAAGGATTACGCGCAGAAGTGGAGAGATCTAGCTGGAAGAGTTCAACCCCCTCTGTCTGAAAGGGAGTTGGTGTATATGTTCTTAGGCACTCTATCAGGCCCTTTCTTCAACCATCTGATTGGAAGCTCATCTGCAGGATTTACTGAATTAATACTAACCAGAGAGAGAGTGGAAGCTGGCATAAAAATTGGAAAGATTCAGAAGTATTCATCTGCCTCTACAGCTGTGAGAAAGCCTTTCACTGGGAAGAAAGAGGTATCTGCTGTTTATCCACAAAGGAACCAAGGGAGAACTGAACACCGACCAATGGTAGGGGCTGTTATGATCCCAAAGCCTACATCTGATCAACCAAGAAGTAATCAACCGAGGGTGGAGAGGCCAGTCCAGAAATTCACTAGAATCAATATGACTCTAGCCCAGGTTTTACCGCACCTTTTGAAATCCAATTTGGTAACTTTAAAAGAAGCTCCAAAGAACGCCAACACAGCGTCCCCTCATTATCACCCAAATGCCAGATGCACATATCATTCCGAAAGTCTGAGTTATGACACTAACAACTGTTGGGCCCTGAAAAACAAGATTCAAGGCCTTATAGAGGGAAAAGAGATTGAGTTTGATGCGCTCGAGAAGCTAAACGTCATTTCTACTCCTATGCCCAGGCATGGTCACAACACCAATGCAATTGAAGAAGATTTGTTTGTTACCACAATTGATGAACTATTGACTCCACTCCCAATCATTAAGATAAACTTGTTAAAAGTCGGTGTATTCCCGAGTTGTAATGAAGACTGCCATCTCTGCTTATCCTCACCAACTGTTTGCCCTTTGTTGAAAACAGGCATTCAACGCTTGATAGACAACAAAGAGATTATGTTTGAAAGTCGGTGGCGACTCTTGCTAACCGCAACATTTGCAATCAAAAGCAAAAACCTCAAGTCAGTTCTCCCACCGTATCACACATGTCAAAATATGAAACTTGTTCATCAAGAAATCAAAAATTCAATATTTCATTTTGAAAAGTCAAAGTTTTCAAACTTAGAAAATTTTCTAAGTGTTGAAAACTTCATATTTTTTCACAACTTTGAGCCAATTTTTCACCATGATGCAAGATGATTCAAAAGAAACATTCAACATGAAAGTTGTTGATCTCCATGAGATCTACAACATTTATTTACACAACTTATCCTAGAAATGCTTGGATCTCAAGTTATTAATCCATGAAGTCATGGTCATGAAACAAAACACAGTGAAAATTTTAAGAATTCTAGGTCAGGATTTTGACCTAACTTCTGACCCAAGTTCCATATAGTTCCATTTAGATTTTGCAAAAGTGATTCAAAGAGGGGTTGTAGAGCACATTACAAGCTTTCCAAAATGTACAAGAACTCATTGAGATCATTTGTGAGCAAGGAGAATCGAAGGTCAGAAGTTAGGGGTTTCAATTTGTTTTACAAGGCAAATTTTGTGATGAACAAAATTCAAATCTCAAACCTATGCTGCACAATCTTGCTTTGCAGGCCTCTAAACCTCAAGATCTCTCCATAATCATAAGATTACACTTTCTTTTGAGCTATTATCCACTTGATCCAAGCTTTATCCAAGTTAATTTTTCGTTAATGGTAAAAAGGCACCATTGCCATTTACATAAAGCAAGCTTTATGCAAAGTCAACTTGCATTGAGCTTTGCACTTTTTCCTTTTGCACACGCTTCCTCTACAAAGTCAGATAAGTATGTTTAAAGTTGGTAACCACTCTACATGCTTGTACTTGCTACCTTGAAACTATATTTCTCACTTTTCTTCAAAATCAAGCAACCTAGCCATAACTCTATAACTCAGAAATCCTTTGTGCAAAACCTCTCAAACCTTTTGCATACATAAAGACAAGTCATTTGCAAGAAAACACACGCATGCTCAAGCCCTAAAACCTCCTAAAACACATAACCACTAAAAACATCTCAAAACTTGCAATTTTTGAGTTTTGAATCCAATCTTTAAATTTGCTCGTGTGTTTCTTGGCCTTTGACTTTAAAAAGCTTCTAAATAACATACACAAACAATTCCAACACATGCAACACGACTGTAACACCTCCATCATCCACCATTTTCAAAAACAGCACATTGCACCTTGACTTCTCCATAACTCCTCAGCCACTTTCCACTCAAACCAAGCATCACATTAGCTTCCTAGGAACTTGAGGAAGCTAATTCAATCACTGGAACTCATCAAAAGCTGCTCAAACTCAAAACACGATACCCTCTTGCAAGGTGAGTTTTCTGACTTTTGAACTCTTCATACAAGCATCATTAATGGTTTATTTGTGAATAAGAAATGTAGATATCATTTTCCTGAAGCTAACCATATCCTTAGATTTCATTATTATTGCTTGAGTAGTTAGAATTTTAAATCTGAACCTCTAAAAATAATTAGGTCAGGATTTGGTACTTTCAAAAATTCTCACTCATCTTTGATTTATAGTTTATGATATTCATATGGTTGGATTCGTATGAAAAAATGGAACAACTTTCATGTTTATATTTTCCATTTTTGTTGAGAAATGGTGAAGTTACAGGTAGTCTGGCTGTAGGTTGAAGATGAAGTGTGTTCAGGACTTGTTTTACATTATATATTTATCATTTCAGTTATATTAACGGATGTATAGCCACCCCAGTGGTAAGGCAGCGCACTGGTAATCAAGAGGTCATGGGTTCGAACCTCAGCGCGCTGCCTTTTGCATTTTTTCACTTTCTTTTGATATTTCTTTGTTACAGGGAGCACTTGGGCCTTCCCCCATCAGCTTTGTTTTTTTTTTACTCAACTTCCCCCCCCCCCCCCCCCCCCTATTTGCTCATACCACGTAACCCATTTACCTTTTTTATTTTTTTGATTTCCAAATAAAAAACATCAATTTGGCCAGATTCAAAAACTGTTTTTTCTAACATTACCTCCCAAATTCAATTTTAACCTCCCTGACTTTATTATTTTTATTTTATTTTTATTTCATATTTTATTATTATTATTATTATTATTATTATTATTATTATTATTATTATTATTATTATTATTATTATTATTATTATTATTATTATTATTTTCATCAATAAAAATCCAAAAAAAACATTTATATTTTTATTATTTATATTTATTTAGTTTATTTTTCTTCATAATACTAAAAGAACAAAAAAACATTTCCTTTAATAAATTAATTTACTTTTTCTTTACTTATATAATTAATCTTAATTATTATATTATATTATTTTTCTTGTAAATTAAAATCAATTTAGAATTTAGGACTTTAATTTGATTATTTTTATTTACTAATTTAATTAAATTCACAAAAAAAAAAACCTAAAAAACTTGTTTTCATTAAATTAATTTATTTTACTAACTTAAATCTTAATTTTATTATTTTTAGTTAATTATTTTATTTTTATTTTAATTAATTAAGTCAAAAACCCCTTTTTCATGAAAACCAAACAAGAATCACATTTCTTTTTACATTTACATTCTTGCATTTTTACTTACTCAATTTTGTACATTTATTCAAATTCAATATGGTTGTAATAATTATTTAGATTTAATTTCTTGCAATTTCTCATTTGTAATTTGTACACCCCCTCCCCTAAATGATGTAATAGCGTAGTAATTTTAATTTCCGCAATTTATTGCTTTATATACAAATGTTAGTAATTATGGGTTTGTATGGAAAGATTAAAATCAATGCTTAGCAAACCCTAATCAAAGACAAATCAAGCATGTAAATCAATACACTTGCACACAAACACCCTTAGGGTAAACCTACTTTGTTGCCTTACAAAAATGGCCATATTATGCATGTGAGGTATCTTAGCAAAAACAAGCAAAAAATATAAGATCATAGTCCCTCGATGACGCTATCCATGTTGCCTTTCAAAAATGATCTTAGTCCCTAAAGAAAATGCAAAGATATCTTACAACATTGCTAATCATGGTTATACGATGACCCACGCCCGTCCCTTTTACATTCAAAGATAGGGTTACTTAGCAAATTAATGGTAAGATAACAATGTCAAAGGAAATAGGAAATAAACATGAAAGAACTTTTGAGTAGGTAGAATATTCCTAGTTACTTGCTCAATTTCAAAACCAAAACATCCTTGCTATTTTCAAAATAAACACTAACACTTTCAAAAACATCTTTTCAAACTTGAAAACATTTTCAAAAGCTCAAACACTTTGTATACATTCTTACGAATGAGAATCATTACAAAGTTTGCCTAAACGATGGCATCTTTACAAAATACTTTCAAAAAGCACACAAAGCACATTTTAAAACAAAAAGCAAGTGATCTAGCAAGTAACTAAGAGCCCATGGAAAACCATGGATGAAAAGGATGCTAATACCTTCTCTTTTTATAATCTACCCCTCGAACTCAATAAAATAATCTCAAAGGTCTTTCCTGTGCTTTTTCACCTTTCCTTTTGGATAAAATGAAAGTCGGTGGTGACTCTTGCTAACCGCAACATTTGCGATCACACGCAAATCAACCAAGTCAGTTCTCCCACCATATCACACAATGCATTTCATACATCATGACATTGCATATGACTAACTCTTTACCTTTTTCAGGAAGGATCAAATCAACAACGCCATCCACTACTTACGTGACCTAGTATTCTTCTCAAAAGCTACGTCTAAGGAAGGGCTATTTCAGCAATTTCCTCAAAAAGACGTTCTTAAAAGACCTTCTCTGGTTCAGTCAGATCGACACTAAGATCTCTCTAATTTCTATTCTAGTTGAATATATTCCAAGACTTTTATCTGATTCAGTTGAATCGATACTAAGATTTTCCTGATTTCCATTCCAGTCAAATTTAATCCAAGACCTTCTTTGGTTCAATCATATCGACGCTAAGATCTCTCTAATTTCTATTCCATTTGAAGATATTCCAAGACTTTTGTCTGGTTCAGTTGAATCGATACTAAGATTTTCCTGTTTTCTGTTCCATTCAAAGTTAATTCAAGATTTTCCTCTGGTTCAGTTAGATCGATACTAAGATCTCTCTGATTCCTATTCCAGTTGAAGATAATCCAAGACCTTCCCTGGTTCAGTTAGATCGACACTAAGATCTCTTTGATTTCTATTCCAGTTGAAGATATTTCAAGACTTTTGTCTGGTTCAGTTGAATCGATACTAAGATTCTTCTGATTTCCATTCCAGACAAAGTTAATTCAATATTTTCCTATGGTTCAGTTAAATCGATACTAAGATCTCTCTGATTCCTATTCAAATTGAAGATAATCCAAGACCTTTTTCTGATTCAGTTAAATCGACACTAAGATTTTTTTGATTTATATTCCAGTTTGAGAAACTGCAAAGCCCGGAGTATGACCAGATAACAGTTTAATCTCATTTCCCCAGTAAGTCACTGTGAAGCCTGGAATACGACCAGATAGCAGTCAGCCTTATCATCCTCAACAAGTCACTGCGAAGCCTGGATCTTGACCAGATAGCAGTTCACTTTTGTCTCTTCAGTCAAGAGATGACTCCTCAGTAGAGTAATGGACAACCGAAGCTCCTAAACTCTATTCCCCTAAAAAACATTCCCCAGCGGACTCCTCCTCGGACAGCAGGAACAGGAATCCCCACAAAGAATTCTTACGAAGTCAGCATCTATTTTGGATGGCATCTTTAAGCCCATCTCCAACGAATCTCCGTCATACCCTTTGGATGACATCTTTAAGCCCATCTCCAATTTTTTTCATCTTCTCCAAATGGCATCTGTAATCCTATTCCCAATATTATTCACCAATAGTCTTACTTCAGACGAGTGCAAATTTATGGGCACTCTAGTGTTCAATCATCTTCCACCTTCAGATCACGAAAGGCAAACAAGCCAATCTAAATCTTCAAGTTTAAGAAGATTGAACAGGGCAGCTATTGTACCCCAAAATTTCCCTCCCATTTTCACACAAGACATACTCCTAGAGGTTCTCAGTTGCTCAAGGTTGACCAAGAATTGACCAGACAATTCTCCTCCTAAGGCAATGAAACCCTAACTAGGGTTTCAATTTTCATCAAGATGGTTGAGCTACAATGGTATACAATGCTTCCCATGGTCCTAATATACCTTCAATATTATCCATTCCAAATTTCATGCCTTGCATAATACGTTTGCTCAGTCAATTGTTCAAGTATTGGAAAATCAACTATGCTAGGTCAAAAGTCAATTGTGGCCCATGTACAGTCAAACTTCAAGATTTTTAGTCAACATCAACATTTTGAAGTAATATCCATCATTTTTTCAAGGCTTGATCATGATTCCTCAAGAAATGCTCCTAACCCATAAAAAGTCAAAAATGGAAAATTAGGGTTTCTATAGGAAAAGTCAACCAAACTTTGACTAAGCATAACTTTCTCATACTTTATCAAAAAATTTCCAACAAAATCTCATTTTGAAGAGAATCCAATTCCCTAAATCTTCTCTTCAGCCCTCAAGTTCAAGAAATTCCCCAATAAAAATATATGAGCTCAAACATTACAGGTCATTTTCAAAAAGTCCACAAAAGCCACTTTTTTCCAAGACATTTTACATCAAGATAACATCTTCAGATGCAAAATGGATAAAAAGAGGGAATGAAGTAGACATATTGGGCTTTCCAAAAAGTCCACTATCATCATCATGAGATAACAATTGAGCAAGTTATGGCTTGCCCAACTTGGGAAAATTTGGGAAATTTCAAGAAATATGCATTGAGCAAATTTGAGCTTTTAAGGCAATGGCTAATTTTTTTGGACTTCAACCATCTTCCTAAGAGTATAGAGGACTCTTAAAACTATTTTTGCATAGTCTTGATTTCATTTTCATTTTATATTAATTTTATTTAATTAAAAATCAAATAAATCAAAATTATTGCAAATTATATGGATCAATATGGTTAAGGCTTGTTTTAATGCATGAAGGGGTCCTAATTTTCGTGTACAGTAAGACCAACATGTTTACATTCATTCAAAATTCAAAAATGGATAAAATCCCATACTTTTAGCCAAGGTTACAACTTTGCATTCATGGTTTTGAAACCACATAATCATGGTGGTTATTGCCTTTGTTTCTTTGTCTCCTCATTACTCTCAATAGATACCAAGCCTAGCAAGCCAAATGGAGGACAGAAAAACAGCTTACAGACCATATTCCAAACTTGAAATTCTCAAGAAAAAGTCAAACTTCATTCTCAAATTCCAAGGCAATCCAAAAGATTTTGAGCCTTGAGCAATCATCCTTGAATGCCACTGAAGGATTCACGACCATCCTTGAGCCCTGTAGCTTCGCGAAACACTCCCTACAAATCACGGTTTGCTCTTGTTTTTTTTCCAATCTCGTTTTTATTCATTTATTCATTATAAACATGATTTTACTGCATATTTATGTTTGTTATCATCATGGGAACGTTTCGGGATGTTTTATTTTGAGTTTGAGTATAGATATAGAGATCCATCATTGTTAGGGTTTCGAGTTCCCAATTAGGGGAACTTGACTTAAAGGCCAAATTGGATGAAATTAACGGTACCCGTGAATTCAGGAGGAAGATTGTAAGCAATCCATGGCCTTGGTTGATGTTTTTTGCGCACGTATAATGATTTTGAATTGTACAGGGCTATAGCTACAAACGCAATTTGTCACTATAGGCTTTAGCAACAACATTTTCCGTCACTAAAGGCTTGGTTCAATCTGAACGAAGAAGACGAAGCGTGGCAGCCTTTCATTGGATTATTCAAACTGCGTGTTTTTTTTTTAATTTACCAAATATTGACTTGATTTTGTATTTAATATTTTGGTTTTGTTTTGTATAACGAATGGTCAGTAGATCAGTTGGTAAGCAGGCGTGTTTGTAAGGGAAGAGACCTGGGTTCGAGTCCCAGGTCTAGCATTTTGTATTTTTTTAATGTTTATTCTGCAAATCCAGCACTTCTCATATTCAGGCGCCTATCCTACTCCATCATATCCTGGCCATCAGATGTACATCTGATCAGAATGAATACATCCAACATGCAAGTGCGTAATAGACCTTCAAAGGCTGGCAATAGCAGATCCAGCGCAACTTCTGGGTCCAAATTGGCTTGGGCCTAGAACAAAAGTCCAACACACCGCCCTTTTTTTCTTTTAGCATCCCAACCCATTTGGGCCTTTTTTTTGTTTTGTTTGTATCTTTATTATTTTATTTTCTTTTCCTTTTTTATTTAATTAACTAAATAATCTATAAACTCACAAAAAAATTAGGCATAAACTTTTAATTTCTCTAATTAATTAATTGAATTTTAACTTTTTTAAATGAGCTAGAACATAGAATTTAATTTAATTATTTTCTTTTCATAATAAAAATTGCAAAAAATCAGGATAGTTTAGAATAATTTTTAATTAATAATTTTATCTTTCTTTTAATTAATTAATTAGATCTAATTTATGTTTCAATATTTTCTTAATAAAAAATACGAAAAAATATATTAGGATTAGTTTTTCTTTTATAACCTAGATTAATTCTTCCATTTAGTATTTATTTTTTAATTAAATTTAGCATTAATTTTTCTTTAATAAAACCAAAAAAGACCTTCATTCTTAGGATTTTTTTAGACGTAATATTTCATTTCGCACGCATTATTTTTATTCTCGCATTTTATATAATAATGTAACTGATTATGGAATGTAATAGTCTAGATTTAAAATTCCGCACTTCATTTTTGCATTTTTTTTATGTAACTGTCTCGAAGCCCTGTAATAGTTGTAGGACTTTATTCTCGCTTTTACATTTCTTATATGCTTGTATATAATTGTTAGTAACTTAGGTGTGCATGACAAGATAAAGTCAATTAATCGTTAGATCACTAACCTCAAGATAATATAACTGAAAAAACACACTTCTCACACTTGCATCCTTAGGGTATTCCTCACTTGGTTGCCTCGGAAACAATGGTCATGTCCCTCGAACGTGGGGATGTCTTAGCAAAGACCCTCAATCTAGAAGTCGTCATAAAAGATCATAGTCCCTTATTGCCCCTCGAGTTGTCTATAAGAAATGATCTTGTCCCTCGATGATGCATATATGATGACAATCCCTTTGAATGCTAAGATATCCTTACATGTTGCCTTCAATGACCATAGCGACCCTTTCGATAGTCCCTCAACATTCTAAGATAGGGCTACCTACCCACTAATAGTAAGATAGCACTATCTAAATGAAAGGAATCAAAGAACATCCTTTTTCGAGTAGGTAGACGGTTCTTAATTACTTGCTCAAATCTGAATTTTTCACACTTACACACTTTTCAAAAACTATTTTCAAAAATGCTTTATCACACTCTTTAAGACTGATACAAAAGTTACCATAAAGTAAACAAAAATCTTTCAAAACACACAAACACAAACAATTTTAAAAAAATGAACAAGTACCTAAGAGCCCGTGGAAAACCACGGATGGAAAGGGTGCTAACACCTTCCCTTTCCATAATCTACCCCCTTACTCAGAAAATCTCGAAAAAGGTCTTTTTCCTGTTCTTTTCACCCTTTCCTTTGTTGGATAAAAGAAAAGTCGGTGGAGACTTTTGCTTACTGCAACTTTTGCAAACACAAACGCAAAAACCAGTATTAAACAATTGGTTCTGCCACTGTATCACAAATGGCTAAAAAGATTCTGAGAGTGGGTTATTATTGGTCGACTATGGAAACTGATTCCCATCATCATTCTAGGACTTGTCACAAATTCCAAATTTATGTTGACAAAGTACATGTGCCTTTGGTTCCTCTAAATGTATTGACTTCTCCTTGGTAGTTTACAATGAGTGGCATTGATATGATTGGAGATATAAAGCCTACCGCTTCCAATGGATATTGTTTCATCTCGGTCGCTATTGATTACTTCACAAAATGGGTTAAAACAACCTCATTTGCCTCTGTTACCAAGAATGTTGTTTCCCGATTCATTAAATACAACCTTATCTGTCGGTATGGAATACCTGAAAGGATCATCACAGGTAATGGTACCAATCTCAATAATACTATGACCACAGAACTCTGTATACATTTCAGGATTAAGCACCACATTTTTTCTCTGTATCGACTGAATATGAATGGCGCAGTGGAAGCCGCCAACAAGAATATCAAGAAGATTTTGCAGAAGATGACGGTGAGTTTTGTACCACAACTTTTTACCCTAAGATCCCTTCATCATACCGTTTTGATTCAATCACAACAAGATCACATTAGGGATTGTGGATCTTCTCCCTATCTTTAGCTTTGCTATTTGAGGAATCACCAAGCACCTTGACTTGTTTTATTTTGTGATCATGAATATTTTTTCTTGATTTTCTTTCTAATTAATAAAATACAATGTTGGTTTGTCTTACTTGTTGATAATATATGTAAAGGCAATATGGCTTAGCAAGTTGATCCATGGTTTCGTGAGTTTATTTCCATGCCCTAGTCAATAAAGCTTGAGAAATTCAAACCTCACCATTGAAGTTGTTTTGGAAGGTATGGCATGGCAAGGTTTATTTTGGTTCACTACATTTCCAAGTTATCAAGATTGATTCAAAAGTACAACGGGTTGATTGAAGAAGTTGTCATGGTTGGGCAAAGTCTTGTTCCTATTGGTCACAAGTGCATATTTCTCTCAATTCTCAAGATATGGAAGTGGTTTTGGTTGCTATGAGTCCTCATTATCGTCCTCAACAACTTCTATTTACGAAGCAAGAGTGTTGGTACAAGAAGGATGTTCAAAATTGTCAAAGTTCCTCAAAGCATTTTCGTGATCTAAGAGCTAGGGTTTTGAACTTAAAAGAAGTATATCTTGCTCATCTTTTGGTATTTTTGAGTGATTCCAAATACATCCTTCTCTTCAAAGGATTATTAACAAATCACTTCAAAAGTTTCAAGGAGTTTTCATGTGGAAGAAACTTGATGGTGAAGAAAGATTACAAGTCCTCTAGATGAACCCTCATTTTCTCATGCGTGACTTCAAATGATCATAACTTGGTCAATTTTTATCACCTTGAGCCCACTCTTTTTCCATAATGATCTTGAGGATGTGAACTTTAGTCCTTATTTTATGTAAAAAGTGAGAAATGGATGGAAGATTCCCTAAGGATACAAAAGATTATAGGTCATTTCATGATTTTTTTTCCAACTTCAACAATTCATAACTCTCTCAATTTTTGGAGATTTTGAATGATTCAAGTTTCAAAATGTCATTTAAGAGGTCTATTTCATGCCATATTTTTTGGTCAAGAGCAAATTCCAAGTGGAAGACCATGTTTGGATGCAAAATATTATAGGTCACTTTTGAAGAAAAACTTGAAATATTTCTAAGTGTCGAAAGTCAACTTCTTTTTCCCAACTTTGACTCATTGCAACTTTCAGCTCAAACATCCATTTGATTCCATTCTTTTCCCATTGTAAAGCTTGTAATCTCATCTTTCTAAAGCATCAAGAATCAAGCCCTAAGACCCCTTGAGCTGAGAATGCCATTGATTTGAATTTGGTAACTTAAAACTGAAGTTTCTCCAAAAGTCAGAATTTGAAATCCTTGATTTAGCTTCTAAACACATTGTTTCTGCGCGTTTCTGCTTCTAAACTTGTTTAGGGAACTTCCACAAGTGATTAGCATAGCAAAACGCACGTTTTGGATGAGTTTTGATCAAAGTAGAAGTCACACATTTCTTGTTTGCAACTTCACACGATTTCCCTCCAAACTTCATCATTTCACACGCCTGAACATTCCATTTGATTCTCTATAAATAGAGGGTCATCCCTCATTCATTTCCTCAAGCTTGGATAGCCAGAATTACCCTTCCAAACTTGTTCCATAACTCAAATTTCTGTAACTTCGAAATCAATGTTCAAGCCTTTTTCAATCTAATTTTTCTATCAATTTACCTTCCTTGATCTTCCCTGGAGCTAACCATACAATTACCTTCAAGAGTCGTGCCCTATATTTCTCCATAGAAGTCCAGTTTCAGAGCTCTGCAACTCAACTTCAATAGGTAGATTTCTCCATCAATTCTTCAAAGCTTTGATATCATTGTGATGCTCTTATTGCCCTGGTTCTAGTCGCAACACTTACTTTCATCTGGAAACATGTTTTAACCATGAAATTTCAAATCCCTTTTCAAAACTTTCCTTCCAAATTGCTTGAGCTACAGTTTATATAAATTTGTCGCGGAGGTGTGGTTGTCTTCGTCTTGAAGAGACGAAGCGAACAACATAGGTCTGAGCTTATGATTTTACAGTTTGAGAGACCTGCAATTCACGTTGGCTGGATGTTGAAGATGACCAACGTGTCATCTTCCAAACAATGAAGGTGCGCCATCAGTTTTTTTGAAAATTTGATTTAATTAATGATTCAGTGCTTTATTCACTAATGACCATGATATGCACAGCGCACCAGATCCCTTGGATTTGATTACTAACGTTTTTTGACTCTCATCTAATGATCCACATATTTTTGACTTTATTTTTATTTTCTGATTTTTATATTTAATTGTTTTAAATTTCAAAAAATCACAGAAAATTCATTTTTAGTCCAAAAATTCTAAAAAAATTATGAAAAATATTTTTGACTTTTCTCTTTCTGATTTTTATTTTTTCACAATTTTATTTTGTGTTTTAATATTTTTTTTATAAATTTTCACTTTATTTGAATTATTTTAAATGTTTAAAAATACTTTTATGCATTTTTAAATTCAGAAAAAAATTATGGAATGATCCAATGACATTGTGACAAATATTGGTGATCTCATTTATTTTTTATTTCTGACTTTTTTGTTTTTTTATCATTTTTTGGTTTATTTTGCCTATTTCTTTAAATTTTAAAAATAGTTTCTGAATTTAAAAAATTACTAAAAATTTTATAAAAGTATTTGAGTTCATTTCTAATTTTTCTATGGTCTTACTTAATATTTCTTGATTAATTTGAACATAGTTTCCTTTTTTCTCTATTATTTTCATTTTTTAATCATTTTTAAACCCTAATTCTTTTATTCTAAAATATAATTTATTTTTTATATTTTCTGGCTGATCTTGGATTGAATTTTTTATCATGAACTTTATTAACATCATTGGATCCATGGTGTTGAGTCTAACTCCACAAAAATAGATGAATGATTTTAATAATAGTTTGATTAAATTTTAATTCAAATGTGGTTGGTATATTATTTCCCACCCTTTTTCATCTTATCCCTTTCTTATTGCACTAAGTGTTATTGGAGCATGATCTCTATATCATGTCTCAAAACAAATGGTGCATAGATTGCTATTGATCAGCCTCAAAATAGGTGCGACTTCTACATAAGTCCACTTACGATTGCTTAACATAGCGCTAAATTTTGTCCCGATTCAAATAAATGATCATTTGTGGCCCAAACCTATGTTTGCAAGCCCAAGCATGTTAATTTGATCTCTTTGATCCAATAACCTTGAGATTCATTGTGTGGAGGCTTTGGTTCCACCAATCCTCTAATGGATTTACAACACTTTTGGTCAACGCGGATCACTTAAACATCGTTGTTCATTTTGAGGATTCCAAACGGATGATATACTTGACAAAAAGCAAATGCAACTTGTTGTGTGGAGGCTTTGGTTCTACCAATCCTCTAATGAGTTCCAAATGCAAGTTTCAAGATGGTTATCCAACTAACCACTAATTATTGAATTGTTTTTACTTTATGCTTTTATTTTTCATGCTTTATGTAGCATTTACTTTAAGCATTACATTTCATGTCATTTTTATTTTTCTCACTTGAGCTTTTATTTTCTCTTCTAAGACACCTAATAATCAACATGAACCATAAAAACCTTTAATGATACTTGGACTATTTGGTTACTATCCTTGGCATTATAGAGCATTGGACTTCTTGGATTTAGGATTAGAAACCTTGGCCTATGTTAGAGACTTTGTGACCTTAATTGATATTATGTCAGGAGTTCTTGAGGTTTACCTCAAGACATTGGGTTGTTTGTTTATTTTGTATGCGGGTTATTGTGATTACATTCTTTGTCTGTAATTTGGAATTCACCCGTATACAGCCGTTACTCTGCCCAATTTTTGTGAAGACTTAATACACTTGAAGTTTGGTTCTCTCAAGAGGTCTAGTATTTTTGCTCGCTTGGTTTCAATCCAAAGAATGGGAATTCTATCTTAACTCATAATGTCAAGTATTTACTTCTTGTTGGTTAGATGGTTCCTATCCCTAGCTTTTATCTTATGCTTTAGGGTAGTCTCTTCTTCTCCTTCCATCTTCTTTAATTTCAAAAATCTTCTTCCTCCTTTTGAAAATTCTTCTTGTTTTTAAACTTGAACCACTTTCATAATAAACTTGGACTTAGGACCATGCATTTTCAAAATCTTTTCATAAATAAACTTCAATCAACTTAATAATACCTAGAAATTTTTGTGAAAAGACTAAAAATCAATCAATCTCATTTCAAACCATTTTGCCACTTTAGCTTTTATTTTAAAACCTTTCTCAAAAGATTAGACTCTTGTCAATCTTTGTAGTGATGCAAACAACTATACTTCTACAATATGTAGTGAAGAGAGATATTTTCCACTTGGGTGTTGAGTGAGGCATTGTTGATTTTAAAATCCAAGTCATATCCTCCACTTTGATATGATGCAAATTCTCATTTCTCATGATTGTGGGTAGTAAGTATGTTTTCCACACGGACAATAACGATGATGTCTTATCTCATAAAATTAACCAACACACATATGTTTTAAAATTTTTAAAGAGGAACTACGTGTACCCTGATCCCCTATTGCACGAAAGGTGGTACGTTGGCACTAAAGGTTCGCAACCGTGGAGGGTGAAAAAACCATAAAAATATATTTCTTTTCTCATCTCCACCATCTATTTTTATACAACATTTTATAACCAGAATATATAGATTTTACAAAGAGGTTCCTACGGAGTACCGTAGATGTTTAGGGTGATAATACCTTCCCTTTGCATAACCAACCCCCTTACCTTGAATCTTTCCCCCTCTTTTGGGTTACTCGCTCTTTTCCCATTCCATTGGAAATAATAAAGTGCAGTGGCGATTTTTATTTTGATCTGAATAAGTCTAGTCAATCCAATGGCTCAGTCTTAAACATTTCTACCGCTACAATGACGTACAAAGATTGGCATGAGATATTACCATTTGATCTTCATGGTTATCGCACCTCAGTACGTATATAAACTGGAGAAACCTCGTTCTCTCTAGTCTATAGTATGGAGGATATCTTACATGTTGAAGTCTATAGTAGGTTTAGATGAAGACGAATAGACTCAGACTCGACTCGACCAAATAAATTTGATCAATGAAAAAAGGCTTGTAGCTGTTTGTCATGGTAATATGTATCAGAAATGCATGAACAAAGCCTTTAACAGGAAAGTCAAACATCAGGTGTACCAGGCTGGTGATTTGGTAATAAAGTGCGTTATCCTACCACAAAGTGATCCTAGGGGCAAATGGACTCCCACATACGAAGGGCCATTTGTGATCAAGAAGTTATTTTCTGGCGGTGCTATGATACTTACCACCATGGACGGTGAAGATTTCCCGCACCCTGTGAATACGAACATAGTCAAAAAATACTACACATGAAAGATACCCGCTAGGTTGATAGGCCTATGAAAAAATAAGGGCATCGAGGCGAACCAAAAGGGTTCGGGAAAAAATTAGGGATATATATATAAATTTACACCCGGAAAGTCGAAAACCTGAAAAAGCGGCTTGAGTAAAAAAGGGTATCCCGGAGGACTGAAAACCCGAAAGGGAGATTCAGGCAAAAGTTAGGGATTTAAAGCATATGACTATGCCCCGTTGGATCATCTACTTACAACAAGCTTTATTATCAACGTCAAGTTCAAATGGTATAGATCAATTCAATCAACGTCTTCCGACAGCGAGGGATGAGATGCTTGAAGACATAGGGGCAATAACAAAATTGAAACTCGACAGGATCGTTCCACATAGTTGTGTTTCTTTGTTTATTCTTTGTACCCCTTTCGTGTTTTATGACGATTTCCTCTTACTAGGATTTATGTCTCCATGTATAAAACTGCCCGTTTATAGGAAAATTTTCTAAATCAATACAAGTCAACTTGAAAATTAAAAATTGTTTTACTTTCTCTATTTTGTTTCCAAAAAAACATCGAATGACTACATTGAATGAATATATGCATTTGAACATGATTACTATTAACAAAATATATGCATAAAAACAAGAATAGTGTTTACTAAAGACCCTAGAAATGGGAATAAAGTTTCAGTTGTTCTCAAAATCCCCACAGAGCTACCTTCACAAGCCCATCCCCTTCGAATATTATTTCTTCAATGCAGTTTATAGGAATTTAGCTCTCCAGCGGAGTAACTTTCTCCAACACCGTAAAATCCCTAGTAGAATTCTCTTCTCCAGTAGGGTTTATTTCCCCAATAGAGTTTATTTCTCCAATTATCACAGTTCCCCAGTGTTGTACCCAAAAATCTTCCCTCTCATTTATCAAATATTTTCTCACAAGATCTCATTTGGTTCAAGACTGCACAAGGATTGATCAGCTCAAGACACCTCCTTAAGCACCGACGATTGAAATTAGGGTTTGAGATTGCACAAGGATAATTTAACTTTAAATGCCTCATATGACTTTTATGGATCATTATGGACCCCCAAGATTACTCATGTCAAGTTTCAAGCCTTGGATCACATTTTTGCTCAGTCAATTGAGCAGTTGACCTAAAAATCCACTATATTGGGGAAAAGGTCAATTATGGCAAATTTACAGTCAAAATTCATAATTTTTTATCCACATAAACATTATAAACTCATATGTATCATTTCATCAAGTTAGGACCATAATTCCTCTAGAAATTTGATCAGATCATCAAAAGGGCAAAATGGTCAAAATTAAGGTTTTGACTGAGAAGGGGCAATTTCTGATTTTTGACCTAGCAAATTAATTGGTTTGAGGCATGATCTCAAGATTTAAATTGCATCATTTTGACCTAGTGACATGACTCAAAACATTGCTCAAGATCAATTAGATTGATAGTTAATTTCCAGTCAACTGATCAAAAGTCAACTGTACACTGAAAAGTCAAACTTTGACTTTTTGGACAAAATCAAGTGTCAAAGATCACAATTCATAATAACATGTCAAAATAAGAAATTTGTTCATCAAGAAATCAAAAAGTCAAGATTTCATTTTGAAAAGTCAAAGTTTTCAAACTTAGAAATTTTTCTAAGTGTTGAAAACTTCATATTTTTTCATAACTTTGAGCCAATTTTTCACCATGATGCAAGATGATTCAAAAGAAACTTTCACCATGAAAGTTGTAGATATCCATGATATCTACAACATTGATTTACACAACTTCTCCTAGAAATGCTTGGATCTCAAGTTATTAATCCATGAAGTCATGATCTTGAAACTAAACACACGGTGAAAATTTTGCCTTAGTTTAGGCAGGATTTTGACCTAACTTCATGGACATTTTTCATATAGTTCCTAGGGGAATTTTAAAAAGTGATTCAAATAGGGGTTGTAGAGCACATTACAAGCTTTCTAAAATTTCCAAGAACTCCTTCATATAATTCTTAAGCAAGGATAATCGAAGAGAGGAAGTTAGGGTTTCAAACTAAAATTATAGGTCATTTTCATGATGAACAAAAATGCAATTTCAATGTTAGGCTGCATAATCTTGCTTTGCAAGCCTTCTAACTTGTGTATCTATCCATCATTAATAGATTACACAAACTTTTGAGCTTTAATCCAAGTGGTTTAAGCTTTATCCAATCCACATTTCCATTAATGGCACAAAGTGAACACTTCCATTTTGAAAAAGCAAGCTTTATGCACAAAGTCAATTCTTGAGCCTCTAACTTGTTCCCTCTGATCAAACTCCATCTACAAAGTCAGAAGCAAGTTTGTTTAAAGCATAACCACTCTACAATAGCAAGTACACAAGGCATTGAAACTTGATTTCTCAAAAAATCACATGTTGAGCTTAAACATGTGATTTTGAACTCTGATCAGATACAAGCCTCCATACTTGTTGCTTATAAATAGAGGCACTATTTGTGAGCTAACACACGAGCTCAAGCACCCTGAAATACACCAAAACTCTCTCAAATCAGAAATTACCCAAAAACTCCATTGTTGCACAGTTTCTGACCTTGAACACCAAACTCATATTTCCCTCGTGTGTTTCTTGGCCTTTTAGTTCCTAAAGCTTCCTTAAATAAAGTGTAACCTATCCCTATCCCTGTTTCATCACTGTAACATCATTTACCATAACCTCCATAACCAAAAACAGAGCATTGCACATTGACTTCTCCAAGCCATTTCAGTCACCCTCAACTCAAGCTAAGCATTGCATTAGCTTCCTAGAGACTCAAGGAAGCTAACCTGATCATTACAGCACCTTGAATCAAGCTCATTTTCATTTCACGATTTCCAGTTTTGAGGTATTTTTCTTGAACTTCTATCTCATTACTTAGGCATTGTTAGGCTTGCATTTGTGAAGATAAAATGTAAACATCATTGCCCTGAAGCTATACATGTCCATTGATTTCATTTATATTGATTGAGCTAGGAGAATTTTAGGATTGAATCTCTGAAAATAATTAGGTCAGAATTTGGTACTTTCAAAAATTCTCATTCATCTTTGATTTATAGTTCATGATATTTATATTGTTGGATTCGTATGGAAAAATGGAGCAACTTTCATGTTTGCATCTTCCATTTTTGTTGAGAAATGGTGAAGTTACAGGTGGTCTGGCTGGAGGTTGAAGATGAAGTGTGTTCAGGACTTGTTTTGCCTTATATATTTATCATTTCATTTATATTAACGGATGTATAGTCACCCCAATAGTAAGGCAGCACGCTGGTAATCAAGAGGTCGTGGGTTCGAACCTCAGCGCGCTGCCTTTTGCATTTTTCACATTTTCCTTACTCTTTTTGATTCTTGCAGCGCCTGGGCTTCCAAGATGACTGGGATTTTTTTTTTGCTACTTCTGACCCCCCTGCCTTGTTGTTTACACCCCTGGCCCACTTATTTTTCTTTATTATTTTATTCTTTCTTTTTTTTATTTCATTTACATTCTATATTTTTTATATTATTAATATTACTATTATTATTATTATTATTATTTTAATTAATAAAAAAATCCAAAAAAATATTTATATTTTATTATTTATATTTATTTAGCTTATTTTTCTTCACAAAAACAAAAGTACAAAAACATTTCCTTTAAATAATTTAATTTTTTTCATTTTTTTAAGAATACTTATATAATTTAATTTTAATTTTTATTATATTATTTTCTTGTAAATTAAAATCAATTTAGAACTTAGGATCTTTTATTTATTTATTTTTATTTACTAGTTTAATTAAATTCACAAAAACCCTAAAAATTTGTTTCCTTTAATTTCTTTTATTAACTTAAATATTAATTTTCTTATTCTTAGTTAATTATTTTATTAATTAGATCAAAAAACCCTTTTCATAAAAAACCAAACAAAATTCACCTTTCTTTTTACATTTACATTCTTGCATTTTTACTTATTTAATTTTGTACACTTATTCAAATTCAATATGGTTGTAATAATTATTTAAATTTAATTTCTTGCAATTTCCCATTTGTAATTTGTACACCCCCCCCCCCCCCCCCCCCCCTCCCCTAAATCATGTAATAGCTTAGTATTTTTATTTTCCGCAATTTAAATGCTTTATATACAAATGCTAGTAATTAGGGTTTTGTATGGAAAAATTAAAACCAACAAGTAGCAAACTCTAATCAAAGACAAATCAAGCATGTAAATCAATACACTTGCACACAAACACCCTTAGGGTAAATCCACTTGGTTGCCTTACAAAAATGGCCATATTATGCATGTGAGGTATCTTAGTATAAACAAGCAAATACAAGATCATAGTCCCTCGTTGACGCTATCCATGTTGCCTTTTAAAATGATCTTAGTCCTAAAAGAAAAATGCTAAGATATCTTACAACATTGCTAATCATGGTTATACGATGACCCACGCTCGTCCCTTTCACATCCGAAGATAGGGTTACTTACCAAATCAATGGTAAGATAACAATATCAAAGGAAAGAAGAAATGAATATGAAAGACTTTTGAGTAGGTAGAATGTTCCTAGTTACTTGCTCAATTTCAAAACAAAAACATCGCTATTTTCAAAACAAACACCAACACTTTCAAAAACATCTTTCAAACTTGAAAACATTTTCAAAAGATCAAACACTTTGTACACATTCTTACGAATGAGAATCATTACAAAGTTTACCTAAACAAAGGCCTCTTTACAAAATACTTTCAAAACCACACAAAGCACATTTTCAAACAAAAGCAAGTGATCTAGCAAGTAACTAAGAGCCCATGGAAAACCATGGATGAAAAGGGTGCTAATACCTTCCCTTTTCATAATCTACCACCCAAACTCAAGAAAACATCTCAAAGGTCTTTCCTGTTCTTTTCAGCCTTTCCTTTTGGATAAAAGAAAAGTCGGTGGCGACTCTTGCTAACCGCAACATTTATGATCAAACACAAAACAACCAAGTCAGTTCTCCCATCGTGTTACAGAAACGGTGACTCTGTTGGGGAGAATTCTTAAAGTGGGGTTACCTTAGGGTTAGATCACATTTATTAGCTTTCATTGTTTGACTTGTATGCTTTACATTTTTGGTTCTTTGTTTGGGTTTGAATCCTCTACCTGGATTTGGGATACCTTATAGGTAAGTAGCAATACGTTGTGGAAACTATGCGGGGTATACCGACATGGTCTAAGCAATAGCTACGTTAGTGTGACATATTTATGGGTACCGGTAGCCCTTAAGTAGTCAAGGAGAATACGGGGCCAGTGAGTTATGTCACGAAGCACTAACTAACTTCTAGAACCTTTACTTGACCAACTTGGCCATTAGGACGTAGTGAAATGATCGACTTTGGTGCAGTCCGAAGTTGGTAGATACTCGATACTACACTCATTGAGGTTTGGTTTTTTAGGATATTTCGGTCGCCATTAAATAGGCTTGCACTGAAACAATGCCCGAGAAAACAAATCAGTGATATTGAGCTCCCTTAGAACCCGGTTACTATTACTAGGACATGTTTGAGCCAACTAAACTTCAAGAGGGTACTTACCTATGAGACTCCATGCAAGCCTAAACCTAAGGACTTGTTTGTTTTATTTGTATATACTTACTTGTACATAACATCATAAACATCATAACATCATACTCATATTTACTAACCATTTCAAGGATCTTGGGAATTATCTTTGTTCTGTTTTGTAGGACATGGATTCTATTCGCAGGAAAACCATCCAAGTAAATCTTGTAAGGATCCCTCCTCAACTTAAAGAGCTAGCATCAAGGGTTCCTGAAAATTCTCCATTTACCGAAAGACATGGTCGCCTCCTAAACTTGGTTACCTCCAACACTGATGAGGACATGATGAAGGTGCTCCTCCAATTCTTTGATCCTCTACACCATTGCTTCATATTTCCCGATTATCAAATTATGCCAACTTTGGAAGAATTCTCCCAACTCTTAAGGATTCACATTCTCAATCAACTACCTTTCAACGGTACAGAAAGAGATCTAAAGCTAGAAGATATTGCTCAATCTCTACACTTGCAACCATCTGATATCACAACTAATTGGGAGACAAAGAGTGGTGTCAAATGTTTCCAAGCAAAGTTCTTGTTTGAGAAAGCCCAAAACTGTTGGAACTCTATGGATTTGCAAGCTTTTGAGGAAATTATGGCTCTCCTCGTCTATGGGATGGTTTTGTTTCCAAATTCTGACCAACTCATAGATGTGAACACCGTCAAAATCTTCATGTCTCGTAACCCGGTGCCTACTTTCCTAGGAGACATCCTACATTCTTTTCACACTCCCACTATAAGGAAAAGAGGTATCCTTATGTGTTGTACCCCTCTTTTGGCAAGATGGTTTATTTCGCATCTTCCCCAATCTATATTGAAGAACGAGCAAGGTTCAAGGTGGTCACATAGGTTGATGACACTCAAACATTCATAAATTCATTGGTGTTCCCGATCTATAGAGAATGTTACTATCGTCGACCATTATGGAGAATTCCCTAATGTCCCCTTACTTGGCTTTAGAGGAGGTATCACCTACAACCCTTGCTTAGCCTTAATACAGTTTGGTTATGCCTGAAGGGATGGCCCACATGAGATGCTTATTCAAGGTTTGGTATTTGACTACGAGAATGACGATCAAGGTCACCGTCAGAGGTTTATCCGAGCTTGGAGGATGTTGAACAAGGTAGATAGCAAGACATTGGGGCACAAGAGTTCCATCCTTCTTGAGCCTTACCTCAAATGGGTATGAACTCGTGTTCAAAGTCTTATAATGCCTTACCCCTCCATTCTCCTGGTTATCATAGAGCCTGTTATGGAAGGAGATGTTCCATAGACTATCCTACATCCTAACATGCCCACCTCTCTTGAAGACTTGCAAAGGGATTGGATACAGCATAAAGGGGAGCGAGACACTTTCGAGGCCCAATTCTACGCCAACGAGAAGAAGGTTTTGGAACTCACCAAGCAGCTTCATGAGGAGTGGAGTCTGAATGCCTATATCGCACCAAAGAGGATGCGTATAACTTTTTTATCTTAGAGTTTTTTGTATTTCTTTGTAAGCCCAAAAGAGGCATGATGTACTCAAACTTTTATTTATTAATATAACGTGCATTCCTTTTTGGTGTAAAGCAAATTTAAATCTCTAATTTCCTTGAAATCATTGCATATGCATCTACCATTCATCATAACATACGCAGGTTTCTTATAATAAGTCTCCTCATATTTCTACTGTTTATTTCAGTGAGATGGATCTCGAGCAGACAGTAAAAGACCTCTAGGCGCAGAATGCTCAGTTTCAATAGATGTTCTTGACTCTAGCCAAGGGACAAGGGGATTTGAAAACTCTGTTGATCGAAGAAAAGAAGAAGAAAGAAAAGAAATCAACCGGTGTTCTGAATCTAGGAAGAAGGTTCCCAGGGGCATCCAGAAAGATCTTAGACTTCGCAACATCATCTGATGAAAAAGACAATCAAGAAGGGAAAGGCAAGGAAGCAACTGCCTAGCCAGAATCTGAAGAGGAACAAGAAGAAGACTACTCCAAAGAATAGTATCCCCCGGCCAACGACAAATACAAACATCTGGAAGAGCGTCTAAGTGCAATGGAGATTCAGAAAGTGCCTGGGCTGGACTTTCAAGAGTTGGGTTTGGTGTCTGGGATTGTTATTCCACCAAAATTCAAGGCACCAGTATTTGCTAAGTATGACGGGGTTTCGTGTCCCAAGATGCACCTTAGATCTTCTGTGAGGAAGATACAACCTCACACTGCTGACAGAGATTTGTGGGTCCACTTCTTTCAAGATAGTCTATTCGGGACTCAGCTAGATTGGTTCTATCAACTAGAAAGAGCCAATATCCATAATTAGGAAGACCTTGCCGCTGCTTTTTATAAACAATATCAATATAATGCAGACCTTGCTCCCACCCATACTCAACTCCAAAGTATGGCTATGGTTTCAAGTGAAGGTTTCAAAGACTACGCTCACAAATGGAGGGACTTAGCAGGAAGAGTCCAGCCTCCCCTGTCTGAAAGGGAACTAATGGATATGTTTCTAGGGACCTTGTCTGGTCCATTTTTTAATCATCTAATTGGAAGCTCCTCAGCAGGCTTCATGGAATTAATCTTGACTGGGGAAAGAGTGGAACCTGGGATTAAGAGTGGAAAGATTCAAAAGTACGCATCCTCCTGTGCCGTGAGAAAACCATTTATTGGGAAGAAATAAGTTGGTGTTGTGTATCCTCAAAGAAATCAAGACAGAACTGAACGCCGTCCAATGGTAAGGGCTGTCATGATCCCTAAGCATGCGCCTACTCAACAAAGGAGCAATCAACCTAGAATAGAAAGACCGGTAAGACAGTTTACCCGGATAAATGTGAAGTTGTCTTAAGTCCTGCCACATTTATTGAGATCTAATCTGGTAACTTTGAAGGAAGCCCCGAAGAATCCCAACACCGCATCTCCTTATTATCATCCTAATGCTCATCGTACTTACCATTCAGAAAGTCCAGACCATGATACCAACAACTGTTGGGCTTTGAAATACATGGTGCAAGACCTTCTTGAAGCAAAAGAAATTGAGTTTGATGCTCCTGAGATCCCAAATGTTATCACCGCCCATATTCCCAAGCATGGTCGTGATGTTAACGCTGTTGAAGATGATATGTTTGTTACTACTGTTAATGAACTTGTTACTCCTCTCCTGACTGTCAAGAGGAACCTATTGAAGGCCGGTTTATTTCCGGGATATGGCGAAGGCTGCCACCTCTGTTTATCCCTACCAACTGGTTATCATTTATTAAAAGCAAGTGTCCAACACCTAATGGATGATAAAGAGATTTTTGTTTGAGAAGACTCCCATTCTAACCATTTCTTACAATGATGTTTCAATAGTAACCATTTCCGCCAATCCTTCCAGGGTCTCCACCAAAAGACCCGTTAGGATTACATTAGTTCCTAAAGTGGCTCCACTGATAATTATTATGCCTGGACCAATCCCGTGCTCATCAGATAAACCTATCCCATGGAACTATGGGGGCGACGTCTACTATCACGGCGTCAAACAGGATTGGCTGGCTGTTGAAGACTCAATTTTCGAGAAGGTGGACCCCGACATCAGCAACATTGCGGGAACCAGCAAGATAACTTGAAGTGGAAGAATATTCTCCCCAGAGATTGCTCCTCTGAAAATTGTTACCGATCCTGTGATCATCCCTGCCTCTGTTCCTGTTGACACTACTACTACAATTCCTATAGTTACCCCTACTGATATCCCTACCACCGAGTCAACTGAGACTCGAGGCAAAGGCATTCTGGTTGAGCCTGTCCGGATGAAGGCGCAATCAGTATCTATCCATGAAGCCTCCCAAAAGGAGAAGCGACTACAACATAGTCGAACAGCTAGGGCAGACTCCGTCAAATATTTCCATGTTGGCTTTGTGGTTGTGCTCTGAGGCTCATGCGAAGTCCTTGGTGAAATTTCTTAAAACTGCCCATGTACCACAAGAAACCTCTGTTGATCAGTTCCAAGACTATGTGGCCAATTTAACTGCTGACAATTGTTTAGGCTTTTCTGATGCTGACTTGACACCTAGAGGGAGGAAGCACAACGAGGCATTTCATGTCTTTGTCGAATGTCAGGGCACAACTTTGGTCCATGTCTTGGTTGATATCGGTTCGTCTTTGAATGTGATGCCTAAGAAGGCTCTTGATAGACTTGACTGTGAAGGTTTGACCATAAAACCCGGCAACATAGTGGTAAGGGCCTTCGATGGTTCAAAAAGGATGGTGCATATGGAAGTGGACATCCCCATAAAAGTTGGAACTCAAACCTTTGATTCAACTTTCTACATAATAGACATTCGCCCTTCTTATTCCTACTTATTGGGCCAACCTTGGATTCATGACGATGGTGCCTTCACTTTTACATTACATCAAATTATGAAATATCCAACCAAGGGGGAAATTTTCCCTCTCATTTATCAAATATTTTCTTACAAGATCTCCTTTGGTTCAAGACTGAACAAGGATTGATCAGCTCAAGACACCTCCTTAAGCACTGATGACTGAAATTAGCGTTTGACATTGCACAAGGATAATTTAACTTTCAATGCGTCATATGACTTTAATGGATCATCATGGACCCCCAATATTACTCATGTCAAGTTTCAAGCCTTGGATCACATTTTTGCTCAGTCAATTGAGCAGTTGACCTAAAAATAACCTATATTGGGGAAAAAGTCAAATGTGGCCAATTTATAGTCAAACTTCATAATTTTTTATCCACGTCAACATTATAAACTCATATGTATCATTTGATCAAGTTTAGACCATAATTCCTCAAGAAATTTGATCAGATCATCAAAAGGGCAAAATGATCAAAATTAGGGTTTTGACTGAGAAGGGGCATTTTCTGATTTTTTACCTAGAAAATGATTAATTGGTTTGAGGCATGATCTCAAGAGTTAAATTGCATCATTTTTAACTAGTGGCATGACTCACAACATTGCTCAAGATCAATTGGATTGGTAGTTGATTTTCAGTCAACGGATCAAAAGTCAATTGTACACTGAAAAGTCAAACTTTGACTTTTTGGTCAAAATCAAGTGTCAAAGATCACAATTCTTCAAAACATGTCAAAATATGAAACTTGTTCATCAAGAAATCAAAAAGTCAAGATTTCATTTTGAAAAGTCAATGTTTTCAAACTTAGAAATTTTTCTAAGTGTTGAAAACTTCATGTTTTTTCACAACTTTGAGCCAATTTTTCACCATGACGCAAAATAATTTAAAAGAAACTATCAACATGAAAGTTGTAGATCTCCATGAGATCTATAATATTTCTTTACACAACTTCTCCTATAAATGATTGGATCTCAAGTTTTTAATCCATGAAGTCATGATCTTGAAACTAAACACTTAGTGAAAATTTTGTCTTAGTTTAGGCAGGATTTTGACCTAACTTCATGGCAATTTTTCATATAGTTCCAATGGGAATTTTCAAAAGTGATTCAAATAGGGGTTATAGAGAACATTACAAGATTTCTAAAATGTCCAAGAACTCTTTGAGATCATTCTTGAGCAAGGAAAATCGAAGAGAGGAAGTTAGGGTTTCAAACTAAAATTATAGGTCATTTTAATGATGAACAAAAATGCAATTTCAATGTTAGGCTGCATAATCTTGCTTTGCAGGCCTTCTAACTTGTGTATCTATCTATCATTAATGGATTACACAAACTTTTCAGCTTTACTCCAAGTGGTTTAAGCTTTAGCCCATCCATATTTCCATTAATGGCACAAAGTGAACACTTCCATTTTGAAAAAGCAAGCTTTATGCACAAAGTCAATTCTTGAGCCACTAACTTGTTCCCTATGATCACAGTCTATCTACAAAGTCAGGAGTGTTTATGGAATATATGAACTGCATCTTTAACACTTATTTGGATCGGTTTGTTGTAGTATTCATTGATCATATTTTGATTTATTCTAAGTCTGAAGGAGAAATGCAGAACATTTGCGGATTGTATTGCAAGTAATGAAAGAGAATAAGTTATATGCAAAGTTGTCGAAATGTGAGTTCTGGTTGAAAGAAGTCAGTTTCCTAGGCCATGTTATTTCAGCTAGTGGTATTATTATAGATCCATCTAAAGTATATACAGTGCTACAACGGGAAGCTTCAAAATCAGTTACAAAGATTAGAAGCTTTTTGGGTTTGCTCGGCTATTATAGGATATTTATTGAAGGTTTTTCTAAGATGGCACTTCCGTTAACTCAGCTAACTTGTAAAGGTAGACCATTTGTGTGGGACATCCAATGTGAAGAGAGTTTTGTTGAGTTAAATAAGATATTGATGATGGCTCCAATTTTGATATTACCTAATCCTGAAGAATCATTTGTTGTATATTGTGATGCTTCTAAATTAAGTTTAGGTGTTGTAATCATGCAGAATGATAAGGTAGTCATTTATGCGTCGAGGCAATTTAGGATTCATGAAATAAAATATCCCACCCATGATCTAGAATTAGCCACAATAGTGTTTGTGCTGAAGATTTAGAGACATTATCTCTATGGTTCTAGGTTTGAAGTGTTTAGCGATCATAAGAGCTTGCGGTATCTATTTGATCAGAAGGAATTGAACATAAGGCAGAGGAGATGGTTGGAATTATTGTAGGATTACGACTTTGGCTTGAATTATCATCCAGCTAAAGTTAATTTTGTAGCTGACACCTTGAGTCGAAAGAATTTGCATATGTCTGCTATGATGGTTACAGAACTAGATATGATCGAACAATTTAGAGACATGAGTTTGGTATGTGAAATGACACCACAGAGTGTGATGTTGGGGATGTTGAAGATTAACCATGACTACTTAGAAAATATTAAAGAAGCTCAAAATTTAGATGTGAAGTTGGTAGATTTGATGGTCGGGAGTAACAAATCTGAAGACAATGACTTTAAACTAGATACCCAGGGTGTGTTGCGATTTTGAAACAGGATTTATAACCTTGATGATGCTGATATGAGGAAGATGATTCTGCAATAGGTACATAGGAGAAATTTGAGTATTCATCTGGGAGCTACCAAGATGTATCACGACTTGAAGAAGTTATTTTGGTGGCTCGGGTTGAAGCGAGATGTGGCACAGTTTGTGTATGCGTGTTTGACTTGTCAAAAATAGAAAGTCAGACATCAAAAACCTGAAGGGCTATTGGAACCTTTAGACGTTCCGGAATGGAAATGGGATAGTATATATATGTACTTTGTGATGGGGATTCTAAGTACTCCAAGAGGGCACAATGCATTTGGGTGATTGTTGATAGATTAACAAAATGAGCTCATTTCATTCCGACTAGTATCGATTTTTCCTGTATCAAAGTTGGCGGAGATTTATATTCGGGTAATTGTAAAGCTACACGGTGTTCCTTCTAGCATTGTGTCGGATAGAGATATGAGGTTTACCTCTGTGTTGCACCCCAAAATTTGCCCTCTCACTTATCAAGAATTTACTCACAAGATCTCATTGACTGCACTAGGGTTTGATCAGCTCAAAGACACCTCCTCATGCACTGATGACCCAAATTAGGGTTTGAGTTTGCACAAGGATTTTTGGACTATCAATGCTTCATATGACTTTCAAGGATCATTAGGGACCCCCAAGATTACTCATGTCAAGTTTCAAGCCTTGAATCACACTTTTGATCAGTCGATTGGATAGTTGACCTGAAAATCAGCTGTATTGGGGGAAAAGTCATATGTATCATAATTTTTTATCCACATCAACATCTTAGACTCATATGTATCATTTGATCAAGTTTGGACCATAATTCCCCAAGAAATTTGATCAAATCATCAAAAGGGCAAAATGGTCAAAATTAGGGTTTTGACTGAGAAAGGGCAATTTTTGATTTTTGACCTAGAAAATGATCAATTGGTTTGAAGGATGATTTCAAGAGTTCAATTGCATCATCTTGACCTAATGACATGATTCAAAACATTACAAACTCATTGGACTGATAAATAAATTTTTCAGTCAACAGATCAAAAGTCAACTGTATACTGCAAAGTCAAACTTTGACTTTTTGGTCAAATTCAAGTGCCAAGGATCCCAATTCATCAAAACATGTCAAAATTTGAAACTTGTTCATCAAGAAAACAAGAATTTAAGATCTTGTTTTAAAATTTTAAATTTCTTAACTTATAAATTTTTCTAAGTATAGAAAATTTCTTATTTTTTCTCAACTTTAGGCCAAATTTTCACCATGATACAAAATGATTCAAAGGAAGTTCCCAACATGAAAGTTATAGATCTACATGAAATCTACAACTTTGCTTCACACAATTTCTCCTAAAGATTCTTGGATCTCAAGATATAATTTTGTGAATACATGCTCATGAACTAAAATAACTTAGTGAAAATTTTCCCCAGTTAGGCAGGTTTTTGACCTAACTTCATGGCAACTTTTCACCTAGTTCCAAGAGGAATTTTCAAAATCATTTCAAAGATGGGTTGTAGAGAACATTACAAGCTTTCCAAAATGTCCAAGAACTCCTTGAGATAATTCTTGAGTAGGGATAATCTAAGAGATGAAGTTAGGGTTTTATCACTTTGATTATAGGTCATTTTCATGAAGAACAAGTTTTCAAATTTGCAAATTGGTTGTACAATCTTCACTTTTCAGGCCTCAAACTTGTTTGTCACTCCACCATTAATGTATTGCACAAGTTTTCATGGCCTAAAGCCAAGCATTCAATGCATTGTACAAGAAAATAACCATTTTTGGAAGAAAGGCAACGTTGACATTTTGGAAAAGCATGCTTTTTGCATTTTTCCATTTCTTGAGCCTTGGACTTGTTCTTTCTGTACAAACCAAGCCTCTAAACCTGAACAAAACATGTTTAAAGCTTCAAGCCACCCTACAAGATCAGATTCACGCCTTAAGAAGTCATTTCTCACACTTGCTTCAAAAATAAGAAATGTAGCAAGACATGTGATCTTGTACTTCTGAGCAAGCACAAGTCCTCACACCTTTTGCTCTATATAAAGCCATCATTTTGAAACTAAAACCATGGATGCCCAAGCCTTGAAATACCCTAGAATCAGAAGTTGCATACCAAGCCTCCAAACTTGTCATTCCTGACTTGTGAACTGAATCTTCCATTTCACTCATGCGTTTTCAAGCCTTTTGCTTTCCTAAGCTTCCTTACCTTACAAGTAAACCATCCCACACCCTGAAACATCACTGTAACTCCATCTTCCCCATTGTTGAAGTTCAAAAATATAGAAACACATGTGAACTTCTCCAGACCATTCCAGCCACCCTCAAGACAAGCTAAGCATTGCATTAGCTTCCTAGAGGTTCAAGGAAGCTAACCTGATCATCACAGCATCCTAAAGCAAGCTCATTTTCAAAGCACGATTTCCATTTTCAAGGTGAGTTTTCTGTTTTTCTAACTCTTAATACATGCATAGTTAGCTTTTCATTTGTGAATATAAAATGTAGACATCATTGTTACGAAGCTGTACATATCCATAGCTTGAATTTATTTGGCTTGAGTTTAGAGAATTTTAAGTTTGAAGTTTCTGAAAAAATTAGGTTAAGAATTAGGGCCAACAAAATTCTCTCTGATCTTGGACTTATAGTTTTAGTTATGCACATGGTTAGAATCGTTCATGTTATCACTTTCCATTTTTGTTGAGAAATGAAAAAGTTACAGAGGGTCTGGTTGGCTAGAGGTTGAAGATAAAGTACAAGGCAAGGCAATGTTTTGTGTTATGTATTTGTGTTTTCATTTAAACTAACGGATGTACAGCCACCCCAGTGGTAAGGCAGCGCGCGTAAATGTCATAGGTCATGGGTTCGAGCCTTGGCGCTGCCTTTTGCAATTTTTCACATTTTTCCAGTTTTTTTTTTGTTTGTATGGCAGCGTGGGCTTCTGAACCTATGGGCTTTGTTTTTTTTCTAACCTCCTACCCCTGTTTGCTTGCAGCACCCCTGGCCCATATATTTTCATTATTTATTTTATTTTCATTTCTATTTTATTAAATATATTTTCCTTAATATAAAAAATCATAAAAAATATAAAAATGCTAAATTTATATTTTAGTTCATTTTATTTATTTTTCTCATAGAAAATATTTTATTTTAGTTACATATCATATATTTTTTTTAATAAACTTGTAAATTAAATTATAACTAGTTTGATATATATATATATATATATATATATATATATATATATATATATATATATATATATATATATATATATATATATATATATATATATATTAAACATATTATTTTAATACAAAAGGAACAAAATACCTCATAAATACCATATATTTTTTCTAGCCAAAAAAAATACAAAAAAATACTTACTTCTCTTAAAGAAATCTATTTCCTTTTGATAAATTAGAGTTAGGGTTTATAAAAAATATTTTCTAAAAATGTAATTTCCTTTCCTAATTAATTTGAGTTTAATCTTGATTTATTTATTAGGTTTAGGTTAAAACTTTTTCCATATAAAAAAAAACCAAACAAAATCTTCTTTTGCATTCACATATCTTTGCATATTTAATTTATCTTGTATGTTATTTATTCCAATATTTGTACAAATTCAATTTGGTTGTAATAGATTAATTAGGTTTATATTATTGCAAATTCTCATTTGTAAATTGTATTCCCCCTCCCACAAATGTTGTAATAGCGTAGGACATTTAAATTTCGCAATTTATCGCCTTTTATATAACATGCTAGTACTTAGGGTTTGTATGGCAAGATAAAACCAATCAAATAGAAAACCCTAATCCAAGACAAAATCAAGCATGAAAATGACATACTTGCACACAAAACACCCCTAGGGTTATCCCACTTGGTTGCCTTATACAAAAATGGCCATATTACACATGTAAAGTGTCTTAGCAAAAACAAACAAATACAAGATCGTAGTCCCTCGATGACGCTATTCAAAGTTTCCTTACAAAAATGATCTTAGTCCCTCAAAAAATGCTAAGATACTTTGTAACATTGCTAATCATGGTTATACGATAACCCACAACCGTCCCATTTACATCCAAAGATAGGGTTGCTTACCAAATCAATGGTAAGACAACAATGTCAAAGGAAAAGAAAATGAACAAGAAAGACATTTGAGTAGGTAGATTACTCCTAGTTACTTGCTCCATTTCAAAGAAATATCCTTGCAATTTTCAAAAAAAAAACACACTTTCAAACATCTTACAAACATTGAAAACATTTTCAAAAAGACAAACATCTTTGTATACATTCTTACGAACGAGAATCATTACAAAGATTGCCTAAACAATGGCCTCTTTTACAAAATACTTTCAAAAACCACACACAAAGCACAATTTCAAACAAAAGCAAGTGATCTAGCAAGTAACTAAGATCCCATGGAAAACCATGGATGAAAAGGGTGTTAATACCTTCCCTTTTCAAAAATCTACCCCCCGAACTCAAGAAACAATCTCAAAGGTCTTTCCTGTGCTTTTTCACCTTTCCTTTTGGATAATAGAAAAGTCGGTGGCGACTCTTGCTAACCGCAACATTTGCGATAAAACGCAAAACCCTCAAGTCAGTTCTCCCACCGTATCACATAACTAGAGACTCTGCTGGGGACTTTTATAAAAGTGGGGTTACCTTAGGGTTTAGATCATATTTATTTGCTTACATTGTTTTACTTGTTTGCTTTACATTATGGTTCTTCATTTGGGTTTGAATCCTCCATCCGGATTTGGGAAACATTATAGGTAAATAGCAATATATTGGGGAAACTGTGCGGGGTTTACCGACATGGTCTAAGCAATAGCTATGTTAGTGTGACATATTTGTGGGTACCGGTAGCCTTTGAGTTAATCAAAGAGAATACGGGGCCGCTGAGTGATGTCATGAAGTACTAATGAACTTCTAGAACCCTTTACTTGACCAACTTGGCCTTTAGGATGTAGTGAGATGATCGGCTTTGGTGCAGTCCGAAGTTGGTAGATACTCGATACTACACTCATTGAGGTTTGGTTTCTTAGGATATTTCGGTCGCCATTAAAGAGGCTTGAGCTGAAACAATGACCAAGGAAACAATCTGGTGATATTGAGCTCCTTAGAACTCGGCTACTATTGCTAGGACAGGTTTAAGACAACTAAACTTCAAGAGGGTATTTACCTATAAAACCCCATGCAAGCCTAAACCTAAGGACTTGTCTGCTTTGTGTGTATATATTTATTTGTATATACACTTGCTTACTTTGCATACTTGTACATGACATCATAACATCATACCATAGCATTTTCAATAACCATTTTAAGGATCTCGAGGGCCTATGATGCAGGGTCACGTTGAACCAAGATGTCTATCAAGGGATAAGAGGATTTATTTTCCTCTAACCAAATGCCGTTGAAGATCGAGTACAACAACTTGAGTCAAGGGCTATGACCCACTTGACATGGTGAGCTTGATTCTCGTGGAAGGACATCCACCGATACAAAGTTCTCCAATCAAAGATGTTGATCAAAGTTCAAACTTCTAACTTTTTCTTGTGTTTACCCCGTGAGATCCTTGAAAACATTGTATCCACATATCATGCATCATATCATGACAGGTTTCTCCCATACAGGTCTCCTTATATTCCTACTGTTTATTTCAGTAGAGATGGATCTAGAGCAGACTATCAAGGACATCCAGGCTCAAAACGCTCAACTCTGAGAAATGTTCTTGAACTTATCCAAGAGGAAAGAAGAGGTGAAGGATCTCCTCACAAGGGGCATGGTCATGGGGAATCCAGAGGGCAGCAAGGATGATCAGTTGGAAAGGCTACAAACTGAAATAGACATAATGAGGGTCCAAATGATGGGATAGCTGGTGGGCCAGATGGCTCTTATCCAAAATCTGGCTCAGAGACAAGAAGAGTTAAAAGTTCTTGTCAGCCAAATTCGTCAAGACGGTTGCAACCGTATCGGGAAAACAATCAGGATTGGAAATCAAGTCACTGCTCAGCCTCCCATGAGACAAGAAGACGGAAGACCTTCCCAATTTGCTGCCACATCGCGAGCCCAACAACAACCTCGCCAACAACAACAAAGGAATCAGTGCAAGGAGGTCACACCTAAAAGACAATTTACCAGGGTTGGCATATCGCTAGCTCAGGTGCTACAACACTTGTTGAAGGCGGAGCTAATTACCTTAAAGGCTCTTCCCCGGAATCCCAACACTGCTACTCCTAGTTATTATCCCAATGAGAGGTGTGCATATCATTCTGATGGTCCTGGGCACGACACGAACAATTGTTGGGCTCTGAAGAACAGGATTCAAGACCTAATTGACGAAGGAGTGTTGGAGTTTACACAAGACGATCAACTGGACCTTTTCTATCACCCCTCAAGGGCATCCACATGAATCAACGATCTTGGTGAGGAAATTTTCTATTCATTTGAATTTTCAATTGTAATTCCTTTTGTTATGAAAACAATTATCTTTTAATGTCAAACTTTGTTTCATTAATGAATTGCATTTGTTTGTCTTGAATTCATCCATTCGCTTTCACTATATTTAAGCTATGCTTATATTCTCTTTATGACTTTCAACTCTTGCTAAAAGTTACAAGCCTTTAGAGGGAGGATGACGAAAACAATGCCATAATCTCATACAGTATGCTTTTGGACAGACCTTGCTGACAATGTACATGCATTCTTTCAAATCCTAAACACTGGAGTTATAAGGAAGATAATCCCTAGTCAACCCCTTCGAGCCAAAGAAGTAGAAGTTTTCTGTATACAAATTGAAACCTTTAATCAAAACCTTGGGCAGGGTAGTCTCTCAGTTAATTCAAACGCGCATTTAGCTGCAAACTCTCATACAACGAATGACATCAAAAACATTCCTCTAGAATCAAAAGATGGTGATGGTTCCCTATCACATAGGCAGTCATTATCTCTCAAAAAAAAGAAAGGCCAACTAAGTCAAAACCTACAAAGGAGACTTAAGAGAACTGGGGCATCCCGCTGACTGTAATCTCAAAACAAGAACAGTCAGGCAAAAATCAGAGATAACAAATCAAAAAAGGGTCATTACAAATCCTCAACAACATGAAAAATATCTCAAAAATGACTGCCTTCCGACAAACTTAACTTGTTAGAACCATCACCAAATTGTCATTCCAGACTCAATTGGAGTTCAAACGCACAATTAATTGAGCTTAGGACTGAAGAACATCATGAAGAGCGGTTGGGTACAAATACACTTTGAGTCTTTATCCTTTGTTTCTTAAACCGTGAACCAAGCCACGTTACAACCCTTCAAAAGTCCTAATTGAAGCATGGGTTAGTTCGAAAGCATACTGTTATAAAAGGTATCCTGACTTCTGTAGGGCTTTACTCAAAATCCTGAGTTGAATTTTTCTTACAAAACTTTTTTACTTGCTAAAAACGCATTTTTCAAAACTTCAAGACAAGCATAAACTTTGCATTACTTGAATATCATTGTTTGCATATGGCTAATTGTTTGACAGCGGAGAAATTCACACAATGAATGTCCAGTGAACGAAAGCTCTCTCAGTGAACAAAATCAATTCAAGAAGGATGACACTCCTCCTATCAACAGGGGGACATGACATGTCACTATCCAGCACACCTGGGGCAGTCCAGTCAAAATTCCAAGAAATCTCTCAAGAATTGCAAAGTAACCAGGGGCAAGTCTCCATCTCCGTCACTCGGGGCTTTGAACGTTAATCCCGACAAAGGGTTACGTACAGTCAAACTCCCAGGCAGTGCCACAAACACTCGCTACTAGGGGCAGTGACAAATCTCCCCAAAATCCTCCTCATAGGATGATTCCCTAGCAAGAGTTTAGTCTCTGAAAACCTTTCCCCAGCTGAGACAATCTCAAGAATCCTCGAGGATTTTCCCCAACGAAGTCATCACCTCTCTAGCAGATCGGCAATAGGGTTTATTTCCCCAACAAACAGCAGGAATCCCCAGCTTTAGTTTACCTCTCTGACTACTACAAATCACAGGGCCACAACCCCTAGTCCCCGGTAAAGCCGTCAGCAAAGACTTTATTATTTCTAAGAGATACTATGAACCCTGGATCCGACCAGATAATAGCCTAACTTTTCAAATATACAGAAGAACCTAAACTTAAATCCGACCAAGGTTTAATTTATTTTCCCCAGTGGAGTTGCCTCTCTATCCCCAACAAATGGCTGAGAAACCTGGACCCGACCAGATATCAGTTTTCATTTCCATCCTTTCAAGAAAGCCGTTGTGAAGCCTGGGTCCGACCAGATAGCAATCATCCTCAGAAATTCATTGTGAAACCTAGAAACCGACCAGATAGCAAACAAACACTGTGAAGTCTGGATTTCGACCAGATAATAGTATAGGGTGTTGCGAAGCCTGGATTTCGACCAGATAGTAGTTCCCTTCTCCAAAGCCTATATTTCGACCAAGATAACAGTATAAGGTGCCGCGAAGTCTGGACCCGACCAGATATCAGTTCAAATTCGACTCCCTAATAAAGCAACGGACAATAGAGACTCTTGAACTTTTTCCCGAAGCAGGAATCAATACTCTCCACAGAGTTTCAACATCCCCCAGCGGAGTTCTCCTCAAACAATAAAACAGGAATCCCCGGTGGAAACATTCTAAGAAAAGTTTGAAGACATACATACTCTTCAACAGCAGTCCAGGATTTAACAAACTCCCTGACATTTGTCAAGGATTTATTTTCCAGACAAAGATACACTTTAATAAACATGTCACATTTCATACATCCTATTTGCATGCATGATAAGTGCATACGACACAATCTCATGTATTTTGAGAACATCATGACATCATGCATTTCATGCATCATGACATTGCATACAACTAACATTTTACCTTTTCCAGGAAAATGTCAATCAAAAGATGGATACGACCAACCTTTTCAAGTTCTAGATTAATACCTGTAGCAAGCCAGGAAAGCTATCTGTGGACGACTGATTGTAGATTAATACCTGTAACAAGCCAGGAAAACTATCTACATGAAGAGATTGAATATTAATACCTGTAGCAATCCAGGAAAACTATCTTTCTTTCTCAGGTCAGAGATTAATACCTGAAACCAGACAGGACAACTATCTCGTCGACCAACCTTTTCAAGTTCCAGATTAACACCTGTAACAAGCCAGGAAAACTATCTACATGAAGAGATTGAAGATTAATACCTGTAGCAAGCCAGGAAAACTATCTTTCTTTCTCAGGTCATAGATTAATACCAGAAACCAGACAGGACAACTATCTCGTCGACCAACCTTTTCAAGTTCCAGATTAACACCTGTAATAAGCCAGGAAAACTATCTATATGAAGAGATTGAAGATTAATACTTGTAGCAAGCCAGGAAAACTATATTTCTTTCTCAAGTCAGAGATTAATACCTGAAACCAGACAGGACAACTATCTCGTCGACCAACCTTTTCAAGTTCCAGATTAACACCTGTAACAAGCCAAGAAAACTATCTACATGAAGAGATTGAAGATTAATACCTGTAGCAAGCTAGGAAAACTATCTTTCTTTCTCAGGTCAGAGATTAATACCTGAAACCAGACAGGACAAATATCTACTCGACCAGCTCAAACAACCCAACCTTTCAGATACAGTTCAGATACGCTGCAGATACGGATGCCATCCTGATACTCATTCAGATTCAGCTTTCAGATATAGTCCATATACACTCCATACATGGACACCATCCTGATACTCATTCAGATTCAGCTTTCAGATACAGTCCAGATACACTCCAGACATGGACGCAATTCTGATACCCATTCTTTCAGCTTACAAATTACAATTCAACAAGCATTCTTTGATGGCATCTACAAGCCCATCTCCAACAAGATTCTATCACCTCTCCAAATGGCATCTGTTGCACCCCAAAATTTGCCCTCCCATATTCTCCAAGAAATTGCCAAGCCAAGATTCAAAACTCCCCAAGGGTTGCACAGTGCAAAGGTCTCCTCTACAGTCAAAACTAGGGTTTGAGCTCTGATCAAGGAATTGAAGTTTTCAAAGGCCCAATCAAGTCTCACATGCTTACAAATATGGTCAAGTATCCTCATATCAAGTTTCAAGGCATTCAGCTCAAAATTGCACAGTCAAAACCCTAAATTGCACTACAGTCAACTGTAGGGGCAAAATGGTCATTTGACAGTCAAAAGTTCAAATTTTTGGTCAACATATCATTTTGAAGCCACAAACATAATTTGATCAATGCTTGATCATGATTCTCAAAATTTGGCTCAGAAATCATCAAAGATGCAAAAGTTACTATATTTGGACAGCTGAAAAAGTCAACTGAAATTGACCAGGGCATAACTTTCACATGGATTATCAGAAAAATTCCATCCAAAGCTCATTTTGAAGAGAAAGACATTTCCTACAACTCATCTTCATACTTCAAGTCCAAGAAATGCTCTCACAAAAAGTTATCAATTTCAACATTATAGGTCATTTTCAAAAGTCAACAAAAAGGGACTTTAAGTCAAAGGCCATAACTTGAGATTGGTAAATCACAATGACATGGGACCAAAGGAATTGGTTAAAGGACTCAATGACCTTTCCAAAATGTCCAAGAACATGTGAAAATCTTAAAAATTGAGCAAGTTATGCCTTGTGGAAGTTGGGAAATTTTTAGGGATTTTGAAAAGTCAACAATGATGCAAATGATCCAAAATTGCTAATGGGCCCATTTTTCTTCCATGATCCATCATTCCAAGCATATGCACGACCACTTGGCCCAAAGGGAAGTATTTTCTCATTTTTTTTGTTATTTATTTGAATTTATATTAATATTAATTCATTTAAATTATTTAAATATATAGAAAATATCTAACTTGACCTAATGAATCTTTTTGTACACATTTTAGGCTCAATAATTCGTGCCTAAGCCAATTTGGAAAGATTTGGAGCATTGGGATATGATTTGTGCAAAAATAACATGAAAAAGATATGAAAAGATTCTTAACAAATCAAATATCCAAACCATGATTACAAGGGATTTTATTCAAGTTTGTTGACCTAATTGCTTCCATACAAGTACCTGATCACAACCCTAATGGTAAGAGACAAAAAAGCTGCGCAAGAAGCTCTCTACAAAACTTGAAAAATTGCCATAAAACTCAAAAACTGAATTCAGTGTTCTAGGTCGATTCAAGCCTTGATTTCCATCCCAAAAGCTTCCTTGTGGTTCACTGATCATATTCCAATTCATAACCCTCATCAAAAGGCAAGGAATCAGTGTACAGAACTCAAGATATTCCATGAAAATTCCAAAATCGTATTCTATATTCTATGCATTTTCATGACATTTCATTGATTGATTCTTATTCCTGATATGATTTCAAAGCTAACTGATATGTTTAATTGAGTTTTTAGGTTACACACGCGATTTCACCATGCTTAAAAATTAGGGTTTGCAGGACTGGAATTTAGGGTTTTCACAATAGGGAAAAATTAGCCCACGAAATTAATGCCATTAGACTCAGCGCTTGAAGACGAAGATGATGGAACCCTCGCGCTCAATTTATGAGCGTCGAGGGTCTAATCGCTATTTTCTGGAAGCACCTCTAAACCCACGTTTGCAAAACCGTTGCCTAAAACCTTTGTTTACAGGGATGGTGGAGAAGACAACATCGTGGCAAGCCATGATTCGCTGATTCAAATTTTCGCGCGCCCTCCACTAACGTGTTCGTTTGTTCTTTTTATTATTTATTTGCTATAGTATGTTAACGCGCGTGATGTAGCTCAGTTGGCAAGTGAAGGGATTATTAATGTCTAAGACCTGGGTTCGAGTCCCAGGTCTGTGCAAATCTCATATTATTTTTCAATACAAAATCCTATGCAGCGCTCACAGTGAAAAACACCATACACCTCATGATCCAAGCATACACGTGTCCCAGACGGCCACACCAAAGGCATAGATCCAAGGAGTACCATGTACCATAGTCAGACGCGTCACATGTTGCACAAAAAAGTCAATGGATTTCAAGCTATTGGGCCAGAATGCTAGGCCTATACCTCCTAAATTGGGGCCTGAACCCCCCCTGGTTTGCTTTTCTTTTCATATTTTATTTTTTTTAATTGTTATGTTATTTATTTTTTATTTGTTTTAATTAATTAATTATTTTTACAAAATATGAAAAATATCATAAAATCAGAAAAAGGCAAAAAATATAATATTTATTTTATTTTAATTATTTCCATAAATAAATTACATGTAAATATTTAGTTTAATTAGGTTATAATTTTAATCCTTTTAATAACTAAAATCCAAAAATAGAATTAGGTTTAATTTTTATTCTTCTTGATTTCCCTTTTTACAATAATATTGCTTATTTTATTTATCTTCTATAATTAAATTGTGCATGTAAATTAACTTAGATTTAAATTAGGTTAAAACTTAATATTTTCGCAATAAACTTAAAAACCATTAGAACTAGGGTTTAGCATTTTATTTTAATTTCAATAAATTCTTTTTCTTTTAAATCTTAAAAAATATAAAATACTAAAAACATTTTCTTTTAATCTTTAATCCTAATTCCACATTAATTCTAATTAATTAATTCATTAACTTCAATTGCAAAAAGGGTCCAATGCCCATATTTTTAATTGTTTAATTTCGCGCATTTATTTTATGTCGTTTCTTTTAATTCATTATGTACATGTCCCAAAGCCTTGTAACAATTTAACTTTTCGTACCCTTATTTTTCTTGCTTTATTTATTTTCCGTCAAATCGGGTCCGGTTTAATTTTGGCGATGTGGACCCGCGCCATTTGTAATAGTTGTAGATTTATTTTCCTCGCAAATATTAACTGTTAAATAAGCATGCAAGAATGAATGGACTTAAAATAAAATCAAGCGTAGATCACAACAAACATGACAAGACAAATAACTGAAACATGACACACAATTCGCACACACCACCCCTAGGGTACGCCTCACTGTTGCCTTTCGAAAGGTGATCGTCGAGTAGAGGACGTCTTAGTAAGTCCTCATGATCCGGGAACCTGGCATGAGGGTAGCTTCTAAGGTGTCTTCCCATTGCTCTGGTGATCACCATGTCCCTAAACTCGAATTGACCCGAACACCTCCAACGGTGGTGCTACCTACCTCTCAATGGTGGGATGGCACTGCTTTAAAGGACTCTTACACAGACGAATTCCTTAGGGTAGGTAGGTTCTCAAGGATGCTTGCTCTAATCTCAAACAAATCAAAAATCTTTTCACACCGACACTTTTCAAAAGCTTTCAAAACAAATTTTTCAAACACTCTGACGTACGAGTCGAACTGAAATTTTTCAGAGAAACTTTTTTAAACCCACATTGAAAAGCAAACAAACAATTTTGAAAACACATTGAGCAAGTATCTAAGAGCCCATGGATAACCATGGATAGAAAGGGTGCTAACACCTTCCCTTTCTATAACCTACCTCCCGAACCGAGAGCAATCTCTTTAAGGAATTTTTCTGTGCTTTTGTCCTTTCCATTTGGAGAAAATAAAAGACGGTGGCGACTCTTGCTTCCGCGACATTTCGCGAACCAGCGTTAAACAGTCAGTTCCAGATCCACCGATCACAGAACTGGCGACTCTGCTGGGGATACCTTAAAGTGAGGTGTACCTTAGGGCTAGCTCATAACTATGTTTTCAATTGTCTTCTTTGCTTGCTTTATAATTGTGGGTTGCTTGGGAGTTCTATAGATCCTAACCCGGATCTGGGGATACCCTTCTTAGAAAGTAGCAACAAGGCTGTGAGGGAACTGTGCGGGGTATACCGACATGGTTGAAACAGTCTGCTACGTTGATGTGGCACATTGGTGTGTACCGGTAACCCTTGAGTTCAGTCAAGGAGAGTACGGGGCCTCCGCGTGGTGTCGTGAAGCATCAACAGACCTTAGGAACCTTAATTGAACTATCTTGGCCTCTTTAGGGTAGTGAGATAACTGACTTTGGTGCAGTCCGAGGTTGGTTGATACTCGATACTACACTCAATTGAGGGCTGCTTTCCTGGAATATTTCGGTCGCCAGTTCAGTGGCTAAATCGAAACGATGAACAATGAAAGCAATCCCGTGATATTGGGAACCTTAGAACCCGGTTACTTTGATTAGGACAGGTTGAACCCACCAACTTCAAGAGGGTACTACCCAAAACCTCATGCTGGCCTTAAACCTTAAGGGCCTCTCTTGTGTGACTTGTGTGCCTTCGTACTTGACTATCTGCCTGCTTGTTACCTGACACTTGTTTCTTGCAGGACTCATAACAGAGTACCCTAAGTTTCTTGCAGGTTTTGGTTTGTAGTCCTTAATTGGGACTCGTAACAGGGTTACCTACATTACCCCATGCATACCATAACATCATACCATTGCATACATTCTAACCTATTTCAAGGACCTCAAGGGCTTGTGATGCAGGTCATGGTGAATCAACTGTCCCAGCAAGGGGCAAAAGGGATTTCTTTTCCTCTAGCCAAGGTTGTCAGGGGCTATGACCCACTGGATATGGTGAGCCTTTGACCCTTGAAGAAGGGCTCTCTACAGCAGGAAGTTCCTTCAACCAAGTTGCCAGTTTCCAACTCTAACAAGTTTCTCTGTTTACCCTGCGAGGTCCTTGAAATCATTGCATGCATATCATACATCTCATTGCATTGCAGGTATCCCTTTGACAGGTTGCTTACCCTTCTTCGCTGTTTATTTCAGCCGATCGTCATGAATCCTGAATCATCAGCTGAGCAGTCCATCAAGGCCCTCCAGGCTCAGAACGCCCAGTTCCAAGGGCTGATCATGAATCTGACCCAGGGGCAGCAAGATCTGAAAGCTCTCCTCTTGAAGAAGGAAAAGAAGAAGAAGAGGATTGTTCTGTTCAGCCCTAGACGCAGATCTGGGAATACACCGCAGACTGAAACTGAGAGGACCACTCCATCTATAAGGGAAAGTAGTCACCATGAGAGAGAGGTGCCTAGTCCAGTGGTCTCCGACAACGAGACAGATTTCAACAACGAGCAGTACCCTCCGGCTGAGGATAAGTACAAACAGTTGGAAGACCGGCTCAGTGCTATGGAAATACAAAAGGTGCCTGGCCTGGACTTCGAGGACCTAGGTCTGTCTTCTGGGGTAGTGATCCCGCGCAAATTCAAGGTACCTGTCTTTGCAAAATACGATGGGGCATCCTGTCCTAAATTGCATCTCAGGGCTTACACAAGGAGGATCCAGCCCTATACAGCTGACAAAAACTTATGGATCCATTTCTTCCAAGAGAGTCTTTCAGGGACTCAGCTCGAGTGGTTTTATCAATTGAATGGAGCCAACATCCGTACCTGGGAAGACTTAGCCACTGCTTTCTACAAGCATTACCAGTACAATGCCGACCTTGCTCCCACACGCACTCAGCTTCAGGGAATGTCTATAGGTGCGGGCGAAGGTTTCAAAGAGTATGCACAGAAATGGAGAGACCTTGTTGGAAGGGTGCAGCCTCCATTAACTGACCGGGAACTCGTTGATATGTTCTTGGGGACCCTATCCGGGCCATTCTTCAATCACCTCATTGGTAACTCATCTGCTGGATTTACCGACCTCATCCTGACTGGCGAAAGAATTGAAGCTGGTATCAAGAGTGGGAAAATTCAAGAGGCCACACCTTCTGACAGTCATAAAAAGCCTTACACGGGAAAGAAGGAATCTAATGCTGCATACAGTCAAAAGAGTCGTCGTGACCAACATGCAGGGGCAGTCATGATTTCTGGTTCTTCACCACGCCGCCAACCACAAAGGGGAAACCAGCAAAGGTCGGACGGGCCTAAAAGGCAGTTCACCAACATTAACATGCCATGGTCACAAGCACTGCAACACATGTTGAAGATGAACCTGATCGCAGTGATCAACCCTCCTGCCAATCCTAAGACCTCTTCTCCAAGCTACAATCCAGAAGCCAGATGTGCTTATCATTCCGATAGCCCGGGGCACGACACTGAGGATTGTTGGGCATTGAAGTACAAAATCCAGAATATGATCGATGCCAAAGAGATCGAGTTCGAGCCTGCCGAGACTCCCAACGTGATCACTGCTCCATTGCCCAAACATGGCTAGGATTGAGAGATTTTTTGTTCATTTGAATTCAAGTTGTATTTTCCTTTTTTGTTCAGATAAACGATTATCATATTAAACTCTTTTATCTCATGAATGCATTACACATGTCTGTCTTGATTTAATTACGTTTACTATGCTTAAAACTGCTTTCATATTTTTGCAATGGTCGACTCTTAATTGGAAATTCTAAACCTCTAGAGGGAGGATGACGAAAATGATACCACAATCTACAGTATGCTTTTGAACAAACCCCGCTGATGAGGTACAGGCATTGTTTCAACCCCTAAACAGTGGAGTTATAAGGATGATAATCCCTCGTCAACCCATCAGGGCCAAAGAAGTAGGAGTTTTTATTTTCGAAAATCAAAACCCTTAATCATAACCTGGGGCAGGGTAGTTCTCTCAGTTGATCCAAGTGCACAATGAATGGCACCAAATGAGTTTTTCAAAAAAAACAAAAGACAGTGATGGTTCAGAACAATCATAAGGACAGGCAGTCATTACTAAAAAAAATCATAAATGAAAAGCCCAAAAAGTCAAAACCAATAAAGAAGACTTACCAAACTGGGGCATCCCGCTGACTGTAATCCCAAAAAGGAAACAGTTCAGGCAAAAAAAGAAAGGGATAACAAAAATCAAGCAAGAGGTCTCACAACCAAAGCAAAAATGACTGCCTATTCAAAAGAAATCATCAACGTCTGAACCATCATTGGAATAGCAGAACAAAGACTCAAACAAGGTCTAACACACGATCAGCTGAGTTTAGGTTTGGAGAACATCACGAAGAGCGGGTGGGTACAAATAATTTGAGCCTTTATCCTTTGTTTCTTAAACCGTGAACCAGGCCACGATATAACCCTTAAAAGTCCTAGCTGAAGCATGGGTTAGTTCGAAAGCATACTGTTACGAAGGTATCCTGACTCCTGAAGGTTCGCGGTAAAACCGTGAGTTGACACCACACTGTATTACAAAAAATGCATTTTCAAAATTCAAGACAGACATAGGCTTTCGCATTCTTAAAATAATCTTGTTTGCATATAACTATTTGTTTGAACAGCAGGGAAATTCGCACGATGAACACCTTGTGAACAGAAGTACCTCCAATCAAGGGTCACAGTAAGAGCATTGCCCATTATCTGGGGCATGGCAAAATACTTCCAACAGGGGCAACTCCCTACATTCTGAGAGCGTGGACATAGTCGGAAAAATACTACGCACAATCAAAGACCCGCTAGGTTGACACACCTAGGCAAATAAGGGCTTCCCGGCGAACCAAAAGGGTTCGGGCAAAATGAAGGGATGAAACGAAAAAACATGTACACCCGGCAAGTCGAAAACCTGAAAAGGCGGCTTGGGCAAAAATGGGTATCCCGGTGGACTGAAAACCAGAAAGGGCAGTCCAGGCAAAAGTTAGGGATCAAAGCGTACGACTATGTTCCGGTATCTCATCACTTGTCTACTCGAAGATTTGGCAATCACCCCACACTGGTATCCTCTTCCCTCATCTCCGAAGCAGGGGCAATAATGAGTTATCCAGGCGATCCAATTGCTCTGTCAACCAAAGTACAAAGGACAGATCAACCTGAGAATGATTACCATCTACCTTTACAAATTCCAGATCGTGGGCTAACGTCCGAGACCAAACAGGACAATCATCCACTTAATCAAAATCATGCAACCCAACACCGGTTTCCGCTCAACCTTCAGACAAAGTCATACACAGACTCCTCCTCCACAAGATGACCTAACCCCGGTTCATCAAAAAGTTTTTACACAAACTCGTCAAGTAACCTTACCCCGGTTCCTCTAGAAATCTTACATGGGTTTATCTCAAGCAACCTTACCCCGGTTCATCCAGAAGTTTTACACAAACTTATCCCGAAGTAACCTAACCCCGGTTTCTCTAGAAGTCTCACATGGACCTATCTCAAGATGACCTAACCCCGGTTCATCAAGAAGTTTTTACACAAACTTATCCAGGTAACCTAACCCCGGTTCCTCCAGAAGTCTTACATGGATTTAGCTCAAGATGACCTAACCCCGGTTCATCAAAAAGTTTTTACACAAACTCGTCAAGTAACCTTACCCCGGTTCCTCTAGAAATCTCACACGGATCTATCTCAAGGTAACCTAACCCCGGTTCCCCCAGAAGTCTCACATGGACTCGTCTCCAGTAACCTTACCCCGGTTCGTCAAGAAATCTCACATGGATTTACCCCAAGATGACCTAACCCCGGTTCCTCCAGAAGTCTTACATGGATTTAGTTCAAGATAACCTCACCCCGGTTCATCAAAAAATTTTACATGAACTTACCTCACCCAGAAACCCTACACAGGTTCTCCCTTTCCAAAAACGAAGTTTTACACGAACTCATCATCAAGGTAACCCTACCCAGGTTCCTTCTCCATTTCAGATGTGGTTTTACACGAGCGCATCAGCAGGCAGCCCTACATAGGTTCCCTCTTTCAACCTACAGCATTACAAGTTCAAAACCTCCCCAGAGAATCCAATCCAGTTCCCCAGGGAAGATGGAATTCATATCCCCAAGCAGTAAGCCTACCCCCAGTAGATTCTGGAAGCTTACCCTCGCAGAGCACGAACGCGTCGTCCGGCTTGATTTAAAGAGTTATTTCCTTAACAGGATATAACTGGGTTATCCTCAGCCAAAAGCCACGGAAAGAGCGTCGTCGCCGAAGTCTTCTTACCCCGGCGAAGTTCATCAACTACTTCCTATACAACAAGGGTATCCTCAGCAAACTACTGTCAACATTCAGCAAAGCATCCCTCTTCCCACAGAGTATTGCTTCCCAGCATGGTCGCTAGAATATCTTTTCTCCCCGCAGATCCTTCCGTTTGCCAAGTTATTCCACAACGGAGTCATCTTCTCCTACCGGGATTCTTGCAGTCATCATCCCCAGCAGAAGCAAAATCTATTCTTCAATATCAGCCCAGGATACGACTTCCTGGCACCCGTCAAGGATTTACTTTCCTAGACGAAAAACACATTCATAAAACGTCACATACATCATTATAGCATGCATAGACGCATCATATCACCCCAATCTCATTTATTTTTGAGAACATCTTAAAATCATGCAATTCATGCATTATGACATTACATACAACTAATTCGTTACTTTTTCAGGAAAGAAAGATCAACAGATAAAAGTCTTTACCCGCTGAGGTAGTAATCGTCCCAGATTCCTTCATCATCCCGTTGAGGTAGCAATCGTCCCAGATTCCTTCATCATAGATTTGGAGTAGCAATCGTCTCAGATTCCTTCATCACATCATTCTCAAACATATTTCAAGGCCTTCTCTAGTCCAGCTAAATCGACTCCCAACAGATTTTTCTGATAAAGACTCAGCAGAAGTGATGGTCCCCTCTCCGGCAAGTGCGTGAGGTGGTAATCTCTTTTTCAGATGTTTCCCTCTCCGACGATGAGTGTGAGGTGATAATCTCTTATGGTCCCCTCTCCGGCAAGTGCGTGAGGTGGTAATCTCTTTTTCAGATGTTTCCCTCTCCGACGATGAGTGTGAGGTGATAATCTCTTATGGTCCCCTCTCCGGCAAGTGCGTGAGGTGGTAATTCCTTCTTCAGATGTTTCCCTCTCCGACGATGAGTGTGAGGTGATAATCTCTTATGGTCCCCTCTCCGGCAAGTGCGTGAGGTGGTAATTCCTTCTTCAGATGTTTCCCTCTCCGACGATGAGTGTGAGGTGATAATCTCTTATGGTCCCCTCTCCGGCAAGTGCGTGAGGTGGTAATTCCTTCTTCAGATGTTTCCCTCTCCGACGATGAGTGTGAGGTGATAATCTCTTATGGTCCCCTCTCCGACGGTGTGTGAGGTGGTAAGTCCTTTTTAGATGTTTCCCTCTCTGACGATGAGTGTGAGGTGATAGTCTTATGGTCCCCTCTCCGGCAAGTGCGTGAGGTGGTAATTCCTTCTTCAGATGTTTCCCTCTCCGACGATGAGTGTGAGGTGATAGTCTTATGGTCCCCTCTCCGGCAAGTGCGTGAGGTGGTAATTCCTTCTTCAGATGTTTCCCTCTCCGACGATGAGTGTGAGGTGATAGTCTCCCATGGTTCCCTCTCCGACGGTGTGTGAGGTAGTAAGTCCTTTTTAGATGATTCCCTCTCCGACGATGAGTGTGAGGTGATAATCTCTTATGTTTCCCTCTCCGACGGTGTGTGAGGTGACAATCCCTTTTCCTATGATTCCCCTCTCCGACGGCGAGTGAGGTGATTCCCTTTCAGATTATAGTAGCTTATGGTTTTCTTCCCGATATTGCAAGGATGGTGATTCCCGCCAAGATTTTTCTCAACAAGCGTTGTTGAAGCTAAAGTCAGCCAAGGTTCTCTTACCATTCATGCTAAAGAAATAACCATCTCTGGTTCTTTCATCGCTGTTTGAAGCTCCAGACTCAGCTCCTGTAACCAGCCAGGACATATCTATACCCAGCATCTAGAATCAGCTCCTGCAACGTGTCAGGTACTCTTTTTTTTGTTTTGCAGGTATGCAGGTTCTCGCTAAGGAACCTCCTACGCGATCAACATCCAGATGGCATCTATAAGCCCATCATCCTATTCATCAACCCCCAAATGGCATCTGTAAGCCCATTCCCATCATCGCTGCTAGCATGTGAGCGCAAATTTCTGGGCACTCTAGTGTTCAATCATCTTCCACCCTCGGATTACGAAAGGCACGTCAGCCAATCTGCATCCTCAGGTCTAAGAAGATTGAACAGGGGCAACTGTTGCACCCCAAAATTTTCCCTCCCATATTCTCCAAGAAATTGCCAAGCCAAGATTCAAAACTCCCCAAGGGTTGCACAGTGCAAAGGTCTCCTCTACAGTCAAAACTAGGGTTTGAGCTCTGATCAAGGAATTGAAGTTTTCAAAGGCCCAATCAAGTCTCACATGCTTACAAATATGGTCAAGTATCCTCATATCAAGTTTCAAGGCATTCAGCTCAAAATTGCACAGTCAAAACCCTAAATTGCACTACAGTCAACTGTAGGGGCAAAATGGTCATTTGACAGTCAAAAGTTCAAATTTTTGGTCAACATATCATTTTGAAGCCACAAACATCATTTGATCAATGCTTGATCATGATTCTCAAAATTTGGCTCAGAAATCATCAAAGATGCAAAAGTTACTATATTTGGACAGCTGAAAAAGTCAACTGAAATTGACCAGGGCATAACTTTCACATGGATTATCAGAAAAATTCCATCCAAAGCTCATTTTGAAGAGAAAGACATTTCCTACAACTCATCTTCATACTTCAAGTCCAAGAAATGCTCTCACAAAAAGTTATCAATTTCAACATTATAGGTCATTTTCAAAAGTCAACAAAAAGGGACTTTAAGTCAAAGGCCATAACTTGATATTGGTAAATCAAAATGACATGGGACCAAAGGCATTGGTTAAAGGACTCAAAGACCTTTCCAAAATGTCCAAGAACATGTGAAAAGCTTAAAAATTGAGCAAGTTATGCCTTGTGGAAGTTGGGAAATTTTTAGGGATTTTGAAAAGTCAACAATGATGCAAATGATCCAAAATTGCTAATGGGCCCATTTTTCTTCCATGATCCATCATTCCAAGCATATGCACGACCACTTGGCCCAAAGGGAAGTATTTTCTCATTTTTTTGTTATTTATTTGAATTTATATTAATATTAATTCATTTAAATTATTTAAATATATAGAAAATATCTAACTTGACCTAATGAATCTTTTTGTACACATTTTAGGCTCAATAATTCGTGCCTAAGCCAATTTGGAAAGATTTGGAGCATTGGGATATGATTTGTGCAAAAATAACATGAAAAAGATATGAAAAGATTCTTAACAAATCAAATATCCAAACCATGATTACAAGGGATTTTATTCAAGTTTGTTGACCTAATTGCTTCCATACAAGTACCTGATCACAACCCTAATGGTAAGAGACAAAAAAGCTGCGCAAGAAGCTCTCTACAAAACTTGAAAAATTGCCATAAAACTCAAAAACTGAATTCAGTGTTCTAGGTCGATTCAAGCCTTGATTTCCATCCCAAAAGCTTCCTTGTGGTTCACTGATCATATTCCAATTCATAACCCTCATCAAAAGGCAAGGAATCGGTGTACAGAACTCAAGATATTCCATGAAAATTCCAAAATCGTATTCTATATTCTATGCATTTTCATGACATTTCATTGATTGATTCTTATTCCTGATATGATTTCAAAGCTAACTGATATGTTTAATTGAGTTTTTAGGTTACACACGCGATTTCACCATGCTTAAAAATTATGGTTTGCAGGACTGGAATTTAGGGTTTTCACAATAGGGAAAAATTAGCCCACGAAATTAATGCCATTAGACTCAGCGCTTGAAGACGAAGATGATGGAACCCTCGCGCTCAATTTATGAGCGTCGAGGGTCTAATCGCTATTTTCTGGAAGCACCTCTAAACCCACGTTTGCAAAACCGTTGCCTAAAACCTTTGTTTACAGGGATGGTGGAGAAGACAACATCGTGGCAAGCCATGATTCGCTGATTCAAATTTTCGCGCGCCCTCCACTAACGTGTTCGTTTGTTCTTTTTATTATTTATTTGCTATAGTATGTTAACGCGCGTGATGTAGCTCAGTTGGCAAGTGAAGGGATTATTAATGTCTAAGACCTGGGTTCGAGTCCCAGGTCTGTGCAAATCTCATATTATTTTTCAATACAAAATCCTATGCAGCGCTCACAGTGAAAAACACCATACACCTCATGATCCAAGCATACACGTGTCCCAGACGGCCACACCAAAGGCATAGATCCAAGGAGTACCATGTACCATAGTCAGACGCGTCACATGTTGCACAAAAAAGTCAATGGATTTCAAGCTATTGGGCCAGAATGCTAGGCCTATACCTCCTAAATTGGGGCCTGAACCCCCCCTGGTTTGCTTTTCTTTTCATATTTTATTTTTTTTAATTGTTATGTTATTTATTTTTTATTTGTTTTAATTAATTAATTATTTTTACAAAATATGAAAAATATCATAAAATCAGAAAAAGGCAAAAAATATAATATTTATTTTATTTTAATTATTTCCATAAATAAATTACATGTAAATATTTAGTTTAATTAGGTTATAATTTTAATCCTTTTAATAACTAAAATCCAAAAATAGAATTAGGTTTAATTTTTATTCTTCTTGATTTCCCTTTTTACAATAATATTGCTTATTTTATTTATCTTCTATAATTAAATTGTGCATGTAAATTAACTTAGATTTAAATTAGGTTAAAACTTAATATTTTCGCAATAAACTTAAAAACCATTAGAACTAGGGTTTAGCATTTTATTTTAATTTCAATAAATTCTTTTTCTTTTAAATCTTAAAAAATATAAAATACTAAAAACATTTTCTTTTAATCTTTAATCCTAATTCCACATTAATTCTAATTAATTAATTCATTAACTTCAATTGCAAAAAGGGTCCAATGCCCATATTTTTAATTGTTTAATTTCGCGCATTTATTTTATGTCGTTTCTTTTAATTCATTATGTACATGTCCCAAAGCCTTGTAACAATTTAACTTTTCGTACCCTTATTTTTCTTGCTTTATTTATTTTCCGTCAAATCGGGTCCGGTTTAATTTTGGCGATGTGGACCCACGCCATTTGTAATAGTTGTAGATTTATTTTCCTCGCAAATATTAACTGTTAAATAAGCATGCAAGAATGAATGGACTTAAAATAAAATCAAGCGTAGATCACAACAAACATGACAAGACAAATAACTGAAACATGACACACAATTCGCACACACCACCCCTAGGGTACGCCTCACTGTTGCCTTTCGAAAGGTGATCGTCGAGTAGAGGAAGTCTTAGTAAGTCCTCATGATCCGGGAACCTGGCATGAGGGTAGCTTCTAAGGTGTCTTCCCATTGCTCTGGTGATCACCATGTCCCTAAACTCGAATTGACCCGAACACCTACAACGGTGGTGCTACCTACCTCTCAATGGTGGGATGGCACTGCTTTAAAGGACTCTTACACAGACGAATTCCTTAGGGTAGGTAGGTTCTCAAGGATGCTTGCTCTAATCTCAAACAAATCAAAAATCTTTTCACACCGACACTTTTCAAAAGCTTTCAAAACAAATTTTTCAAACACTCTGACGTACGAGTCGAACTGAAATTTTTCAGAGAAACTTTTTTAAACCCACATTGAAAAGCAAACAAACAATTTTGAAAACACATTGAGCAAGTATCTAAGAGCCCATGGATAACCATGGATAGAAAGGGTGCTAACACCTTCCCTTTCTATAACCTACCTCCCGAACCGAGAGCAATCTCTTTAAGGAATTTTTCTGTGCTTTTGTCCTTTCCATTTGGAGAAAATAAAAGACGGTGGCGACTCTTGCTTCCGCGACATTTCGCGAACCAGCGTTAAACAGTCAGTTCCAGATCCACCGATCACAGCATCTTTAAGCTCATTCCTCCTATCATCGCATCACCGAGTGCAAATTTCTGGGCACTCTAGTGTCCAATCATCTTCCACCTTCGAGTCACGAATGGCAAAACTCGCCAATCTAACTCTTCAAGTTTAAGAAGATTAAACAGGGGCAACTGTTGTACCCCAAAATTTTCCCTCTTATTTGTCAAGTATTTGCTCACAAGATATTCTAAGACGTCAAGTTTGCAGCACTGATACATCAATTTAGGCTTGAAATTGGCACAAGGGCAAAATGGTCAATTGCATACTGGAAAGTCAAACTTTGACTTTTTGGTCAACATTACAATCCAAAGATCAAATTTCATCAAGACATTCAAAAATATCAAGCTTGATCATCAAGAAGTCAAGAAAGTCAAAAGTCAACTTGAAAAGTCAAGATTTCCAAGACAGAGAAATTTTCTAAGTGTTTTTATACATGATAATTTCATCACTTCATGCCATTCTTTCACCAAGATGCAAGATGGTTCAAGGGAAACTTTCAACATGAAAGTTGTAGATCTCCATGATATCTACAACATTGCTTTACATAACTTCTCCTAAATATTCTTGGATCTCAAGTTATAAATTCATGAAGTCATGACATTTTCATTTAACACTAAGAGAAATTTTCAGCAGTTTTGGCCAGGTTTTTATCCCAACTTCTTGGCCAATTTTCATCAAGTTCCAATTTGATTTAACAAAAGTGGTCAACATGAAAGTTATAGAGGGTATTTCAAGATTTCCAAAACATCCAAGAGCATGAATTTATCATATTTGAGCTAGGAGATACAAGGATCTGAAGTTGCACATTCATTCTTGATTTACAAGGCAGATTTGTGATGAATAAGGAACAAAAGTCTTAGCCGTGCTGCATAATCTTCACTTTGCAGGCCTCTTGACTTGCAAATCTATCCATAATCAGATGTTTACACAATTGATTGAAGCATTATCCAAGTGGTTCAAGTATTGTCCATTGCATCTTTCCATTTTTGGCACAAAGGCACCATTACCATTCTTGTAAAGTTCACCTTAATCATAAAGTCAATTTCTTGAGCCTCTAACTTGTTTTTCTAATCACACTCAACTTCTACAAGTCATAACAAACATGTTTAAAGTGATCAACCACTTTAGATAGCTTGGTACAAGCATTGAAAACATGTTCTTCATGCTTGCTTCAAAAACAAGAAAGATAGCCATAACATGTAATTCAAAATCTGAGTTGTTTGAAGTCTCAAACCTTCTCTATAAATAGAGAGGCCAATTGCAAGAGAAGAGGTTGGAAAAAACAGGTTGGAAAAGAGTTAGAAAAATAGAGTGAACGGCCATTAGTTTTATTGATAAACCTTCAAAAAAGCCATAACAAACCCTAAGACTTCCACCCTTGAGTTTTGAAGTCTAAACCTTAAAACCTCTCACACTTTGCATATTCAATCTAAAAACCATCCAAACATTTCATACCACACATAGGTTGTTTAATAACCTTCAACTAAAAGGAAAGTCTAGCAGCCTGTTGGAGCTTCCTTAAGGTTCATACAACATCTTGAAGGGCATTTAGACTCAAAACTTAAAGTGCAGTTTCAAGGTAAGTCATCTTTACCTTGCCTTTTCCATACATCAACTTTTCTGTTTATAGGATGTAGCAATCATTATTCTTGAAGTTAATCATTTATTTGTTGTTCCTGTTATTCATTCATATGTTAAAAACTAACTAATGTATGCAAAGAATGGTGTTTAAGACAGAAAATGCAGTATATATCGACACATATCCACATGTGTTGACCCATCTTAGTGAAAATACAGAGTATGAGTCGACACATGACCCTCATGCATCGACCCATATTGAGTTCAGGTCACAAAACGGAAACTGGAAAGGACTATGAGTCGACACATACGCATTTCGCGTCGATGCAAAAAGGTGTATGAGTCGATACATCCCATTACGTGTCGACTCATACTGAACAGATTTCACTTTACAGGGGCAAGGAGAAGCTATGTGTCGATGCATAGCAGCACGGGTCGACACATAGCAGTTCAAAAGTGCATTTTTCCTTTATTTTGCACTGTTTTCACATTCTTTTTATTATCATTCGATATGGTTGTAATATTTTAGTTCCTACTTCACCCCCATTGCTAAATTATACCCCCACCCCCTAAAGGGATGTAATAGCTTAGATTTTACTTTCCACCTTTTACTTGCTTCTCATATATTGCTAGTAAATAAGTGTGTATGGCAAGATAAAAACAACAAAATAGACAACCCTAATACAAGACAAAACAAGCATGAAAATCAATACACTTGCACACAAGCACCCCTAGGGTAAATTCCACTTGTTGCCTATCGGAAAATAGTCATGTCCCTCGAGCATGGGTGTTTTAGCAAATACCCTCGATAAAATATCATAGTCCCTCGATGACCCTCGATTTGCCTTTGGTAAACGATCTAGTCCCTAAAACGACATTGCTAAAACGTCCCATAGGTTGCCTTCTATGACTATACAAACGTCCCAACGCCCGTCCCTTCACATCCAACGATGGAGCTTCTTACCAAATCAATGGTAAGATAGCAACATCTAAGGGAGGAGGAAAAGCACATCTAAGAACTTTTGAGTAGGTAAATTCGCTCCTAGTTACTTGCTTGCTCACAAAAAAAACATTTCATACACCAACACTCTCATTTGAAACATTTTCAAAAGACAACACTTTGTATGCATTCTTATAGAGACGAGAACCATTACGAAGTTCCATTTTCAAATATACTTTCAGAAACACATCTCACAAATACCTCTTTGAACTATTTTCGAAACAAACACTTTGTATGCGTTCTTTTAGAGACGAGAACCATTACGAAGTTCCATTTTCAAAAATACTTTCAAAAACCACACACAAAGCACAATTTCAAACAAAAGCAAGTGATCTAGCAAGTAACTAAGAGCCCATGGAAAACCATGGATGAAAAGGGTGCTAATACCTTCCCTTTTCATAAATCTACCCCCCGAACTCGAGAAACAATCTCAAAGGTCTTTCCTGTGCTTTTTCACCTTTCCTTTTGGATAAAAGCAAAGTCGGTGGCGACTCTTGCTAACCGCAACATTTGCGATAAAACGCAAAACCCTCAAGTCAGTTCTCCCACCGTATCACAATCCCGATGGACCCTGTTCTTTGATGGAGCATCCAATGCAATTGGTAATGGTAACGGTGTTGTACTCATATCTCTGGAAGGGTGTAATACTCCCTTTACCGCCAGACTTTGCTTCAATACAAACAACATGGCAGAATACGAAGCGTGCATCTTCTGTCTCAGAGCTTCCATAGACTTGGGAATCAAATCCTTAGATGTATTTGGAGATTCAGCTTTGGTTATCAGCCAGATCAAAGGAGAATGGGACACCAAACACCCTAACCTTATCCCTTACAAAGAACATGTTTTCACATTGCTACCACACTTTGAGAAGATCACCTTCGAGCATTTCCCACGAGAAGAAAATCAGCTAGCAGACGCTCTAGCCACAATGTCATCTATGTTTAAACTTAATTGGGATAACGAGGTTCCCCATATCATCATCGAACGAATGGATGAACCAGCACACTGTTACGAGATTAGTACTGAAGAAGTAGTGGACCAGCCTTGGTTTCACGAAGTCAAGAGGTATCTCGAGGCTCAAGAATATCCAGAAGGAGCTTCAATCAATGATAAGAAATTCTTAAGGAGATTTTCTGCTAAGTTCTTCCTTAGTAATTGCATCATGTACAAACGCAATCATGACTTTGTGTTACTTCGGTGCGTAGATAAGGTTGAAGCGAAAAAGATCATGGTTGAATTACATGAAGGCACTTTTGGCACCCATTCTAGTGGGCATACGATGGCAAAGAAAATCCTACGGGTAGGCTATTACTGGTCTACCATGGAAGCAGATTGCTATCAACACTCTCGAACCTGCCATAAATGTCAAATTTATGCTGACAAGGTGCATGTACCTCCGGTTCCTCTGAATGTCTTGATGGCTCCTTGGCCCTTTACTATGTGGGGAATAGATATGATTGGGAAAATCAAGCTGACAGCCTCCAATGGACACCGCTTCATCCTAGTGGCCATTGACTATTTTACGAAGTGGGTGGAAGCAGCCTCCTTCGCTTCCGTCACCAAGAACGTTGTTGCTCATTTCATCAAGCAAAATCTCATTTGCCGACACGGTATCCCCGAAAGGATCATCACTGACAATGGTACAAATCTCAACAACACTATGATCACCGCCTTGTGCGAACAATTCAAGATTCAACATCATAATTATCCTCCTTATCGGCCAAAGATGAATGGTGTTGTCGAAGCTGCGAATAAGAACATTAAAAAGATCATATAGAAAATGATAGTCACATACAAAGACTGGCATGAGATGCTACCATTCGCTCTCCACGGGTATCGTACCACGGCTCACACATCAACCGGGGCAACACCCTATTCTTTGGTATACAGCATGGAAGCTGTCTTGCCTATTGAGGTTTAGATCCCCTCTCTGAGGATTATGAAGGATGCAGGGTTGAACGAAAACGATTGGATCCAAACTCGACTTGATCAACTGAATTTGATTAATGAAAAGAGACTTACTGCTGTTAGCCATGGTCAAATATATAAAAAACGGATGATCAAGGCTTTTAACAAGAAAGTTAGACACCAAGTATATCAAGTTGGGGATCTAGTGATCAAACGCATCATCTTACCACAAGGTGATCCCAGGGGAAAATGGACTCCTACCTATGAAAGACCATTTGTAATCAAAAACATTTTCTCTGGTGGTGCAATGATCTTGACCACCATGGATGGCGATGATCTGCCACACCCTACAAACGCGGACATAGTCAAAAGATACTACGCATAAGAGACCCGCTAGGTTGACATACCTAGGCAAAACAAGGGCATCCCGGCGAACCAAAAAGGTTCAGGCAAAAATTAGGGATAAAACAAAAAAATCTGTACACCTGGCAAGTTGAAAACCCGACAGGGAAACTTGGGCAAAAAAGTGTTTCCCGGTGGACTGAAAACCCGAAAGGGAGGTCCAGGAAAAAGTTAGGGAATTAAAGCGTATGACTATGTTCCGTTGGATCACTTTACGGACAACCTTTGGCTTCAACTAAAAAACTCAGAGGTTCTGATCAATTTAATCATCTTCGGACGAGAAAACAAATAGACAAGATGCTCAGAGATACGAAGGCTATAGCAGAATGGAAATCCCATGGGATTATTACAGAGTTATTTTTCTTTGTATCAAATTCTCTCTCTTTTATGACAGCATTCTCTTACTAGAATGTTTGTCCCCTTGTACAAAAACATTTGCTCAAAGTCAATACAAAATGTCCCTTTGAAAGTGCAAAAGCTATTTGTCTTTTCTTTACACGCGTTTTTGTTTACAAAAACGTCCAATAATTCATTGTTGAACATATGCATTTGAACATAATTACTGTTTACAAATAAACAAAACGGGAAAGAATTATTACTGATAGGTTGAAAAGATAGGAAAATATCTCTAGGCCATTCCATAAGTAATCCCCTGTAGTATGCCATTTAAATCCCCAGCGGGACAAAGTTTCAGATTATTGATCCCCAGTAGAAGTTGTCAAATTTCTCAAGACTCCCCCAACAGATTCTAAAAACAGTACATGGCATTGCCCTTACAACAGAGTTTATTTCTCTCGACAGGAATTCATCAACACTTCGACTATAGAACATAAAGACTTATACTTACATATCCTTAACAACAGTAAGGGATTTATTTTCCCCAATCCAACGGCAGTGCAGTAAACTAGCTCATATACACATACATCGCATTCATATATCATAAACATTGATAAGCACGAATGCATACAAAATAATCCCATTATGCATACATTTCATGTATCATGACTTGGCACTTTAGCTAACATTTTTCCTTTTCATGATAAGATTAATAGCTATCATTAACAATGTTCAGAATTTTCAGATACAGTTCAGATACGCCCCAGACACGGATACCATTCTGATACTCATTCAATATTCAACTTTCAGATACAGTTCAGATACGCACCAGATACAGATGCCATCCTGATACTCATTCAGATTCAACCTTTTGATACAGTTCAGATACACTCCAGACACGGATTCCATCTTGATACTCATTCAGATTCAACCTTTTGATACAGTTCAGATACGCTCCGGACACGGATGCCATTCTGATACTCATTCAGATTCAAACTTTCAGATACAGTTCAAATACGCTCCATACACGGACGCCATTCTGACACTCATTCAGATTCAAGCTTTCAGATACAATTCAGATACGCTCCAGACACGTAAGCTATTCTGATACTCATTTTATCTTTCAGATACAGTTCAGATACGCTCCAGACACAGATGCCATTCTGATACTCATTCAAAATCAACTCTCAGATACAGTTCAGATATGCTCCAGACATGGATTCCATTCTGATACTCATTCAAAATCAACTCTCAGCTACAATTCAGATACGCTCCAAACACGGACGCCATTCTGGTACTCATTCTTTCAGCTTACAAATTACAATTCAACAATCACTCTCGGATGGCATATTTAAGCCCATATCCTACAGCTTTCTATCACCTCTCCAAATGTCATTTGTAATCCCATTCCTTCTATCATCATATCATCGAGTGCAAATTTATGGGCACTCTAGTGTCCAATCATCTTCCACCTTCGAGTCACGAATGGAAAAACTCGCCAGTCTAACTCTTCAGGCTTAAGAAGATTGAACAGGGGCAGCTATTGTACCCCAAAATTTTCCCTCTCACTTATCAAGAATTTACTCACAAGATCTCCTTGACTGCTCTAGGGTTTGATCAACTCAAAGACACCTCCTCATGCACTGATGACCAAAATTAGGGTTTAAGTTTGCACAAGGATTTTTGGGCTATCAATGCTTTATATGAATTTCAAGGATCATTAGGGACCCTCAAGATTACTCATGTCAAGTTTCAAGCCTTGAATCACACTTTTGATCAGTCAATTAGACAGTTGACCTGAAAATCAATCGTATTGGGGAAAAGTCAACCATGGCCAATTTTCAGTAAAACTTCATAATTTTTTATCCACATAAACATATTAGACTCATATGTATCATTTGATAAAGTTTGGACCACAATTCCCCAAGAAATTTGAACAAATCATCAAAAGGGCAAATTGGTCAAAATTAGGGTTTTGACTCAGAAGGGGAAATTTCTGATTTTTAACCTAGAAAATGATCAATTGGTTTGAAGCATGATTTCAAGAGTTCAATTGCATCATCTTGATCTAATGACATGATTCAAAATATTACAAATTCATTGGATTGATAGATGAATTTTTCAGTCAACAGATCAAAAGTCAACTGTATACTGAAAAGTCAAACTTTGACTTTTTTGTCAAATTCAAGTGCCAAGGATCACAATTCATCAAAACATGTCAAAATTTGAAACTTGTTCATCAATAAATCAAGGATTGAAGATCTTGTTTTGAAATTTGAAATTTCCTAACTTAGAAATTTTTCTAAGTATAGAAAATTTCTTATTTTTTCACAACTTTAGGCCAAATTTTCAACATGATACAAAATGATTCAAAGGAAGTTCCCAACATGAAAGTTGTAGATCTCCATGAAATCTACAACTTTTCTTCACACAATTTCTCCTAAAGATTCTTGGATCTCAAGATATAATTTTGTGAATACATGCTCATGAACTAAAATAACTAAGTGAAAATTTGCCCTAGTTAGGCAGGTTTTTGACATAACTTCATGGCAACTTTTCACCTAGTTCCAAGATTAATTTTCAAAATCATTTCAAAGATGGGTTTTAGAGAGCATTACAAGATTTCCAAAATGTCAAATAACTCCTTGAGATCATTCTTGAGTAGGGAGGATCGAAGAGATGAAGTTAGGGTTTTATCACTTTGATTATAGGTCATTTTCATGAAGAACAAGTTTTCAAATTTGCAAATTGGATGTAAAATCTTCACTTTTCAGGCCTCAAACTCGTTTATCACTCCACCATTAATGGATTGCACAAGTTTTAATGCCCTAAAGCCAATCATTCAATGCATTGTACAAGAAAATAGCCATTTTTTGAAGAAAGGCAACATTGCCATTTTGGAAAAGCATGCTTTTTGCATTTTTCCATTTCTTGAGCCTTGGACTTGTTCTTTCTGTACAAACCAAGCCTCTAAACCTGAACAAAACATGTTTAAAGCTTCAAGCCACCCTACAAGATCAGATTCACGCCTTAAGAAGTCACGTCTCACACTTGCTTCAAAAACAAGAAATGTAGCGAGACATGTGATCTTGTACTTTTGAGCAAGCACAAGTCCTCCAACCTTTTGCTCTATATAAAGCCATCATTTTGCAACTAAAACCACGGATGCCCAAGCCTAAAACACCCTAGAATCAGAAGTTGCATACCAAGCCTCCAAACTTGCCATTCCTAACTTATGAACTGAATCTTCCATTTCACTCATGCGTTTTCAGGCCTTTTGCTTTCCTAAGCTTCCTTACCTTACAAGTAAACCATCCCACACCCTGAAACACAGGTGGACTTCTCCAGACCATTCCAGCCACCCTCAAGACAAGCTAAGCATTGCATTAGCTTCCTAGAGGTTCAAGGAAGCTAACCTGATCATCACAGCATCCTAAAGCAAGCTCATTTTCAAAACACAATTTCCATTTTCAAGGTGAGTTTTCTGTTTTTCTAACTCTTAATACAGGCATAGTTAGCTTTCCATTTGTGAATATAAAATGTAGACATCATTGCTACGAAGTTGTACATATCCATAGCTTGCATTTATTTGGCTTAAGTTTAGAGAATTTTAAGTTTGAAGTTTCTGAAAAAATTAGGTTAAGAATTAGGGCCAACAAAATTCTCTCTGATCTTGAACTTATAGTTTTAGTTATGCACATGGTTAGAATCGTGAGGTAAAATTCTATAATGTTCATGTTATCACTTTCCATTTTTTTGAGAAATGAAAAATTTATAGGGGGTCCAGCTGGCTAGAGGTTGAAGATGAAGTACAGGGAAAGGCAATGTTTTATGTTATGTATTTGTGTTTTCATTTAAACTAACGGATGTACAGCCACCCCAGTGGTAAGGCATCGCGCGTAAATGTCATAGGTCATGGGTTCGAACCTTGGCGTTTCCTTTTGCAATTTTTCACATTTTCCAGTTTTTTTTGTTTGTTTGGCAGCGTGGGCTTTGTTTTTTTTTCTAACCTCCTACCCCTGTTTGCTTGCAGCACCCCTGGCCCATATATTTTTATTATTTATGTTATTTTCATTTCTATTTTATTAAATATATTTTCCTTAATATAAAAAATCATAAAAAATATAAAAATGCTAAATTTATATTTTGGGTCATTTTATTTATTTTTCTCATAGAAAATATTTTATTTTAGTTACATATCATTTTTTTAATAAACTTGTAAATTAAATTATAACTAGTTTGATATATATATTTTTTATATTTATTAAACCTATTATTTTAATACAAAAGGACCACAATACCTCATAAATACCATATATTATTTTCAAGACAAAAAAATACAAAAAAATACTTACTTCTCTTAAAGAAATCTATTTCCTTTTGATAAATTAGAATTAGGATTTATAAAAAATATTTTCTAAAAAAGTAATTTCCTTTCCTAAATAATTTTAGTTTAATCTTTATTTATTTATTAGGTTTAGGTTAAAACTTTTTCCATATAAAAAAAAACCAAACAAAATCTTCTTTTGCATTCACATATCTTTGCATATTTAATTTATCTTGTACATTATTTATTCCAATATTTATACAAATTCAATTTGGTTGTAATAGATTAATTAGGTTTATATTATTGCAAATCTCCATTTGTAAATTGTATTCCCCCTCCCACAAATGTTGTAATAGCGTAGGACATTTAAATTTTGCAATTTATCGCCTTTTATATAACATGCTAGTAATTAGGGTTTGTATGGCAAGATAAAACCAATCAAATAAAAAAACCCTAAACCAAGACAAAATCATGCATGAAAATGATACACTTGCACACAAAACACCCCTAGTGTTATCCCACTTGGTTGCCTTATACAAAAATGGCCATATTACGCATGTAAAGTGTCTTAGCAAAAACAAACAAATACAAGATCATAGTCCCTCGATGACGCTATTCAAAGTTGCCTTACAAAAATGATCTTAGTCCCTCAAAAAATGCTAAGATGCTTTGCAACATTACCCATCATGGTTATACGATGACCCACACCCGTCCCGGTTACATACAAAGATAGGGTTGCTTACCAAATCAATGGTAAGACAACAATGTCAAAGGAAAAGAGAATGAACAAGAAAGACATTTGAGTAGGTAGATTACTCCTAGTTGCTCCATTTCAAACAAATATCCTTTAAATTTTCAAAAAAAAAAACAAACACACACTTTCAAACATCTTACAAACATTGAAAATATTTTCAAAAAGACAAACATATTTGTATACATTCTTACGAACAAGAATCATTACAAAGATTGCCTAAACAATGGCCTCTTTTACAAAATACTTTCAAAAAATCCACACAAAGCACAATTTCAAACAAAAGCAAGTGATCTAGCAAGTAACTAACAGCCCATGGAAAACCATGGATGAAAAGGTTTCTAATACCTTCTCTTTTCATAATCTACCCCCCGAACTCAAGAAACAATCTCAAAGGTCTTTCCTGTGCTTTTTTACCTTTCCTTTTGGATAAAAGAAAAGTCGGTGGCGACTCTTGCTAACCGCAACATTTGCGATAAAATGAAAAACAATCAAGTCAGTTCTCCCACCTTATCACACTTTTATTTTGGAAGAGTTTGCAAGACGCTTTGGGGAGGAAGCTGAAATTGAGTTTGGCATCTTATCTACAGACAAATGGCTGACAGAATGGACTATTCAGTCGCTAGAAGATTTGTTGAGGGCTTGTGTTCTTGAGCAGGGAGGTACCTGGGATAGTTGTATTATTTTGATTGAGTTCACCTATAACAATAGTTACCATTCTAGTATTGGTATGGCGTCTTTCGAAGCACTGTATGGTCGGAGGTGCAAAATACCTTTGTGTTGGTATGAAACGGGTGAGCATGTGGTGCTCGGGCCTGAGTTGGTGAGAGAGACTATGGATAAGGTAAAGGTAATCCAATAAAGGATGAAAGCTTCACATAGTAGGTAGAAGAGTTACCATGATAAGAGGAGGAATGATCTTGAGTTTCAAGAGAGAGACCATGTATTCTTGAGAGTATCACCGATAACTGGTGTGGGTCGTGCTCTAAAGTAAAAGAAGTTGACTTCTCAGTTTATTGGTCCGTATCAGATTTCAGAGAAGCTTGGAAGTGTTTCTTATAGAGTGGCCTTGCCACCTAACTTATCAAATTTGCATGATGTGTTCCATGTATCACAACTCCGGAAATATATTTCAGATCCCTCACATGTTATTCTGATAGATGATGTACAAGTGCGGGACAATCTTACTGTTGAGATTGTGCGTGTGAGGGTCGAGGATCGCGAAATGAAGAAGCTGAAAGTCAAAGAGATCTCTCTTGTAAAAGTGGTTTGGGGAGGAGCTGCCCGAGAGAATGTGACGTGACAGCTAGAGAGCAATATGCGAGAGGCTTATCCAGAGTTATTTGCTTCAGGTAATTTTCGAGGACGAAAATATTCTAAGTGGAAGCGTAGAGGAGAGAAGAGGAGAAAGAGCACTAGAAAGCTAGGGCAAGGATTACACTGTAGGAATCAAGAATCAACCAAGAACATAAGGTAAGGGGAGATTCTAACTCTATAAGGGTTTTCCTAATGATGGGGTATGGTAGGATTTATGTTCTATAATCGTATGTTTTGATTTCTCCATAATTGGTTGTTTTTGGGGTTTTTCCCGTTGATCTATTGTTGGTGAAATTGGTGTTTTTTTATGTGATTGAATGATATGAGTTGGTTAGGATTGGTATATAAATATTTATGAATAATTAACCTGTTAAAAAGATGAATTTTGATGTAAAAATTATGATTTTTGGGTATTGAAACATGAAGGGTCGTAACATGGAAATTGCAAGATTTTTCACTGTTATCGCATGATAACCGGTTACACAAACATGGTAACCGGTTAACATATCAAAGGTTGCAAAATGAGTAGCTTATGTCCTGAGGTAACTGGTTACCATAATGAATTTTGAAAATAAATGAGGCTACTGTCCCGCGGTAACCGGTTACCACTGCTACTGACAACATTTTTGGAAAACTTATAAGACTCATAACTTTTGCATCGGGTGTCCGTTTGGACCGTTGGAAAGATAAAATAATTTCCTATCTTATAAAAAGGATTTATAATGCATTAGTTAATTATTTCATCAACATTGCTACTGATTCATAAGTGTGTTCTGATTTGTATGCCATGAATTATGTTGTGGTTATTTGTGATGATTCTTTTGATTGTGTGATACGAGATACATGATGAAGTCAATGATGAAGGCTTGTATTGGAGATATTATGATGAGTATTGACTATAAATTCAAATTATATTGTTGCATGATAGTGTCTCATGCATTCATAAAAGCGAAGGTCTGTATTGGCGAGCGAAAGCCTGTATTGGAGAGCAAAGTTGATTGCCCTAGTTAGCACCACATACATTGCATTGGTGTCAGTCCTTTGCATCATATTGTGATTGATAAATTGATGACGAAGATTGATGAAAGTGTGTATTATATTACAGTGTATGTTATGTGTTGATTATGTGCTTGAATCTTACTTGCCTATCATTATTATGCTTTCTCTTATATTGTTATGATATCTCACCCTTTATGTTTGAATGTTGCCTCCACGTGGGTAACATGCAGATGATCTGAAGTAGCTAGAGATTGAAGGTTAGTTGAGGAGTTCCTTCAGTTGCGTAGATTGATTCGGTGTCTACTCTAATACGTAACACTTTGGGGTTTCACGTGATTTGTTTTGCTATGATTAGGAGTGAACATGTATTACTCCTTTATTTGAATTATTTTATGATTATACTGATGTGTGAAGGATAATAACTATAACTTCGATTGAAAATTTTAGATGACTGTCTATTGATGTTTTTCAGCTACGAATAAATGCATTAAAGTTTAAGACTTTTTGAATACACGATTTGTGTTGTGTATCCTTATTTTGAGCATGTATGATTGGTGAAGTATGTGACATCCTATTTGATTGATGTTTATTTAGAAATTAATTTACTCTGATTATTATATAAATTACCAACAGGGAAATAGGGTGTTATACGTGGCACAGTGGTAAACTATGTAGGGAAAAGGCAGAAGGCCTGGGTTCAAGCACTCACCCCATGCATTTTTTCCTTCTTTGGTTTTCTACCTTATTTCCTTGATTTTTCTTCCCCTAATCCTATTTTTGGCTAACTTAATTCTCTTAATTAACCATTAAACAAAAAGCTTTTTTAAAAAACCCTAATTATTTAGCTTTAGGTTTTTTAATTAACCTTTTTTTAATTAATTAATTAACCTTTTTTATTTTAAAATTAATTAGATTTTTAGGTTTTATTTAATTAATTATCAACTTAAATCATTTTTCATAAAAAAACCCTAACAAACATTCAAGCTTCTTCTTTTGTGTTTTTTTTTCTATTTTCTTTTCTCATTTATTTACATTCCTATATCAAGGGCATAGGGCGCATTCTAATGTAATAATTTAGATTTACTTTTCCCGCATTTTTTCTATTATGTAACTGCTTCGAGTATGTAATAGTTTAGGGTTTATTTTCCTGCATCTATACTTATGTAACTGCCCCAAAGCCTTGTAATAGTTTTAGGTTTACATTCTGCACTTTATAGTTTGCTATTATATTTTTTATACAATTGCTAGTAAATAGGGTTTGTATGACAAGATTAAAAACAACTGATAGCAAAACCCTAATTTCAAGATAAATAACTGAAACAAACACACTTTGCACACTCACACCTTAGGGTAACGTCTCTTCGTTGCCTTTCGAAATAACGATCATGTCCCTCGAAAGGAGGGATACTTTATAAAAATACCCTCGATCAAATCATCACCATACAAAAGATCATAGTCCCTCTTTGATGTCGCCTACGGAAAAATGATCTAGTCCCTCGAGTTGCCTACAAATAATATGATGACAGTCCCTTACGGAATTTCTAAAGTATCCTTACAAGTTCCCTTCGATGACCATTCGATGACCCTTCGCTTGTCCCTTCACATCCAATATATAGGGCTACCTACCAACTAATTGTATGGATAGTACTATATCTAAAGGAGAAGGAAAAGAATAAGAACGACCTTCAATGGGTAAGAAACTTTTAATCGCTTGTGTTATATGGTGGGAAGAACTGACTGTTTTTGGAATGCTGGTTTGCGTTTTGCGTTTGTTATTCGCAAAATGTTGCGGTAAGCAAGAGTCGCCACCGACTTTTATTTTATCCAACAAGGAAAGGAAAAAAGCGCAGAAAATTCCTTTTTCGAGATATTTCTCGGGTTCGGGGGGTAGTTTATAGAAAGGGAAGGTGTTAGCACCCTTTCTATCCGTGGTTATCCACGGGCTCTTAGGTGCTCATATTGTTTTAAAAATTGTTTTCTTTATGCTTGTGGATTTGAAAAAAAGTTTTTGTTTTGAAACTTCGATTTAACTCTTGCTTCTGTCCTCAAGAGCGTATGAAGTGTTTTTGAAAACTTTGTTCGAAAAGTGAAGTGTGAAGAGTTTTTGTTTTTAAAAGAGCAAGTATCTAAGAACCATCTACCTACTCGAAAAAGGAATCGTTCTATGCTAATTTCCTTTAGACAATGCTATCCTACTATTAGTGACTAGGTAGCACCGTCGTTGGAGTTTGAGGGTAAATTTGAATGAGGGACTTACGGTCACTAAAGCAATGTTAGGACACTTTAGTGGTAACCCTAATGTCTTAGATCATTTGTTTGAGGCAACAATATCTAAGGCAACCGTTTCGAGGCGACTATGATCTTTGGACAAGAGGGCAACCTCTAAAACGACCTATACTCTATGACCATGTACGAAGGCAACCAAGTGGGGTGTACCCTAAGAGTGCGCATGTGCGAGTGTGTTGTTTTCAGTTATTTTTATCTTTGTACATGTTAAGGGTGATCTAAGTTGATTTTAAGATTAGCATTCAGTCTTATCATGCAACCCTATTATCAAACATCTAACAGTTATAATTTGCGGAAATAAAATGCGGAATTTAAATTACAAGGCGTCGGGTATTTACATCGCCAAAGACAAACCCTTTGAAAATAAATAAAGCGATAAAAATAAATAAAAGTCCTATTTACTATTACAATCCCGGAGCAAGTACATTATTGGTAAAAGAAAGTAGATCGCGTGCGGGAAATTAAGTCCAGCGCATGATTAGGGTTTTGACCCTTTTGGTTAGAGAAAATATCTTTTTGTTGTTTTTTATTTTAAGAAAGAAATTAAACCTAAATTAATTACTTAATTAAATTAATAAATTAATTAAATGAAAAAAATTAATTATGACATTTTTTTTTGTTATTTTAAGAAAGAAAAATGAAATTAATTAAATTAATGGTTAGTACCTAATTAAATCTAATTAATTATTTATTTACAAAATAGGTTAAAATTATTCTAGAATTAAGAACCTAAATTAATTAATTATTGTTTATTAAGAAAAATAAAAGTTCAAAGTTTAATTAAATATAAAAATATTTTTGTGATTTTATTAAAAAAAGAAATTTTGATTGGTTAGAAATTAAACAAAAATAATAAAAACAATTAATAAAACAAAATAATAAATAGAAGAGAGAAGGGGTTTGGGCCTGAATTTTGGAGTATGAGTAGCAATCTGAAGGCCCAAAAACGCTGGCCTTTGTGGACTTTGCAGATCTTGCGTGCATGCATTGACTAACGCCTTGGTAGTCCTTCAATCCATAGCCATCAGATCTGGCCATTGGCCATCTGTCTCTTGGATGTATGAAGGTGCATGGTGAGCTGCAGGCCAACACGCGTATTGGAACACCTGAAAGACAAATTAATAAGAAATTGGGGGACCTGGGATTCGAACCCAGGTCCTGAAGGAGGATACACGCTTGCCTTGCCACTACACCATCTTGTTTTGTTTGTTAATATAATGAAAAGAGTATATTATATAATAAAATAAGTCAATGGCCAGAAAAAACAAAAAAAAAACGTGCGCGGTATTTGAAAGAGCCAATGGGTAGGGGACACCTCATCGTCCCTGTCCTGAAACTTGTAAAAGATTACCTGCGGATTTGAATCCGAAGCTAAAAACGCAAGCTTGTCCTAAAATCTTCTTTAGGCCATATAAATCCATTCCAGGAACATGGTTGGGTTCGTTATGGCCTCCTGATCAAAGTTATGTCCTTCTTATGGATCAATTATTCCTGAAATAGAAAACCCCAAAAATGCTTCCAAGAACCCTAGCTATGGTGTTTTGCATTACAGGTTATATAAACGAAATTAAATGATGCAAATAACTTGGAAATGTTGTGAGGATTACAAATATGGTATTGATTCATGAAAAGGATGCTTAAATTCAGAGTTGCGAAATCAAGAACAGGGGTGGTTATCGTGACACTTACAGTGCGTTTGGACGTCTGAACAAGCTTGCTTTGGATCCAGGTGGCTTGAGTGAATGCCCAGGAAGCGATTGAGATATGTCTCAGCTCTTGAAAATACCTCTAACTATGATTTGGATCTCAAGCTTTTTTGTGTATTTTTCAAATCCTGTTCTGCCTCTCTCTGCACTTGCCAACCCTTATTTTCGTCATTTCTGCTTACTTATGTAACATGTTTTTCATTAGGGTATAAATCATGGATTGAATCCCTCCAAATCAATGCATATGAATATGATTTGATTCCCATTTACAAACTTGCCAAATTTGATTTGATTTAATCTTTTTGCACATGATTTGCCTTGGTACGAGTTTGGGGATATGCTAGCTGTCCATTGAAGCCTACAATCAATAAAAAATCTTTGGTTATCAATTTTTTTGATTTTATATGATTTAATTTGATTTAAAATGAATAAATTCAAATAAAAATCAAATTAAATAATAAAAATGATATATGGACACATGGATGAAGCTAGGGCACGTGGGAAATGATGCAAACTCAAATCAAGTGGAAAAGAATGGGCCCATTTGACAAAATTTGAAGTTTTGGGGATAGTTGACTTTTGGCAATTTTACAAAAAAGTCCAACTTCAACAATTCATAACTTCTTCAATTTTAAACTTTTGGAGGTGTTCTTGGACTTTTTAGAAAGCTTGAGATGTCCTCTAACCAACACTTTTGTTCTAATCTCATTTTGATATTCCATGTTCAAGTTATAAGCTTTGGCAAAAAAGGTGTTTTTGTTGACTTTCAAAAATGACCTATAATGTCCAAATTTATAACTTCTTCTGAGTGCATTTTTTAATCTTTGGGTATGAATATGGATTATAGGAAATTGCATCCTATTCAAAATGAGCTTTGGATGGGTCATTTCTAATAAAGTATGAGAAAGTTATGCTTGGTCAAAGTTGAGTTGACTTTTCCTACAAAACCCTAATTTACAACTTTTGAGTCTTGATGAATTTTGAGCAATCCTTGATGAATCATGATCAACCCTTGATCAAATGATGAAATATCCTTAAAAATGAGAATGTTGACAAAAAATATTGAAGTTTGACTGTTTGTAGGTCACAATTGACTTTTGCCCTAGCACAGTCGATTTTTGGACCTTTGAGCAATTAACTGAGCAAACTTCCTCTGCAAGGCTTGAAATTTGACATAGATGATCTTGATAACATATTAGGACATTGTGGATCACTTAAGGTCATTTGGATTCAAGGATATTGATGCAACACAAAACCCTAATTTGGGGTTGACTGCCTTAGGAGATAGCTTGTCTGTCCAACTCTTGAGCAAACTTGAGCAACTTGGAGATTTTTCTTGCAATATCTTGAGACATATGGGAGGGAAAATTTTGGGGTACAACAGCTTGCTCACAAACTTTTCAAAAACAAAACATTTCTCACATCACACTTTTCAAAAAAAAAATTCAAACACTTTGTATACATTCTTGAGGATCGATACAAGAATTATTATAAAGTTAGCCATACTTTGGATTTTCAAAAATATTTTCAAATCACACACATAAAAAGAAAATTTTCAAAAGTGAGCTAAGCGATTAAGAGCCCGTAGATAACTACGGATGAAAAGGGTGCTTACACCGTCCGTTTTCATAACTTACCCTCCGAACTCAAAATCTATCTTTTCATATTCTTTTCACCCTTTCCTTATTGGATAAAAGAAAAGTCGATGGTGACTCTTGCTATCCGCGATATTTACGATAAAACATAAAACAAGTCAGTTCTCCCTCTGTATTACACCCTCCTCTTCAAGGCCCGGGCATACATGCAGTATGAAGAAAAAGAAGCTGCCAATAACGCACGAAACTCACTGTATTAGGAGAATGCAAAAGTCTCAAAGCACGACGGCTCCTCGACATCTCATTGGCGAGTGGATAAAGGAGAAGAGGGTGCTCGCGAGGACACTCCAGAATCAAAAAAGGTTGAGGAGGAGATGCCATCCCTCCAATGACGCCAGCATGCTAGCAGAGAAAACAGAGGTTGTCGAGCAAGCTGTAAAAGACCTCCTAGAGGAAAATTTCATTTGTGAAGCCCTGTACACGACCTTGCCATCTAATGTTGTACTTGTAAATAAATCGAATGGAAAATAGTGAATGTGTGTTGACTACACTGATCTCAACAGGAGAGTCTCTTCACGAGGCCTCTCTAAAACCAAAAATTAAAAAAAAGGCATGACGCTAAAATCATACGATGAGACTTTGAATTTGACTGCCTTGTCTTAGGGAGAAATCACAAAGATTCTCGCAAGGGAAAACTCGCATCAAACTGGGAAGGCCCCTATCACGTCCGAGAAAAAACTGATCAAAGGGACTACTACCTGGAATACCTTGACAAGGAAGAACTTGCTCGACCATGAACACCGAAAAGCTGAAATAATATTAAAGTTAAGGCTACAAACAGTCGGCGTGCTCTATCGGACGACGAGCACAGTGCATCGACCAAAAATGCGTGCCCAGGTATAAGAATTGTATTCCAAAATTAAAGCAAGACATACCTCTACTCTTGAACGAGCAGATCTTTTGTCCAACAGGGGACCCTCGACTGAGCCCCGTCGTCTCCACCGTACTATGATAAGAGAACACCCAGCTCATAATGGGTAGTTCACACCGAAGAACTCATGTCATAAGTAGGGCCTGAGTTCCTCCCCTTGCCCAGAAAGCAACACTGGTCGCTTGAATAGTTCCCCTCACTGACGAACTCCGATACTGATTAGCAAACCCCAAACACTTATCGAAAATTACTTATAGAGCAACTCAAGACAGTGACACTCATAACGAGCAATGTTTAAACACTTAGCAAATGTGGTAAAATAGACGTACCAAGCAGATGAGCATACAAACAAGCCTAAATCTAATAAATAATAATATATCACTCATGAGTATGTCCTCGAAAGAATCATGAAATGTACCCGTCTCTTACAACTAGTGCTAACAGCGTTATCACCTCTTCGACACACAGGATGACACTAAGTCATCACTCCTACGTCTAGAAGCAACAACTTGGGGGCTCCTGTTCTAGTCTGTCCTAATAGCTAGGTAGGGCCCAACCCACTTCTGCATATAAGGCGGTCCAATAAATTTGGCAAAATAAACTATGAAGGATAAAGGACTATTTATCCCCTCTGCCCCTCACTCGAGGAACCCTGGCCGGCTAACCACCAGAGTCTACACAGTCGCTTCTGCCCGCTCAGATAGGCTAGTCCTCGCCCTGCCGATTGCACGAGGATAGCCACCCAAGAATGACCAGAATTATCTTCTCCCGTGAGCACCTCTTTGCTCGTTATAACGGCTAGTTCCAGACATCTCTGCTCGTCTTGAGTAATTCTTAGCAGTTACCTATTTTTGAGGAACCTAATATTTAGGCCCAAAAATAGAAACCAATGTCCAAGCGTCGGGGGCATTATATAAACCCTCACACTTGTGAGGGCCAGATATCCAATATTCATTCTAAAAACTCTAATCTATTTCTTGTGTCTCTTTGCACTCTTTCTTACTTGAACGTCGTAGTGCCTTGAAAGTACACCATCCCTTCTCTTCACTGATTCCATCCTAACAGACGCCATTTATTGGTCCTCTTCAGGTTCTGATCAATCGGCAAGATCACAAATTAATAGAGGTTACTTATACAAATTAAAATGTAAATAATAACAACAAATATAATGTTAGTTGGGGTAATTAAAATAAAAAACTAACTATAGCCTAAAAAGAGAAATAGTAAAGCTATTATGATTTATAAATACGTTCTTCGATATATTTCCACTTATGCTATTAACATCTTAATTCCTTTTGTTTTTTTGGTAGGGCTCCCAAGAAGAGCAGTCTTAAGGGATCAAAAGTTCTCATAAAAAGCTATCAATATCAAGATAAAAAGGATGGAGAGTTTTTAAAATATGGATGATTACAATTCAGTTATACTTCCAGACACAAGGATGAAACTTATGTCTCATCCAAACATCATGATATATCAAATCATTACAGCTCGATAATACCTTGAATGTTTATATGAAAGTCAACATTCAGTGTTGTAACGCGGTGGGAGAACTGACTTGGTTGTTTTGTGTTTGATTGCAAATATTGCGGTTAGCAAGAGTCGCCACCGACTTTTCTTGTATCCAAAAGGAAAGGCTGAAAAGAACAGGAAAGACCTTTGAGATTATTTTTTGAGTTCAGGGGGTAGATTATGAAAAGGGAAGGTATTAGCACCCTTTTCATCCATGGTTTTCCATGGGCTCTTGGTTACTTGCTAGATCACTTTCTTTTGTTTGGAAATGTGCTTTGTGTGGTTTTTGAAAGTATTTTGAAAAGGCGTCATCGTTTAGGCAAACTTTGTAATAATTCTCATTCGTAAGAATGTATACAAAGTGTTTGATCTTTTGAAAATGTTTTCAAGTTTGAAAGATGTTTTTTGAAAGTGTTGGTGTTTGTTTTAAAAATAGCAAGGATGTTTTCATTTTGAAATTGAGCAAGTAACTAGGAACATTCTACCTACTCAAAAGTCTTCCATATTCATTTACTCTTTCCTTTGACATTGTTATCTTACCATTGATTCGGTAAGTAACCCTATCTTTGGATGTAAAAGGGACGGTGTGATCGGTGGATCTGGAACTGACTGTTTAACGCTGGTTCGCGAAATGTCGCGGAAGCAAGAGTCGCCACCGTCTTTTATTTTCTCCAAATGGAAAGGACAAAAGCACAGAAAAATTCCTTATAAGAGATTGCTCTCGGTTCGGGAGGTAGGTTATAGAAAGGGAAGGTGTTAGCACCCTTTCTATCCATGGTTATCCATGGGCTCTTAGATACTTGCTCATTGTGTTTTCAAAAATGGTTTGTTTGCTTTTCAACTGTGGGTTTTAAAAAGTTTCTTTGAAAATTCCAGTTCGACTCTTGTATCAGTCCTCAAGAGTGTTTGAAAAATTGCTTTCGAAAGCTTTTTGAAAATGTGTTGGTGTGAAAAGTATTTGATTTGTTTTTGAAATTAGAGCAAGTATCCTTGAGAACCTACCTACCCTAAGGAATTCGTCTGTGTAGATGTCCTTAAAAGTAGTGCCATCCCACCATTGAGAGGTAGGTAGCACCACCGTTGGAGGTGTTCGGGTCAATTCGAAGGTTCGGGACATGGTGATCACCAGAGCAATGGGAAGACACCTTAGAAGCTACCCTCATGCCAGGTTCCCGGATCATGAGGACTTACTAAGACGTCCTCTACTCGACGATCACCTTTCGAGGCAAGGCAACAGTGAGGCGTACCCTAGGGGTGGTGTGTGATTTGTGTGTCAGATTCATTTATTTTGTCTTGTCATGTTATTGGTGTTCTACGCTTGATTTTAATTAGACATTCATTCTTTCATGCTTGGTTAACAGTTAAATATTTGCGGGAAAATAAATCTACGACTATTACAAATGGCGCGGGTCCACATCGCCAAAATTAAACCGGACCCGATTTAGCGGAAAAATAAATAATGCGAAGAAAATAAAGTGCGAAAAGTAAAGTTACAATGCTTCGGGGCAATTACATAATTATAATAAGCGATAATAAAATAAATGCGCAATTAAATGATTAATGACGGGCGTTGGACCCTTTTTGCAAATAATTAAAATTAATAAGGATTAGAAAATTAAAATTAAACGAGAATGATATTTTTTTGTGTTTTTTAGATTTAATGCAAAAGAAATTAATTAAATTAAAAGGCAAACCCTAATTCTAATATTTTTTTATTTATTATGAAAGAATCAAAATATGACCTAAATTAAACCTAATTCATTTGTACAATTTTTAATTTATGAAAATGAAATGATAAATAAATAATATTGTTATTAAAAAAAAGAAAAAATGTTAAAAGGAATAAAAAATAGCAATTAACCTAATTCTACATTTTTTTTGGATTTTTATTGAAAAAAGAATTAAAATTTAAATCTAATTAGACTAAATATTGACATATATTAATTTATGAAAAATAATTACAATAAAATAAATATTATATCTTTTGTGCTTTCCTGATTTTTTTTATAATGTTTTTAGATTTTTTGTAAAAAAATAATTAATTAAAACAAATAATTAAAATAAACAATCAATTAAAATAAATGAAATAACAAAAAGAAATCAAACCAGAGTGGGGGTGCTGTCCCCAATTTAGGAGGTTCAAATTTAATAGGCCTGGCCCAATAAGCTTACAGCGTGTTGACTTTCCTGGATCACATGTCAACGCTTTGACCTGGTACATGGTGCATCTTAAATTTTGGCCATGGATCTGAAGGAGATGGACACGTGTGGGGCTTGAGAGGGTAAGCATATGGTACATCTGGACGTTAGTGCTGCATAGAATCAAATATTGAAAAATAATATGGCAAATATGCAAGACCTGGGACTTGAACCCAGGTCTTTAAGGTCACAAGCGTATTCCCTTGCCAACTGAGCTGTTCAATTTTATTTAATATATAACATAACACAAATAATATAAAGGAAACATAATATTAATTGGTTAAACACGCGCGAAATTTAAACGGACCACTGGCTGATGGACACGTCTTCGTCTCCTTCCCATACCCTGTAACACAAACACTATGGGAACGGTTTTTGCAACGTGGTTTTAGGCAAGCAAAGGGAAAATAGCGACTAGCCCATATCCAAACATAAATTTATCGCGAGGCATGCGTTTTGTTCAGAGGAACACGCTGAGTGCAACCATGGTGGTTTCAATGGCCAATTTTATGGTATTGATAAAGCCCCAATTTCAAGAACCTGAAAACCTAGAAAACGCACATGGTGGATTCGTGTTTATGCCATAAAAATCCAATTAACTATGATGGTTAGTTCACAAACTTTATAAGAAACATGAATATACAAACAAAAATGCAAAAAGATGTCTAAATCATGCTATGCGATTTCAATATGTTCTTGATACGGTTTGAGGTCCAGGTACCAGTTCAAGGCGTGTGAGTTGTTGTTTTTGATTGAGAAAGATTCAGGAAGGTCCCAGGATGCTATTGAAACAAAAATCCAAGCTTGAATCGCCTTAGAACCTTGAATTCAGTATTGAGTTTTTTAGGCAATTTTCAAGTTTTGTATATGGCGTATGAGTGCAGCTTCTAATCTTGAGGCATTAGGTTTTTGGTTCTGAATATGTATGGAGCATTTTAGGTCAACAATTTTCAACAAAATCTTTTGCATTCAAGGATTAAAGATTTGATTTTTTTCCATTATACTTTCAATCTTTTTTCACATGGTTTTTGTGCAAATCATATCCAATTCAATCCAATTCTTCCCAATCAGCATGTGCACGAGTTATAGAGGCCAAATCATGCATAAAAAGATTTTTTCATGTTAGGTTTATATTTTTCATGAATTAAAATCATTTAAATGAATATAAATTAATATTAATTCAAATAAATAATTAAAAAATATGAGAATACTTCCCCTTGGGCCTAGTGGTCGTGCATAGGCTTGGCATGAAGAAATTTGGAAGAAGATTGGGCCCATTTGCATTTTTAGGCCTTTTGCATCAATGTTGACTTTCAAAAATTTCCAAAAATTTCCCAACTTCCACAAGGCATAACTTGGTCAATTTTTAAGATTTTCACATGTTCTTGGACATTTTGGAAAGGTATTTGAGTCCTTTAACCAATGCCTTTGGTCCCATGTCATTTTGATTTACCAATCTCAAGTTATGGCCTTTGACTTAAAGTCACTTTTTGTTGACTTTTGAAAATGACCTATAATGTTGAAATTGATAACTTTTTGTGAGAGCATTTCTTGGACTTGGAACATGAAGATGAATTGTAGGAAATGTCCTTCTCTTCAAAATGAGCTTTGGATGGAATTTTTCTGATAATCCATGTGAAAGTTATGCCCTGGTCAATTTCTATTGACTTTTTCAGCTGTCCAAATATAGCAACTTTTGCATCTTTGATGATTTCTGAGCCAAATTTTGAGAATCATGATCAAGCATTGATCAAATGATGTTTGTGGCTTCAAAATGATACATTGACCAAAAATTTGAACTTTTGACTGTCAAATGACCATTTTGCCCCTACAGTTGACTGTAGTGCAATCTAGGGTTTTGACTGTGCAATTTTGATCTGAATGCCTTGAAACTTGATATAAAGATACTTGACCATCTTTGTAAGCATATGAGACTTGATTGGGCCTTTGAAAACTTCCTTTCTTTGATCAGAACTCAAACCCTAGTTTTGACTGTCTAGGAGACAGTTGAGCTGCACAACCCTTGGGGCATTTTGTGACCTTGACTTTGACAATTCTTGCTGAATATGGGAGGGCAAATTTTGGGGTACAACAGTTGCCCCTGTTCAATCTTCTTAGACCTGAGGATGCAGATTGGCTGACGTGCCTTTCGTAATCCGAGGGTAGAAGATGATTGGACACTAGAGTGCCCAGAAATTTGCGCTCGCATAGTGACAATGATGATGAGGGAATGGGCTTATAGATGCCATTTGGATGTTGCTTGGATAGGATGATGGGCTTATAGATGCCATCTGGATGTTGATCGCATAGGAGATTCCTTAGCGAGAACCTGCATACCTGCAAAACAAAAAATGAATACCTGACACGTCGCAGGAGCTGACTTTAGATGCTTGATATAGATATGTCCTGATTGGTTACAGGAGCTGAGTCTGGAGCTTCAAACGCTGATGAATGAACCAGGAATGGTTACTGCCTTAACCATGAATGGTAAGAGAACCTTGGGTGATTTTAACTTCAACAACGCTCGTTGGGAAAAATCTTGGTGAGAATTACCATCTTTGTAGTGTCAGGAAGAGAACCAAAGGATATTATAGTCTCAAAGGGAGTTACCTCACTCACGTTGGAGAGGGAACTATAGGAAATTATAATCTAAAAGGAGATATCACCTCACGCTCATGCCGGAGAGGGAAACATCTGAAAAAGGAATTACCACCTCACACGCCGTTGGAGAGGGGACCATCTGAAGAAGGAATTACCACCTCACACGCCGTTGGAGAGGGGACCATCTGAAGAAGGAATTACCACCTCACACGCCGTTGGAGAGGGGACCATAAGAGAATATCACCTCACGCTCATGCCGGAGAGGGGAACATCAAAAAGACTTCTGGAAGCAGTATCAGAACGTTACCATCGCTGGGCTTACATCTGAAACTATATCGAGAAGGAATTCTGGAAGCAGTATCAGAACGTCACCATCGCTGGGCTTACATCCGAAACTATATCGAGAAGGAATTCTGGAAGCAGTATCAGAACGTCACCATCGCTGGGCTTACATCCGAAACTATATCTAGAAGGAAATCTGGAAGCAGTATCAGAACGTCACCATCGCTGGGCTTACATCCGAAACTATATCGAGAAGGAATTCTGGAAGCAGTATCAGAACGTCACCATCGCTGGGCTTACATCCGAAACTATATCTAGAAGGAAATCTGGAAGCAGTATCAGAACGTCACCATCGCTGGGCTTACATCTGAAACTATATCTAGAAAGAAATGCATTAGTTGATAATAATCATTTTTGTATTGATCTTTTTTCTGAAAAGGTAGAACATAATTGTATGCAAAATCGTGATGCATGAACTGTATGCTTTCAAGATCAATGAGGTTCGTGTAATATGATGCATATGTATGCTATAATGATGTATGTATGTGACGTTTTATGAATGTATGTTTTCGTCGTGGGAAAATAAATCCTTGACGGGTGCCGGGAAGTCGCATCCTGGGCTATTGTGGAAAAATAGCTTTGCTTCCGCTGGGGAGGATAGCTGCAAGTATACCGATAGGAGAAGATAACTCCGTTGGGGAATAAACTTGGCAAATGGAGGATTCTGCGGGGAGAAAAAGATATTCTAGCGACCATGTTGGGAAGAAATACTCTGTGGGGAGATGCTTTTGCTGATTTGTTGAGGATGACTCACTGAGGATACCTTGCTGTATTGGAAGTATGAATGGACTTCGCTGGGGGTAGGAAGATTCTGTCGACGACGCTCTTTCCGTGGTTTTTGGCTGAGGATAACCCAGTTATATCCTATTGAGGAAATAACTCTTTAAATCAAGCCGGGCGACGCGTTCGTGCTTTGTGAGGGATAAGCTTCCCGAATCTACCGGGGATAAGCTTACTGCTTGGGGGAGATGAATTCCAACTTTCTTGGGGAACTGGATTGGACTCTCCTGGGGGAGTTTTGAACTGTGTTGGCTATGTTCCTCAACGGAGCTTACCCTGATACCTTGGAGGATAGGACAGTCAGACTGGTTAGACCACTCTTCATTGCCCCAGTTTCTATGGGGGAGGCATTTGTGGGATGCTGCTGGTTGTTGAGAGATAAACCTTCTTCTGGTAAGCAGATGGCAGGACATAGTCGTACGCTTTAATCCCTAACTTTTGCCTGGACCGCCCTTTCGGGTTTTCAGTTCACCGGGATACCCATTTTTGCCCAAGCCGCCTTTCCAGGTTTTCGACTTGCCGGGTGTACAGATTTTTCATTTTCATCCCTTATTTTTGCCCGAACCCTTTTGGTTCGTCGGGAAGCCCTTATTTTTGCCTAGGTATGTCAACCTAGCGGGTCTTTGATTGTGCGTAGTATTTTTTCGACTATGTCCGTGTCCTCAGGATGTAGGGAATTGCCCCTGTCAGAAGTGTTTTGTCATGCCATCAGAAGGTGTTTGATCAGGCAAGATTCGTTGTTGGAATGCCCCAAGTGACTCAGGCAGAGATTTGCCCCAGGCTTTTTGGCCTTTTGAGAGATTCTCTGGATCTTGACCTAACTGCCCCAGATGGTAGACCATGATCATGCCGTGCCCCTTGATTGGAGATACTCTTGTTCACTAGGTATTTCTCGTGCGAATTTCCCTGCTGTTCAAACAAAAAGTCATATGCAAACAGAGTTATGTTAAAATGTAACGCCTATGTCTGTCTTGAAGATTTTGAAAATGCGTTCTTTTTTTCATGAAACAAATGAATGTTTGTAAACGTGATGTCAACTCCTTTATAGTAAGCCTTAAGGAGTCAGGATACCTTTTATCACAATATGCTTTTGAACTAACCCATGCTTCAGCTAGGACTTTTTAGGGTTATAACGTGGCCTGGTTCACGGTTTAAGAAACAAAGGATAGAGTCTCAAATTTTATTTGTACCCACCCGCTCTTCGTGATGTTCTTCAAACCTAAACTCAGTTGATCATACGTTAGACCTCGTTCGAGTCTTTGCTTTGATTTTCCGGTGATGGTTCAAACATCGATGATTTATTCTGACTAGGCAGTCATTTTTTGTTGAGGGTTTGTGAGACCTCTTTCTTGATTTTTGTTATCCCTTTCTTTTTTGCCTGAACTGTTTCCTTTTTGGAATTACAGTCAGCGGGATGCCCCAGTTTTATAAGTCCCTTTTTATAGGTTTTGACTTCTTGGGCTTTTCGTTTTTGGATAATGACTGCCTGTCCTTTTGATTGTTCTGAACCATTACTTTTTTGTTTAAGGATCTCTTTGGTGCCATTCGCTATGCACTTGGATCAACCGAGAGAACTACCCTGCCCCAGGTTATGATTAAGGGTTTCAATTTCGAAAATAAAACTCCTACTTCTTTGGCTCTGATGGGTTGACGAGGGATTATCCTCCTTATAACTCCAGTGTTTAGGGATTGAAACAATGCCTGTACCTCATCAGCGGGGTCTGTTCAAAAGCATACTGTAAAGATCGTGGTATCGTTTTCGTCATCCTCCCTCAAGAGGCTCAGAATTATTAACCGAGAGTTGACATCAGAAAAAATATGAAAAGATATTTGCACATAATGAAAATAATTGTATTAATTTCCAAAACAGACGTATGCGATGCATTGATAACATAAAAGAGTTTGCTATGACATTAATTGTTTGTATAAGCAAAGAAAAGTACAACTCAAAACATTCAAATAAACAAAAGGCTTCAATGATCGGGCAACGGAGCAGTGACTATGTTCGGAGTCTCTGGAACTTCAAACTGAATCTCTCCAGCATCGATCATATCTTGAATCTTATTCTTGAGAGGCCAGCAATTGTCTGTAGTATGCCCCGGGCTATCTGAATGATATGCACACCTATCGTTGGGATGATAGTTGGGAGCAGAAGTGTTCGGATTCCGAAGAGGAGCCCTTAAGGTGATCAGCCCTGTCTTCAACAGTTGTTGCAGTGCTTGGCCCAACGACATGTTGAGTTTGGTATACTGCCGTTTCTCTTTGCGCTGTTGCCCCTGTCCTTGTTGAGCAGGTCCGGGATTGGAAATCTGGATTGCCCCTGCCTCATGACGGCTCTTTTTACCGTGCACAGCATTGGATTCTTTCTTTCCATGATGAGGTTTTTTATCAGCAGGTACAGCCTCTTGAATTTTCCCAGACCGGATACCAGCTTCTATTCGCTCTCCAGTCAAGATGAGATCCGTGAATCCAGCAGACGAATTCCCAATTAGGTGGTTATAAAATGGACCAGACAAGGTCCCCAAGAACATGTCCACAAGTTCCCGATCAGTCAGAGGTGGTTGTACTCTTCCAGCAAGATCCCTCCATTTCTGCGCATATTCTTTAAAACCTTCACTTGATCCTAACGACATACCCTGGAGTTGGGTACGCGTAGGGGCAAGGTCGGCATTGTACTGGTACTGCTTATAGAAAGCAGTTGCCAACTCCTCCCAGTTACGAATTTTGGTCCCATCCAGCTGATAGAACCATTCGAGGTGAGTCCCTGACAGACTTTCCTGGAAGAAATGGATCCACAAGTTTTTGTCCACCGTGTATGGTTGGATCTTCCGAACATAGGACCTTAGATGCAGCTTGGGACAAGACGCCCCGTCATACTTAGAGAAGGATGGTGCTTTGAACTTATGGGGGATAACCACACCAGTTGACAAACCCAGATCTCCGAGATCCAGCCCAGGTACCTGTTGAACCTCCATAGCTTTCATTCTGTCCTCCAGTTGCTTATATCTGTCATCAGCAGGAGGGTACTGCTCTTCATCAAAATCTGTCTCGTTGTCGGAGACCACTGGACTGGGAACCTCTCTCTCATGATGACTGCTTTTTCCCACAGATGGGGTTGTCCTCTCAGTTTCAACTTGCGGTGTATTCCCAGATCTGCGTCTAGGGCTGAATAGAACAGTCCTCTTCTTTTTCTTGTCCTTCTTCAAAAGGAGAGCCTTCAGGTCTTGTTGCCCCTGGGTCAGATTCATAATCAGCTCTTGGAACTGGGCGTTCTGAGCCTGGAGGTCCTTGATAGTCTGCTCGGCTGATGGTTCAGGATTCATGACGAGCGGCTGAAATAAACAGCGGAGAAGGGTAAGCAACCTGTCAAGGGATACCTGCAATGCAATGAGATGTATGATATGCATGTAATGTTTTCAAGGACCTCGCGGGGTAAACAGAGAAACTTTGTTAGCATTTGGAACCGGTAGCTTGACTGAAGGCACTGCATATTGTTGAGAGTCCTTCATCAAGGGTCAAAGGCTCACCATATCCAGTGGGTCATAGCCCCTGACAACCTTGGCTAGAGGAAAATAAATCCTCTTTGCCCCTTGCTGGGATAGTTGTTCATCATGACCTGCATCACAAGCCCTTGAGACCCTTGAAATGGGTTAGGATGTATGCAGGGTGCATGCAATGGTATGATGTTGTGCTATGCATGGGGTAATGTGAGTAACTCTGTTATGAGTCCCGATTAAGGACTATAAACAGACCCTGCAAGGAATTCAGTATCCTGTTATGAGTCCCAATTAAGGACTATAAACAACACCTGCAAGAAATTTGATAAACCCTGTCATGAGTCCTAGTTAAGGACTATAAACAAGACCTGCAAGAAACTTAGTAAACCTGTCATGAGTCCCAATTAAGGACTATAAACAGAACCTGCAAGTGGTTAGTACACCCTATTATAAGTCCTAATTAAGGACTATGAACAAAACCTGCAAGAAATTTAGTGCACCCTGTCATGAGTCCTAGTTAAGGACTATAAACAGGACCTACAAGAAACAAGTGTCAGGTAACAAGTACGCAAGTAGGCAAGTACGAAGGCACACAAGTCACACAAAAGAGCCCTTAGGGTTTAGGCCAGCATGAGGTCTGGGTGTTACCCTCTTTCAGTTTGTTGGTTCATACCTGTCCTAATCAAAAGTAACCAGGTTCTTAGAGGATCCCAATATCATTGACTACCCTCAATCGGTCATAACTCCAGCATCGCAATCTTTTCTTGCGGCCAGAACCATCACGAGAGTTTAGCCTCAATGGGCGTAGCATACTGCTACTGTTCTAATGGCCAAGTTGTGTCATTTAAGGTTCTAAGGTCTGTTGGTGCTTAATGACTCCTTAGAAGACCCATATTCTCCCCGTTTCAACACGAGGGATATCGGTACAGACCAAGGCGCCACACCAACGTAGCCACTGCTTCACCCATGTCGGTATACGCCGGACAGGTCCCTCACAGCTTATGCTACCTAAACAGGGTATCCCCAGATCCGGGTTAGGATCTATGTAACTCCCATGCAACCCACAAATTTAAAGCAAGCAAAGAAAACAATTGAAAACACAGTTATGAACTAACCCTAAGGTACACCTCACTTTAAGTTTAATCCCCAGCAGAGTCGCCAGTTCTGTGATCGGTGGATCTGGAACTGACTGTTTAACGCTGGTTCGCGAAATGTCGCGGAAGCAAGAGTCGCCACCGTCTTTTATTTTCTCCAAATGGAAAGGACAAAAGCACAGAAAAATTCCTTATAAGAGATTGCTCTCGGTTCGGGAGGTAGGTTATAGAAAGGGAAGGTGTTAGCACCCTTTCTATCCATGGTTATCCATGGGCTCTTAGATACTTGCTCATTGTGTTTTCAAAAATGGTTTGTTTGCTTTTCAACTGTGGGTTTTAAAAAGTTTCTTTGAAAATTCCAGTTCGACTCTTGTATCAGTCCTCAAGAGTGTTTGAAAAATTGCTTTCGAAAGCTTTTTGAAAATGTGTTGGTGTGAAAAGTATTTGATTTGTTTTTGAAATTAGAGCAAGTATCCTTGAGAACCTACCTACCCTAAGGAATTCGTCTGTGTAGATGTCCTTAAAAGTAGTGCCATCCCACCATTGAGAGGTAGGTAGCACCACCGTTGGAGGTGTTCGGGTCAATTCGAAGGTTCGGGACATGGTGATCACCAGAGCAATGGGAAGACACCTTAGAAGCTACCCTCATGCCAGGTTCCCGGATCATGAGGACTTACTAAGACGTCCTCTACTCGACGATCACCTTTCGAGGCAAGGCAACAGTGAGGCGTACCCTAGGGGTGGTGTGTGATTTGTGTGTCAGATTCATTTATTTTGTCTTGTCATGTTATTGGTGTTCTACGCTTGATTTTAATTAGACATTCATTCTTTCATGCTTGGTTAACAGTTAAATATTTGCGGGAAAATAAATCTACGACTATTACAAATGGCGCGGGTCCACATCGCCAAAATTAAACCGGACCCGATTTAGCGGAAAAATAAATAATGCGAAGAAAATAAAGTGCGAAAAGTAAAGTTACAATGCTTCGGGGCAATTACATAATTATAATAAGCGATAATAAAATAAATGCGCAATTAAATGATTAATGACGGGCGTTGGACCCTTTTTGCAAATAATTAAAATTAATAAGGATTAGAAAATTAAAATTAAACGAGAATGATATTTTTTTGTGTTTTTTAGATTTAATGCAAAAGAAATTAATTAAATTAAAAGGCAAACCCTAATTCTAATATTTTTTTATTTATTATGAAAGAATCAAAATATGACCTAAATTAAACCTAATTCATTTGTACAATTTTTAATTTATGAAAATGAAATGATAAATAAATAATATTGTTATTAAAAAAAAGAAAAAATGTTAAAAGGAATAAAAAATAGCAATTAACCTAATTCTACATTTTTTTTGGATTTTTATTGAAAAAAGAATTAAAATTTAAATCTAATTAGACTAAATATTGACATATATTAATTTATGAAAAATAATTACAATAAAATAAATATTATATCTTTTGTGCTTTCCTGATTTTTTTTATAATGTTTTTAGATTTTTTGTAAAAAAATAATTAATTAAAACAAATAATTAAAATAAACAATCAATTAAAATAAATGAAATAACAAAAAGAAATCAAACCAGAGTGGGGGTGCTGTCCCCAATTTAGGAGGTTCAAATTTAATAGGCCTGGCCCAATAAGCTTACAGCGTGTTGACTTTCCTGGATCACATGTCAACGCTTTGACCTGGTACATGGTGCATCTTAAATTTTGGCCATGGATCTGAAGGAGATGGACACGTGTGGGGCTTGAGAGGGTAAGCATATGGTACATCTGGACGTTAGTGCTGCATAGAATCAAATATTGAAAAATAATATGGCAAATATGCAAGACCTGGGACTTGAACCCAGGTCTTTAAGGTCACAAGCGTATTCCCTTGCCAACTGAGCTGTTCAATTTTATTTAATATATAACATAACACAAATAATATAAAGGAAACATAATATTAATTGGTTAAACACGCGCGAAATTTAAACGGACCACTGGCTGATGGACACGTCTTCGTCTCCTTCCCATACCCTGTAACACAAACACTATGGGAACGGTTTTTGCAACGTGGTTTTAGGCAAGCAAAGGGAAAATAGCGACTAGCCCATATCCAAACATAAATTTATCGCGAGGCATGCGTTTTGTTCAGAGGAACACGCTGAGTGCAACCATGGTGGTTTCAATGGCCAATTTTATGGTATTGATAAAGCCCCAATTTCAAGAACCTGAAAACCTAGAAAACGCACATGGTGGATTCGTGTTTATGCCATAAAAATCCAATTAACTATGATGGTTAGTTCACAAACTTTATAAGAAACATGAATATACAAACAAAAATGCAAAAAGATGTCTAAATCATGCTATGCGATTTCAATATGTTCTTGATACGGTTTGAGGTCCAGGTACCAGTTCAAGGCGTGTGAGTTGTTGTTTTTGATTGAGAAAGATTCAGGAAGGTCCCAGGATGCTATTGAAACAAAAATCCAAGCTTGAATCGCCTTAGAACCTTGAATTCAGTATTGAGTTTTTTAGGCAATTTTCAAGTTTTGTATATGGCGTATGAGTGCAGCTTCTAATCTTGAGGCATTAGGTTTTTGGTTCTGAATATGTATGGAGCATTTTAGGTCAACAATTTTCAACAAAATCTTTTGCATTCAAGGATTAAAGATTTGATTTTTTTCCATTATACTTTCAATCTTTTTTCACATGGTTTTTGTGCAAATCATATCCAATTCAATCCAATTCTTCCCAATCAGCATGTGCACGAGTTATAGAGGCCAAATCATGCATAAAAAGATTTTTTCATGTTAGGTTTATATTTTTCATGAATTAAAATCATTTAAATGAATATAAATTAATATTAATTCAAATAAATAATTAAAAAATATGAGAATACTTCCCCTTGGGCCTAGTGGTCGTGCATAGGCTTGGCATGAAGAAATTTGGAAGAAGATTGGGCCCATTTGCATTTTTAGGCCTTTTGCATCAATGTTGACTTTCAAAAATTTCCAAAAATTTCCCAACTTCCACAAGGCATAACTTGGTCAATTTTTAAGCTTTTCACATGTTCTTGGACATTTTGGAAAGGTATTTGAGTCCTTTAACCAATGCCTTTGGTCCCATGTCATTTTGATTTACCAATCTCAAGTTATGGCCTTTGACTTAAAGTCACTTTTTGTTGACTTTTGAAAATGACCTATAATGTTGAAATTGATAACTTTTTGTGAGAGCATTTCTTGGACTTGGAACATGAAGATGAATTGTAGGAAATGTCCTTCTATTCAAAATGAGCTTTGGATGGAATTTTTCTGATAATCCATGTGAAAGTTATGCCCTGGTCAATTTCTATTGACTTTTTCAGCTGTCCAAATATAGCAACTTTTGCATCTTTGATGATTTCTGAGCCAAATTTTGAGAATCATGATCAAGCATTGATCAAATGATGTTTGTGGCTTCAAAATGATACATTGACCAAAAATTTGAACTTTTGACTGTCAAATGACCATTTTGCCCCTACAGTTGACTGTAGTGCAATCTAGGGTTTTGACTGTGCAATTTTGATCTGAATGCCTTGAAACTTGATATAAAGATACTTGACCATCTTTGTAAGCATATGAGACTTGATTGGGCCTTTGAAAACTTCCTTTCTTTGATCAGAACTCAAACCCTAGTTTTGACTGTCTAGGAGACAGTTGAGCTGCACAACCCTTGGGGCATTTTGTGACCTTGACTTTGACAATTCTTGCTGAATATGGGAGGGCAAATTTTGGGGTACAACAGACGGGCAAGGGTCATCGTATAGCCATGATTAGCAATGTTGTAAGATATCTTAGCATTTTCTTTAGGGACTAAAATCATTTTGAAAAGGCAACATGGATAGCGTTATCGAGGGACTATGATCTTGTATTTTGCTTGTTGTTGCTAAGATACCTCACATGCATAATATGGCCATTTTGTAAGGCAACAAAGTAGGTTTACCCTAAGGGTGTACGTGTGCAAGTGTATTGGTTTACATGCTTGATTTGTCTTTATTAGAGTTTGTTATTTGTTGGTTTTAATCTTTCCATACAAAACCCTAATTACTAGCATTTGTATATAAAGCATTTAAATTGCAGAAAATAAAAATACTAAGCTATTACATGATTTTGGGGAGGGGTGTACAAATTACAAATGGGGAATTGCAAGAAATTAAATCTAAATAATTATTACAACCATATTGAATTTGAACAAATGAACAAAATTGAATAAGTAAAAATGTAAGGAAGCAAATGCAAAAAAAAATGATTTTTGTTTGATTTTCATGAAAAGGGTTTTTGACTTAATTAATTAAAATAAAAATAATTAACTAAAAAATAATAAAATTAAGATTAAGTTAGTAAAATAAATTAATTTAAAGAAAATAAGTTTTTTAGGGTTTTTGTGAATTTAATTAAACTAGTAAATAAAAATAATTAAATAAAAGTCTTAAATTCTAAATTGATTTTAATTTACAAGAAAATAACAAAATAATAATAATTAATATTAAATTATCTAAGTATTTTAAATAAATTAAATTAAATTATTAAAGAAAATGTTTTTGTTCTTTTATTTTTATGAAAAAAATAAACTAAATAAATAGACATAATAATATAAATATTTTTTTGGATTTTTTTTGTTAATGAAAATAATAATAATAATATTAATATTAATAATAATGATATTAATAATAATATTAATAATAAAGAAAATATAAAATGAAAATGAAATAAAAAAAGAAAGGAAATAAAAATAACAAAGAAAAATAAATGGGCCAGAGGTGTAAACAACAAGGTAGGGGGTCAAAAAATAGCAAAAAAGGTTAAGCCCAAACAAATGGAGGCCCAGGCGCTGCAAGAGTAAAAAAAATGTGAGAAAATGTGAAAGAATACAAAGACAGCGCGCTGAGGTTCGAACCCATGACCTCTTGATTACCAGCACGCTTCCTTACCACTGGGGTGGCTATACATCCGTTAATATAACTGAAATGATAAATATATAAGGCAACACGAGTCCTGAACACACTTCATCTTCAACCTCCAGCCAAACTAACTGTAACTTCACCATTTCTCAACAAAAATGGAAGATGCAAACATGAAAGTTGCTCCATTTTTCCATACGAATCCAACCATATAAATATCATGAAATATAAATCAAAGATGAATGAGAATTTTTGAAAGTACCAAATTCTGACTTAATTATTTTTAGAGCTTCAATCCTAAAATTCTCCTAGCTCAATCAATATAAATGAAATCTATAGACATGTACAGCTTCAGGGCAATGATGTCTACATTTTATCTTCACTAATGCAAGCCTAACAATGTCTAAGTAATGAGATAGAAATTCAATAAAAATACCTCAAAATTGGAAATCATGAAATACAAATGAGCTTGATTCAAGGTGTTGTAATGATCAGGTTAGCTTCCTTGAGTCTCTAGGAAGCTAATGCAATGCTTAGCTTGAGTTGAGGGTGGCTGAAATGTCTTGGAGAAGTCAATGTGCAATGCTCTATTTTTGGTTATGGAGATTATGGTAAATGATGTTACAGTGATGAAACAGGGATAGGGATAGGCTACACTTAATGTAAGGAAGCTTTAGGAACAAAAAGGCCAAGAAATGCACGAGGGAAATATGAGTTTGGTGTTCAAGGTCAGAAACTGTGCAACAATGGAGTTTTTAGGAAATTTCTGATTTGAGAGAGTTTTGGTGTATTTCAGGGTGCTTCAGCTCGTGTTCTAGCTCATAAATAGTGCCTCTATTTATTAGCAACAAGTTTGGAAGCTTGTTGTTTATCAGAATTCAAAATCACAAGTTAAGCATAACATGTGATTTTTGAGAAATCCAAATTTCAAAGCTTTCTATACTTGCTAAGATAGAGTGGTTATGCTTTAAACGCACTTGCTTATGACTTTTTAGATGGAGTGTGATTAGAGGGAACAAGTTAGAGGCTCAAGAATTGACTTTGTGCATAAAGCTTTCTTTTCCAAAATGGAAGTGTTCACTTTGTGCCATTAATTTAAATATGGACTGGATAAAGCTTAAACCACTTGGATTAAAGCTCAAAAGTTTGTGTAATAAATTAATGATGGATAGATACACAAGTTATAAGGCCTTCAAATCAATATTATGCAGCCTATCATTGAAATTGCATTTTTGTTCATCATGAAAATGACCTATAATTTTAGTTTGAAACCCTAACCTCCTCTCTTTGATTCTCCTTGATCAAGAATGATCACAAGGATTTCTTGGACATTTTAGAAATCTCGTAATGTGCTCTACAACCCCTCTTTGAATCACTTTTGAAAATTCCCCTTGGAATTTTATGAAAAATTTCCATGAAGTTAGGTCAAAATCCTGCCTAAACTAGGGCAAAATTTTCACTAAGTGTTTAGTTTCAAGATCATGACTTCATGGATTAACAACTTGAGATCCAAGCATTTCTATGAGAAGTTGTGTAAAGAAGTATTAATGATCTCATGGGGGTCTACAACCCTCATGTTTAAAGCTTCTTTTGAATCATCTTGCATCATGGTGAAAAATTGGTTCAAAGTTGTGAAAAAACATGAAGTTTTCAACACTTAGAAAAATTTCTAAGTTTGGAAATTTTGACTTTTCAAAATGAAATCTTGACTTTTTGATTTCTTGATGAAAAAGTTTTATATTTTGACATGTTTTGATGAATTGTGATCTTTGACACTTGATTTTGACCAAAAAGTCAAAGTTTGACTTTTTAGTATATAGTTGACTTTTGATTAGTTGACTGAAAATCCACTATCAATCCAATTGGTCTTGAGAAATGTTTTGAGTCATGCCATTAGGTCAAAATGATGCAATTGAACTCTTGATATTATGCCTCAAACCAATTAACCACTTGCTAGGTCAAAAATCAGAAATTGCCTTTTATCAGTCAAAACCCTAATTTTAACCATTTTGCCCTTTTGATGATCTGATCAAATTTCTTGAGGAATTATGGTCCAAACTTGATAAAATGATACATATGAGTTTATAATGTTGATATGAATCAAAAATTATGAAGTTTGGCTGTAAATTGGCCACAGTTGACTTTTTCCCCAATACAACTCATTTTAGGTCAACTACTCAATTGACTGAGCAAAAATGTGATCCAAGACTTGAAACTTGACATGAGAAATATTGGGGGTCTGTAATGGTAAATGAAATTCATATGAGGAATTAAAAGTTCAAATATCCTTGTGCAATATCAAACCCTAATTTCAGTCATCAGTGCTTAAGGAGGTGTCTTGAGCTGATCAACCCTAGTGCAGTCTTGAACCAAAGGAGATCTTGTGAGAAAATATTTGATAAATAAGAGGGCAAATTTTGGGGTACAACAGCTGCCCCTGTTCAATCTTTTCAAACCTGAAGAGTTAGATTGGCGGATTTTCCATTCGTGACTTGAAGGTGGAAGATGATTGGACACTAGAGTGCCCAGAAATTTGCACTCTAAGATAAAATGGGAATGGGCTTATAGATGTCATTTGGAGAAATGATGGAGATTTTCCTTAGATGGGCTTGTAGATGCCATACAAAGGTGATTGTTGACAAAGACTGTACTAAGTCTGAACTTAATTTCAACTGGAAGAGAATCAAAATATATCTTTGGAGCGACTTATCTGAACCAGAAGAAGTCTTGTATGTTGTTTGACTGGGAAGAATCAGAATAAATCTTGGAGGGATTTATCTGAACCAGAAGTGTTATTTTTGGAAAGTATCAGGATAAACCGTTGAGGGGTTTAAACTGAACCAAAAGAAAAATTTTAATGTTATTTAACTGGAAAGAATCAGAGTAAATCTTTGAGTGATTTATCAGAACCAAAGAAAGTGCATGCGGGAAAGAATCAGAATAAATCGTTGAGAGACTTATCTGAACCCAAAAGGTTCCTTTGGAAAGTATCAGGATAAACCGTTAAGGGGTTTAAACTGAACCAAAAGAGGTCTTGAATATTCTCTAACAAGAAAGAATCAGAGTAAATCTTTGAGCGATTTATCTGAACCAGAGAAAGCGTCTACGGGAAAGAATCAGAATAAACCATTGAGAGATTTATCTGAACTGGTAGGGATCTGGAGAAGAATCAGAATAAATTGTTGAGAGATTTATCTGAACCAGAGAAGACAGATGCGGGAAAAGAATCAGAATAAATTGTTGAGATATTTAAACTGAACCGACAGGAGTCTAAAAGAAACATCTATTGTGTAGATGGTTGACTAATCCTTTCTTGGAATTTGATCTGTAATTGACTTGTTAAAAATTTGTTGATAATTTTCTGTTGATTGATCTTTCCTGAAAAAGATGAAAGGTTAGTTGTATGCAATGTCATGATGTATGAAATGCATTGTGTAATAATGTTCTCAAAATAAATGAGATTGTGTCGTATGTATTTGTGTTGTAAATGTTATGACGTATGGGAGTGATGTATGGACATGTTAATTTTTATGCCACAGTGTTGTTGGGGAAGATAAATCCTTGAGTACCGCTGGGTACAAAGGGTGTAGGTCTTTATGTTTTGAAGTTGCTGATGAGTTGATGAGCTTCCATTTGTTAGAGAAATAAACTCTGTTGTAAGGGAAACAACGTGTATCGCTTGTGAAATCCTGTTGGGGAATCCTGAGAAATTGGGAGGCTTTTACTGGGGAGTGATAACTGGAAGTTTTGTTCCGTCGGGGATGTGACAGATCCTGATATCATTAAGCTGCACACTATGGGGGATTTTATGGAATAGTCTAAAGATATTATCCTATTTCTTAAAGCCATTAGTGATTGTCTTTCTATTTTCTGTTCCTTTTTTATTCATTTGTAAACAGTAGTTACGTTCAAATGCATATGTTCAAAAATAAATCATTGGACGTTTTCGCAAACGAAGCACGGAAAAAGAAAAAAACAGATAGTTTTGTACTTTCAAAGGGATATCTTTGTATTAACTTGAATAAGTATTTTTTGTACAATGAGACAAACATCCTAGTAAGAGAATGTCGTCGTAGAAAAATGAAAATTTGATACAAAGAAAAGATAGTTATGTGAAATAATCCCATGGGGTTCCCATTCTGCTATAGCCTTCGTGTCTCTGAGCGTCTTGTCCACTTTCTGCTTTATTCGAAGTTGATTGGATTGATCAGAACCACTGATATTGTCAGTCGAAGCTAAAGGTTATTTGTAAGGTTATCAAACGGGACATGGTCATACGCTTTAATTCCCTAACTTTTTCCTGGACCGCCCTTTCAGGTTTCCAGTCCACCGGGATATTCTTTTTTTCCCAAGCCACCTTTTCAGGTTTTTAGCTTGCCGGGTGTACAATTTTTTTTTATTTTTTCCCTAATTTTTTCACGAACCTTTGTGGTTCGTTGGGATGCCCTTGTTTTGTCTAGGTGTGTCAACCTAGCGGGTCTCTTATGCGTAGTATCTTTTGACTATGTCCGCGTTCATAGGGTGCGGAAGGTCGTCGCCATCCATAGTGGTTAAGATCATTGCTCCACCAGAGAATATGCTTTTGATTACAAATGGTCCTTCGTATGTAGGAGTCCATTTTCCCCTGGGATCACCTTGTGGTAATATGATACGCTTGATTACCAAGTCACCAACCTGATATACCTGACATCTGACCTTTTTGTTAAAAGCTTTGATCATGCGTTTTTGGTACATCTGGCCGTGACAGACATCCGTAAGCCACTTCTCATCAATTAGGTTTAACTGGTCAAGTCGAGTTTGGATCCAATTGTCTTCACTCAGCCCCGCATCCTTTATGATTCTTAGAGAAGGTATTTGTACCTCAATTGGTAGAACAGCTTCCATGTCGTATACCAAGGAGAAGGGAGTTGCCCCTGTCGATGTGTGTGTCATGGTATGATAACTGTGGATAGCGAATGGTAGCATCTCATGCTAGTCCTTGTAGGTTACTGTCATTTTTTGTATGATCGTTTTGATATTTTTATTTGCAGCTTAGACAGCGCCATTCATCTTTAGCCGGTAAGGGGAAGAAATATGGTGCTGGATCTTGAATTGCGTACATAGTGCGGTGATCATAGTATTGTTGAGATTCGTACCATTCTCTGTGATGATTCTCTCTGGGATATCGTACCGACAGATGAGATTCTGTTTGATGAAAAGGGCCACAACATTCTTGGTAACGGAAGCGAAAGAAGCTGCCTTAACCCACTTCATGAAATAGTCAATGGCCACCAAGATGAAGCGGTGTCCATTATAAGCTGTAGGTTTGATTTCTCCAATCATATTGATGCCCCACATCGCGAATGGCCAGGGAGCAGTCAGGACATTTAGAGGAACTGGAGGTACATGCACTTTGTCAGCATAGATCTGACACTTATGATAGGTTCGTGAATGCTGATAGCAATCTACTTCCATGGTAGACCAGTAATACCCTGCCCGTAGGATCTTCTTAGCCATCGAATATCCACTGGAATGAGTACCAAAAGTGCCTTCATGTAGATCAGCCATGATCGTTTCTGCCTCAACCTTTTCTATGCAACAGAGAAAAATAGAGTCATGGTTGCGTTTGTAGAGAATGCCATTACTGATGAAGAACTTAGTAGAGAATCTCCTCAAGAACTTCTTATCATTGACTGAAGTTCCTCCCAGATACTCTTGAGCCTCGAGATACCTCTTAACTTCATGGAACCAAGGTTGGTCCACTACCTCTTCAGTATCTATCTCGTGACAGTAAGCTGGTTCATCCATTCGTTCAATGGTGATCTGGGGAGCCTCGTTACCCCACTTGAGTTTAAACATGGATGACATTGTGGCTAGCGCGTCTGCTAGCTGATTTTCCTCTCGTGGAAAATGCTCAAAGGTAATTTCCTCGAAATGTGGGATTAATGTTAACACATGTTCTTTATAGGGGATGAGGTTAGGGTGCTTCGTATCCCATTATCCTTTGATCTGACTGATGACCAAGGCTGAATCTCCAAATACACTTAAGGACTTGATTCCCAAATCTATGGCAGCTTTGAGACCAAAAATACACGCTTCATATTCTGCCATGTTATTTGTACAATTGAAGCAAAGTCTTGCGATAAAAGGAGTATGACATCCTTCAGGGGATATAATTACAGTTCATATGCCATTGTCGAGTGTGTTAGACGCCCCATCAAAAACCAGGGTCCATCGGGATCCTTGTTCAGGTCCGTCATATGGTCTGAATTCTTCACAGTTGTTCACCATCAGGATGTCTTCATCTGGGAATTCAAATTTCATGGACTGGTAGTCATCCACAGCTTGATGAGAAAGGTGATCGGCTAGTATACTTCCCTTTATTTCTTTTTGGGTAGTATACTGAATGTCATATTTAATCAGGATCATCTGCCATCTTGCTATTCTCCCAGAGAGGGCAGGATTCTCGAATATGTATTTAATTGGATCCATCTTGGATATCAATAAGGTAGTATGGGTCGGCATTTACCGTCTTAGCCGGTGAGCATCCCATGCCAGAGCGCAGCAAGTTTTCTCGAGCAGTGAATATCTTGTTTCACAGTCGGTAAACTTTTTGCTCAAGTAGTAAATAACATGCTCTTTTCGGCCAGACTCGTCATGCTGCCCCAGCACACACCCCATTGAATTTTCTAAAACAGTTAGATACATGATCAAGGGTCTTCCTTCGATTGACGGCATCAAAATAGGAGGCTCTTGTAGGTACTCTTTGATCTTGTCGGAGGCAAATTGGCATTCATTATTCCATTTGACTAGTTGATCTTTCTTCAGTAATTTGAAGATTGGTTCACAAGTAGGTGTTAAGTGAGAAATGAATCTGGCAATGTAGTTTATTCGTCCCAAGAATCCTCTGACTTCCTTATCAGTATGAGGAGCAGGCATTTCTTGTATTGCTTTCACCTTGGCAGGATCTACTTCGATACCTTTACCGCTAACGACGAAGCCTGGAAGTTTACCGGACCTTACCCCAAATGTGCATTTATTCGAGTTCAACCTCAGCTTGTATTTCTTTATCCTCTCAAACAGTGTCTATAAATGGTCAAGATGTTCCTCTTTAGTTTGAGATATGGCTATCATGTCGTCCACAAAGACCTCTATTTTGTGATGTATCATGTCACAAAATAGAGCTACCATGGCACGCTGATAGGTTTCCCCAGCGTTCTTCAACCCATATGGCATAACCTTGTAACAGAATGTGCCCCACTGTTTGACGAAGGTCGTTTTTTCCATGTCCTCAGGTGCCATTTTGATCTGGTTGTAGCCTGAGAAACCATCCATGAACGAGAACACTTTATGTTGTGCGGTATTGTCAACCAGAATATCAATGTGGGGAAGTGGAAAATCATCCTTAGGGCTTGCCCTATTCAAATCTCTATAGTCCACACACATACGTACTTTTCCGTCCTTTTTAGGCACTGGAATAACATTGGCGACCCATTATGGGTAGGAGGTGACGGATAAGAATCCGGTGTTGAATTTTTTCATGACTTCAGCCTTGATTTATTTTTGACATGTCTGGCCGCATGCGACGGGCTTTCTGTTTTACCGGAGGGCAGTCTTCTTTTGTCAGTAGATGATGGACCATGATATCAGCATCAAGTCCTGGCATGTCTTCGTACGACCAGGCAAAGACCTCAACATAGTCATGTAGCAATTGAATTAAGCGCTTCTTGACACTAGATTCCACATTGGCACCCACCTTGACCTCTTTCTTGTCCTCTTCGGTACCTAGGTTATTGTGTCCACTGGTTCTTCGTGGGGCTGTATGGTCCTTTCTTCTTTTTGTAGTAACCTGGCTAGTTCCCTTGGAACTTCATAATCTTCCTCACCTTCGTCTTCGGCTTGGTAGATTAGATTTTCAGAGTCACAAAAGGCCATAGCAGAATCCTTACCCATGGGATCCCGAATGGATGTAGATCTACATTTTGAATGTGAATGTGTGTAAGAGTATAGCTATCTTTGAAATAAATAAAAATGTAGAAAAAGAAAGACAAAGAGCACAAAGTTTGTATGCAAAAACGTCCATGATTCATTGATGAGATATGAAAATGAGGTAACAACCCTTACAAATGGATCGCTGTGCCTTGGGTAAGACACAAGGTTTTAAAAGTCTAAATTGTTTAATTATTACAAGTCCGAAAAAAATTTAAAGACAATTACTGTTGGATAAAAGTAATTGGGACAAAATATTTAGCTTCCCAGTTGCTGAGTCCTCCGTTGATGGTTGGGAAAATCCAGTCTTCTAGGTCACAATTGTCATCATCATCATCCTCCACTGCATTGACTATGTGGTTGTTGATCTTCAAAGGTGGTCCCCCGGCACAAGCATGGCGTACAGCTTTTTGGGCCCCTGAAGTGAAGCCGAAACCAAATTTGTCATATTTGTAAGGGATATCCGGGAGTTGGCCCTAAATAGTACACCCACCTTCTTCGATCTCGGCCCTGACATCTTTCAGAGAAGACATCTTTAGCAGAGGTCTTGTAATCTTCGGGACTTAGGAAATAGTCTTGGTTACTGCCACGGTTTATGGGACTTCCTCGAAATTCTGAAACGGAGTTTCAATGAATTCACCATCCAATTCCACGTATCTGAAGGAGTTCAAGTGACTGACCATATATTCCTCTTCTCCATGGACAATAATGATTTTCCCCTTGGTTGGGTATTTCAGCACTTGATGTAATGTAGAAGTCATGGCACCAGCATTGTGAATTCATGGTCAGCCCAATAAGCAGGAATATGAAGGGCGAATGTCCATCACGTAAAAGTTGAATCAAAGGTTTGAGTTCCAACTTTTATGGGGATGTCCACCTCCTCATGCATCATTCTCTTTGAATCGTCGAAGGCCCTTACCACTATGTTGCTGGGTTTTAAGGTCAAACATTCACAGTCAAGTCTATCAAGAGCTTTCTTAGGCAGCACGTTCAAAGACGAACTGGTATCAACCAATACATGGGCCAAAGTTGTGCCCCGACATTCGACGGAGACATGCAATGCCTCGTTGTGCTTCCTCCTTCTAGGTGTCAAGTCAGCATCAGAAAATCCTAAACCATTGTCAGCGGTTAAACTGGCCATACAGTATTGGAACTGATCAGCAGAGGTTTCTTGTGGTATATGGGAAGTTTTAAGAAATTTCACCAAGGCCTTCGCATGAGCCTTGGAGCACAACAATAAAGCCAGCATGGAAATCTTTGACGGAGTCTGCCCTAGCTGTTTGACTACGTTGTAGTCACTTCTCTTTATAATTTTCAGAATTTCTTCCATCTCCTTTTGGGAGGTGTTGTACCCCAAAATTTGCCCTCGCATTTTACCACAAGAAATCTCAGCTTCAGGCGTTTCCATGATCTTTCTAACTGGCTCAAGAATCGGTCAAACAGACTTTTCTCGTCAGTCAGGACACAATTAGGGTTTTACTGATTTTCAGGGCTCCGGAATGTTTCACACAAGTTGGCTTAGGGTTTTGGTTGACTTTGACTTAATTTTGATCAGGCGAACGTTATTTGGCATTTAATCGGGAATTAAGGTTTTTGTGGGCATATTCTCAGAAGGATTTAAATTCCACAACATTTTGCAAGTTATTCCGAGATTCGGGTTGATTTCGCATTGTTTTGATTTAATCAGTAAAAGAGACAGTTGGTTTGAATTCACGTTGGTTTGTTTGAGCCAGTCAAAAGAAATATGCAGTATTGGATTTACAGTGCTTGGTAAGAAATCAGTAAGAAAGGAATGCGTTTGATCAGTTATTGCGTTTGACTGTGCGTTGTTTTAGATGATGGAGGCGCCAAGTTCATTTATTTTGATCAACGAAGAATCAATGTTTAGTTGATTATTTATTATTCTAAGAATTAAATATCTGGAATTTAATTTTCATTTGTTTTAATTTAAGGAACTATAAATAATAAGTAAATAATTGAGAAGGGATAAAAAGAATTAAATGGATCAATAGAATTTTTATTTCATATTTAAACATTTGTTACAATTATTATTTAGATACAAGTATGCATTTACGAAGTATTTAAAATAATAATAGTTTACAATGATTAAATTGAAATTAAAACTATCCTATTTTTCTAAATATTTTCTAAGTCCCTAATTCTTCATTCTTCACTTTGTTCCCCTCCATTCAATTATTCATCTGCAAAAAGAAAAGGAGAAAAGTCAGTGACTGATAAATAAATAAAGACAGATAAAAGAGAGTCATCATTAAGGGCCACTGATGGGGATCAGTTAACCCTCTCTGCAAATCACGGGATTGCTCCCGGTTCACAAAGAGGGACGAGTTTTATTTGCTAATCATGAATGCAAAAATGCAAAGTGTCAAAATGCATAAGTTCAAAATCTCAAACTGCACAGTTCAAACCAAACTGAAAAATCAAAATCCCTACTTTCTGTCAAAATCCAAAAGGTACAAGTTACTGCACAAAGATATCAAAGAAGATAAAAAAGTACAACTTTCTGCCCAAAATATAAAGCATACTGTCACAAAGATATCAAGCTGGCCAAAGAAGATATGCAGAGAAAATGGGATATGCAAGCAACTACACTTTCATCATTTCCCCATGTGACCCTTTCAGAAAAAAGGTACAGCACAAACATATTAAATATCTAGCTGTACTGAGAGAGAGAAAAAGAAGAGATAAGGAGCAGGTTTTTAGGCTTTAGGCAGGCATAGATAGAAAGAAAACATATAAAACAAAAGATGAGCACAATGGATAAAGAGAGCCTGCTAAACCTGTCAAGCAAGACAGAACAAAATATGCCTTAAAGCATGACCTGATATCCTGTCAACAGAAGAGCCAGACCATGATGCAAAAGACAGCAGAACTAGCACCAAGGTAAAGAAAAGATACAAACTGATATAAAAAACCTACTACTGCATTTTTTCAACCTAAGCCTTAAGACTTCAAAAAACCTCCAAACCAATAACCTGCCTTAAACCTGCATTGGCTAAAACCTGCTAAGCCCTCTAACCTGTTAAGGCAAAAAACCAGCAATAACCTGCAATGTCCTAAAAACTTTACAACTCTGCCTGAAGCCAAAAAGCCTCATCCTGCCTGAAGCCTTGAAACAAGCCTAACAAAATAACCAGGTGAAGCCTCAAAGCCTCCTCCTGTCTAAACCTGAAACCTGCATATGCCAAACCTGCTGAAGCACACCACCCTACTGTCAAGCCACTAAACAGCCAAAACATATACCAGTCACAAGCATAAACCTACTGTCAAAAACAACAGAACAAACATAAATCCAAGTCCTTCCAACCTAAACCAACACAAATTTACCCAGGCAACCTGTATACCCTGTGTACACCAGCACCATCCAAATAAAAAATATCATTGAGCAAAATAACCAGTCAAAACCTCCATCCCTCAGAACACTCATCATTGGGCAATAAAAGAATCTAGTCAAAATAGCATTTCAACGGTAGCATTCAGAAGCACCAAGCATTCAGTTCATAGCCAACAGAAGTGTTTCAACAGGCAAATCAACAGAGGCAACATCAAAGCATACTAATCTCCAAACCTACGAGCCCTCAGAAAGATATCCTCACAGGGCAATCAAAATAAGCAACCTAAGCAAGCGTACAACCAATACGTTCAAGACAACAAGCACCAGAGGCGAAGAAGAGAGAAAATCAAAGGCAAATCGTTCAAAAGCGTGCAGAAGCATCAAAGACAATAAGCATACAGTGGCAAAGAAGAAGAAGAAGAAAGAAGCGAATTCAAAAAAAGGGTTTTCAGTTCAGTCCATCATGCAACCCTAAAAATGGTAACAAGATAAAAGATACCAGGAAGCTCAAAGAGCAAGCATCACGTTTCCTCCGCTCGTCAGGCCTCCTGAGCACTTCCATTTTCGTCCTCCCCTCTATCAAGGTAGTTCTCGTTTTCTCCTTTCCTTTCATACCTCACACAAGACAAGCAAAAACGCATTAATCAATAAAACATAGAATCGGATTCAACAAATCAAAGAACCTTAACATGCAAATCTAAAATGTTTAACGAGTTTGAGACATGTCGTTACCTTATTTCACCGTTGCCTGAGCGAACGTGGAGGGGAGGACGAGGTAGTGCTGGTGGCTAGACGGAAGAGTGGGTTCAGAAATGCGTAAACGAAGAAGACGAGTGAAAACTCAAACGAACGCCGCCGCTGTCCCAAAACCTAAGCGCATGACCAACTGAGTACCAAAACAATAAACCCTAAAAAACCAACGCTTGCACTGTGGGCCTTGCCCGTTTCTGAGTACCCAAGGCCCATTTTAAAAAGTTTTAAACCCTTTTCTTTTATAAAACAAACATTATTCTTATTAATTAATTAATTTAACCCTTTTTAAATAAGTGTTTTATTAATAACTTAATACTAACTTTTCTCTATAACATTTTTAAAATACTTTTTTCTCTAACTTAATTTTTACAACAATACTTTAATAATAAAAATACATTTTTATTGCACCATATAATAAATATTGAAAATACTTTTCATTTAATTCGTTTATAATAAATAAAAATACTTTTTTTCTACTTTGTTTCTTGATATTTATTTAAATATACTCTTTTATAATAAATAAAGATACATTCTGATACATAATGTAATTGAAAACATTTTCTTTTCATTAAAACTTTCTTTTTATACATAATTTAATTAGAACTTAAACATTCAATTAAAACATTTTCTTTTGTGCATATTAAAAAAAAAAGATCACTAATTAATTAAATAAACATTTAATTTAAGATTAAAACAATACTTAATACATGTTCAATTTCACATTCCGCACCTGTAAATAATTACATACGCATATACTTGTACACTTACACAACACATTTATATTGCTCCTATACACATTTGTTTATCTTATGCATTGATATCCGTCATTTACATTTGATCGCAAATTCGATTTGGTTGTAACTTATTGGATACTATAAGTCTCATCCCCATTCGTGAATATTGTACCCCCACTCCCGGATACTTACTTTGTAATAGCGTAGACTTTACATTTCCGCAATTTACTGCTTTCAATTATACCATGGTTAGACCTAGGATTGCATGTACATAAAATCAAACGCTAGATAATCTAACACAAGACAAATACATGAAATCAATACACAATCACACTTGCACCCTCTAGGGTAATCCCACATGTTGCCTTCCAAAATGGGCCATGCTTGCACGCCGAGTATCTTTGACAAAACAAATTCAAATGATCATAGTCCCTTCAAAGCAAATTGTCAAAGACACTTGGCACCATTGCATTCATGGTCCATACGATGACCCGCGCCCGTCCCGAATAAACATCCTAAACGCAAGATTTCCCACCAAATTCAATGGTGGAACAAAATTGTTAAAAAGGGGTTAAAACATAACAAAAACCTTTGAGTACAATAGGGTAGACAAAACTCTTAGTTACTTGAGATCAACTTGCAAAAACACTTGCCTTCTTTTCAAAAACCACACATCACTACACTTTCAAAACAACTTTCAAAAACAAATGAAAACCTTTTCAAAAGACATGCACCTTTGTATACATCCCCACATGGATCATTACAAAGGTTGCCACCACAATGGCTTCTTTTCAAAACATTTTTCAAACCCATACACACACAAGCACCATTTCAAACAATTGAAAATAAAAGGCAAGTGATCTAAGCAAGTAACTAAGAGCCCATGGATAACCATGGATAGAAAGGGTGCTAATACCTTCCCTTTCTATAATCTACTCCCCGAACCCAAGAAAACATCTCAAAAGGTTTTTGCTGTGCTTTTTAAACCTTTCCTTAGGATAAAATAAAAAGTCGGTGGCGACTCTTGCTCAACCGAAACATTTGCGAATAAAAAAAACGCAAACCTCAAGTCAGTTCTCCCACCGTATCACAGAACTGGCGACTCTGCTGGGGAAGATTTTTAAAGTGGGGTTACCTTAGGGTTTAGATCACCTTTATTTTCAATTGATTGCTTTGTTTGCTTTTACATTTGTGGGCTTTGTATCGGAGTTTCATAGATCCTAACCCGGATCTGGGGAATACCCTTTTAGGTAGCATAATCTGTGAGGGACTTGTCCGGCGTATACCGACATGGGTGAAGCAGTGGCTACGTTGGTGTGGCGCCTTGGTCTGTACCGATATCCCTCGTGTTGAAACGGGGAGAATATGGGTCTTCCAAGGAGTCATTAAGCACCAACCGACCTTAGAACCCTAAATTGACCCAACTTGGCCATTAGAACAGTAGCAGTATGCTACGCTCATTGAGGCTAAACTCTCGCGATGGTTCCGGCCGCGAGAAAAGATTGCGATGCTGGAGTTATGACCGATTGAGGGTAGCCAATGATTTGAGATCCTCTAGAACCCGGTTACTTTTGATAGGACAGGTTTTAACCAACAAACTGAAAGAGGGTAGTACCTGAACCTCATGCAAGCCTAAACCTAAGGACTTGTTTGCTTTGTGTGAATATGTTTGCCTGTATATACACTCACTTGCTTGTGCATACATGTACATAACATCATAACATCATACCATAGCATTTTCAATAACCATTTCAAGGATCTCGAGGGTTCTTTTGATGCAAGGTTACGTTGAACCAGACATCTACCAAGGGGCAAGAGGTTTTCTCCTCTAAACCAAGTTCTCCAGTCAAAAGATCAAGAACAACAACTTGAATCAGTGGCTGTGACCCACTTGACATGGTGAGCTTGATTCTCGTGGAAAGACATCCACCGATACAAAGCTCTCCAATCAAAGTTCAAGAACAACAACTTGAATCAGTGGCTATGACCCACTTGACATGGTGAGCTTGATTCTCGTGGAAAGACATCCACCGATACAAAGCTCTCCAATCAAAGTTCAAGAACAACAACTTGAATCAGTGGCTATGACCCACTCGACATGGTGAGCTTGATTCTCGTGGAGGGACGTCCATCGGTGCAGAGATCTCCAATCCAAGAGCAAAGTTCAACCTCTAACATTTTCTTGTGTTTACCCTAAGAGATCCTTGAAAGCATGCATCCACATATCATGCATTGCATTTTGACAGTCTTTCCTTTTTCAGGTTCCCTTACTCTCCTGCTGTTTATTTCAGCAAGAGATGGCTCTAGAAAGGTCTGTCAAAGACATCCAAGACCAGACTTCTCAGCTGCAGGAGATGTTCCTGAACTTGTCTCTGGGGCAAGAAGAGATGAAAGCTCTCCTCACAAAGGGCTTGGAAAATTCCAACAATGCCAGGAGTGACCAGCTTGCGGAGCTGCAGTTTGATCTGACAACCTTGAGGACCCAAGTAATGGGACAGTTGGTGGGCCAGATGGCTCTCATCCAAGACCTATCCCAAAGACAAGAGGAACTCAGAGTTCTTGTCCGCCAACTGCTTCCAAATAAACAACTGGGGCAAACAGCTGAGGTCGAAGAGCAAGTCACCGCTCGGCCTCCATCCACTCAAGAAGATAAGGGGAAAGCTTCTTTGCTTGCTTCAGGGTCACAAGCCCATCAACAACCTCGCCAGCGTCAACGGGGCAATCGGCGTAAGCAAGAAACGTCGGGAAGACAGTTCACGGAGACTGAAATACCATCATTCTTCATACTGAGGCGTCTGTTGGAGGTCAACTTGCTTACCGTAAAGGACCCTCCTCAGAAGCTCAATACCTCCTCTCCTAACTATCATCCCGACGCATTCTGTGTTTACCACTCCTACAGCCCAGGACACGACACCAACGACTGTTGGGCCTTGAAGAACAAGATTCAAGATCTGATCGACATTGGGGTGCTGGAACTCATGCCAGACGGCGAGATGAAAATCTTCCGTTAAAAGGTTCTCCACCTGAAGTGACGAAGCTCGAGCTGAAAGACTTTTGCTTCTTTTTGAATTTTCAAAGTTGTAATTCCTTTTGCTGTCAAACAATTATCTGTTGATGTTAAACTCTGTTTTCATTAATGCATTGCATATGTTTGTCTTGAATTCATCCATTCGTTTCACTACTCTTATGCTTTTCTTTATGATATTTGACTCTTGATAAAAAGATATAAGCCTTTAGAGGGAGGATGACGAAACAATACCATGATCTTATACAATACGTTTTTGAACAGACCTTGCTGATGATGTACAGGCATTTCTTTCAATTCCCAAACACTGGAGTTATAAGGAAGTTAATCCCTAGTCAACCCCTTCGAGCCAAAGAAGCAGGTGTTTTCTGTTCTAAACAATCAAAACCTTTGATATAAACCTGGGGCAGGGTAGTATCTCAGTTAATTCAAAAGAAAATGCGCATTGAAGTTGCAAATTCTCAGTTCATAATACAACGAACGATGTCAAAAAAAGAAAGCATTCCTTTGGAATCAAAAGACAGGGGTGGTTCCCTATCACATGGACAGTCAATCTCTCAAAAGCGAAAAGCCCACAAAGCCAAAACCTATAAAGGAGGCTTAAGAAAGCTGGGGCATCCCGCTGACGGTAATCCCGGAAAATGGGAACAGTCAGGCAAAAGTTAGGGATAACAAATCAAAATCAAAATAGTGAGGTCATTACAAAATCCTCAGCAACACGAAAAATGCTGAAAAAGAAAAAAAGGAGATGATGACTGTCTCCCCCAAATTCAACTGGTGAACCATCGCCCAAAAGTCGTTCAAAACTCAAAACAGAGTGTGACACACAATTAACTGAGCTTAGGTTGAAGGACATCACGAAGAGCGGGTGGGTACAAACATACTTTGAGCCTTTATCCTTTGTTTCTTAAACTGTGAACCAGGCCACGTTACAACCCTTCGAAAGTCCTAATTGAAGCATGGGTTAGTTCGAAAGCATACTGTTACAAAAGGTATCCTGACTCCTGTAAGGCTTTACTCTAAATCTTGTGTTGATCTGTCTTATGAAAAGTTTTCTGCTAAAAATGCATTTTTCAAAACTTCGAGACAAACATAAACTTTGCATTACTTGAATATCATTGTCTGCAGTTGGCTTTTTGTTTGACAGCGAAGAAATTCATACAGCGAATGTTCGGAGGAACGAAAACTCTCTCAGTAAGTAAAAATCACTTCAAGAGGATAACACTTCCATTACAAACCTCCTATCAACAAGGGGCATGACATGTCGCAATTTAATTAACCTGGGGCAGTCCAGTCAAGGTCCAACAGCTCTTTCAAAGTTCAGTTAACCTGGGGTAGTCCAGTCAAGGTCCAACAGATCTTTCAAAGTTCAGTTAACCTGGGGCAGTCCAGTCAAGATTTCAAGAAATCTCTCAATATGTAGAGTAATCTGATTCAAGATTCCTTCACCACCACTTGGGGCATTCGAATGTCAAAAGTGTTCAACAAATCAACTATTACATTTCCAGACTCGATTCCTGTATCTAGCCAGGGCACGTCTGAAGAGTTTGAAGATTCGATTCCTGTATCCAGCCAGGGCATGTCTATCAACTATCACAATTCCAGATTCGACTCCTGTATCTAGCCAGGGCATATCTGTTGACCATATTTCTAGACTTGATTCCTATATCTAGCCAGGGCACGTCTGAAGAGTTTGAAGATTCGATTCATGTATCCAGCCAGGGCATGTCTATCAACTATCACAATTCCAGATTCGACTCCTGTATCCAGCCAGGGCATATCTGTTGACCACATTTCCAGACTCGATTCCTGTATCTAGTCAGGGCACGTCTGAAGAGTTTGAAGATTCGATTCCTATATCCAGCCAGGGCATATCTATCAACTATCACAATTCCAGATTCGATTCCTGTATCCAGCCAGGGCATATCTGTTGACCACATTTCTAGACTCGATTCCGGTATCTAGCCAGGGCACGTCTGAAGAGTTTGAAGATTCGATTCCTGTATCCAGTCAGGGCATATCTGTTGACGACTATTTCCAGACTCGACTCCTGTATCCAGCCAGGATACGTCTGAAGAGTTCCAGATCAACACCCGTAACAAGCCAGGAAAACATCTGTGGACGACCAATTGTAGACCAACACCTGTAACAAGCCAGGAATTTATCTACATCACCACTTGGGGCATTCGAATGTCAAAAGTGTTCAAAAACCCGATGCAGTTTTACACGGACTCATCGTCAGGATATCCTACACAGATCTCCTCAAAACAGGAAGACCCCAGTAGTTTGGCATGCAACCCAAGCTTCTGATTCTCCCAACAGTGGTCCTAAGACCTCTCATTTTCAACAATTGAAGACTCTTGCCCTCCACAGCAGCAGCCAAGGATTTATTTTCCCCGGCAGCAATCAAGATGCTTTTATCTTCAGCCATCTCAGATTCATTTATCCTCAGCAAGATAGTTCATCATCTTACATGCGTATTCATTAATGTCACATACATTGCATCATGCATCATAACATTGCATACAACTAACCCTTTGCCTTTTCAGGTAAGATCAGTCGACAGACACAGATCATCCTCCGAGATTCATCCAGAATTAGTTCAGATGTGACCCGGACACGGCAACATTCTGATGCTTATTCCAGATTCATCCAAATGCAGCTTTACACAAGCTCATATCAGGAAACCCTACACCGGTTCCTCTTCAAGACATCTGAAAATAGTTTACAGATTCTTCCCAACAACGGATGTCAATCTACCAACTTGTTCAGGTTCAATTTTTGAAAACAGTTTACGGACGCGTCCCAACAACGGATGCTGCTCTATTGCTTATTCAACTTCAAGACTTCTGAAAACAGTTCACGGGTTCTCCAAGTAACGGATGTTAACCTATTACTTGTTCAGATTCTTCTCAAGACGTCTGAAAACAGTTTACGGATTCTTCCCAACAACGGATGTTAATCTACCAACTTGTTCAGATTCTTCTCAACTTTTAAAAATAGTTTACGGACGCTTCCCAACAACGGATGCTGATCTATTGCTTATTCAATCTCAACTCCTGAAAATAGTTTATAGATTCTCCAGACGTGGATGTCAATCTATTACTCATTCGGACCCCCGATTCAGAGATGTTCCAAAACATGGATGCCTTTCTGACACTCGTCCACTCACCATTGACATACAGTTCAACATTTCCAAATGGCATCTTTAAGCCCATCCTCCTACCAGCAGTCACCCAATGGCATCTTTAAGCCCATCCTCCTACCAGCAGTCACCCGATGGCATCTTTAAGCCCATTCTCAGATGGCATCTCTAAGCCCATCCCCCGACAAGACTCTATCGTACCAGGTGGCATCTTTAAGCCCATCACCAAATGGCATCTGTAAGCCCATTCACCTCTACCATCACATCGCCGAGTGCAAATTTTTTGGGCACTTTAGTGTCCAATCTTCTTTTACCTTCAAGTCGCGAAAGGCAAACTTTCCAATCTAACTCTTCAGGTCCAAGAAGATTGAACAGGGGCAACTGTTGTACCCCAAAATTTGCCCTCGCATTTTACCACAAGAAATCTCAGCTTCAGGCGTTTCCATGATCTTTCAAACTGGCTCAAGAATCGGTCAAACAGACTTTTCTCGTCAGTCAGGACACAATTAGGGTTTTACTGATTTTCAGGGCTCCGGAATGTTTCACACAAGTTGGCTTAGGGTTTTGGTTGACTTTGACTTAATTTTGATCAGGCGAACGTTATTTGGCATTTAATCGGGAATTAAGGTTTTTGTGGGCATATTCTCAGAAGGATTTAAATTCCACAACATTTTGCAAGTTATTCCGAGATTCGGGTTGATTTCGCATTGTTTTGATTTAATCAGTAAAAGAGACAGTTGGTTTGAATTCACGTTGGTTTGTTTGAGCCAGTCAAAAGAAATATGCAGTATTGGATTTACAGTGCTTGGTAAGAAATCAGTAAGAAAGGAATGCGTCTGATCAGTTATTGCGTTTGACTGTGCGTTGTTTTAGATGATGGAGGCGACAAGTTCATTTATTTTGATCAACGAAGAATCAATGTTTAGTTGATTATTTATTATTCTAAGAATTAAATATCTGGAATTTAATTTTCATTTGTTTTAATTTAAGGAACAATAAATAATAAGTAAATAATTGAGAAGGGATAAAAAGAATTAAATGGATCAATAGAATTTTTATTTCATATTTAAACATTTGTTACAATTATTATTTAGATACAAGTATGCATTTACGAAGTATTTAAAATAATAATAGTTTACAATGATTAAATTGAAATTAAAACTATCCTATTTTTCTAAATATTTTCTAAGTCCCTAATTCTTCATTCTTCACTTTGTTCCCCTCCATTCAATTATTCATCTGCAAAAAGAAAAGGAGAAAAGTCAGTGACTGATAAATAAATAAAGACAGATAAAAGAGAGTCATCATTAAGGGCCACTGATGGGGATCAGTTAACCCTCTCTGCAAATCACGGGATTGCTCCCGGTTCACAAAGAGGGACGAGTTTTATTTGCTAATCATGAATGCAAAAATGCAAAGTGTCAAAATGCATAAGTTCAAAATCTCAAACTGCACAGTTCAAACCAAACTGAAAAATCAAAATCCCTACTTTCTGTCAAAATCCAAAAGGTACAAGTTACTGCACAAAGATATCAAAGAAGATAAAAAAGTACAACTTTCTGCCCAAAATATAAAGCATACTGTCACAAAGATATCAAGCTGGCCAAAGAAGATATGCAGAGAAAATGGGATATGCAAGCAACTACACTTTCATCATTTCCCCATGTGATCCTTTCAGAAAAAAGGTACAGCACAAACATATTAAATATCTAGTTGTACTGAGAGAGAGAAAAAGAAGAGATAAGGAGCAGGTTTTTAGGCTTTAGGCAGGCATAGATAGAAAGAAAACATATAAAACAAAAGATGAGCACAATGGATAAAGAGAGCCTGCTGAACCTGTCAAGCAAGACAGAACAAAATATGCCTTAAAGCATGACCTGATATCCTGTCAACAGAAGAGCCAGACCATGATGCAAAAGACAGCAGAACTAGCACCAAGGTAAAGAAAAGATACAAACTGATATAAAAAACCTACTACTGCATTTTTTCAACCTAAGCCTTAAGACTTCAAAAAACCTCCAAACCAATAACCTGCCTTAAACCTGCATTGGCTAAAACCTGCTAAGCCCTCTAACCTGTTAAGGCAAAAAACCAGCAATAACCTGCAATGTCCTAAAAACTTTACAACTCTGCCTGAAGCCAAAAAGCCTCATCCTGCCTGAAGCCTTGAAACAAGCCTAACAAAATAACCAGGTGAAGCCTCAAAGCCTCCTCCTGTCTAAACCTGAAACCTGCATATGCCAAACCTGCTGAAGCACACCACCCTACTGTCAAGCCACTAAACAGCCAAAACATATAGCAGTCACAAGCATAAACCTACTGTCAAAAACAACAGAACAAACATAAATCCAAGTCCTTCCATCCTAAACCAACACAAATTTACCCAGGCAACCTGTATACCCTGTGTACACCAGCACCATCCAAATAAAAAATATCATTGAGCAAAATAACCAGTCAAAACCTCCATCCCTCAGAACACTCATCATTGGGCAATAAAAGAATCTAGTCAAAATAGCATTTCAACGGTAGCATTCAGAAGCACCAAGCATTCAGTTCATAGCCAACAGAAGTGTTTCAACAGGCAAATCAACAGAGGCAACATTAAAGCATACTAATCTCCAAACCTACGAGCCCTCAGAAAGATATCCTCACAGGGCAATCAAAATAAGCAACCTAAGCAAGCGTACAACCAATACGTTCAAGACAACAAGCACCAGAGGCGAAGAAGAGAGAAAATCAAAGGCAAATCATTCAAAAGCGTGCAGAAGCATCAAAGACAATAAGCATACAGTGGCAAAGAAGAAGAAGAAGAAAGAAGCGAATTCAAAAAAAGGGTTTTCAGTTCAGTCCATCATGCAACCCTAAAAATGGTAACAAGATAAAAGATACCAGGAAGCTCAAAGAGCAAGCATCACGTTTCCTCCGCTCGTCAGGCCTCCTGAGCACTTCCATTTTCGTCCTCCCCTCTATCAAGGTAGTTCTCGTTTTCTCCTTTCCTTTCATACCTCACACAAGACAAGCAAAAACGCATTAATCAATAAAACATAGAATCGGATTCAACAAATCAAAGAACCTTAACATGCAAATCTAAAATGTTTAACGAGTTTGAGACATGTCGTTACCTTATTTCACCGTTGCCTGAGCGAACGTGGAGGGGAGGACGAGGTAGTGCTGGTGGCTAGACGGAAGAGTGGGTTCAGAAATGCGTAAACGAAGAAGACGAGTGAAAACTCAAACGAACGCCATCGCTGTCCCAAAACCTAAGCGCATGACCAACTGAGTACCAAAACAATAAACCCTAAAAAACCAACGCTTGCACTGTGGGCCTTGCCCGTTTCTGAGTACCCAAGGCCCATTTTAAAAAGTTTTAAACCCTTTTCTTTTATAAAACAAACATTATTCTTATTAATTAATTAATTTAACCCTTTTTAAATAAGTGTTTTATTAATAACTTAATACTAACTTTTCTCTATAACATTTTTAAAATACTTTTTTCTCTAACTTAATTTTTACAACAATACTTTAATAATAAAAATACATTTTTATTGCACCATATAATAAATATTGAAAATACTTTTCATTTAATTCGTTTATAATAAATAAAAATACTTTTTTTCTACTTTGTTTCTTGATATTTATTTAAATATACTCTTTTATAATAAATAAAGATACATTCTGATACATAATGTAATTGAAAACATTTTATTTTCATTAAAACTTTCTTTTTATACATAATTTAATTAGAACTTAAACATTCAATTAAAACATTTTCTTTTGTGCATATTATAAAACACAAGATCACTAATTGATTAAATAAACATTTAATTTAAGATTAAAACAATACTTAATACATGTTCAATTTCACATTTCGCACCTGTAAATAATTACATATGCATATACTTGTACACTTACACAACACATTTATATTGCTCCTATACACATTTGTTTATCTTATGCATTGATATCCGTCATTTACATTTGATCGCAAATTCGATTTGGTTGTAACTTATTGGATACTATAAGTCTCATCCCCATTCGTGAATATTGTACCCCCACTCCCGGATACTTACTTTGTAATAGCGTAGACTTTACATTTCCGCAATTTACTGCTTTCAATTATACCATGGTTAGACCTAGGGTTGCATGTACATAAAATCAAACGCTAGATAATCTAACACAAGACAAATACATGAAATCAATACACAATCACACTTGAACCCTCTAGGGTAATCCCACATGTTGCCTTCCAAAATGGGCCATGCTTGCACGCCGAGTATCTTTGACAAAACAAATTCAAATGATCATAGTCCCTTCAAAGCAAATTGTCAAAGACACTTGGCACCATTGCATTCATGGTCCATACGATGACCCGCGCCCGTCCCGAATAAACATCCTAAACGCAAGATTGCCCACCAAATTCAATGGTGGAACAAAATTGTTAAAAAGGGGTTAAAACATAACAAAAACCTTTGAGTACAATAGGGTAGACAAAACTCTTAGTTACTTGAGATCAACTTGCAATTGCCTTCTTTTCAAAAACCACACATCACTACACTTTTAAAACAACTTTCAAAAACAAATGAAAACCTTTTCAAAAGACATGCACCTTTGTATACATCCCCACATGGATCATTACAAAGGTTGCCACCACAATGGCTTCTTTTCAAAACATTTTTCAAACCCACACACACACAAGCACCATTTCAAACAATTGAAAATAAAAGGCAAGTGATCTAAGCAAGTAACTAAGAGCCCATGGATAACCATGGATAGAAAGGGTGCTAATACCTTCCCTTTCTATAATCTACTCCCCGAACCCAAGAAAACATCTCAAAAGGTTTTTGCTGTGCTTTTTAAACCTTTCCTTAGGATAAAATAAAAAGTCGGTGGAGACTCTTGCTCAACCGAAACATTTGCGAATAAAAAAAAATGCAAACCTCAAGTCAGTTCTCCCACCGTATCACAGGAGGCTTCAAGGATAGATACTGATTGCACCTTCCTCCGGACAGGCTCAACCAGAATGCCTTTTCCCCGAGTCTCAGTCGACTCGGGGGTAGGGTGTCAATATGAATAAACATGGGAATTGTAGTAGTTGTGTCAACGGGAATAGAAGCAGGTATGATCACAGGACCGGTAACAGTCTTCGGAGGAGCAATCTCGGGAGAGAATACTCTTCCACTTCGGGTTATCTTGCTGGTTCCCGCAATATTGATGATGTCGGGGTCAGCCTTCTCAAGAATTGAGTCTTTATCAGCCATCCAATCCTGCTTGACGCCATGATAGTAGACGTCGCCTCCATAGTTCCATGGGATAGTTTTATCTGAGGAGTACTGGATCGGTCCTGGCATAGTAATTATCAGTGGAGCCACTTTAGGAACTGATGTAATCCTAACGGGTCTTATGGTGGAGACCCCGGAAGGATTGGTGGAAATGGTTACTATTGAAACATCATTGTAATAAATGGTTGGAACGGGAATCTTTTCAAACAAAATATCTTTGTCATCCATTAGGCGTTGGACACCTGTTTTCAGTAAATGACAACTATTTGGTAGGGATAAACAGAGGTGGAAGCTTTCATCACAACCCGAAAATAAACCGGCTTTCTTCAGGTTCCTCTTGACAGTCAGGAGAGGAGTAACAAGTTCATCAATAGCAGTAACAAACATATCATCTTCAACAACGTTAACATCACAGCCAAGCTTGGGCATAGGAGTGGTTATAACATTTGCTATTTCAGGAGCATAAAATTCAATTTCTTTTGCTTCAAGAAGGTCTTGCACCTTGTTTTTCAAAGCCCAACAATTGTTGGTATCAAGGCCTAGACTTTCTGAATGGTAAGCACAGCGAGCATTAGGGTGGTAATAAGGAGAGGCTGTGTTGGGATTCTTCGGGGCTTCCTTCAAAGTTATCAGATTGGATCTCAATAAATGTGGTAGGACTTGAGATAGTGTCATATTAATCCGGGTAAAATGTCTTACCGGTCTTTCTATTCTAGGTTGATTGCTCCTTTGTTGAGTAGGTGCAGGCTTAGGGATCATAACAGCCCCTACCATTGGACGGTGTTCAGTTCTATCCTGATTCCTTTGAGGATGCACAACACCAACTTCTTTTTTCCCAATAAATGGTTTTCTCACGGCACTGAAGGATGCGTCTTTTTGGATCTTCCCACTCTTAATTCCAGATTCCACTCTTTCCCAGGTCAAGATTAATTCAGTTAAGTCTGGTGAGGAGCTTCCAATTAGATGATTAAAGAAAGGACCAGAAAGGGTACCCAGAAATATATCTACTAGCTCTCTTTCAGATAGGGGAGGCTGGACTCTTCCTGCTAAGTCCCTCTATTTCTGGGCGTAGTCTTTGAAACCTTCACTTGAAACCATAGCCATACTCTGGAGTTGAGTACGGGTGGGAGAAAGATCTGCGTTGTATTGATATTGTTTATAAAAAGCAGCGGCAAGGTCTTCCTAATTATGGATATTGTCCCTTTCCAGTTGATAGAACCAATCTAGTTGAGTCCCGGATAGACTGTCTTGAAAGAAATGGACCCACAAATCTATGTCAGCAGTGTAAGGTTGTATCTTCCTTACATAAGATCGGAGATGCATCTTGGGACACAAAACCCCGTCGTACTTAGAAAATACTGGTGCTTTGAACTTTGGTGGAATAACAATCCCAGACACCAAACCCAACTCTTTAAAGTCCAGCCCGGGCACTTTCTGAATCTCCATTGCACTTAGACGCTCTTCCAGATGTTTGTATTTGTTGTCAGTCGGGGGATACTGCTCTTCAGAGTAATCCTCTTCTTCTTCCTCTTCAGATTCTTGTTGGGCAGTCGCTTTCTTGCCTTTCCCTTCTTGATTGTCTTTTTCACCAGATGATGTTGCGAAGTCTAGGGTCCGTCTGGCTTGTCCTTGGAACCTTCTTCCTAGATTTAGAACTCCGGTTGTTTTCTTTGCTTTCTTCTTCTTTTCTTCAATAAGCAAAGTTTTCAAATCCTCTTGTCCTTTGGCTAGAGTCAAGAAAATCTGTTGAAACTGAGCATTTTGCGCCTGGAGGTCTTTTACTTTCTGCTCGAGATCCATCTTACTGAAATAAATAGTAGAAAGATGAGGAGACTTGTTGTAAGAAACATGCTTATGTTATGATGAATGGTAGATGCATATGCAATGATTTCAAGGAAATTAGAGATTTAAATTTGCTTTAGACCAAAAAGGAACACACGTTATATTAATAAATCAAAGTTTGAGTACATCATGCCTCTTTTGGGCTTACAAAGAAATATAAAACTCTAAGATAAAAAAGTTGTACGCATCCTCTTTGGTGCGATGTAGGCGCTTAGGCTCCACTCCTTATGAAGTTGCTTGGTGAGTTCCAGAACCTTCTTCTCGCTGGCGTAGAATTGGGCCTCAAAAGTGTCTCGCTCCCCCTTAAGTTGTATTCAATCCCTTTGCAAGTCTTCAAGAGAGGTGGACATGTCAGCATGCAGGATAGTGTATGGAACATCTCCTTCCACAACAGGCTCTATGATAACCGGGAGAATGGAGGGGTAAGGCATCATAAGACTTTGAGCATGAGCTTGTACCCATTTGTGGTAAGGCTCAAGAGGAATGAAATTCTTGTGCCCCAATGTCTTTCTATCTACCTTGTTCAACATCCTCCAAGCTCGGATAAACCTCTGGCGGTGACTTTGATCGTCGTTCTCGTAGTCAAATACCAACCCTTGAATAAGCATCTCATGTGGACCATTCCTTCGGGCGTAACCAAACTGTCTTAAGGCTAAGCAGGGGTTGTAGGTGATACCTCCTCTAATGCCAAGTAAGGGGACATTATGGAATTCTCCACAATGGTCGACGATTGTAACATTCTCTATAGGTCGAGAACACCAATGAATGTCTGAATGTTTGAGTGTCATCAACCTATGTGACCACCTTGAACCTTGCTCGTTCATCAATACAGATTGGGGAAGATGTGAAATAAACCATCTTTCCAAGAGATGAGTACAACATATAAGGATACCTTTTTTCCTCATAGTGTGAGTGTGAAAAGAATATAGGATGTCCCCTAACAAAGTAGGCACCGGGTTACGAGACATGAAGATTTTGACGGTGTTCATATCTATGAGTTGGTCAGGATTTAGAAACAAAACCATCCCATAAATGAGGAGAGCCACAATTTCCTCAAAATCTTGTAAATCCAAAGAGTTCCAACATTTTTGGGCTTTCTAAAACAAGAACTTTGCTAAGAAACCTTTAACACCACTCCTTGTTTCCCAATTAGTTGTGATATCAGATGGTTGCAAGTGTAGAGCTTGAGCAATCTCTTCTGGCTTTGGATCTCTTTTCGTACCGCTGAAAGGTAGTTGATTGATAATGGGAAACCTCAAGAGTTTGGAGAATTCTTCCAAATTTGGTACAAGTTGATAATCGGGAAATGTGAAGCAATGGTGTAGAGGATCAAAGAACTGGAAGAGCACCTTCATCATGTCCTCATCAGTGTTGGAGGTCACCAAGTTTAGTAGGCGACCATGTCTTTCGGTAAATGGAGAATTTTCAGGAATCCTTGATGCTAGCTCTTTAAGTTGAGTAGGGATCCTTACAAGGTTAACTTGAATGGTTTTCCTGCGAATAGAATCCATGTCCTACAAAACAGAAGAAAGATAAATCCCAAAATCCTTGAAATGGTTAGGGAGTATGAGTATGATATTATAATGTTATGTACAAGTGAATATATACAAACAAAATAAACAAGTCCTTAGGTTTAGGCTTGCATGGAGTCTAATAGGTAAGTACCCTCTTGAAGTTTAGTTGGCTTAAACCTGTCCTAGCAATAGTAATAGGGTTCTAAGGGAGCTCAATGTCACTGGTTTGTTTTCTCGGGCATTGTTTCAGCGCAAGCCTCTTTAATGGCAACCGAAATATCCTAAAAAACCAAACCTCAATGAGTTTAGTATCGATTATCTACCAACTTCGAATTGCACCAAAGTCGGTCATCTCACTACGTCCTAATGGCCAAGTTGGTTAAGTAAAGGTTCTAGAAGTTAGTTAGTGCTTCATGATATCACTCAGCGGCCCCGTATTCTCCTAGACTACTCAAGGGCTACCGGTACCCACAAATATGTCACACTAACGTAGCTATTGCTTAGACCATGTTGGTATACTCCATACAATTTCCACAACGTATTGCTACTTACCTATAAGGTATTCCAAATCCGGGTAGAGGATTCAAACCCAAACAAAGAACCAAAATGTAAAGCATACAAGTCAAACAATGAAAGCTAATAAGTGTGATCTAACCCTAAGGTAACCCCACTTTAAGAATTTTTTCCAGCAGATTCGCCAGTTCTGTAACACGGTGGGAGAACTGACTTGGTTGTTTTGCGTTTGATCGCAAATATTATGGTTAGCAAGAGTCGCCACCGACTTTTCTTTTATCCAAAAGGAAAGGCTGAAAAGAACATGAAAGACCTTTGAGATTATTTCTTGAGTTCAGGGGGTAGATTATGAAAAGGGAAGGTATTAGCACCCTTTTCATCCATGGTTTTCCATGGGCTCTTGGTTACTTTCTAGATCACTTGATTTTGTTTGGAAATGTGTTTTGTGTTGATTTTGAAAGTATTTTGAAAAGGCGTCATCGTTTAGGCAAACTTTGTAATGATTGTCGTTCATAAGAATGTATACAAAGTGTTTGATCTTTTGAAAATGTTTTCAAGTTTGAAAGATGTTTTTTGAAAGTGTTGGTATTTATTTTTAAAATAGCAAGGATGTTTTTGTTTTGAAATTGAGCAAGTAACTAGGAACATTCTACCTACTCAAAAGTCTTCCATATTCATTTCCTCTTTCCTTTGACATTGTTATCTTACCATTGATTCGATAAGTAACCCTATCTTTAGATGTAAAAGGGACGGGCAAGGGTCATCGTATAGCTATGATTAGCAATGTTGTAAGATATCTTAGCATTTTCTTTAGGGAGTAAGATCATTTTGAAAAGGCAACATGGATAGCATCATCGAGGGACTATGATCTTGTATTTTGCTTGTTTTTTCTAAGATACCTCACATGCATAATATGGCCATTTTGTAAGGCAAAAAAGTAGGTTTACTCTAAGGGTGTAAGTGTGCAAGTGTATTGGTTTACATGCTTGATTTGTCTTTATTAGGGTTTGCTATTTGTTGGTTTTAATCTTTCCATACAAAATCCTAATTACTAGCATTTGTATATAAAGCATTTAAATTGCGGAAAACAAAAATACTAAGCTATTACATGATTTCGGGGAGGGGTGTACAAATTACAAATGGGGAATTGCAAGAAATTAAATCTAAATGATTATTACAATCATATTAAATTTGAACAAATGAACAAAATTGAATAAGTAAAAATGTAAGGAAGCAAATTCAAAAAGAAATATGATTTTTGCTTGATTTTCATGAAAAGGGTTTTTGACTTAATTAATTAAAATAAAAATAATTAACTAAAAATAGGAAAGTTAGGATTAAGTTAGTAAAATAAATTAATTTAAAGAAAATAAGTTTTTTAGGGTTTTTGTGAATTTAATTAAACTAGTAATTAAAAATAATTAAATAAAAGTCCTAAATTCTAAATTGATTTTAATTTACAAGAAAAAATAATATAATAATAATTAATATTAAATTATCTAAGTATTTTAAATAAACTAAATTAAATTATTAAAGAAAATGTTTTTGTTCTTTTATTTTTATGAAAAAAATAAACTAAATAAATAGAAATAATAATATAAATATTTTTTTGGATTTTTTTTGTTAATGAAAATAATAATAATAATATTAATATTAATAATAATGATATTAATAATAATATTAATAATAAAGAAAATAAAAAATGAAAATGAAATAAAAAAAGAAAGGAAATAAAAATAACAAAGAAAAATAAATGGGCCAGAGGTGTAAACAACAAGGTAGGGGGTCAAAAAATAGCAAAAAAGGTTAAGCCCAAACAAATGGAGGCCCAGGCGCTGCAAGAGTCAAAAAAAATGTGAGAAAATGTGAAAAAATACAAAAGACAGCGCGCTGAGGTTCAAACCCATGACCTATTGATTATCAGCGCGCAGCCTTACCACGGGGGTGGCTATACATCCGTTAATATAACTGAAATGATAAATATATAAGGCAAAACGAGTCCTGAACACACTTCATCTTCAACCTCCAGCCAGACCAACTGTAACTTCACCATTTCTCAACAAAAATGGAAGATGCAAACATGAAAGTTGCTCCTTTTTTCCATACGAATCCAACCATATAAATATCATGAACTATAAATCAAAGATGAATGAGAATTTTTGAAAGTACCAAATTCTGACCTAATTATTTTCAGAGATTCAATCCTAAAATTCTCCTAGCTCAATCAATATAAATGAAATCTATGGACATGTACAGCTTCAGGGCAATGATGTCTACATTCTATCTTCACAAATGCAAGCCTAACAATGCCTAAGTAATGAGATAGAAGTTCAAGAAAAATACCTCAAAACTGGAAATTGTGAAATGCAAATGAGCTTGATTCGAGGTGTTGCAATGATCAGGTTAGCTTCCTTGAGTCTCTAGGAAGCTAATTCAATGCTTAGCTTGAGTTGAGCGTGGCTGAAATGGCTTGGAGAAGTCAATGTGCAATGCTCTATTTTTTGTTATGGAGGTTATGGTAAATGATGTTACAGTGATGAAACAGGGACATGGATAGGCTACACTTGACGTAAGGAAGATTTAGGAACTAAAAGGCCAAGAAACGCACGAGGGAAATATGATTTTGGTGTTCAATGTCAGAAACTGTGCAACAATGGAGTTTTTGGGCAATTTCTGATTTAAGAGAGTTTTAGTGTATTTCAGGGTGCTTCAGCTCGTGTGCTAGCTCTAAATAGTGCCTCTATTTATAAGCAACAAGTTTGGAAGCTTGTTATTTATCATAATTCAAAATCACAAGTTAAGCATAACATGTGATTTTTGAGAAATCCAAGTTTCAAAGCTTTGTGTACTTGTTAAGATAGAGTGGTTATGCTTTAAACACACTTGCTTCTGACTTTGTAGATGGAGTGTGATCAGAGGGAACAAGTTATAGGCTCAAGAATTAACTTTGTGCCTAAAGCTTGCTTTTCCAAAATGGAAGTGTTCACTTTGTGCCGTTAATGGAAATATGGATTGAATAAAGCTTAAACCACTTGGATTAAAGCTCAAAAGTTAATGTAATCCATTAATGATGTGTAGATGCACAAGTTAGAAGGCCTGCAAAGCAATATTATGCAGCCTAATATTGAAATTGCATTTTTGTTCATCATGAAAATGACCTATAATTTTAGTTTGAAACCCTAACTTCCTCTCTTCGATTCTCCTTGCTCAAGAATGATCTCAAGAAGTTATTGGATATTTTAGAAATCTTGTAATTTTCTCTACAACCCCTCTTTGAATCACTTTTGAAAATTCCCCTTGGAACTATATGAAAAATGGCCATGAAGTTAGGTTAAAATCCTGCCTAAACTAGGGCAAAATTTTCATTGTTTAGTTTCAAGATCATGACTTCATGGATTAATAACTTGAGATCCAAGCATTTCTAGGAGAAGTTGTGTAAAGAAATGTTATAGATATCATGTAGATCTACAGCTTTCATGTTGAAATTTTCTTTTGAATCATCTTGCATCATGGTGAAAAATTGGTTCAAAGTTGTGAAAAAACATGAAGTTTTCAACACTTAGAAAAATTTCTAAGTTTGGAAATTTTGACTTTTCAAAATGAAATCTTGACTTTTTGATTTCTTGATGAACAAGTTTAATATTTTGACATGTTTTGATGAATTGTGATCTTTGACACTTGATTTTGACCAAAAAGTCAAAGTTTGACTTTTTAGTATACAGTTGACTTTTGATCAGTTGACTGAAAATCCACTATCAATCCAATTGATCTTGAGAAATGTTTTGAGTCATGCCATTAGGTCAAAATGATACAATTGAACTCTTGAGATTATACCTCAAACCAATTAACCACTTGCTAGGTCAAAAATCATAAATTGCCCTTTCTCACTCAAAACCATAATTTTGACCATTTTGTCCTTTTGATGATCTGATCAAATTTATTGAGGAATTGTGGTTCAAACTTGATCAAATGATACATATGAGTTTATAATGATGATATGAATCAAAAATTATGAAGTTTGACTGTAAATTGGCCACAGTTGACTTTTTCCCCAATACAGTTGATTTTAGGTCAACTACTCAATTGACTGCAAAAATGTGATCCAATACTTGAAACTTGACATGAGCAATCTTGGAGGTCCATAATGGTCCATGAAAGTCATATGAGGCATTAAAAGTTCAAATATCCCTGAGCAATCTCAAACCCTAATTTCAGTCATCAGTGCTTAAGGAGGTGTCTTGAGCTGATCAACCCTAGTGCGGTCTTGAACCAAAGGAGATCTTGTGAGAAAATATTTTATAAATGAGAAGGAAAATTTTAGGGTACAACAAGTGTAAATCATTTTTTTATGTCAGGGCATTTTCAATATGGGCTTTATTGAAGAAAGATTTAAAATAGAGGATTATGGATGAACGAACCATTTGTTTATAGAAAGAATTTTTGTTTAAGAAACGAGGGTAGACTTTATCAACAACAAAAAAAGAAATAATACAAGGGTAAAGACAACTCTACCCGCAATGATTAAAACAGTAGGTTTATGGGTTTCTGATATGTGAATAATTGATACTTTAATCTAACTCTTGAATTAGGTATTTATACTCTTAACCCACTACGCCACAATTGACTTTTGGCATCACCAAAAAGACAGCGCTTTAATGAGAAAACGCTGATGTAGGTCTTTTAAAAATTCGCTAAAAAAAGCGCTGCTACAGACACACTTTAGAAAGAGCTTTAAAAAGCACTGCTAAATGCCCTATCTTAGAAAGCACTTTAATGAGAAAACGCTGTTGTAGGTCTTTTAAAAAATTCGCTAAAAAAAAGAGTTGCTACAGACAGCCTTTAGAAAGAGCTGCTAAAGGCCTTAAATTCGCCCCACTTAAGAAAGCGCTTTCTCGTGAATGCGCTGCTAGATCTTGTATGATATAAAGCGCTTTTAAAAAGCACTGGCTTAGGTCAAATTATAAAATTAAAATATAAAATTCCCCCACTTAAGAAAGCGATTTCTCGTGAAAGCGCTGCTAGATCTTGTATGATAGAAAGCGCTTTTAAAAAGCGCTATCTTGTGTCAAATTATAAAATTAAAATATAAAATTTTCAGAAACCTGTTCATTCATTTATAATCGTTGTAATCGTTTCTTCTCCGCGGCCGTTTATTCTCCGACCGATTCTTCTCTGACCGTTCCTAACCGTTTCTTCTCCGACCGTTGTACACCGCCATAGTTCAGGTACGTCATTCTTCCTGTTATATATGTTAAGTGGTTCTTGTTGTTGTATGTGTTCAGTGATCCTGATAACTTAGTTACCATTTGGAAGAAGGCTCCAATGTTGTCTCTAGAAATCAAAGTCTTAGATGGAGTAGAAAATAACATGGTTCAAGTAGGAAGGTGAAATGATGAAATTATTAACTACTGCATAAATTGTTCATGGATGAGGATGTTGTATTACATAGTTTGATCTGTGTTAGCCGATCCCACTTTCTACTGGGATAAGGTTTAATTGTTGTTGTTGCCCCATAAACTTCCAGTTGCTGCAGGAAAATAGCCTGTGTGGTTTGGCATTAGGGTTACTGTTACTAATTTGATACCAACACAGCAAGGAAGCTATTATTTTTTGAATGACGTGTTCCAGTTTAACTATGCATGAAGAATATATAGATCGATGAATGTATAAGTTGCCCACAGATATTTTGCTTCAGACATTTGAAATTTAAAATTGGCTCTTTTGTCATTTTTTCATTTTTTTATATTTCCTTAGTGGATATTTATATTTGTCATTTCATTTTTATTTTTTTTCTTTATTACAGGTCAATGGTTAGTAATCAAGAAAACTCACAAGATACAAATGCTCCAGATAAGACATCAGAGGGAGAAATTACACGAGGCATCACTATTATGAGAAAAATCATTTTTGATAGAGATAAAGGAGTAAAATATGATGTATGCGATACGGTGTTTTGCGTTTTGACCGCATTTGTGCGGATAGCAAGATTCGCCACCGACTTTTCTTTTATCCAAAAGGAAAGGTAAAAAAGCACATGAAAGACCTTTTGAGATTATTTCTTGGGTTCGGGGGGTAGATTATGAAAAGGGAAGGTATTAACACCCTTTTCATCCATGGTTTTCCATGGGCTCTTAGTTACTCGTTTAGATCACTTGATTTTATTTGACAGTGTGCTTGTGGTGTGGGCTTTGAAAGTGTTTTGAAAAAATCTCTTTGCAATGGTTCTCGTTTCTATAAGAACGCGTACAAAGTTTTGTTTCGAAAGATAGTTCAAAGATGTGTTTGTGGATTGTGTTTTTGAAAGTGGTTTTGAAAAGACGTTTTGCAATGGTTCTCGTCTCTATAAGAACGTATACAAAATGTTCTGTCTTTTTTTTTTTGAAATGTTTTGAGATGAAAGTATTGGTGTAAAAATGTTTTTATCATGAGCAAGCGAGCAACTAAAAGCGAATCTACCTACTCGAAAGGTCTCAAGGTTCTTTTCTTCCTCCTTTTAATATTTCTATCTTACCATTAATTTGGTAAGAAGCCCCATCATTGGATGTGAAAGGACAGGCGTGGGTCAATTTTACAGTCATCTAAAGCAACTTATGACATGTTTTAGCAATTTTCGTAAGGAACGAGATCGTTTTATTGAAGGTAACGTCAAGGGTCATCGAGGGACTACGATCTTTTTTATCGAAGGGTCATTGCTAAAACGTCCCATATTCGAGGGACATGACTGTGTTTCCGAGGCAACAAGCGAGGTTACCCTAGAGGTGCGCGTGTGAAAAAATGTTTTTGATTCAAGTTAATTTTGTCTTTTAAAATTAGGTTATCTAGCACTTGATTTTATGTATTGTCATGCACGCCTAATTACTATACAGTGTAAAGAAACACAGTAAATTGTGGAAATTAAAATTCTACGCTATTACAGAAATTTTGGGAATGGGGGTACAATTTTTTTACAAATAGGGATGAGTCGAATGCGATTAAAAAGTCTAAATAGCAAACAATACAGCCAAGTCAAATTTGAGCGATTAATTAAAATTATAACAGTCTATGAAATAAAATTAATTAACAAGGTATGGCAATAAAATTCTAAGTATTTGTTTGTGAAAAGTAGTGGAAAGAAAAGAAAATAAAATAATTGATTAAAAGAAAATAAGTCATTTGTATACATTTTTGTCTTTTTGGTATTTTTATATTATGAAGAAAATAAAACACTTTCAAAAAAATGTCCAAAAAAGGTTAATTATTCAAAAAAAAGCTTTAAATGATTATATATTTTTTTGATATTTTTTACGAAGGAATTAAACAATTTAAAAAGAATATTGACTAAACAAGACAAAATTCTATTTGACTAAATTGTTCATAAAATCCATAATTTAATTAAATCAAGAAAAAAAACAGAAACCAAGCCCCAGTAGGAGTTGATCCTGGGGCCTTGCACTTATCCAGCATTTCCTCAACCAATACGTCACTTAACCATTCATGTATTTTAATGACTTCATTAATATAAAAATACAAGAAATGAATAAATGGGCTAGTAAACCAACTTGGCCGGGTTGAGGCCCAAGAGTGGAAGACAAAAGATTTTGCGAACCCTAGATACAAGGGAAGGGCACCGCGGCCAGCTCATTGGGAAGGGGAAAATTTTGAAGAAAAAAAAACCTAGTTGAATATGTAGTGCCGCAGCCAGCTGTGTGTTGGGAATAGGGAAGTTTATTTTCAATTATTATTACTTTGTTATTTACAATAAAAAATTAAAACCATATAATGTATTTTCTTTTATCTCTCACGCCCTTTCCCTTTCAATCTCTCTTCATCACGATTCAATTCTTCTATATCACCAACTTTATCATCTCTCTGTTTTTTTTCTCAAAATCGATTTTCAATGACAACAAATATGAACATAAATGAGAGTTTTGGAGTTTTACCGATTGAAGTAGTTCCGACAGTGTTTCAAAGTTGACGGCAACAAAAACAGAATCCATGGATCTTCTGATAAATTCAGGTATTTCTAACACCCCCTTTGAGTTATCTGTAATTTGTTATGTGTTGTGAGAATTGGAGATTATGACGTATGGAGTTGTTGTTCGATTGAGTTGACGTAGGTGACAGACAGTGTTGTTTTGGTACAGAGGATGGAGGAATTTGGAGTTGGTTTGATGGTATTTGTTCTGGGTCTGAGACAAGGGTTTTGGTTGAGCTTGTATTGATGATGCTAGTTTTTGGTTTATGATGTTTGTTCTGGGTCTGAGACCAGGGTTTTGGTTGAGCTTGTATTGATAATGCTGGTTTTTGGTTTATGATGTTTGTTCTGGGTCTGAGACAAGGGTTTTGGTTAGCTTGTATTGATAATGTTGGTTTTTGGTTTATGATGTTTGTTCTGGGTCTGAGACAAGGGTTTTGGTTAGCTTGTATTGATAATGCTAGTTTTTGGTTTATGATGTTTGTTCTGGGTCTGAGATAAGGGTTTTGGTTAGCTTGTATTGATAATGCTAGTTTTTGGTTTATGATATTTGTTCTGGGTCTGAGACAAGGGTTTTGGTTAGCTTGTGGTGATGTTGCTGGTTTTTTGTCTATGATGTGTTTTTTTTTCTCTTGGTTCTGTATCCCCTATTTTGTTATATGCTTATGTTGGCTCTTTTTTTTTATCAGTAAGAATAGGTTTTTTGGGGGAAATATTGGCGAGTTTGAATTGATTTGATATGCTGATTTATGGCTTTTGAGTGCAAGTTAACATCTTTGCCATTTTAGTGTAAGTTTGGACAGGTTTTGACTTGCTTTATGCAGAGTTGCAGCAGGTTTTGGACTGTATATGGGCTATAACAGGCTAGGTGATCTCTTTCCTCTTTCCTCTTTCAATGAAAATAAACAAATTTGTTTACCTATTGAAATTCTGAAGGGTTTGTATGTTTTAAGGAAAATGATGATATAATTTGTTCAAGATATGAGCTAATGTTAGCTTGCATATTGTTTATTTTTGTTTATTGTTGTTTTGTTTTGTTGTGGCTTTCTTGTTGCTAGCACTGCTGTGTTGGGGCTGCTGTTATTGTGGCAGGTTTTACTGTTCTAGTTTATTGCAGGCCTGCTGTTATCTATTTGTATCCTGTTATTTGGCTTGTGGTTTAGGTGTTGTATGTATAACAGGGTGGACAGCAATGGACAGGGTTTACTTTGCAGACTTGGTTCTGTTGTAGCTTTGCATTGCACATGTTGTTGCTTGTTGTTTGTAATTTTCTTTTTTTCTTTTGTGAACCAAGAAAGGCAATCTTTCTTTGTGATTTGCAATTGGGCAAAATGATTGTGATAAAACAAACAAATATTTTGATTCATATCTGCAAACCCTAGTGATGAATTATTTCTTCTTCGCATATCGTCTTTGGTTGAATGTTTGCTGGCTTGCTTTCTTCTCTTTTTTTTCATGTGATGAGTATTGATTTGGAAATGAATAAGACAAGGGAAAGTTAAAGATTGATGCTAGGTTCAAAGCAACATGACGGATTGAAGATGAAAGGCCATGGTTGGAAACCAAATGGAGGTTTTCAGAAGCAAGTTAGCATGTGCTTAGGGAAGACTTTAGGTTTTCATGTACAAAAGAACTCGTGTAATCTCTTGAAATTTGTAATTTGAAACCTTGGAAAACATGAATTGAATTTGTATAATCGTTTCTTTGATGTAAGACCAATATGTGGGCAATGTAGCATGGTTTGAAATTTGTAACTTTTGGCTTGGAATTTGGATGTCAATTTTGATTATACTTTTCTATTTTGAATGAACCATGTCTAAATGCCTTCAACTTTAACACTTTGAATGAATCCATGCTCAGATATCTTCACATGAATGGCTAAGCTTGATTGTTTCTTTTTTGATCTTTAACTCAAAACCCTAATGCTTTACAAGATTGTATTTAGGCCTTTAGCTTGTGACATTAAACGATATCCAAAGAAACTTATGTTATAAGTAACCAAGTGATCAAATGAAATGACCGCCACCCTAATTGAATAAGACTCAAGTATCTTCTCCTCTTGTATAAATCCATAATCACATTCCTTATGATTCAAATAAAGACTAAGCCTCTTGCTTGTCAAAGAGATCTAATGAAACCATATCTCCATGGATGAGATCCTTTGAGAAAATCTTTTACCTCAACCTCGCATAATAAAACATTATTGAATCAAAACCATAGCATGCCATGAATACCCCATAATCTCTTCAATATCTTTGCACTTTAAAACAATGGTTGATTCCTCTGATAACCTTGTATGAGGGTGAAACCCTAATCATGGCTCTTGGATCTTCAATTGAAACAAACTTATGACAATTTGATAACTCCAAGGTCTTTTAAACATAATTTTCCTTTGATTTTTGAAAAGTACTTGTTGATGACATCGCTTATGACAATTTGCAAAAATAACCATCTCAAGATCTTGGAAATTGAGGTAATTACGATTCATGGAAATCAGGCAACAATTACTCGAGATTAGGTCAAAATCCAGGAAGTGACCTCTAAAGTATTCGAAATTTTGATGATCTTTCGCACATAATCAGCTCTTGACTTGTGAAGGAAAATTGGAGATGACGTCAAGGAGAGTCATAAGCAAAAAGAACCGCTCAAAAATATCGAATAATGAAGAAGTTACAATCATTTGAAATTGATCTCACAAAGATTGATTTTTGGGTCAATGTAGTCGTCTTTAGTTATCTGGACCATTGATTGAGCAAACTTCCAACGCGAGGTTTGAAAACTGACTTAAACAACCTCGAGGAGACATGAAGACCTATGAAAATCATTTGAAATCTTGAGGGCTCAATTTTCTTTGAGAAGCTCTAAACCCTAATTGCTGATTGTTTGCCTAGGAAGAGATTCTGCTTGATCAACTTTTGAGCCAAATTGAGTGTTTAAGGCAATGTTTTAAAACCCAGACCGGTGATCGACTCGGTAAAGTTACTGGGTCACTGGGTTACTGGTCGGACCAGTGGGTCACTGGTCAGACCGCATGACTTTTGACCCAGTTTCTATAAAAAAATATATTCATTACCTGAAATTTGTAACTATAATAATATAGAAAATTATAAATTCAAATAATTTAGAATAAACAAAAGTATTAGTAACAATCAAAATAAGTGATAGAAACTTAATGTAGCAAATTATAAATTCAAAGAAGTGATAGAAACTTAACAATTCATAAGTTATAGTATTATTAATAAGTCACAAAAATCCATACTCAACGATCCATAATTTTTTATGTCCATGAAGTCAAATTGTCATAATCTTGATATTCATATCCATCTTCAACTTCATTGTCTTCTCCACCAACTTCATCTTCTCTGGTGTTTTTTTTTATTAATTCACAGTATCAACAATAGTATCTTGTGCATTACCCATATCTCCATCTTCATCCTCATCTAAATCTATTTGATCTATAACAATATTTTAAAAAATAATTAACAAAAAAAATTTAGAGATGGTAAATATGAGACATTAAATTGATTCAAAATCACAAACTATACTATGCTCATATTAGAACATACCAATATCACTTGAAATTGGTTGGATGGTCATATTTGCAAAGACAGAATATTGAGAATATGACTCAATTAGAAAATTGAGAATATGACTTCAATTAGAAAAAGAAAAGACAGAATAAAAAAGAAAACCTTTCAAATGCCTAGGTTTGGGAAACGAGGAGGCAAAGTGTTTATGTTAATTTTTTTTCAAAAGCCCTAAAAAATAAAATAAATAGTCAAACCCGTCGGTTCAGTAAAAACCGTTGGTTCACTAGTTTAACCGGTGATCCGGCCGGTTTCATCCAGTCTAAATGTAATTTCGGTCTTATCCTTTAATCGGACCGCCTGACCCACCGGTTCTCGGTCAGACCGGTCTGACCGGCCGGGTCGGGCTGGGTTTTAAAACACTGGTTTGAGGAACCCTGGGATAGCATCCTGAGTAAAAAAAAATGGGAGGGCAAATTTTGGGGTACAACAATGTGCGTTGGAATGATGATAACCAACTAATCGATCCTAATGGTGCAAAGTTGACAAGCTACATTGGTACTGTTGTACCCCAAAATTTGCCCTCCCATTTTACTCAACATATGTTCATTAAGATCCTCAATTTGCTCAAGGATGCTCAAGAGTTTACCAGACAAACTCTCTCCTAAAGCAATGAACCTCCAACTAGGGTTTCTATTTTCATAAAGATGGGTGATCTCCAAGGGCCTCATATGCTCTCCATAGTCCTAATATGTTCTCAAGATCATCCATGTCACGTTTCATGCCTTGCACAAGAAGTTTGCTCAGTCAACTGCTCAATGCCTGAAAATCAATTGTATTAGGTCAAAAGTCAATTGTGGCCCACATACAGTTAAACTTCAAGATTTTTGGTCAATATCAACATTTTTAAGTAATACCCATCATTTGATCAAGGGTTAATCATGATTCCTCAAGGAAGGCTCCTAATTCATCAAAACTCAAAAGTTGCTAAATTAGGGTTTCTTAGGAAAAAGTCAACCAAACTTTGACCAAGCATAACATTTTCATACTTTATCAACAATTTCTCATCTAAGGCTCATTTTGAAGAGAATTTAGTTCCCTACAACTCATCTTCAGTCCTCAAGTCCAAGAAATGCACTCACGGAAAGATATGGATTCAGACATTATAGGTCATTCCAAAAAGTCAACAAAATCACCTTTTGGGTCAAAGCTCCTTACATGAACATGGAAGATCCAATTGAGATGAAACAAAATTGGTTGCTTAGGGGACATCCTAAGATTTCTAAAAAGTCCAAGAACACCCTCTTGGGCTCAAAATTGAGAGAGATATGCATTGTCAAAGTTGGCCATTTTTGGAAATTTGCCCAAAGTCAACAATGCCCAAAATTGCATTTTTTCCACATGGGCCCATTTTTTTAAGATTGAATCTCAGTCCTAGCATGGTTCACCACCTATCGGACCTTCCATGCCTTTTTATTTTTGTTTATTTAATTTATTTTGATTTTTATTCATTTAAAATTGTTGTACCCCAAAATTTGCCCTCCCATATTCTCCAAGAAATTGCCAAGCCAAGTCACAAAATTCTCCAAGGGTTGTGCAGTCCAACTGTCTCCTATACAGTCAAAATTAGGGTTTGTGTTCTGATCAAAGAAAGGAAGTTTTCAAGGACCTAATCAAGTCTCATATGCCTACAAAGATGGTCAAGCATCCTCATATCAAGTTTCAAGGCATTCAGCTCAAAATTGCACAGTCAAAACCCTAAATTGCACTACAATCAATTGTAGGGGCAAAATGGTCATTTGACAGTCAAAAGTTCAAATTTTTGGTCAACACATCATTTTGAAGCCACAAACATCATTTGATCAATGCTTGATCATGATTCTCAAAATTTGGCTCAGAAATCATCAAAGATGCAAAAGTTACTATATTTGGACAGCTGAAAAAGTCAACTGAAATTGACCAGGGCATAACTTTCACATAGATCATCAGAAAAATTCCATCCAAAGCTCATTTTGAAGAGAAAGACATTTCCTACAACTCATCTTCATACTTCAAGTCCAAGAAATGCTCTCACAAAAAGTTATCAATTTCAACATTATAGGTCATTTTCAAAAGTCAACAAAAAGGGACTTTAAGTCAAAGGCCATAACCTGAGATTGGTAAATCAAAATGACATGGGACCAAAGGAATTGGTTAGAGGATTCAAAGACCTTTCCAAAATGTCCAAGAACATGTGAAAAGCTTAAAAATTGAGCAAGTTATGCCTTGTGGAAGTTGGGAAATTTTTGGGAATTTTGAAAAGTCAACTTTACTTCAAATGACCTAAATTTGCTAATGGGCCCATTTTTCTTCCAAGATTCATCATTCCAAGCCTATGCACGACCACTTGGCCCAAAGGGAAGCATTTTCTCATTTTTTATTTATTTATTTGAATTTCTATTAATATTAATTCAATTAAATCAATTAAATATGTGGAAAATATCTAAATAAACCAAACAAATCTTTTTGTACACATTTCAAGGTCAATATTTCGTGCTTAGCCAATTATGGAAGGATTTGGTTTGATTTGAGCTGATTGAACAAAATTGCACATGAAAAAGATATGTAAAGATTCTTAGAAAATCAAATGTGCAAATCATTGAATGCCATGGATTTTATCCAATTTTGTTGACCTAATGGCTTCCATACATATTGAGGATGAGAACCCTAATGCTAACACACTCCATGCTGCGCAGAAAACTCCTTTGCTAACTTGAAAATTTTCCATAGAACTCAAATTCTGAAATCAACCTTAGAGGTCGATTCAAACCCTACAATTCATTCCATTGGCTTCCTTGAGTCTCCTTGATCATACTCCAATCAAAAACAACAACAAAAGCTCCAAGAATCGGTAATAAGGACCCCTCCTGTACAGAGAAAAAGTCACCATCGTGCTTTGCATTCTAGACATTTTCATAGCATTCTAATCATGTATTTGTATTCCTCATAATGTTCTAAAGCTAACCCATAACTTTAATTTGATTATTATGCGTTGTAGGCGATTTTGCCATTGTTAAAATTTAGGGTTTGCAGGTTCTTGGATTAGGGATTTTCATACAAAGCAAAATCAGGCCACCTCAATACCATGGTTGGATTCAGTACATCAAGACGAAGAGATCTTGACCCTCGCGATTAATTTATGATTCACATAGCGCTAATCGCTATTTTTCCAAAGGCCCCCTAAAACCACGCGCATAAAACTGTTGCCTTTGAGTTTGTGTTTCAGGAAAGTTGAAGAAGATGACCTCGTGTCCAACGGCCAGTGGTTCTTTTGAATCTCGCGCGTTTTTAACCCACTAACATTATGTTTTATTTATTATATTTATATGTTATTATATGTTAAATTAAAAACGCTTGGTTCAGTGGTGCACGTGTTGGTTTGCAACGTGAATGACCTGGGTTCGATCCCAGGTCTTCATCCTTTCCCTTTATATTTTTTCAATTAATAATCATACGCAGGTGGGGTGGTGTTGTTCCATGGTACACCTCATAATCCAAACAGCCACGCGTCCTGGCAGGTCCATCAAAGGGTTCAGATTCAAGGCATAGGGTAGACGCTGGTCAACGCGCTAGCACACAAACTAAAAAGGTCAAACGGATCAAAGCTAAGTGGGCCAAATTACTGGATCAACACCTCCATCTGGGGCCTGAACCCCCCCTGGTTTGCTTCTCTATATTTTTTTTATTTTTATTTTTCAATTATGATTTTATTTTTGCTTTATTGTTTTAATCAAATTAATTAATTCTTTTTTTTATAAAATACAAAAACATCATGAAAAATCAGAAAAGGCAAAAATATAATATTTATTTATTTAATTATTTTTATGAATAAATGCATGTAAATAAACTTAGTTTTAATTAGGTTGTAATTTTAATCCTTTTAATGACTAAAAATCCAAAAATATGTAGAAATAGGTGTAATTAATTTTGATTTCTTTTAATTTCCCTTTTTTACAATAATAATGTTTAGTTTATTTATTTCTATAATTAAATTTTGCATGTAAATTAACTTAGACTTAAATTAGTTTAAAACTTAATATTTTCACAATAAACTTAAAAACCATTAGAATTAGGGTTTACATTTCCAATTTCATTCTAATAAATTCTTCTTCTTTTAAATCTTAAAAACACTAAAAATACCAAAAAAAACATTCTTATTTTAATTTTAAATTCTTTATTTATTTAATTTTGCAAAAGGGTCCAACGCCCGTATTTTTAATTGTTAATTTCGCGCATTTATTTTATATCGTTTATTATAATTTTGTATCTCTCCCAAAGCGTTGTAACAATTTAACTTCTCGCACTTTTCTTTTACTTTGCTTTATTTATTTTTCTGTCAAATCGGGTCCGGTTTAATTTTGGCGATGTGGACCCGCGCCATTTGTAATAGCTGTAGATTTATTTTCCCGCAAACTTTATAACTGTTAAAAAGCATGTAAGAATGAATGTCTTAATTAAAATCAAGCGTAGAACACAAATAAACATGACAAGACAAATATCTGAAAACGACACACGAATCACACACACCACCCCTAGGGTACGCCTCACTGTTGCCTTTCGAAAGGTGATCGTCGAGTAGAGGATGTCTTAGTAAGTCCTCATGATCCGGGAACCTGGCATGAGGGTAGCTTCTAAGGTGTCTTCCCATTGCTCCGGTGATTACCATGTCCCTAAAACTCGAATTGACCCGAACACCTCCAACGGTGGTGCTACCTACCTCTCAATGGTGGGATGGCACTACTTTAAAGGACATCTACACAGACGAATTCCTTAGGGTAGGTAGGTTCTCGTGGATACTTGCTCTAATCTCAAAACAAACTCAAAAAGACTTTTCACACCAACACTTTTCAAAAGCTTTCAAAAGCAAATTTTTCAAACACTCTGACGTACGAGTCGAACTGAAATTTTTCAAAGAAACTTTTTTAAACCCACATTGAAAAGCAAGCAAACATTTTGAAAACACATTGAGCAAGTATCTAAGAGCCCATGGATAGAAAGGGTGCTAACACCTTCCCTTTCTATAACCTACCTCCCGAACCGAGAGCAATCTCTTTAAGGAATTTTTCTGTGCTTTTGTCCTTTCCAATTGGAGAAAATAAAAGACGGTGGCGACTCTTGCTTCCGCGAAATTTCGCGAACCAGCGTTAAACAGTCAGTTCCAGATCCACCGATCACAGAACTGGCGACTTTGCTGGGGATATCTTATAAAGTGGGGTGTACCTTAGGGCTAGGTCATAACTGTGTTTTCACTTGTATTGTTTGGCTTGCTTTACTATTTTGGGTTGCATCGGAGATACATAGATCCTAACCCGGATCTGGGGATACCCTGTTTAGGTAGCATAAGCTGTGAGGGACCTGTCCGGCGTAGACCGACACAGGTGAAGCAGTGGCTACGTTGGTGTGGCACTTTAGTCTGTACCGATATCCCTTGTGTCGCAACGAGGAGAATATGGGTCTTCTAAGGAGTCATTAAGCACCAACAACCTTAGAACCTTAATTGACACAACTTGGCCTTTAGAATTGTAGCAGTATGCTACGCCCATTGAGGCTAAACTCTCGTGATGGTTCTGGCCGCAAGAAAAGATTGCGATGCTGGAGTTATGACCGATTGAGGGTAGTTAATGATATTGGGATCCTCTAAGAACCCGGTTACTTTTGATTAGGACAGGTATGAACCAACAAACTGAAAGAGGGTAGTACCTAGACCTCATGTTGGCCTAAACTTTAGGGGCTTGCCTTGTGTGACTTGTGTGCCTTACTATGTTTGCCTTTGTATCTGTATGTGGTGTGCTTTATCATAACATCATAGCATCATGAGCATTGCATGCATCCTGCATAAGAACTGACCATTTCAAAGACAAGAGGGTTTCATCTTTGCTCTGTTTTGTAGGACATTATGATGCCTGTGCGAAGGAATACTATCCGGTTCAACTTTGTTCGTTCACCTGAGTTGCTTGATGAATTGGTTAGCAGAATTCCAAACACCACTTCCTTCATTCAGAGGCATGGTTCTCTTCTCAGTTTAGTCACTGCAAAGCGGGATCAACAGTTGATGAGTGTTCTGACCCAGTTCTATGACCCTCAGTACCAGTGCTTCACCTTTCAAGACTTCCATCTGGTCCCTACCCTGGAAGAGTTCTCTAATCTGCTTGGTATCCCTATCTTGGATCAGACTCCCTTTACTGGTTGGGAAAAGACCCTCAGGCTTGAGGATGTGGCTGCAGCTCTTCCTTTGACCCATCAAGAGGTAACAGACAACTGGGTAACTAGAAGCGGAGTTAAGGGTTTCTTGGCCAAGTTCCTAATTGGCAAAGCTAACAATTTCTGGAATGACCTGGACTTTAGGGCATATGAAGACATCTTGGCTCTCCTAATCTATGGGTTAGTCCTGTTTCCTAATCCCGACAACTTCATCAATGTCACTTCCATTAGGATCTTTATGTCTCAGAACCCTGTGCCCACTCTCTTGGGTGACATCTTGCAACAACTTCATGCCCGTACTACCCGAAGACGAGGAACCCTATGGTGTTGTATCCCTTTGTTGGTGAGGTGGTTTATTTCGCACCTCCCTAAGTTCGTGCTGAAGAACCAAGAAGGAAGAGGTTGGGCTCATAGGTTAATGTCTCTCACCGATAAAGACATCATTTGGACTTGCAGAGGTTTGGATGAGATAGCTATTATTGATCGATGCGGGGAGTATCCTAATGTTCCTCTGATTGGTACTCAAGGAGGGATCTCTTACAATCCATGTCTAGCACTCCGTCAGTTTGGAAGAGCAAGAAGAGCAGGCCCCCATGAGATGTTGGTGCCTCACATCAGTTTCGAGTTTCAGGTGGATAGTGACGAGCTGCGTCGTAGGTTCATCAAGGCTTGGGACAAGGTTCATAAAGCTGACCCACAAGAGCTAGGGCCAAAGACTTCTTTACCTATGGAAGCCTACTACAAATGGGTCCGCATCCGTGCTCAGAAGTTAGGTATGCCGTATGAAGCTGTCAGACCCGTCATTCTTGAGTGTCCTGACAAAGATGGTGTTCCTCCAACTGTCCTTCCTCCTCAGATACCTACTGATTATGAGACATTGAAGAGATCTTGGTCGCAACTGCAAGAAGAACGGGATTCTTACCGGGAAAAATTCAACGAGCAGGAATCAAAGATCCAGAAGCTGACAAAGCAGTTGGAGAATGAGAGAGCTCTGAATGCATACATCCGTACTGAGAAGAGGAGACCATGGGATCAATAAGGAGCTCCAGATGTGCCTTTACAGTTTTATTTCCTTTCCAGTATTTCCTTTCATGTAACGCCTAAGGGCAACCTTGTTGAATAATTTCAGTTGCAAAGTTGAATCTAATGAAGTGTGTTCTCTTTTTGTTTACGAAGTTGATTCCCGATTGTCTTTGAAAACATAATCCATACGCATTTCATACATCATGTGCATAGCAGGTTTTTCCCCTTTTTCAGGTTGCTCACAGTTCTTCGCTATTTATTTCAGCATCATGAATCCCGAATCTGCATCAACTGAGACATCAATCAAGGCTCTCCAGGTGCAGAATGCACAATTCCAAGAACTAATCAAGGGTCTGGCTAAAGTCCAAGAAGAACTGAAGGCTATGCTCCTGAAGAAGGAGAAGAAGAAGAAGAGAAGAACCGTTCTGTTCAACTCGGGCCGAAGGTTTGGCAATACTCTGCAACATGAAGAGGCTGGTTCTTCTGTTGGCAAGAGTCCTTCTCAGGCAGAAGTAAAGGTTCCTAGTCCGGTCGTCTCCGACAACGAGACGGATTTTGATGATGAGCAGTACCCTCCGGCAGACGACAGGTATAAGCAACTGGAGGACAGGTTGAAGGCTATGGAGGTGCAACAGGCACCTGGGCTGGATTTCGGAGATCTGGGTTTGTCGACTGGTGTGATTATCCCGCATAAGTTCAAAGCACCAACCTTCTCCAAATATGACGGGGCGTCTTGTCCCAAGCTGCATTTAAGGTCCTATGTTCGGAAAATTCAGCCGTACTCTACGGATAAGAATTTATGGATCCACTTCTTCCAGGAGAGTCTTTCAGGGACTCATCTCGAATGGTTCTATCAGCTGGATGGGACCAAAGTTCGTAACTGGGAGGAGTTGGCTACTGCTTTCTACAAGCAGTACCAGTATAATGCCGACCTTGCCCCCACACGTACCCAACTCCAGGGTATGGCGTTAGGTGCAAGCGAAGGTTTTAAGGAGTACGCTCAGAAGTGGAGAGACCTGGCTGGCAGGGTGCAGCCACCATTGACTGATCGGGAGTTGGTAGATATGTTCTTGGGGACCCTATCTGGGCCATTTTTCAACCATCTCATTGGGAATTCTTCTGCTGGGTTCACCGATTTGATCTTGACCGGAGAGAGGATTGAAGCTGGGCTGAAGTCTGGGAAGATTGCAAAGGGTGCATCATCTAGTTCGGAAAAGAAACCCTTCAAAAAGGAGTCTAGTGCCGTGTATGGTTCTAGGAAATCAGAGAGACCTGAGCACCGCCAATCTGTCAGCGCGGTGATGATTGCTAAGCCTGCTGCCGCTCCTCGGCCAAACAATTCCCAAAGGGCTGAAAGACCCCGGAGGGAGTTTACCCGGCTAAACATGACCCTATCGCAGATCCTGCCACAGTTGCTCGCAACCGACTTGGTGACTGTCAGGGAAGCTCCAAAGTTCCCTAATACAACATCTCCTAAGTACAACCCGAATGCTCGTTGTGCTTACCACTCAGAAAGCCCGGGGCACTCTACCGATGACTGTTGGGCACTAAAGAACAAGCTGCAGGACCTCATCGACGCCAAGGAGGTACAGTTTGAGGCATCTGACAAGCCTAATGTGGTGACAGCTCCCCTGCCTGCTCATGGAGTTAATGCTATTGGGGATGAAGAGGAAGTTGATGAAGCTGAGTTTGATAGCTGGATTTACCCGGCAACTGACGGTGGACTCAACAATTGGAGCGCAAAGGACAATCTCCCTGTTTCTTTTGTTACTAAGTAATGAATTCCTATGTTTTGTTATTTTGTAATAAACAATGATAAACTCTATGGCCCGGTGTCTTACCCGAGGCACCGTGGTTCTATTTGTGAGGGCATACAAACTGTCATTTTATACATCATGAATGAAAATCTTGGACGTTTTTCGCATTGCAAATATTGTGTTCCTTTTTCTGTCTTTCTTTTCCTTTACATAATTTTCAAAGCAGCTGTATTTACACACACACTCACTCATACAGGTTCCAATCCACTCTGGATCTCACTGATAACAGCTCTGCTACTGCCAGTTATGACTTCGAAAATCCGATCAACTTAGCCGAAGACGAAGGTGAAGATGATTGCGAAGTGCCTGGCGAGCTTGCAAGACTGTTGCTTCAAGAAGAGAGGGCAATTCAACCCCATGAAGAGCCAGTGGAAACCATAAACTTGGGTACTGAAGCAGACAAGAAAGAGGTAAAGATTGGTGCCAACCTAGAGCTCAGCGTGAAGCTACGGTTAACCAAGATGTTACATGATTATGTGGAGATCTTTGCCTGGTCCTACGAAGACATGCCAGGGTTGGATACCGATATCGTGGTCCATCACTTGCCGACTAAGGAAGACTGCCCTCCAGTTAAACAAAAGGTCCGTAGGATGCGTCCAGAGATGTCTGAGAAGATTAAAGCCGAGGTCATGAAACAGTTTGATGCGGGGTTCCTTGCAGTAACTTCTTACCCTCAGTGGGTTGCTAATGTGGTACCGGTACCGAAGAAGGACGGTAAGGTCAGAATGTGTGTCGATTACAGGGATCTGAACAGGGCCAGCCCCAAGGATGACTTCCCCTTACCTCACATTGATGTCCTTGTTGATAATACAGCTCAGCACAAAGTGTTCTCTTTCATGGATGGCTTTTCAGGCTACAATCAGATCAAGATGGCACCTGAAGACATGGAGAAGACTACATTTGTTACTCAGTGGGGTACCTTTTGTTACAAGGTCATGCCATTTGGATTAAAGAACGCTGGGGCAACCTACCAACGTGCCATGGTTGCCTTATTTCATGACATGATCCATCAAGAGATAGAAGTGTATGTGGACGACATGATCGCGAGGTCCCAGACTGAGGAAGAGCACCTAGATCATCTGCAGAAGTTGTTTGACCGGTTGAAACTGTACAAGCTGAGATTGAACCTGAACAAGTGCACCTTCGGGGTGAGATCTGGGAAATTGCTAGGCTTCGTGGTCAGTGATAAAGGTATACAAGTGGACCCTGCTAAGGTCAAAGCTATTCAAGAGATGCCAGTCCCTAAGACAGAGAAGGAGGTCAGAGGCTTTTTAGGACGTCTGAATTACATCGCTCGATTCATCTCTCATCTGACTGCTACCTGTGAGCCAATCTTCAAGCTACTGAAGAAAGATCAGGTAGTGCGTTGGAACGATGAATGTCAGGCTGCCTTCGACAAAATCAAAGAGTATCTCCAAGAACCACCTATCCTTATGCCACCGGTTGAAGGGAGACCTCTGATATTATACCTGACAGTGCTGGACAACTCAATGGGGTGTGTGCTGGGGCAGCATGACGAGTCTGGCCGAAAAGAGCATGCCATTTATTACCTTAGCAAAAAGTTTACCGACTGTGAGACCCGATACTCACTGCTTGAGAAAACTTGCTGCGCTTTGGTATGGGCTGCTCGCCGGCTGAGACAGTATATGCTGACTCACACTACCTTGTTGATCTCAAAAATGGATCCTATAAAGTACATATTCAAAAAGCCTGCTCTGTCTGGGAGAATTGCAAGATGGCAGATGATCTTGACGGAATACAACATTCAGTACACAACCCAGAAAGCCATCAAAGGGAGTGTATTGGCAGACCACTTAGCTCATCAAGCTATAGATGACTACCAATCAATGAACTTCGAGTTCCCGGATGAAAGCATCATGATAGTAACAGACTGTGAAGTACCTGGACCGGATGAAGGACCCGAGCCAGGATCCCGATGGTCTATGCACTTTGATGGAGCCTCCAATGCTTTGGGAAATGGTATCGGCGCCATAATCATATCTCCACAAGGTACTCATACTCCACTCACTGCCCGGCTATGTTTCAACTGTACCAACAACATGGCGGAGTATGAGGCGTGCATCATGGGTCTTCAAGCTGCGATCGACCTAAGGATCAAATTTCTAAGTGTCTTCGGAGATTCCGCTCTTGTGATCAATCAGATCAAAGGAGAGTGGGATACGAAACATCCAAACTTGATTCCTTACAGAGAATGTGTGTTGACCCTGATTCCCCACTTTACAGAGATAACCTTTGAGCACTTTCCGAGAGAAGAGAATCAGTTAGCGGACGCGTTAGCTACAATGTCTTCAATGTTCAAGGTCAAATGGGATAATGAAGCTCCCCGGATCATCATTTGGAAACTGGACGAACCGGCATACTGTTGTGATCTCGAAACTGAATTGGTGACTGAGAAACCTTGGTACCACGAGGTGAAGAGATATTTGGAAGCTCAGGAATACCCTGAAGGTGCCTCTGTCAATGATAAGAAATTCCTGAGGAGGTTCGCAGCCAAGTTCTTCCTTAGCAACGGCATCTTGTACAAGAGAAACCATGATTCAACCTTACTGCGTTGTGTGGATAAGACTGAGGCAGAAAGAATCATGGAAGAGCTACATGAAGGGACCTTTGGTACACATTCCAGTGGGCATACTATGGCTAAGAAAATCCTACGGGCAGGATATTACTGGTCCACAATGGAAGTTGACTGTTACCAACACTCCAGGACATGCCACAAGTGCCAGATCTATGCAGACAAGGTGCATGTTCCTCCGGTTCCCCTGAATGTTCTGACTGCGCCTTGGCCATTTGCAATGTGGGGCATAGACATGATCGGTGAGATAAAACCTACGGCATCTAACGGACATCGCTTCATCCTAGTGGCGATTGATTATTTTACGAAGTGGGTTGAGGCAGCATCCTATGCTACGGTAACCAAGACTGTTGTGGCACGGTTCATTCGGCATAACCTGATCTGTCGATATGGCGTCCCTGAGCGGATAATTACAGACAACGGTACCAATCTGAATAACAAGATGATCGCTGAGCTCTGCGAACAGTTCAAGATACAGCACCACAATTCTTCTCCTTACAGACCGAAGATGAATGGGGCTGTAGAAGCAGCGAATAAGAACATCAAGAAGATCGTGCAGAAAATGACAGTGACTTATAAAGATTGGCATGAGATGTTACCGTTCGCTCTGCATGGGTATCGTACCTCAGCTAGGACGTCAACCGGGGCAACTCCTTTCTCTCTGGTTTATGGCATGGAGGCAGTCTTGCCGATCGAAGTACAAATTCCCTCTCTCCGGATAATGAAGGATGCAAATCTGAACGAAGATGATTGGATCCAGACACGACTTGACCAACTCAACCTCATTGACGAAAAGAGACTTGCTGCTATCTGTCATGGTCAGACGTATCAGAAACGAATGGTCAGGGCATTTAACAAAAAGGTCAGGCCACAGGAATATCAAGTTGGGGATCTGGTAATCAAGAGAATCATCCTTCCTCAGAGTGATCCAAGGGGCAAATGGACCCCTACGTACAAAGGGCCATTTGTGGTTAAGCATGTGTTCTCAGGAGGAGCAATGATATTAACCAACATGGATGGTGACGACCTTCCTCACCCCGCCAATGCAGACATAGTTAAAAAATACTACGCATGAAAAAAGACCCGCTAGGCTGACATGCCTAGGCAAAAATTAGGGCTTCCCGTCGAACCAAAAGGGTTCGGGCAAAATGAAGGGATGAAAATGAAAAAATCTGTACACCCGGCAAGTCGAAAACTTGAAAAGGCGGCTTGGGCAAAAATGGGTATCCCGGTGGACTGAAAACCCGAAAGGGCGGTCCAGGCAAAAATTAGGGATAAAAGCGTAATACTATGTCTCATTGATCACTTTGCATCCAGAATCCGGTATCTACATCAAGTTCAGACGGCATCGATCAGTCAGCTTCACCTTCAACCAAGGTCATCAAGTGATGAGACGCTCGGAGTTATAAAGGCAATAGCAGAGTTGAAACCCAGTGGGATCATTCATATTTCACACAGCTGTTTTATTTTCTTTTGTACAAAACTTGTATAAACTCTTTTGATCGGCGACGTACCTCTTACTAGGACGTCAGCCTCTTGTACACAAAACGCCTATTTTCAGGCCATTCAAAATCAATACAAATATATTTTCAGTTAAACGTGCCAAGTGTTTTTCTTTTTTCTGTTTTGTTTTGCGAAGAACGTCCAAGGTTCAATTTGTGATATATGCATTGACAATAAATTGCTAACTCATAAATATTTGCATACGAGACAAAGGAATTAATTGCAGGTGACACTAGAAACAGGGGCAATAAAAGAGTTGTCTGAGCAGTCTAATTGTTCTACCCTCCGAAGGTACCAAGGTAGGTCCAGATAAAGAGCATGACCAGTATACCTGAATTCCCCAGAGAGTGAGCCAACTAAAGGGCATTACCCTCCAAGCAGAGTTGATAAATCTCAAGGAAATTGAGTATCCTCCAGTAGATCTCAATACTCCCCCAGCAGCATATATATTCTTAACAAGCATCCCCGGCAGTCTTGACCTAAAGATTGTTCCCCGGCAAGTATCTCAATATCCAAAGGAATTACTTCCCCAACATACCAAACTTCCCCAGGAGAGTCCCATCCAGTTCCCCAGGAAGGTTGGAATCCACGTATCCCCAAGCAATAAGCTTATCCCCAGTAAATTCTGGAAGCTTATCCCTCGCAGAGCACGAACGCGTCGTCCGGCTTTATTCAAAGAGTTATTTCTTTAACAGGATATAACTGGGTTATCCTCAGCCAAAAGCCACGGAAAGAGCGTCGTCGACAAAGTCTTCTTACCCCAGCGAAGCCTATCAACACTTCCAATAACAAGGGTATCCTCAGCAAGTTATCAACAATTCAGCAAAGCATCTCTATCCCCACAGAGTATTGCTTCTCAGCATGGTCGCTAGAGTATCTTTTTCTCCCCGCAGAATCTTCCATTTGCCAAGTTTATTCCGCAACAGAGTCATCTTCTCCTACCGGTATTCTTGCAGTTATCATCCCCAGCGGAAGCAAAATCTATTCTCCAGCATCAGCCCAGGAGTGACTTCCCGGCATCCGTCAAGGATCTACTTTCCTAGACGAACACATTCATAAAAACATCACATACATCATTATAGCATGCATAGACGCATCATATCATACAAATCTCATTTATGTTGAGAACATCATTGCTTGATCCATATCATACATTGCATATGACTTACCTTTACTTTTCAGGAAAGACGCAGTTAAAATGCTCAAACATATTTCAAAGCCTTCTCTAGTCCGGCTAAATCGACTCCCAACAGATTTTTCTGATAAAGACTCAGCAGAAGTTATGGTCCCCTCTCCAACGGTGAGTGAGGTGGTAATTCCTTCTTCAGATGTTTCCCTCTCCGACGGTGAGTGTGAGGTGATAGTCTCTTATGGTCCCCTCTCCGACGGTGAGTGAGGTGGTAATTCCTTCTTCAGATGTTTCCCTCTCCGACGGTGAGTGTGAGGTGATAGTCTCCTATGGTCCCCTCTTCGACGGTGAGTGAGGTGGTAATTCCTTTTTCAGATGTTTCCCTCTCCAACGGTGAGTGTGAGGTGATAGTCTCCTATGGTCCCCTCTCCGACGGTGAGTGAGGTGGTAATTCCTTTTTCAGATGTTTCCCTCTCCGATGGTGAGTGTGAGGTGATAGTCTCCTATGGTTCCCTCTCCGACGGTGTGTGAGGTGGTAAGTCCTTTTCAGATGTTTCCCTCTCCGACGGTGAGTGTGAGGTGATAGTCTCCTATGGTTCCCTCTCCGACGGTGTGTGAGGTGGTAAGTCATTTTCAGATGTTTCCCTCTCCGACGGTGAGTGTGAGGTGATAGTCTCCTATGGTTCCCTCTCCGATGGTGTGTGAGGTGGTAAGTCCTTTTCAGATGTTTCCCTCTCCGACAGTGAGTGTGAGGTGATAGTCTCCTATGGTTCCCTCTCCGACGGTGTGTGAGGTGGTAAGTCCTTTTCAGATGTTTCCCTCTCCGACGGTGAGTGTGAGGTGATAGTCTCCTATGGTTCCCTCTCCGACGGTGTGTGAGGTGGTAAGTCCTTTTCAGATGTTTCCCTCTCCGACGGTGAGTGTGAGGTGATAGTCTCTTATGGTCCCCTCTCCGGCAAGTGCGTGAGGTGGTAATTCCTTCTTCAAGATGTTCCCCTCTCCTACGATGAGTGTGAGGTGATAGTCTTATGGTCCCCTCTCCGGCAAGTGCGTGAGGTGGTAATTCCTTCTTCAAGATGTTCCCCTCTCCGACGATGAGTGTGGGGTGATAGTCTTATGGTCCCCTCTCCGGCAAGTGCGTGAGGTGGTAATTCCTTTTTCAAGATGTTCCCCTCTCCGACGATGAGTGTGAGGTGATAGTCTTATGGTCCCCTCTCCGACGGTGTGTGAGGTAGTAAGTCCTTTTCAGATGATTCCCTCTCCGACGATGAGTGTGAGGTAATAGTCTCTTATGTTTCTCTCTCCGACGGTGTGTGAGGCGACAATTCCTTTTCCTATGATTCCCTCTCCGACGACGAGTGAGGTGATTCCCTTTCAGAGTATAATTTTCTATGGTTCTCTTCCTGATACTGCAAAGATGGTAATTCCCGCTAAGATTTTTCTCAACGAGCGTTGTTGAAGATAAAATCACCCAAGGTTCTCTTACCATTCATGCTAAAGCAATAACCATCCCTGGTTCATTCATCGCCGTTTGAAGCTCCAGATCCATCTCCTGTAACCAGTCAGGACACATCTATACCAAGCATCTAAAATCAGCTCCTGCAACGTGTCAGGTACTCATTTTTTCTTTTGCAGGTATGCAGGTCCTCGCTAAGGAATCTCCTACGAGATCAACATCCAGATGGCATCTATAAGCCCATCATCCTATCCAGCAACCTCCCAATGGCATCTATAAGCCCATTCCCCCATCACACTGCCACTATGTGAGCGCAAATTTCTGGGCACTCTAGTGTCCAATCATCTTCTACCCTCGGATTACGAAAGGCACGTCAGCCAATCTGCATCCTCAGGTCTAAGAAGATTGAACAGGGGCAACTGTTGTACCCCAAAATTTGCCCTCCCATATTCTCCAAGAAATTGCCAAGCCAAGTCACAAAATTCTCCAAGGGTTGTGCAGTCCAACTGTCTCCTATACAGTCAAAATTAGGGTTTGTGTTCTGATCAAAGAAAGGAAGTTTTCAAGGACCTAATCAAGTCTCATATGCCTACAAAGATGGTCAAGCATCCTCATATCAAGTTTCAAGGCATTCAGCTCAAAATTGCACAGTCAAAACCCTAAATTGCACTACAGTCAACTGTAGGGGCAAAATGGTCATTTGACAGTCAAAAGTTCAAATTTTTGGTCAACACATCATTTTGAAGCCACAAACATCATTTGATCAATGCTTGATCATGATTCTCAAAATTTGGCTCAGAAATCATCAAAGATGCAAAAGTTACTATATTTGGACAGCTGAAAAAGTCAACTGAAATTGACCAGGGCATAACTTTCACATAGATCATCAGAAAAATTCCATCCAAAGCTCATTTTGAAGAGAAAGACATTTCCTACAACTCATCTTCATACTTCAAGTCCAAGAAATGCTCTCACAAAAAGTTATCAATTTCAACATTATAGGTCATTTTCAAAAGTCAACAAAAAGGGACTTTAAGTCAAAGGCCATAACCTGAGATTGGTAAATCAAAATGACATGGGACCAAAGGAATTGGTTAGAGGATTCAAAGACCTTTCCAAAATGTCCAAGAACATGTGAAAAGCTTAAAAATTGAGCAAGTTATGCCTTGTGGAAGTTGGGAAATTTTTGGGAATTTTGAAAAGTCAACTTTACTTCAAATGACCTAAATTTGCTAATGGGCCCATTTTTCTTCCAAGATTCATCATTCCAAGCCTATGCACGACCACTTGGCCCAAAGGGAAGCATTTTCTCATTTTTTATTTATTTATTTGAATTTCTATTAATATTAATTCAATTAAATCAATTAAATATGTGGAAAATATCTAAATAAACCAAACAAATCTTTTTGTACACATTTCAAGGTCAATATTTCGTGCTTAGCCAATTATGGAAGGATTTGGTTTGATTTGAGCTGATTGAACAAAATTGCACATGAAAAAGATATGTAAAGATTCTTAGAAAATCAAATGTGCAAATCATTGAATGCCATGGATTTTATCCAATTTTGTTGACCTAATGGCTTCCATACATATTGAGGATGAGAACCCTAATGCTAACACACTCCATGCTGCGCAGAAAACTCCTTTGCTAACTTGAAAATTTTCCATAGAACTCAAATTCTGAAATCAACCTTAGAGGTCGATTCAAACCCTACAATTCATTCCATTGGCTTCCTTGAGTCTCCTTGATCATACTCCAATCAAAAACAACAACAAAAGCTCCAAGAATCGGTAATAAGGACCCCTCCTGTACAGAGAAAAAGTCACCATCGTGCTTTGCATTCTAGACATTTTCATAGCATTCTAATCATGTATTTGTATTCCTCATAATGTTCTAAAGCTAACCCATAACTTTAATTTGATTATTATGCGTTGTAGGCGATTTTGCCATTGTTAAAATTTAGGGTTTGCAGGTTCTTGGATTAGGGATTTTCATACAAAGCAAAATCAGGCCACCTCAATACCATGGTTGGATTCAGTACATCAAGACGAAGAGATCTTGACCCTCGCGATTAATTTATGATTCACATAGCGCTAATCGCTATTTTTCCAAAGGCCCCCTAAAACCACGCGCATAAAACTGTTGCCTTTGAGTTTGTGTTTCAGGAAAGTTGAAGAAGATGACCTCGTGTCCAACGGCCAGTGGTTCTTTTGAATCTCGCGCGTTTTTAACCCACTAACATTATGTTTTATTTATTATATTTATATGTTATTATATGTTAAATTAAAAACGCTTGGTTCAGTGGTGCACGTGTTGGTTTGCAACGTGAATGACCTGGGTTCGATCCCAGGTCTTCATCCTTTCCCTTTATATTTTTTCAATTAATAATCATACGCAGGTGGGGTGGTGTTGTTCCATGGTACACCTCATAATCCAAACAGCCACGCGTCCTGGCAGGTCCATCAAAGGGTTCAGATTCAAGGCATAGGGTAGACGCTGGTCAACGCGCTAGCACACAAACTAAAAAGGTCAAACGGATCAAAGCTAAGTGGGCCAAATTACTGGATCAACACCTCCATCTGGGGCCTGAACCCCCCCTGGTTTGCTTCTCTATATTTTTTTATTTTTATTTTTCAATTATGATTTTATTTTTGCTTTATTGTTTTAATCAAATTAATTAATTCTTTTTTTTATAAAATACAAAAACATCATGAAAAATCAGAAAAGGCAAAAATATAATATTTATTTATTTAATTATTTTTATGAATAAATGCATGTAAATAAACTTAGTTTTAATTAGGTTGTAATTTTAATCCTTTTAATGACTAAAAATCCAAAAATATGTAGAAATAGGTGTAATTAATTTTGATTTCTTTTAATTTCCCTTTTTTACAATAATAATGTTTAGTTTATTTATTTCTATAATTAAATTTTGCATGTAAATTAACTTAGACTTAAATTAGTTTAAAACTTAATATTTTCACAATAAACTTAAAAACCATTAGAATTAGGGTTTACATTTCCAATTTCATTCTAATAAATTCTTCTTCTTTTAAATCTTAAAAACACTAAAAATACCAAAAAAAACATTCTTATTTTAATTTTAAATTCTTTATTTATTTAATTTTGCAAAAGGGTCCAACGCCCGTATTTTTAATTGTTAATTTCGCGCATTTATTTTATATCGTTTATTATAATTTTGTATCTCTCCCAAAGCGTTGTAACAATTTAACTTCTCGCACTTTTCTTTTACTTTGCTTTATTTATTTTTCTGTCAAATCGGGTCCGGTTTAATTTTGGCGATGTGGACCCGCGCCATTTGTAATAGCTGTAGATTTATTTTCCCGCAAACTTTATAACTGTTAAAAAGCATGTAAGAATGAATGTCTTAATTAAAATCAAGCGTAGAACACAAATAAACATGACAAGACAAATATCTGAAAACGACACACGAATCACACACACCACCCCTAGGGTACGCCTCACTGTTGCCTTTCGAAAGGTGATCGTCGAGTAGAGGATGTCTTAGTAAGTCCTCATGATCCGAGAACCTGGCATGAGGGTAGCTTCTAAGGTGTCTTCCCATTGCTCCGGTGATCACCATGTCCCTAAAACTCGAATTGACCCGAACACCTCCAACGGTGGTGCTACCTACCTCTCAATGGTGGGATGGCACTACTTTAAAGGACATCTACACAGACGAATTCCTTAGGGTAGGTAGGTTCTCGTGGATACTTGCTCTAATCTCAAAACAAACTCAAAAAGACTTTTCACACCAACACTTTTCAAAAGCTTTCAAAAGCAAATTTTTCAAACACTCTGACGTACGAGTCGAACTGAAATTTTTCAAAGAAACTTTTTTAAACCCACATTGAAAAGCAAGCAAACATTTTGAAAACACATTGAGCAAGTATCTAAGAGCCCATGGATAACCATGGATAGAAAGGGTGCTAACACCTTCCCTTTCTATAACCTACCTCCCGAACCGAGAGCAATCTCTTTAAGGAATTTTTCTGTGCTTTTGTCCTTTCCAATTGGAGAAAATAAAAGACGGTGGCGACTCTTGCTTCCGCGACATTTCGCGAACCAGCGTTAAACAGTCAGTTCCAGATCCACCGATCACAAAAATCAAATAAATTCAAATTAAATCAAATTAAATCAAATTTGTGGAATAGGATTTGTTTTGCATTGAATTATAGATCTCATATGCTGGAAATGATCAAACAAATCGTGCAAACTCTAAAAAGAAGAGAAAATCTCCAATTTTGGAAAGATTTGAATCAAAACTTCAAGACCATCAATCTCTTGATTCTTTCCAATTTTTATTGACCTAATTAGAATCATTACTTATAGAGAAGCTTTGTGAACCCTAAAGGAGAGAACACACGCGCAGCTTGGCTCCCAAGAACAAGAACAAAGTTTAACTTTTTTGTAAAAAAGTGTAGATCGAATCTTTCATAACAGGCCGTTTTAAGCCATTCCAAGCATCAAAACATATTCCTGGACATCCTCTGAAGCGATTGCAAGCATTATCAAGGCCTGAAGCATCAAGAATCACGCGCTAGCACCTTCACGGTTTGCCTTTTTTTCAAAACTCGGTTACAGTGATTCTTGCATCATAAACATGTTTTGATTATATATCTATGTTTGTTATCATATTTGCAACGTACTGGAATGCTTTGATTGGAGTTTGAGTGCAGGTATGCATATCTGCCATGGCTAGGGTTCATGAGCTCGAATTTGGGGTTTCCTTCTCTAGGGAAAATTGGCCCAGATTATGAGTACCATAGCACTCAGGGGGTTATTTACTATTAACCTTTGCCCTTGTTTGGGATTGATATTACTTGTGCCGAGTTTTTTATGTTTACAGGTTTGTAGCCACGCACAAAAACCGTCACTATAGCCTATAGTGACGTCATCTGTAGGTAAAAGCTTTTTCTAAAACAACAGTCCTGAGGAAAGAGACGATTGCGTGGCTGACTTCCATTGGTCCATTTAAATTTACGCGTGTGTTTTGGGCATGAAGCATTGTTTCCATTATAATATTATTTTGTCATATATATCAACGAATGACAACTTGGCCTGGTGGTAAGGAGGAACGTATGGGAGGCGAGAGTCCTGGGTTCGAGACTCAGGTTTGGCATTTTTATTTTCTAACAATTTGATCGCAGATCCAGTGTGTCTCACCTTCCCAATACCTGGCACGCGCCCCAGATCCTTCCATTGGATCATCACCATCACATATCCAACGCTCAGCATACGCAGGTCCACCATGAACCCTCAGAAGATGGTCTCAACGGATCAGGCGCCAGACTCTGGGCCACCAGTTTTGCGCCTAGCGCAGATTTGGCAGTATACCCCCTGAGTTACTTATAACATCAGGCCCATCTCTTTTTCTTTCTATTCTTTTTATTTCTTTTTTATTTTTATTTTTTATTTTAATTATTTTCACAATAAAAAAATCATTTTTTATTAAACCATAAAATCATTAAAAAAAATTAGATTTAGTTTTTTTTTCTTTTCTTTCATAAAATATTTAATTGCTATTAAATAATTAGCTTAATTAGATTAATTCAAAAAAAATTTATAATTAAAATTAATTAGACAAATTAGGTTAAGATTTCAAATATTTTTCTCAACAATAAAATGCAAAAATATTTTCTCTTTAATTGATTAGATTTTTTAGGACTCAGACTTTATTCCCGTAGTTAATTCGCCGCGCGCGCCTTTATTTTCTTTTAATTCAAATTATTGTTAATTGTTTCAGGTTTGTAATAGATTAATTAGGATTTTAATTTCCGCTTCTTTATTTTCAGTCAAATGTTTATGTATCTGCCCAAAAGCCCTGTAACAGTTAGGTCTTTAAATTCTCGCACTCTTTAGTTTTCGCAACTATTAAACTGCTAGATGTATGGATAATAGGATTGAATGGCAAGACAAATAATTTTAAAATGGTAGACAACCCTAATTGTGCATAGATAATTAACTGAAAAAGGCACACTTGCACATGCTCACTCCTAGGGTTTGCCCTACTTGGTTGCCTCAGAAATAATGGTTGTGTCCCTCGAACATAGGGATACCTTGGCAATGACCCGTAATTCAAAATCATCATAAAGATCATGGTCCCTAATTGTCCCTCGAGTTGCCTACTAATTGATCTTATGACGATAGTCCCTTCGAAATGATAAGGCATCTTTACTTGTTGCCTTCAGAGACCATTTCGTCCCTTCGAACGTTCCTTTAAAATTCCAACGATGGAGCTACCTACTCCTTAATAGTAGGATAGCACTGTCTAAAGGAAACGAAAATGAACATACTTTTTTCGAGTAGGTAGAAAACTCTTAAGTACTTGCTCAAGACAAAAACTTTTCACACAAACACTTTTCAAAAATAGTTTTTAAGACAACTTCGTCACACTCTTGAGGACCGATACAAGGGTTATCACGAAGTAAACAAAACTTTTCAAAGCAAGCACACACAAGTGTAACACCCCAATTCTACCCCAAGCAAATATGCAAGATAAGTCAGAGTTATAAAATTTCAATCATACAAATGAATCGGGACGTCACAAATTCTTCTAACAAATTCATTGCATACATCATGGATATATAACACTTTTTCAAAACGTCGGATGAACTAACAACATAACATCTTTCATTAAATATTCAATGACTACGCAGCGGAATTCTTCAATAACATCTTTAAATAATATAGCAACTTTGAAACATCTCGTGTTTAATAAATAAACAATTTAAGGTTCAACAACTAAAAATCAGCAATCAAAAATCAGCAAGCGTTCATCCCCCCGAGTGTTACATATCAGAGCAATGACACCGACTCGATCTATTGAAGGTATATGGCCTTCACTCTCGATTACCTGCACGTTACCAACATAAGGGCAACATTCAAACAAAAGGGGTGAGATATCTAACAATATAATAAAGCACATGATAATCAATATATTAAATTAGATCATTCATATCACCACTTCTCATCTCATAATCAACGATAATTACAGCATATATATTCATTCATAAACATCAAATACATCTCATTACTCATTCATATGATGCGACTCAAAACTATGCAAATGCATGTGGTACCATTGGAGCAGATCTCCATCTCAAAAATCTAATCTGCCAATTATTAGAGGCATCAATAAGGCATAGCCTTCATCTCAAAATTTTCCAATCCAGGCCATCTCCATGAGCATAAGCTTCATCTCAAAAAAATTCAATGTATGCAAATCAACATGAATGTAATAACACACTCAGTTAATAACATCTCAAAACACATCTCAAACAACAACATCTTAATCATCAAAATGACAACATTTCAGTCATCTCAAATAGCAACATATTAATCATCAAAACGAAAACATTTCAGTCATCTCAAACAGCAACATCTTAATCATCAAAATGACAACATTTCAGTCATCTCAAACAACAACATATTAATCATCAAAACGACAACATTTCAGTCATCTCAAACAACAACATCTCATAAACATCTCAGAACAATAACATCTCATAAACATCTCAAAATAATTTAGTAAACATTACTTATTTATCAAACATCATTTGGTTAACCACATCTTACTAATAACTTAGTTGTATATCAATAATACAATAATCTATATTGTTATTCTGCTACTGTACATCATTATTATCACTAAGTCCTACTGTCATATTTCTAACAGTAACCTCTAACATCTCAAAATTCATCATTCTGTCCAAAATCCAGCATAACTGTCATCTACGGGAATTAATTCTAAATCCTAAATTAGTTACTGGAATTATACCTCTTAATCATCATTTTAATCATCTAAAATAAAGTTCATCGCGTTAGTTACTCAATGCTTCGAACGGCATCTCAAACAGCATCCTAAAACTCAAGTTACAGCAACTTAAAACTGATTCTGTCAAAATTATCCAGTATGCATCGACACAAAACACTATGCATCGACTCATCCTGCTTCTTCTTCACGCTATGAGTTGACGCATCCCTCTATGGATCGACTCATTGTAGCTGTCAATACAGCATGTATTGACACATGTATCGCACCGGTCGACTCATCCTGAGTCTCACACACTCATGTATCAATGCATCCTCCCTTCGCGTCGACTCATCCTGAGCCTTACACTTAACATGTATCGACGCAAGCATGCATGCATCGACTCATCCTCAGTCAAACATCCTCCATGCATTGACTCATCCAGTTTGAGGTCGACGCATCCTACGATTTTCTGCATAATTTTCTATATTTCTATTGTATTTTCACTACTTGGAATATAATCACAGTCCTACAAACCTCATCCTAACCATGATAATTCATTGCCTAATCATTAACCTTTAATACTACATCGTTTACACAGCATCATATGATCATTTATCCATCGAGAAATCATCAATCATCATCATACATCATTCAATTTAATAACAAAAACAACAATCCTCTAATCCCACATATCAAATATCATTAACCCCATTATAAAGCCAGAACCCCACCCTTACCTTGGATCGAAGGTTGCTCTACAATTTATGGGTTGAATTCTTCGTTCTTGTCATTTCCTTCAAAACCAGCAGCTTCACGTTTCCACAATCCTTATTTTTCCTTCTATTGTTTCTTCTTTCTATTCTAACAACACATAATAAAATAACCTAATATTATTATATTATTCCTTAATGGGCTCCAACTTACACCCCCTTATTACTTATACTCACACAATCAAGGCCCACATTAAATAATATTAGCTTCTAACATTATTTCTCATAATAATATAATACCTCAAATATATTAGTATTTCTTCATTTAATAAAATAAATCCAATTTAATAATACTTCTTCACAATTATTCCAAAAATAATTTAATTAAGTAATTAATTAAATTACGGGCGTTACAACTCTTCCCCACTTAGAATATTTTCGTCCTCGAATAATTTACCTCAATCAAACAATTCTGGATAGGAGTCTCGCATCTTGCTCTCCAATTCCCAAGTCATGCTTTCTCCTGCAGCTCCTAACCAAATCACTTTAACCAAGGCAATCTTGTTGCCCCTTAGAGTCTTCATTTCACGATCCGCGATCCGCACAGGCATCGTCTCCACCGTAAGATTATCCCGTACTTGCACATCGTCCATATGAATCACATGAGATAGATCTGAAATATACTTCTGAAGTTGCGACACATGAAACACATCATGCAAATTTGAAAGATTAGGCGGTAAAGCCACTCTATAAGTAACATTCCCCACTCTCTTTGAAATATGATACGGTCCAATAAAACGAGAAGTGGGCTTCTTAGACTTCAACACTCGCCCAACACCAGTCACAAGTATAACTCTCAAAAACACATGATCACCAGCTTGAAATTCTAAATCTTTCCTTCGCTTTTCATGATAACTCTTTTGTCTACTCTGTGAAGCTTTCATCTTTTCTCGAATCAACTTCACCTTCTCGGTAGTCTCACGAACAAGTTCAGGTCCAAGCACTACACTTTCACCATATTCATGCCAACATAACGGAGTTCTACATCTCCGGCCATACAACGCTTCAAAAGGTGTCATCCCAATACTAGAATGGTAACTGTTATTATAAGTGAACTCTATCAACGGAAGATAAGTATCCCATGAACCCCCCCGCTCGAGAACACATGCCCTCAACAAGTCTTCCAACGATTGAATCGTCCGTTCAGTCTGACCATCTGTATGAGGATGATACGCTAAACTCAACCTCAACTTAGAACCCAACGCTTCTTGCAAACTCTTCCAAAAATCAGAAGTAAATCTTGGATCTCTATCTGACACAATGCACAAAGGAACACCATGCAGTTTCACAATCACACTAACATAAATCTCAGCCAACTTCGACACTGGAAAACTGATGTTAATAGGAATAAAATGAGCTGACTTCGTAAGCCTATCAACAATCACCCAAATTGAATCATGTCCTCTTGAAGTACTAGGCAACCCCGTCACAAAGTCCATTGAAATGCTATCCCATTTCCATTTAGGAACTTCCAACGGTTGCATCAATCTTGCAGGCTTTTGATGTTCAACTTTCGACTTCTGACAAGTCAAACATGCATACATAAACCGAGCCACATCACTCTTCATCCTAGGCCACCAAAACAAACCTTTAAAATCTTGATACATCTTTGTAGCTCCTGGATGAATACTCAACTTACTTCTATAACTCTCTTCAAGTATCACTTTCTTCATCTCAGCATCATCAGGAATACAATTCCGGTCACAAAATCTCAACACACCTTGATCATCTAACTTGAAATCACTATTCTCAGATTGATCGATCCCAACCATCGAATCAACCAGCTTCACATCCAACTTCTGAGCTTCTCTGACACTGTTTAAAAATTCATTATTAATCTTCAACATACCCAACATAACACTCTGCAGAGTAACCTTGTAAACTAAGCTCATATCTCTGAACTGCTCGATCAATTCCAACTCTTTAATCATCATTGCTGACATATGTAAAGTCTTTCGACTCAACGCATCAGCTACCACATTCGCCTTTCCTGGATGATAATTCAAACTGAAATCATAATCCTTTAACAATTCTAACCATCTTCGTTGCCTCATATTCAACTCCTTCTGATCAAATAAATACTTTAGGCTCTTATGGTTACTAAACACTTCAAATCTAGAACCATAAAGATAATGCCACCAAATCTTCAACACAAAAACAACAGCAGCAAGTTCTAAATCATGCGTAGGATAGTTCTTCTCATGAGTCCTCAACTGCCTTGACGTATAAGCAACTACCTTACCATTCTGCATAAGCACACCTCCTAAACCCATCTTGGAAGCATCACAATACACCACAAAAGACTCTCCTGGATTAGGCAACGTCAAAATCGGAGCCGACGTCAACCTCTTCTTCAATTCCGTAAAACTTTCTTTGCATTAAACATCCCAAACAAAAGATCTACCTTTACAAGTCAACTTAGTCAACGGAAGTGAAAACTTAGAAAACCCTTCGATAAACCTTATATAATAACCAGCTAATCCCAAGAAGCTTCTAATCTCAGTAGCTGACTTTGGAGTTTCCCATTGCAACACAGCATCAACCTTCGATAGATCTACAGCAATGCCACTACCTGAAATCACATAACCAAGAAAACTAACCTCTTTTAACCAAAATTCACACTTGGACAGCTTTGCATACAACTTCTTCTCTTCCAAAACTTGCAATACTACTCTTAAATGTTCAGCATGCTCTTCTTCCGACTTAGAGTAAATCAAAATATCATCGATGAACACCACTACAAACCGATCCAAATAAGTATGAAAGATACGATTCATATATTCCATGAATACTCCCGGTGCATTAGTAACACCGAAAGGCATCACCGAATACTCGTAATGTCCATAACGCATTCTGAAAGCCGTCTTCTGAATATCTTCATCCTTCACTTTAATATGATGGTAACCCGACCTCAAATCAATCTTACTAAACACACGAGCATCCACTAATTGGTCCATTAAGTCATCTATTCTTGGAAGCGGATACTTATTCTTAATTTTCACCTTGTTCAACTATCTATAATCAACACAAAGCCTCATGCTTCCATCTTTCTTCTTCACTAACAACACTGGAGCTCCCCACGGTGATACACTTGGTCTTACAAACCTCTTCTCAAGTAACTCTTCCAATTGCTTCTTCAATTCTGACAACTCGGACGCAGACATCCTGTATGGTGCCATAGACACAGGTCTGGTACTAGGTACAAGATCAATTGTAAATTCAACTTCCCTCTCTGGCGGTACCTCAGGAATCTCATCAGGGAAAACCTCAGGAAATTCACATACCACCGGCAATTCTTCAATTAAAGCTTGAGTCTCTACAGATAGAGACGCCATCAATGAAAAAATTTGTGCTTCCTCTTGCATCAACTTTCTCAACTGTCTAGCAGACAACAGACCATCTTCCTCTTCTTCAGGAGTAGAAAACTTCATAGACTTGTTATAACAATTAATATGAACACAGTTATGCTCTAACCACTTCATACCCAAAATCACATCCAAACCTCTTAACAGCGAACAAACCAAATCAACAACAAAGTCTCTGTCGAAGATCGACAAGGGACACTTAGCACACACAAAAGAAGTAGTCACCGATCCCTTGGCTGGATTATTGACGACCATTTATCCACTCAAAGAAGACAACACAAGACCCAATCTTTCAACACAATCAGCAGCAATAAAACAATGAGTAGCACCAGTATCAATAATAGTAATTAAAGGAGTACTATTAATGAAACATGTACCTCTAATAAGTCTGTCCTCGGAAGCTATCTGATCCTCCACCAAAGCAAACACTTTACCACTAGACTGAGTCTTCTTCGATTTCTGACACTGGATACCAATGTGCCCTTCTTCCTTACAATTAAAACAAACCATATTCTTGTGCTTGCACTCAGATACAATATGTTTGTTCTTACCACAATGGTGACATCTCTTCACTTCAGCAGTGCACACATTACTCTTGTGTCCAGGTTTCCCACACTTAAAACAAATCACACCAGCAGGAGCATCTCCCCCACTAGTTCTCTGACCACGAGAAACTCTCTGCTTACTGTGATCGGTGGAAATAGAATTGACTGTTTTGAAATGCTGGTTCGCGAAATGTCGCGGTAAGCAAGAGTCGCCATTGTCTTTTATTTTTTCCAACAAGGAAAGGACAAAAGCACACCAAAATTCCTTTTCGAGATGTTTCTCGGTTCGGGAGGTAGATTATAGAAAGGGAAGGTGTTAGCACCCTTTCTATCCATGGTTATCCACGGGCTCTTAGGTACTTGCTCACTATGTTTTCAAAAATGTTTTGCTTTTCTTGTGTTTGTGGGTTTTGAAAAAGTTTGTTTGAAAACTTCGATTTAACTCGTGTATCTGTCCTCAAGAGTGTATGAAGTGTTTGTTTGAAAACTTTTGTTTGAAAAAGTGTAAGTGCGAAAAGTATTTTTGTTTTGAATGAGCAAGTACCTGAGAACCTCTACCTACTCAAAAGAAATTAAGCTGTGTAAATGTCCTTTAGACAGTACTATCCCACTATTGAGAAGTAGGTAGCACCGTCGTTGGAGTTTTTTGGGTCAATTCGATTATAGGGACATGTGGTCACCAAAGCAATAGTAGGACGCCTTAGCGGTAACCCTAATGTCTTAGATCGTTTTTTATCGAGGCAACCGTTTCGAGGTAACTTTTTGATCTTTAGACAGGAGGGCGACCTCTAAAACACCCTATACTCAATGACCACATCGAGGCAACCAAGTGAGGCGTACCCTAGGAGTGGCATGTGCGAGTGTGTCAGGATTCAGTTAAGTTATCTTTGCACATGTTGTGGTGAGCTACGATTGATTTTAATTTAAGAGAAGATCTTGTCATGCATAGCCTATTATTCATATATCTAGCAGTTAATATTATGCGGAAATTAAATTGCGGGAAATTAAATCTAAACTATTACAAGGCGTCGGGTATTTACATCGCCAAAAACAAACCATTTAATTTAAATTGCGGAAAGTAAAATAAAGCGATAAATAATTAAATTCCTAATTAAAAGCTATTACATTCTGGAAAACAGATACAATAATATGATAAAATGGATCGCGTGCGGGAAATTAAATCGGATGCGAGTTTTTTGGGGTTTTGACCCTTTTTTGAAAGAAAGTGATTTTTTTGGTTATTTTTGAATTAAATGGAATTAAATTAAATGAATAATTAAATAATGAAAATATTTTTGGATTTTTGAGTTTTTAAAGAAATAAAATAAATTGAATTAATGCTAATAAAAACCTAATATTCTAAATTGATTTTAAATATTACAAAAAATATTAAAAGTTAAATCAATTAAAGCTAAATTGATTAAATTAATTTATTTACAAAAATAAAAGTGATGAAGTTAATTTTAATAAATAAAATATTTTTTGTGTTTTTGATTTTATTAGGAAAAAATGTTAATTGGTTAGTGATTAATAAAAAGAATAACGATTAATTAATTAAAGGAAAATAATAAAAATAGAGAGAGAGTTTAGGAGTATACGAGCCTGATTGGAGGGGTGAAACAGCTATTGACGTCATGTGTAAACTGTTTTGTTTTGGCCATTTGTGTTTTGGCTTTTGGCCATTTATGTTCTGGCTTTTGGCCATTTATGTTCTGGCCTCAACGTTCCTTAACCTTCTCAGGATGTCTGTCTCGCCATGTATTGGTGTCATGTGTAAGCTGTTCTGTTTTGGCCATTTGGCTTTTGGCTTTTGGCCATTTGTGTTTTGGCCTCAACGTTCCTTAATGAACCTGCATGGGATCCTGTCTAAATCTGCATTGTTGAATCTCATGAACACATTAAATAAATTACTATATATCATAAAATACAAATAAAGCCAATATATGAAGAAATTTAATGTTTAGGTCAATATGGCATGTATGAATGATTATACCCTTTTGATCATGGAGATCAAATCAACCTTACCCTTACTGGAAAAGTAGTGACATGAATGCTTTTATGCCTTTTGATCATGGAGATCAAGCCAACCTTACCCTTACTGAAGAAGTAGTAAAATGTTGGTTTGTAACTGAGATGGCTTGTTTGTAGTGAGATGTTGATTTATAATTGTGATGGCTTGTTTGTAGTGAGAGAGATAAGGATTTCAAGGTTTTAGGATTCTTGAAAGAATTTGATATTCTGACAGTGTTGTGGCAAGGTTTTTTTTCTCCTCTGGTTTGTGTGAAAAGAATGTGATTATATAATGGAAATTAGGATAAAGAAAATGGGCTTTGAATGTGCAATTGGGCCTCCAATGTTCACTTGAGTTCGTCACTTTCCAGGCTAAATCGCAGGGACTTAAGTGCAATTTTTGAAGTTGAAATGTGAAAACAAAATGTAGCCGACATCGAGAACTAACTCCTGTCTGAAAATCGGCTCAATCGGATAAACGGTGAATTAATTATGAATTTTTGAAGTTTCAGCTCAGACAAACTTATTTTGGGCTCCAGTGTCGACTCTGACACGTTCTTCAATAAAAAAATGGTATTGATTGGAGCATAATCCGGTCTCAACTTTTGAAGAAAAGTTATAGATATTTGAGTCAGTGACCTTGTGTAAAAATATGAGCCCAATCTGATAAAAATTGACCGAGTTATGAATTTTCGAAGTTTCGATCCAGATAAAATAATATTCAGCATTCAGGATTTTCAGCGCGTCACGCACTCTGAGCAAAAAACGAATGTCTTTTGAATACCGTTTGAACTCAATACCTTCTGTGAAAATGTAGTCAACTCAATTTGTGAAATTTTGGCGCCGGAACCAGCTCGATACGATGAAAATCGACCAAGTTATGATTTTCTGAACATGACACAAATAAACTTCTGTCACAAATTTTCTGTATAAAAATACTTGATAAATCCACATTTTTGAAGACCTTATGATCGAAATTTGCTTCCAGCCGTGAGAGATGAAAACTTAGATAATGTCAAGATGGAATTTTGGCCTCCGGAACGGGTTCACAACGAGTCACGATCTTCAAGTTATGAATTTTTTAGCGCGTAAAAACTGCACTTTCAGCACACTTTTTTCACCATATTTCTTCGAGAAAACTCACACAGTCGGATACCTTCTGAATTTGAGCATACATTAGGACATTAAGGAGCACTTGAGGTCATTTGGATTTAAGGACCTTGATGCAACACAAAACCCTAATTTTGAATTGACTGCCTTAAGAGATGATTTGACTGTCCAACTCTTGAGCCATCTTGAACAACTCGGAGATGATTCTTGACATGTCTTGAGAAATATGGGAGGGAAAATTTTGGGGTACAACAGTTGCCCCTGTTCAATCTTCTTAAACCTGAGGATGTAGATTGGCTTTCGTGCCTTTCGTGATCCGAAGGTGGAAGATGATTGAACACTAAAGTGCCCAGAAATTTGCACTCGCATAGTGTAGTATCAGCAATGTGATGTCGGGAATGGGCTTATAGATGCCATCTGGAGATATGGTGAATAGGAGGATGGGTTATAGATGCCATCTGGAGATGTGACAGAACCTTGTCGGGAATGGACTTATAGATGCCATTTGGAGACTATTGGTAGGTGGATGGGCTTATAGATGCCATCTGGAGATTGTCTGTTGAGTTGTGATCTTGTAAGTTGAACGAGGGAACCTGTGTAGGGTTGCCTGATGATGAGCTCGTGTAAAACTGCATCTTGGAAAGAAGAAAACCTGTGTAGGGTTGACTAATGATGAGCCTGTATGAAACTGCATCTTGGAAAGAAGGAAACTTGTGTAGGGTTGACTGATGATGAGTCCGTGTGAAACTGCATCTGGAGCTGAGAAGGAAACCTGTGTAGGGTTTACTGACGACGAGTCTGTGTAAAACTGCATCTGGAGCTGAGAAGGAAACCTGTGTAGGGTTTACTGACGACGAGTTCGTGTAAAACTGCATCTGGAGCTAAGAAGGAAACCTGTGTAGGGTTTACTGATGACGAGTCCGTGTAAAATTACGTCTGGAGTTGGGAAGGAAACCTGTGTAGGGTTTACTGATGACGAGTCTGTGTAAAACTGCATCTGGAAAGAGAAAGGGAACCGGTGTAGGGTCGCCTCATGATGAGTCTGTGTAAAACTGCATCTTGGAAGAAAGAAAACCCGTGTAGGGTTGACTGATGATGAGTCCGTATGAAACTTCATCTTTGGAAAGAGAGAACCTGTGTAGGGTTTCTTTGACGACGAGTCCGCGTAAAACTACGTATGGAGTTGAGAGAACCTATGTAGGGTTTATTGATGACGAGTCCGTGTAAAACTACGTCTGGGGTTGAGAAGGAATCGGTGTGGGGTTACTTCGGTATAAGTTCGTGTAAAACTTCTGGATGAACCGGGGTAAGGTTATTTGAGATAAGTTCGTGTGACACTTCAGGAGGAACCGGGGTAAGGTTACTGTGAGATAAGTTCGTGTAAAACTTCTGGATGAACCGGGGTAAGGTTATTTTGAGATAAGCCCGTGTAAGACTTCTGGATGAACCGGGGTAAGGTTACTTTGAGATAAGCTCGTGTAAGACTTCTGGATGAACCGGGGTAAGGTTACTTTGAGATAAGCCCGTGTAAGACTTCTGGATGAACCGGAGTAAGGTTACGGCAGGATAAGTTCGTGTAAAACTTCATCTTGGAAATAAGGAGGAACCGGTGTAGGGTTGCCTGAGGACGAGTCCGTGTAAAACTTCGTCTTGGGGGGGGGGGGGGAGGAGGAACCGGTGTAGGGTTTCCTGACGATGAGTCCGTGTAAAACTACATCTGAAGTTGAGAAGGAACCGGTGTAGGGTTTCCTGACAATGAGTCCGTGTAAAACTACATCTGAGATTGAGAAGGAACCGGTGTAGGGTTGCCTAAGGATGAGTCCGTGTAAAACTACATCTGAAATTGAGAAGGAACCGGTGTAGGGTTTCCTGGTGATGAGTCCGTGTAAAACTTCATCTGAGATTGAGAAGGAACCGGTGTAGGGTTACTTTGATGATGAGTCCGTGTAAGACTTCATCTGAAAGAGAAGGAACCGGTGTAGGGTTGCTTCATGATGATCAAGTAGATATTTGTCTTGTCTGGTTTCAGGTATTAACCCATGATCAGTCGTCCACAGATATGCCCTGACTAGATACAGGTATCGAATCTGGAATTAGTCGTCTACAGATATGCCCTGGCTAGATACAGGTATCGAATCTGGAATTAGTCGTCTACAGATATGCCCTGGCTAGATACAGGTATCGAATCTGGAATTAGTCGTCCATAGATATGCCCTGGCTAGATACAGGTATCGAATCTGGAACTTCAAAAGTTGATGGTAATATCTTTTGATTGACCTTTTCCTGAAAAGGCAAAACATTAGTTGTATGCAATGTCATGATGTATGAAATGCATGATGTCATGATGTTCTCAGGAATAAATGAGATTGTGTCGTATGCACTTCATCATGTATGTAAGCAGGAGGTATGAAATGCGAAATGTCTATGAATGTATTTTCGTCTAGGAAAATAAATCCTTGACGAATGCCGGGAGCTTGTTGAATCCTGGGCTGATGTTTGAAGAGTGGAGTTCTTCGTTTCCGCTGGGGATGACGATTGCAAGAATAAACCGGTAGGAGAAGATGACTCTGTTGGGGAATAAACTTGGTGAAGAGATTACTCTGCGGGGAATTACTCTGTGAGAAGAGATACTTCGCTGAAAATTTGATGATAACTCCGCTGGGGATACTGTTGATATGTTTTGTTGAGGGGTTTGATGAACTCCGCTGGGGATAGGAAGAACTTTGCCGAGGACGACCTTTCCGTTGTAATTAGCTGAGGATAACCCAGTTATAAGCTCTGGTGGGGGATAACCTCTGAACATGGTCGGGGAGAGATATTTGTACTCTGCAGGGCACCAGCTTCCAGACTCTACTGGGGATAAGCTTCCAGAATCTACTGGGGAGATTGATTCCACTCTCCTGGGGAAACTTTGGACTACACTGGGGAAATGGCTCCACTGGGGTGTCTGGTATTCCACCGGGGAACAATCTTATATTTCTGTCGAGGAATATTAAGACTGTCGGGGATGCTTGTGGAGGAATATCTGTATACTCTACTAGAGAATATTGAGATCTTTTGGGGATACCCGACTTCCTTAAGGCTGACAGTCGACTAACTCTGCTTGGGGAGAGAATCGCTGACTTGCCGGGGATACTGTGCCTTTTTAGGGGCCGCTGGGAGACCAACTCTGCTTGGGGAGAGTTTGCTGAATCTTGTCTTAGTCTTGGGGAGTGGAGGTAACTTGGTCAGGTTCTTCAGCTGAACTTACCTTGGTACCTCGGTGGGCAGAGCAACCAGATCGCTTAGACAATTCTCATTGCCCCAGTTTCTGCGGGAGAAGGTACCTGTGGAGGTGCTCGATAACTGCTGATTGACAGATCTTCTTCTGGTAGGCAAGTGACGAGATGACAGGACATAGTCGTACGCTTTGATCCCTAATTTTTGCCTGGACTGCCCTTTCGGGTTTTCAGTCCATCGGGATATCCCTTTTTTGCCCAAGCCGCCTTTTCAGGTTTTCGACTTGCCGGGTGTACAGATTTTTTTATTTTCATCCCTTATTTTTGCCCGAACCATTTTGGCTCGTCGGGAAGCCCTTATTTTTGCCTAGGTGTGTCAACCTAGCGGGTCTTTGATTATGCGTAGTATTTTTTTGACTATGTCCGTGCTCTTAGGATACAAGAAGTTGTCACTGTCAGTAGTGCAGTGTTACCATACTACCAGAAGATCTTCGTTTGATCATGCAAGATTTGTTGCTAGAATTCAGGTCCAATGTCCCAAGTGACTCAGATGGAGGTTTGCCCCTGGTTATTTTGCATTTGAGAGATTCTCTGAATCTTGACTTGACTGCCCCAGATGATGGACAATGATCATGCCATGCCCCTTGATTGGAGGTGCTTTTGTTCATTAGACATTCGTCGTGCGAACTTCTATGTTGTTCAAACAAATAGTCATATGCAAGCAATGTTATATTAAAAATGCAAAGCTTATGTCTGTCTTGACGTTTTTGAAAATGCATTTTTCAGTAAAACAAGCAAATTTTGTAAAATGTGATGTCAACTCAAGATTTTACAGCGAGCCTTAAGGAGTCAGGATACCTTTGGTAACAGTATGCTTTCGAACTAACCCATGCTTCAGCTAGGACTTTTAAGGGTTGTAGCGTGGCCCGGTTCACGGTTTAAGAAACAAAGGATAAAGGCTCAAATTTTATTTGTACCCACCCGCTCTTCGTGATGTTCTTCAAACCTAAACTCAGTTGATCGTGCATTAGACCTTGCTTGAATCTTTGCTCTGATATTCCGATGATGGTTCGGATGTTGACAGTTTATTTTGAATAGGCAGTCATTGTGACACCCCAAATTAATTCAATTGTTAAATAATTAGGAATTTAATTATTAAATTAATTAAAAGCTTAATTAATAATATTTTGGATTAAATAGATGAATTAATTATGGAATTAAAAAGGAAGACCGGGGGTGTAAGGTTGAATTAGAGGTGTGTGTAGTAAAAAGCTCTACTAAAATAATTACTAATTTATTTTTATTATTTGGAAAATAATAAAAGGAAAAGAAAAAGAAGGATAAAAAGGAAAAAGGAAAAGAAGGGTTTTGGGAGAAAACTCATTGTACGTGAAATTGGAGAAGAGGAGAGAAGAGAGGAAAAAAGCCAAACGCCGTGAATTCGAAGGATCATCGCGAGGTAAGGGGTGATTTCGATTATTTAATATGCCTTATAGATTTTTGGATTAATAGAATTAATTAGGCATGTTAGGAATCCCAATTTAGGATTTATGAAATTCAAACCCCAATCCCATGAAATTATGTTTTGATTCAATTTGAGGTTATGAGGAAATTGTATGATGTTATGGTGTGTTATAATCTCATTAGAATCATGTACTATAACTTGTTTTGGCAATTCTGCGAGTTGGATTTGTATGGGTATGAATTGGATGGGATTTGGAATGAATAAATGCTGTCAAATAGCAGTTTTTGACTTTTCAGGTCGCAGGAACCGGTTCCCATTGGGGAGGAACCGAGTTCCCAGTGTAAATTTATGAAGAAACTGACTTTTTCAATGTAGGAACCGGTTCCCGTATAGGTAGGAACCTGGTTCCAGTACATTTTCCAGAATGGGTGTTTTCTGAACTTCGCAGGAACCGGTTCCTGTATATGTAGGAACCGGGTTCTGCTGTAACTTTTTGAAAAATATTAAACTTTGAAAATTCATAACTTTCAAACCGTAAGTCTGTTTTGAGTGTCGTTTTGGACGTTATTTCTTAAATTAAATACTCTATCTTATAAAATAAGAAAAATATTATTTTATGAAAAATTATTTTAAAAAGAGTCGAATTTCCGATTTTTGGTAAATCCTGGTATTTTGAGAATGATGTAGAATCGTTGTGAATTGTTCTGATTTGGTGAATGAGAATTGATACTCATGTGTTGTGCCTGCTATCCATTAGGATTGAGATGTGATCATGTGATATATTGGTTTTGGAATTATTTGGAATTATGTTGTGATCATATTCCGTTGATTTGATGTTGCATGTTAGTGATGTGCATGCATATGCATTGTTTTGGTGAAGTTAATTCCCATTGTGTGGAATTTGACTTGTATTGCCGTTAACCGATACCCGAGAGTGATGGGTGGTTAGGCTGGATTCATGTCCGAGTGTGATGGACGAATCGATGATTGCTTCGGCTGGATTCATGTCCGAGTGTGATGGACGAATCGATGGTTGATGTATCCGAGAGTGATGGATCAGTGATGGGTGACTTGGTCACGTAATTGGTACCACATGCATTGTGTCTGCATTTGTGTTTGCATGGAATTGTAACATGTTAGGATGTCTTCCAGTGTTACAATTCTTTGGTTGATTCTTGAATTGTGCATAATGACTTGTATGACTGTAACTGTGTGTTGAATCTGAATTTATGCTAAAATGGGTGAAATAATATGCTTGTGATATAATGTTGATTGAGAAACTTGTAATGCATGTTAATTATGAGAAATCTCACCCTTACTTTAATGATTTCAGATTAAAGTTAGCAGCTCAAGAGTTGGTGAGGATGGCTCTAGAGCTATGTTATTTTAGTCCGCGTGTCAGTGTCGTGCTCTGATAGGTTGTAACACTGGGGGAAACGTTTGAATGATGAGTTTTATTTTCTATTATTTAATTTATGTTGGGAATACTTACGAAGTGAAGTTATTCCGGTTTTGAGATATTTCCGCTGTGTAGAACATGATGTTGATTTAAATATTTATAATAATAATTCCTTCAGTAAAGCATGACAACTGTAAATTTGAGGTTTTATATTTATCTTGAATTCTGACATCCCTATTTTTCATGTTACTCTGATTTAATTAATATATTCGCGGGTTATTTTAGAAGGGGTGTTACAATAGTGGTATCAAAGCATAGTCGGTCTTGTCTTGTGTCGTTATCCCTTTTGTATGCGACTAGTGTAAGATGACACTGTCGATACTTGTGTGTTGATGAGGTTGTTTTGTAATGTTACAGAACAATGGCCGGAAAAGGTAACGGAAGAAACGACGATGCTCTTGCTGAAGCATTGGGAATGTTGGCTGGAGTACTCGGAGGGAACCAGCAGGAAGCTGTGATTGGTGCTGACCGACAATTGGGGAATTTTCAGAGGAATAATCCTCCGTTGTTCAAGGGTGCACATGATCCCGAAGGTGCTCAGAAGTGGTTGAAGGAGATCGAGAGGATCTTCAGAGTAATTGACTGTGCTGAAGGGCTGAAGGTGAGATACGGAACTCACATGTTAGCAGAGGAAGCTGATGACTGGTGGGTTGCTACCAGAACTGAAATGGAAGAAGATGGTATTGCATTGACTTGGGTTGTGTTCAGGAGGGCTTTTCTGAAGAGGTACTTTCCTGAGGACATCAGAGGCAAGAAGGAGATTGAGTTTCTGGAACTCAAGCAGGGTAACAAGACTGTCAGTGAGTATGCTTCGAAGTTTACTGAGTTAGCGAAGTATTATGCTCATTATGCTAACGATGCAGATGGAGAATTTTCCAAATGTATCAAGTTTGAGAATGGTCTTCGTGGTGAGATTAAGCAGGGTATTCGGTATCAGCGTATCCGAAGATTTCCCGATCTGGTTGACTGTAGTAGGATTTTAAAGGAGGATCTTGCTAGCACTAAGTCGAATGCTCGAGGGTATGTTGATAGGAAGGGTAAGCAACAGATGGATCGTGGTAAGCCTTATGATAGAAATAATCATAAATCTGGTGGTTGGAGGAAGCCTAGTGGGGGAGACTCTGGTTCTTCCATTAAGTGTTACAGATGTGGTGAAAGGGGGCATAGAGCTAATGAGTGCAAGAATGAGGCAAAGAAGTGCAACAACTGTGGGAATTTGGTCATGTAGCTGCTGAGTGCAGAGTCAGAAGGATAACTTGTTACAACTGTGGTGAAGAAGGTCATTCTCGTCCTCAGTGTACAAAACCCAAGAAGGAGCAAGCTGGTGGTAAAGTGTTTGCATTGTCTGGGTCAGAGACTAAGCCAGATGATCGGCTGATTAAAGGAACATGTTTTATTAATGACATATCTTTGATTGCGATTATTGATACTGGAGCTACGCATTCTTTTATTGCTTTGGATTGTGCTAAAAGATTGAATTTGGAAATTTCTAATGTGGATGGAAGTATGGTTATTGATACTCCTGCGTCGGGTTCAGTGACTACTTCGTATGTTTGTAGGAATTGTCCTATTGTGATTTTTGGTAGGGGTTTCGGTATGGATTTGGTGTGCCTACCGTTAGAGCAACTTGATATCATCCTTGGAATGAACTGGTTAGAATTCAACCAGGTTCATATCAACTGTTTTGCGAAGACGGTTATTTTTCCTGAAGAGGTTGGTGTCGAAGATGTGACTATGTCGGTTAAATAGATGAACCTAGCTGTGAAAGATGGTGCTGTGGTATTTATGTTGTATTCTGCAATAGAAGCGGAGGGAAAAGCAAAGAGTGATGGATTGCCAGTGGTGAACGAATTTCTAGAGGTGTTTCCGGAAGATGTTAGTGAATTGCCACCTGAGAGGGAGGTAGAATTTACTATAGATTTGATTCCTGGAACTAGTCCGGTGTCGATGGCGCCTTACCGTATGTCGGCATATGAATTAGCAGAGTTAAAGAAACAGTTGGAGGAGTTACTTGAGAAGAAGTTTATTCGTCCGAGTGTTTCGCCGTGGGGTGCTCTGATGTTGTTGGTTAAGAAGAAAGAAGGTTCAATGAGATTATGTGTTGATTACAGACAGCTGAATAAAGTTACAATCAAGAATCGGTATCCTTTGCCGAGGATCGATGATTTGATGGATCAACTAGTTGGAGCTTGTGTATTTAGTAAGATTGATCTGAGATCTGGATATCATCAGATTCGTGTGAAGTCGGAAGATATTCAGAAAACTGCATTTAGAACGAGGTATGGACATTACGAGTATTCTGTTATGCCGTTTGGAGTTACTAATGCACCTGGTGTTTTCATGGAGTATATGAACAGGATATTTCATCCGTATCTTGATAAGTTTGTGGTGGTATTCATTGATGATTTTCTAATTTATTTGAAGAGCGATGAGGAGCATGCAGAACATCTCAGAGTTATGTTGGAATTGTTGAAAGAGAAGAAGCTTTATGCAAACTTGTCCAAGTGTGAATTCTGGTTAAGTGAAGTAAGTTTTCTTGGCCATGTAATTTCCAAGAATGGAATTTCTGTGGATCCTACGAAGGTAGAAGCAGTATCTCGATGGGAAGCGCCGAAGAATGCTTCTGAGATCCATAGTTTTCTGGGTCTTGCAGGTTATTACAGGAAGTTTATAGAAGGATTTTCCAAATTAGCGTTATCGTTGACTAAGTTGACCAGGAAGGGTCAGATGTTTGTTTGGGATGTTGAATGTGAGAAAGGATTTCAAGAGCTGAAGAGGAGGTTGACAAGTGCTCCGATCTTGATTTTTCCAAATCCGACTAAGTCTTTTGTTGTGTATTGTGACGCATCATTAATGGGATTAGGTGATGTGTTGATGCAAGATAAGCAGGTGGTGGCTTATGCTTCGAGACAATTGAAAGTACATGAAAGGAATTATCCGACTCATGATTTGGAGTTGGCAGCTGTTGTGTTTGTTTTGAAGTTGTGGAGGCATTATTTATATGGTTCTCGGTTTGAGGTGTTCAGTGATCACAAAAGTCTGAGGTATCTCTTTGATCAGAAAGAATTGAATATGAGGCAGAGGAGATGGTTAGAATTTCTAAAGGATTATGATTTCGGTTTGAATTACCATCCTGGTAAGGCAAACGTTGTTGCGGATGCCTTGAGTAGGAAGTCCTTGCATATGTCGATGTTAATGGTCTGTGAGTTAGATTTGGTTGAGCAGTTCAGAGATTTAAGTTTGGTATGTGAAACTACTCTAAATAGTGTGAAATTGGGTATGTTGAAACTGACTAGTGGTATTCTGGAAGAAATTCGGAATGGACAGAAGTCCGATGTTGGGTTAGTTGATAAATTGGCATTGATCAACCAAGGTCAAGGAGGCGAGTTCCGGATTGATGAGAATGGTGTTATGAGATTTGGTAATATGGTGTGTGTTCCGGATGTTGCAGAGATTAGGAAGAGTGTTTTGGAAGAAGGACATCGTAGTGGATTGAGTATTCATCTTGGTGCTACTAAAATGTACCATGATTTTAAGAAGTTGTTTTGGTGGCCGGGAATGAAAAAGGAAATTGCTGAGTTTGTGTATGCTTGTTTGGTTTGTCAGAAGTCGAAGATTGAGCATCAGAAACCATCAGGATTGATGGAACCGTTGTTTGTTCCGGAATGGAAATGGGAGGAATCTCTATGGATTTTGTGTCTGGTTTGCCAAGGACATCGAAGAATTGTGATTCTATCTGGGTTATTGTTGATCGGTTGACGAAATCTGCTCACTTTATTCCGATAAGAATGGATTATCCGATGGAAAGGTTGGCAGAATTGTATGTTGAGAAGATTGTGAGTTTGCATGGTATTCTTTCTAGTATTGTGTCGGATCGAGATCCGAGGTTTACATCTAAATTCTGGACAGGATTGCAAGAAGCTTTGGGTACTAAGTTGCGTTTGAGTTCTGCTTATCATCCGCAGACAGATGGTCAGACGGAGAGAACGATTCAGTCGTTGGAAGATTTGTTAAGAGCTTGTGTGTTGGAGAAAGGTGGAGCTTGGGATAGTTATCTACCATTGATTGAGTTTACCTACAACAATAGTTTTCATTCGAGCATTGGTATGGCTCCGTTTGAGGCATTATATGGTAGGAGGTGTCGGACACCGTTGCGTTGGTATGAATCTGGAGAGGGTGCTGTGATTGGACCGGAAATTGTCCAACAGACTCCGGAAATGATTAAGATGATTCAGGAGAAGATGATGACTTCTCAGAGTCGTCAGAAAAGTTATCACGATAAGAGGAGGAAAGATCTTGAGTTTAGCGAAGGAGAACATGTTTTTATGCGAGTTACTCCGATGACTGGTATTGGTCGAGCTTTGAAGTCAAAGAAGTTGACTCCATGTTTTATTGGTCCGTTTCAGATTACCAAGAGAGTTGGGAAAGTCGCTTATCAGATTGCTTTGCCGCCGTCACTTGCAAATTTGCATGATGTTTTTCATGTATCTCGGCTAAGGAAGTACATTGCTGATCCGTCTCATGAGATTCGGGTAGACGATATACATGTACGAGAGAATTTGACTGTGGAAGCGGTACCTGCGAGAATTGAGGATCGGAAGTTGAAACAGTTGCGAGGCAAGGAGATCGTGTTGGTAAGAGTAGCTTGGGGAGGACCAGCAGATGGAAACGTCACTTGGGAGCTGGAGAGCCAGATGGAGGACTCGTATCCCGAACTGTTCGTCTAAGGTATGTTTTCGAGGACGAAAACTCTTTTAGTTGGGGAGAGTTGTGACACCCCAAATTAATTCAATTGTTAAATAATTAGGAATTTAATTATTAAATTAATTAAAGGCTTAATTAATAATATTTTGGATTAAATGGATGAATTAATTATGGAATTAAAAAGGAAGACCGGGGGTGTAAGGTTGAATTAGAGGTGTGTGTAGTAAAAAGCTCTACTAAAATAATTACTAATTTATTTTTATTATTTGGCAAATAATAAAAGGAAAAGAAAAAGAAGGATAAAAAGGAAAAATGAAAAGAAGGGTTTTGGGAGAAAACTCATTGTACGTGAAATTAGAGAAGAGAAGAGAAGAGAGGAAAAAAGCCAAACGCCGTGAATTCGAAGGATCATCGCGAGGTAAGGGGTGATTTCGATTATTTAATATGCCTTATAGATTTTGGGATTAATAGAATTGATTAGGCATGTTAGGAATCCCAATTTATGATTTATGAAATTCAAACCCCAATCCCATGAAATTATGTTTTGATTCAATTTGAGGTTATGAGGAAATTGTATGATGTTATGGTGTGTTATAATCTCATTAGAATCATGTACTATAACTTGTTTTGGCAATTCTGCGAGTTGGATTTGTATGGGTATGAATTGGATGGGATTTGGAATGAATAAATGTTGTCAAATAGCAGTTTTTTACTTTTCAGGTCGCAGGAACCGGTTCCCAGTGGGGAGAAACCGAGTTCCCAGTGTAAATTTGTGAAGAAACTAATTTTTTCAACGTAGGAACCGGTTCCCGTATAGGTAGGAACCGGGTTCCAGTACATTTTCCAGAATGGGTGTTTTCTGAACTTCGCAGGAACCGGTTCCTGTATATGTAGGAACCGGGTTCTGCTGTAACTTTTTGAAAAATACTAAACTTTGAAAATTCATAACTTTCAAACCGTAAGTCCGTTTTGAGTGCCGTTTTGGACGGTATTTATTAAATTAAATACTATATCTTATAAAATAAGAAAAATATTATTTTATGAAAAATTATTTTAAAAAGAGTCGAATTTCCGATTTTTGGTAAATCCTGATATTTTGAGAATGATGTAGAATCGTTATGAATTATTCTGATTTGGTGAATGAGAATTGATACTCATGTGTTGTGCCTGATATCCATTAGGATTGAGATGTGATCATGTGATATATTGGTTTTGGCATTATTTGGAATTATGTTGTGATCATATTCCGTTGATTTGATGTTGCATGCTAGTGATGTGCATGCATATGCATTGTTTTAGTGAAGTTAATTCCTATTGTGTGGAATTTGACTTGTATTGCCGTTAACCGATACCCGAGAGTGATGGGTGGTTAGGCTGGATTCATGTCCGAGTGTGATGGACGAATCAATGGTTGCTGTATCCGAGAGTGATGGATCAGTAATGGGTGACTTGATCACGTAATTGGTACCACATGCATTGTGTCTGCATTTGTGTTTGCATGGAATTGTAACATGTTAGGATGTCTTCCAGTGTTACAATTCTTTGGTTGATTCTTGAATTATGCATAATGACTTGTATGACTGTAACTGTGTGTTGAATCTGAATTTATGCTAAAATGGGTGAAATAATATGCTTGTGATATAATGTTGATTGAGAAACTTGTAATGCATGTTAATTATGATAAATATCACCCTTACTTTAATGATTTCAGATTAAAGTTAGCAGCTCAGGAGTTGGTGAGGATGGCTCTAGAGCTATGTTATTTTAGTCCGCGTGTCAGTGTCGTGTTCTGATAGGTTGTAACACTGGGGGAAACGTTTGAATGACGAGTTTTATTTTCTATTGTTTAACTTATGTTGGGAATACTTACGAAGTGAAGTTATTCCGATTTTGAGATATTTCCACTGTGTAGAACATGATGTTGATTTAAATATTTATAATAATAATTCCTTCAGTAAAGCATGACAACTGTAAATTTGAGGTTTTATATTTATCTTGAATTGTGACATCCCTGTTTTTCATGTTACTCTGATTTAATTAATATATTCGCGGGTTATTTTGGAAGGGGTGTTACAGTCATTTCCTTGTTGAGGGTTTGCAGGACCTCTTTCTTTTTGATTTCGTTATCCCTGTTTTTTTTGCCTGAACTGTTTCTTTTGTGATTACAGTCAGCGGGATGCCCCAGTTTTGCAAGTCTCCTTCATAGGTTTTGACTTTAATGGGCTTTTATTTTGAGAGATAATGACTGCATGTCTTTATGATTATTCAGAACCATCATCGTCTTTTGTATTGGAAGGACTCCTTTGATGCTATTCGCTGTGCACTTGGATCAACTGAGAGAACTTCCCTGCCCCAGGTTATGATTAAGGATTTTAATTTTCAAAAAGAAAAACTCCGACTTCTTTGGCTCAGAGGGGTTGACGAGGGATTATCTTCCTTATAACTCCAGTGTTTAGGAATTGAAACAATGTATGTACCTCATCAGCGGGGTCTGTTCAAAAGCATACTGTAGATTGTGGTATCGTTTTCGTCATCCTCCTACAAGAGGCTTAGAATTATTAACCGAGAGTTGAACATCAAAAAATGAAAGCAGTTTTAAGCATAGTAAACATAATTACTTCAAAACAGACACGTGTAATGCATTAATGAAATAAGATAGTTTGACATGAATAAAATGTTTGAACAATCAAAGAAAAATACAACTTGAACATTCGAATGAACAAAAGTTTTCTCAATCCTAGCCATGTTTTGGCAAGGGAGCATTGATCACATTGGGAGTCTCAGTAGGATCGAATTCGATCTCCTTGGCATCGATCATATTCTGGATCTTGTATTTCAGCGTCCAAAAATCCTCAGTATCGTGCCCCGGGCTTCCGGAATGATAAGCACACCTCGCATCTGGGTTGTAATTTGGAGAAGAGGTCTTGGGATTTGCAGGAGGGTTGATCACCGCAATCAGATTCATCTTCAACATGTGCTACAATGCTTGTGACAATGGCATGTTGATGTTGGTGAACTGTCTTTTAGGCTCGTCTGGCCTTCGCTGATTTCCCTTTTGTGGTTGTCGGTGTGACGCAGAACCAGAGATCATGACTGCCCCTGCATGTTGGTCACGACGACTCTTTTGGCTATATGCAGCATTGGACTCTTTCTTCCTCGTGTAAGGCTTTTTATGAGTATCAGGAGGTGTGGCCTCTTGAATCTTCCCACTTTTGATGCCCACTTCGATTCTTTCCCCAGTCAAGATCAGATCTGTAAACCCAGCAGAAGAATTTCCAATCAGATGGTTGAAGAACGGACCAGACAGGGTCCCCAAGAGCATGTCCACAAGCTCACGGTCCGTCAAAGGTGGCTGCACCCTTCCAGCAAGGTCTCTCCACTTTTGCGCATAGTCCTTGAATCCTTCACCCGTCCCTAGTAACATACCCTGGAGTTGGGTACGCGTAGGAGCGAGGTCGGAATTGTATTGATACTGCTTGTAGAATGCAGTAGCCAAGTCCTCCCAGTTATGAATACTGGTTCCATCCAGCTGATAGAACCATTCGAGATGAGTCCATGAAAGACTATCCTGGAAGAAATGGATCCATAAATTCTTGTCTGTCGTGTAGGGCTGGATCTTCCTTACATACGATCTGAGATGTAGCTTGGGACAGGAAGCTCCATCATACTTTGCAAAAGCAGGTGCTTTGAATTTGTGAGGGATCACCACCCCAGAAGATAGACCTAGATCTTCGAAGTCCATGCCGGGCACTTTTTGTATCTCCATAGCACTTAACCGGTCTTCTAGCTGTTTGTACCTGTCCTCAGCTGGAGAGTACTGTTCATCATTGAAATCCGTCTCGTTGTCGGAGACCACGGGACTAGGAACCCTTCTCTCTTGGGGACTGTCTTTGCCTACAGATGAGGTAGCCAGCTCAACCTCATTTTGTGATCCATTCCCAGATTTGCGTCTAGGGTTGAACAGCATAGTCCTCTTCTTCTTCTTCTTCAAAAGCAGAGTCTTCAACTCCTGTTGACCCTGGGCTAAGCTCATGACCAGCTCTTGAAACTGGGCGCTTTGGGCCTGGAGGGCCTTGATAGCTTGTTCATTGGATGATTCAGGATTCATGATGATTGCTGAAATAAACAGCGAAGAAGGTAAGTGGCCTGTCAAAAGGGTACCTGTAATGCAATGATGTGTATGTATGCATGCAATGTTTTCAAGGATCTCGCGGGGTAAACAAGAAAATTGTTAGAATTTGAATTTCGTAGCTTGATTGAAGGAACTTCATGTCGTTGAGAGTCCTTCTTCAAGAGTCAAAGCTCACCATATCGAGTGGGTCATAGCCCCTGACTCAGGTTATCAACCTGGCTAGAGGAAAATAAATCCCCTTTGCCCCTTGCTAGACATTTGATCCATCATGACCTGCATCACAGACCCTTGAGATCCTTGAAATGTGTTAGTCCTTATGCAAGATGTATGCAGGTTAGTCCTTATGCAGGATGCATGCGATGTTATGATGGTATGATGTTATACTATGCGTGGAGTGATGTAAGTGAACCCTGTTATGAGTCCAGATTAAGGACTGTAAACAAAACCTGCAAGGAACCCGTGTTGTCAGATAACAAGTACATGCAAGTAATTCAAGTTTTAAGGCACACAAGTCACACAAGACAGCCCTTAGAGTTTAGGCCCGCATGAAGTTTAGGTACTACCCTCTTTCAGTTTTGTGGGTTAAGACCTGTCCTAGAAAATAGTAACCGGGTTCTAGAGGATCTCAATATCATCGACTACCCTCAATCGGTCATAACTCCAGCATCGCAATCTTTTCTTGCGGCCAGAACCATCGCGAGAATTTAGCCTCAATGAGTGTAGCATACTGCTACTGTTCTATGGCCAAGTTGGGTCAATTTAGGGTTCTAAGGTCGGTTGGTGCTTAATGACTCCTCAGAAGACCCATATTCTCCTCGTTGCAACACAAGGGATATCGGTACAGACCAAGGTGTCACACCAACGTAGCCATTGCTTCACCCGTATCGGTCTACGCCGGACAGGTCCCTCACAGCTTATGCTACCTAAAAGGGTATTCCCCAGATCCGGGTTAGGATCTATGAAACTCCGATGCAGGCCCACAATTTTAAAGTAATCAAAGCAAGCAATTGAAAACATAAGAGTGGTCTAATCCTAAGGTACACCTCACTTATTAGTATCCCCAGCAGAGTCGCCAGTTTTGTGATCAGTGGAAATAGAACTGACTGTTTTGAAATGCTGGTTCGCGAAATGTCGCGGTAAGCAAGATTCGCCACCGTCTTTTTATTTTCTCCAACAAGGAAAGGACAAAAGCACAACAAAATTCCTTTTCGAGATGTTTCTCGGTTCGGGAGGTAGATTATAGAAAGGGAAGGTGTTAGCACCCTTTCTATCCGTGGTTATCCACAGGCTCTTAGGTACTTGCTCACTATGTTTTCAAAAATGTTTTGCTTTTCTTGTGTTTGTGGGTTTTGAAAAAGTTTGTTTGAAAACTTCGATTTAACTCTTGTATCTGTCCTCAAGAGTGTATGAAGTGTTTGCTTGAAAACTTTTGTTTGAAAAAGTGTAAGTGCGAAAAGTATTTTTGTTTTGAAAGAGCAAGTACCTGAGAACCTCTACCTACTCAAAAGAAATTAAGTTGTGTAAATGTCCTTTAGACAATACTATCCCACTATTGAGAAGTAGGTAGCACCGTCGTTGGAGTTTTTCGGGTCAATTCGATTATAGGGACATGTGGTCACCAAAGCAATAGTAGGACGCCTTAACGGTAACCCTAATGTCTTAGATCGTTTTTTATCGAGGCAACTGTTTCGAGGCAACTTTTTGATCTTTAGACAGGAGGGCGACCTCTAAAACACCCTATACTCAATGACCACGTCGAGGCAACCAAATGAGGCGTACCCTAGGAGTGGCATGTGCGAGTGTGTCAGGATTCAGTTAAGTTATCTTTGCACATGTTGTGTTGAGCTACGATTGATTTTAATTTAAGAGAAGATCTTGTCATGCATAGCCTATTATTCATACATCTAGCAGTTAATATTATGCGGAAATTAAATTGCGGGAAATTAAATCTAAACTATTACAAGGCGTCGGGTATTTACATCGCCAAAAACAAACCCTTTAATTTAAATTGCAGAAAGTAAAATAAAGCGATAAATAATTAAAGTCCAAATTAAAAGCTATTACATTCTGGAAAATAGATACAATAATATGATAAAATGGATCGCGTGCGGGAAATTAAATCGGATGCGAGTTTTTTGGGGTTTTGACCCTTTTTTTGAAAGAAAGTGATTTTTTTGGTTATTTTTGAATTAAATGGAATTAAATTAAATGAATAATTAAATTAAATTAAATAATGAAAATATTTTTGGATTTTTAAGTTTTTAAAGAAATAAAATAAATTGAATTAATGCTAATAAAAACCTAATATTCTAAATTGATTTTAAATATTGCAAAAAATATTAAAAGTTAAATCTAATTAAAGCTAAATTGATTAAATTAATTTATTTACAAAAATAAAAGTGATGAAGTTAATTTTAATAAATAAAATATTTTTTGTGTTTTTGATTTTATTAGGAAAAAATGTTAATTGGTTAGTGATTAATAAAAAGAATAACGATTAATTAATTAAAGGAAAATAATAAAAATAGAGAGAGAGTTTAGGAGTATACGAGCCTGATTTGAGGGGTGAAACAGCTATTGACGTCATGTGTAAACTGTTTTGTTTTGACCATTTGTGTTTTGACTTTTGACCATTTATGTTATGGCTTTTGGCCATTTGTGTTCTGGCCTCAATGTTCCTTAACCTTCTCAGGATGTCTGTCTCGCCATGTATTGGTGTCATGTGTAAGCTGTTCTGTTTTGGCCATTTGGCTTTTGGCTTTTGGTTATTTGTGTTTTGGCATCAACGTTCCTTAATAAACCTGCATGGGATCCTGTCTAAATCTGCATTGTTGAATCTCATGAACACATTAAATAAATTATTATATATCATAAAATACAAATAAAGTCAATATATGAAAAAATTTAATGTTTAGATCAATATGGCATGTATGAATGATTATACCTTTTTGATCATGGAGATCAAATCAACTTTACCCTTACTGGAAAAGTAGTGACATGAATGCTTTTATGCCCTTTTGATCATGGAGATCAAGTCAACCTTACTCTTACTGAAAAAGTAGTAAAATGTTGGTTTGTAACTTAGATGGCTTGTTTGTAGTGAGATGTTGGTTTGTAACTGTGATGACTTGTTTGTAGTGAGAGAGATAAGGATTTCAAGGTTTTAGGGTTCTTGAAAGAATTTGATATTCTGACAGTGTTGTGGCAAGGTTTTTTTTCTCCTCTGGTTTGTGTGAAAAGAATGTGATTATATAATGGAAATTAGGGTAAAGAAAATGGGCTTTGAATGTGCAATTGGGCCTCCAATGTTCACTTGAGTTCGTCACTTTCCAGGCTAAATCTCAGGAACTTAAGTGCAATTTTTGAAGTTGAAATATGAAAACAAAATGTAGCCGACATCGAGAACTAACTCCTGTCCGAAAATCGGCTCAATCGGATAAATGGTGAATTAATTATGAATTTTTGAAGTTTCAGCTCAGACAAACTTATTTTGGGCTCCAGTGTCGACTCTGACACGTTCTTCAATAAAAAAATGGCATTGATCGGAGCATAACCCGGTCTCGACTTTTGAAGAAAAGTTGTAGATATTTGAGTCAGTGACCTTGTGTAAAAATATGAGCCCAATCCGATAAAAATTGACCGAGTTATGAATTTTCGAAGTTTCGACCCAGATAAAATAATATTCAGCATTCAGGATTTTCGGCGCGTCACGCACTCTGAGCAAAAAATGAAGGTCTTTTGAATACCGTTTGAACTCAATACCTTCTGTGAAAATGTAGCCAACTCAATTTGTGAAATTTTAGCGTCAGAACCAGCTCGATACGATGAAAATCGACCAAGTTATGATTTTCTGAACATGACGCAAATAAACTTCTGTCACAAATTTTCTGTATAAAAATACTTGATAAATCCACATTTTTGAAGACCTTCTGCTCGAAATTGGCTTCCAGCCGTGAGAGATGAAAGCGTAGATAATGTCAAGACAGAATTTTGGCCACCGGAACGGGTTCAAAACGAGCCACGATCTTCAAGTTATGAATTTTTTAGCGCGTAAAAACTGCACTTTCAGCATACTTTTTTCACCATATTTCTTCGAGAAAACTCACACAATCGGATACCTTCTGAATTTGAGCATACATTAGGACATTAAGGAGCACTTGAGGTCATTTGGATTTAAGGACCTTGATGCAACACAAAACCCTAATTTTGAATTGACTGCCTTAGGAGATGATTTGACTGTCCAACTCTTGAGCCATCTTGAACAACTTGGAGATGATTCTTGACATGTCTTGAGAAATATGGGAGGGCAAATTTTGGGGTACAACACTTACCCTTACCAGCTGGGGCATCATAGGGTTTACCACGACTCTGCGGGTGCTTACCCCTCTTCTCACTGATAATCTTGTAATGAGCATTGTTATCTTCCTCATAAATTCTACAACTATCAACCAAATTAACAAAGACACGGATCTTCTGATATCCAATTGCCTTCTTAATTTCCGGGTGCAACTCATTCTCAAACTTAATACACTTTAAAAACTCAGCATTTTCCTCAGCGTAATGCGGATAAAACTTGGCCAACTCAGCAAACTTGGAAGCATACTCCACAACAGACAGATTTCCTTGCTTCAGCTCAAGGAACTCAATCTCCTTCTTTCCACGGACATCTTTAGGAAAATACTTTCTCAAAAACTCCCTACGGAACACATCCCAAGTGACATTCTCACCTGCAGCTTCTAACTTCTGGCAAGTTTCTAGCCACCAGTCATCAGCCTCAACTGCTAGCATATGAGTCCCATAACAAACCTTCTGTGTTGGAGTGTAGTCCATCACGCGAAAGATCCTCTCAATCGCTTTCAACCATTCCAATGCTCCGTCAGGATCATATTTTCCCTTGAACGTAGGTGGATTCTCTCTCTAGAAAGTCGCCAAGCTACGAGATCCAGCATTCCCGTCAGTATTCAGCTGATTTTCCATCACATGAGCCATTGCTTGCAGAGCAGCAGCAAGAGCAGCATCATTCCTTCCGGCCATCTCAACTTCTCACTACAACACAAACAACTGTTAGAACTCAAAATAACAATACTCGATTGTTAGACAACTAAGACTCAACGACAAGGTCGGACTAACCTTTTGCTCTGATACCAACTTTGTAACACCCCAATTCTACCCCAAGCAAATATGCAAGATAAATCAGAGTTATAAAATTGCAATCATACAAATGAATCGGGACGTCACAAATTCTTCTAACAAATTCATTGCATACATCATGGATATATAACACTTTTTAAAAACGTCGGATGAACTAACAACATAACATCTTTCATTAAATATTCAACGACTACGCAGCGGAATTCTTCAATAACATCTTTAAATAATATAGCAACTTTGAAACATCTCGTGTTTAATAAATAAACAATTTAAGGTTCAACAACTAAAAATCAGCAATTAAAAATCAGCAAGCGTTCATCCCCCCGAGTGTTACATATCAGAGCAATGACACCAACTTGATCTATTGAAGGTATACGACCTTCACTCTCGATTACCTGCACGTTACCAACATAAGGGCAACATTCAAACAGAATGGGTGAGATATCCAACAATATAATAAAGCGCATGATAATCAATATATTAAATTAGACCATTCATATCACCACTTCTCATCTCATAATCAACGATAATTACAGCATATATATTCATTCATCAACATCAAATACATCTCATTATTCATTCATATGATGCGACTCAAAACTATGCAAATGCATGTGGTACCATTGGAGCAGAACTCCCATCTCAAAAATCTAATCTGCCAATTATTAGAGGCATCAATAAGGCATAGCTTTCATCTCAAAATTTGCCAATCCAGGCCATCTCCATGAGCATAAGCTCCATCTCAAAAAAATGCAATGTATGCGAATCAACATGAATGTAATAACACACTCAGTTAATAACATCTCAAAACACATCTCAAACAACAACATCTTAATCATCAAAACGACAACATTTCAGTCATCTCAAACAGCAACATATTAATCATCAAAACGACAACATTTCAGTCATCTCAAACAGCAACATCTTAATCATCAAAATGACAACATTTCAGTCATCTCAAACAGCAACATCTTAATCATCAAAACGACAACATTTCAGTCATCTCAAACAACAACATCTCATAAACATCTCAGAACAATAACATCTCATAAACATCTCAAAATAATTTAGTAAACATTACTTATTTATCAAACATCATTTGGTTAACCACATCTTACTAATAACTCAGATGTATATCAATAATACAGTAATCCATACTGTTATTCTGCTACTGTACATCATTATTATCACTAAGTCCTACTGTCATATTTCTAATAGCAACCTCTAACATCTCAAAATTCATCATTCTGTCCAAAATCCAGCATAATTGTCATCTACGGGAATTACTTCTAAATCCTAAATTAGTTACTGGAATTATACCTCTTAATCATCATTTTAATCATCTAAAATAAAGTTCATCGCGTTAGCTAATCAACACTTCGAACGACATCTCAAACAACATCCTAAAACTCAAGTTACAGCAACTTAAAACTGATTCTGTCAAAATTATCCAGTATGCATCGACACAAAACACTATGCATCAACTCATCCTGCTTCTTCTTCACGCTATGAGTCGACGCATCCCTCTATGGATCGACTCATTCTAGCTTTCAATACAGCATGTATCGACACATGCATCGCACCGGTCGACTCATCCTGAGTCTCACACACTCATGTATCGATGCATCCTCCCTTCACGTTGACTCATCCTGAGCCTTACACTTAACATGCATCGACGCAAGCATGCATGCATCGACTCATCCTGAGTCAAACATCCTCCATGCATCGACTCATCCAGTTTGAGGTTGATGCATCCTGCGATTTTCTGCATAATTTTCTACGTTTCTACTGTATTTTCACTACTTGGAATATAATCACAGTCTTACAAAACTCATCCTAACCATGATAATTCATTGCCTAATCATTAACCTTTAATACTACATCATTTACACAGCATCATATCATCATTTATCCATCGAGAAATCATCAATCATCATCGTACATCATTCAATTTAATAACAAAAACAGCAATCCTCTAATCCCACATATCAAATATCATTAACCCCATTATAAAGCCAGAACCCCACCCTTACCTTGGATCAAAGTTTGCTCTACAATTTTTGGGTTGAATTCTTTGTTCTTGCCGTTTCCTTCAAAACCAGCAGCTTCACGTTTCCACAATCCTTATTTTTCCTTCTAATGTTTCTTCTTTCTATTCTAACAACACATAATAAAATAACCTAATATTATTAGATTATTCCTTAATGGGCTCCAACTTACACCCCCTTATTACTTATACTCACACAATCAAGGCCCTCATTAAATAATATTAGCTTCTAACATTATTTCTCATAATAATATAATACTTCAAATATATTATTATTTCTCCATTTAATAAAATAAATCCAATTTAATAATACTTCTTCACAATTATTCCAAAAATAATTTAATTAAGTAATTAATTAAATTACGGGCGTTACAACAAGCAATTTCAAAATGAGCAAGTACCTAAGAGCCCGTGGAAAACCACGGATAGAAAGGGTGCTAACACCTTCCCTTTCTATAATCTACCCCGTACTCAAAAATATCTCGAAAAAAGGTTTTTTCTGTTCTTTTTCCTTTTCCTTTGTTGGATGAAATAAAAGTCGGTGGCGACTCTTGCTTACCGCGACATTTACAAATACAAAATGCAAACCAGTATAACAGTCGGTTCTGCCACCGTATCACGGGTACACTTGCTCGTATGCACGTTCCAATCACCTTTGATAAATTGACTAATAAAGATTTGGATTCCTACAAAGACAAAATTTGGACTGATATACAGGTACCATATGATTTAGCTTTAAAGTATAATGTTTTTGTTATTTTAGTCCCTAACTAAGTAAGGCTTGGGAATGTCTTATATGTATGCTTAATATTTGTTCCCTTAATCAAGATCACATGGTAATGTCTTTAAATTACTTATACTAACACACTATAATGCGTATGTTTTTTTTATAGGTCTCTTAACATTGAAGACAACCGAAAAAAGCATTGTCTTCAAGTGGCCGGAAAAAGACACCGAGGGTGGAGAACTTTTTTAACAAACAAATTTCTTAAGGATGAGCAAGGAAATCTTGTTAAAGCGGATCGTCCAATAAAGTATAACAACTTCATTGGACTCGAAGAATGGGATGAATTTGTATCCAAACGAATAGAAAATGAGAAATTCAATAAAGTGAGTGACATAAATCGCGAGAGAGCATCAACACCCACGTATCCATACAGAAAAGGGCGTTTGGGATATGCACGCTTATAGCAAAAAAATATAAGTATATATAAATGCTACGATCTTATTAATTGTCTCAATGTGTTATAATTGATGATCTTATGATTTGTGTCAATGCGTAGTTAGAGGAGACGAAAAGTGACGAAACATCCCTTCCGACGCATGTTTTGTGGAAGGAAGCTCGTATGGGCAAGGATGGATTTGTTAGGGAAGATGTTCAACATATTTATGATGAATTTGTAAGTATAACATTGTGTCTTTAAGTAAATCAAAAGTTTATTAGTATATACTTAATTTTTTATTTCCACTAATAATTTTCGATGTATATGTAAATGAATTTCAGGAGACTCTATCTCAATCGGTAACCACAGATGAGGACCAGGATAACAGGAGCGTACTTAGTCGTGCACCAAATGTTGCTGAGTATCCCGGTTGGGTGAGGGGTAAAGGACATGGTGTGACTCCATCTTCCTTGTATAAGCATCCAAGGAAAAGAAATCCTAGCAATCAAGAAGTGATGCAAACGTTGGAGGAATTAAAGGCGCAGGTCCGTGAATTGCAACAGGATAGAGAGAGAGAGAGATATATGGCGCAAAAGTGCAGTTCAGAGGCGAAATAAACTAGTGACAAAGCTAGTATCAAATGTCAAAATAAATTTCCTGAGGTAATTATATATGTTATTATGAAATTAAACTAGCACACTTATTTTAATTGACATATATACACATTAATAGTAACATATTTATTATTGGTTTAGGGCATTTCATCTTGTTGTGGCGGTAGAAATGTGCAAGACTAAGCCATTGGATTGACTAGACTTTATACAAATCAAAATAAAAATCGCCACCCGCGCTTTATTCTTTCCAAAGGAATGGGAAAAGAGCGAATAACCCAAAAAGAGGGGGAAAGATTCAAGGTAAGGGGGTTGGTTATGCAAAGGGAAGGTATTAGCACCCTAAACATCCACGGTACTCCGCAGGAACCTATTTGAAAAATCTGTATATTTTGGCTATAAAAATGTGTTGTATATAAAATGGATGGTGGAGGTGAGAAAAGAAATATTTTTATGATTTTTGCACCCGCCGCGGTTGCGAACCTTTAGTGCCTACGTACCACCTTTCATGCAATAGGGGATCAGGGTACACGTAGTTCATCTAGAAAAGACTTGTTTGTTGATTGTTTTTAAACAAGGAGACAAGTCGTCATTGTTAGGAGAGAAATATCGACTAACACCCACAAGGTGTAAGAAAGATGGACCCTGCGTCAACAAGAGTGAGGGTTTGAGAACGCCTCTAGTACTCAAGTGGAAAAGTCGACACCTTTATAACCATAGGGATAGGAGAATGTTGCTCGACTATCAATGAATCATGTCTCACCTTGAAAAAAAAGTTTTGAATGGAAAAGATGCTTGGGCGCACAAAAGAGTTTGAATGAGTTGAAGTGTTTTGTTAATTTTGAAAGAAATGTCAAACTATGATTAAATGAATTGAAGTTTGTTTAAAGAAAATAAGTTTTAAAAGAAAAGGCACTCGACAAAGTCGAGGTTTATTATGAAAGTGGTTCGAGTTTAAAAACAAAGAAGATTTTGAAAGAAGATGAGAAGGTTTTTAAAATTAAAGAAGATGGGAGGAGATGAAGGGACTATCCTAAAGCATAAGGTAAAAGCTAAGGAAGAGAACCGTCTAACCAACATGAAGCCGATACTTGACATTATAAGCCAATGTAGAATTACCATTCTTTGGATTGAAACCAAGCAAGCAAAGATACTAGACCTCTTGAGAGAATCAAACTTCAAGTGTATTTAGTCTTCGCAAAAATTGGGCAGAGTAACGGCTGTATACGGGTGAATTCCAGATTACAAACAAAGTATGTAATCACAATAACCTGCACACAAAACAAACAAACAACCCAGTGTCTTGAGGTAAACCTCAAGAACTCCAGACAAAATATCAAATAAAGTCACAAAGTCTCCAAGATAGGCCAAGGTCTCTAATCCTAAGTCCAAGAAGTCCATCACTCCATAATGCAAAGGATAGTAACCATGTAGTCCAAGTATCATTAATGATATTTATGATTCATGTTGATTATTAGGTGTCTTTAAAAAGAAATAAAAGCTCAAGTGAGCAAAATAAAAATGACATAAAAGTAAATGCTCAAGTGAGCAAAGATGAAAATAGCATGAAATGTAAAATGCTAAAAGTAAATGGTACATAAAGCATGAAAATAAAAGCGTAAAGTAAAGTTAATTGTTAGTAATTAGTGGTTAGTTGGATGACCATCTTGAAACTTGCATTTGGAACTCATTAGAGGATTGGTAGAACCAAAGCCTCCACACAACAAGTTGCAATTGCTTTTTGTCAAGTATATCATCCATTTTGGAATTCTCACAAGGCAACATGTAATGATCAACGATGTTTAAGTGATTCGTGTTGACCAAAGGTGTTGTAGATCCATTAGAGGATTGGTAGAACCAAAGCCTCCATACAATAAATCTCAAGGTTATTGGATCAAAGAGATCAAATTAACATACTTGGGATTGCAATCATAAGTTTGGGCCACGAATGATCATTTATTCGAATCGGGACAAAATTTAGCGCTATGTTAAGCAATCGTAAGTGGACTTATGTAGAAGTCACACCTATTTTGAGGCCGGTCAATAGCAATCTATGTACTTCATGTTTGGATAAATGATATAGAGATCACCATCCCTTAACATGTAGCATAATTAAAAAAAGAAAGGGATAAGATGAAGAGGGAGGGGAATGATAAGCTAATTTGGATCACCATTTCAAAATTCTTTCATCTTTAAATTCAACCACTCCTCTAGATGGATTAAAGCACTAAACATATCATTAATCTAAAGCACCAAAATTGAATTAAATAATTCACTCTTAGGTAGATTTTAATTGATGAACATTTATCCAACTTCATCTACATCATAAAGTCCATTGAGTTTAAAGACAAATTGGACATTTAAAATTGCAATTCAAACCAACAATCAAAAAGGAGTGAGTAGAAAAATCATTTTGGATCAAAGCTGCCCCAAAACAAGGCAAAAAAATGCATTTTGTCCCTGTGTAAATCGATTGAACTATTGTGTAAATCGATTTACACAGTACAGTTTTCAAAAATCTGCGTGAAATTGCTTCTGTGCAATCGATTGCACTACAGTGCAAATCGATTGCACACAGAAGCAATAGCAAAAACAGCATTTTAAAAGGGCAATTTCTTGTTCAAACTTTCCATCAAACACCTTATGATCATGGATCCACTTGAGCATGAAAATTCCATCAAATTATGAGGAAATAACACCATTGAAATCACAAAATAATGCTCAAAGAATCAATCCCAAAGATCACCAAGAGATCACATTGTGAAAGATGAATTATCCAACTTACCAAAGGTAGATCTAGAGAATTATCAAAACAACTTCAAGAATTTGCTTCAATTCAACCACAAGAATCAATTGACCAAGCTTGGATGTAGATAATTGATGGAGAAAAAGTGTTTGGATGAAGGTTTAGCTCAAAGATTAGTAAGCTTCAATGCAAAGCTTACTAACTTTTTGAAAATGGAGCTTTGAGTGAATTTGGTAGATGGAGAGAATTGAGAGATTTTTTAGCAAGGTGGATTTGGCTATCCAAAGTTTGAAATTTGAATGAAATGAGAGCTCTATTTATAGAGTTTTAGGATTGGGATTAGTGGTAATTTTGTAATTGATTCTTGGATCCAAAATTTGAATTAATGATAACTCTTTCAAAAATTAGAGCCAAAATTTGAATTAATGATAATTCTTTCAAATATTAGATCCAAAATTTGAATTAATGATAATTCTTTTTTAAAAATGAAAGATTGGCACTAAAATTTGAATTAATGATACATCTTTCAAAAGTGAAGGAAAATTGGAGCCAAAATTTGACAAGTTTAAAATGCTGATTTTTTTTTCCAAATTTTCACGCTGTGCAAATTGATTTGCACAGTGTATTTTTTCAAAAATGGCGCAAAATGCACTATGTGCAATCGATTGCACTTTAAGAGCAATCGATTGCATCAGTGAAAAACAATGAAAATTTTTAATTCTTTTTCTTTGCAAATAGAGATTTTAGGAAAATAATACCAGAAATCCTTATTTGTCAGATGCTTCGACTTGGTACCTACAAAACACAAATATGCAAAGACAAAGACAAATATTTTTTGTATTTTGATTAGAAGTTATTCAACAATACAAGAGCAAACTTAAAGATAGGATGCAAATGTGATGAATGAAGCTATTTATTAATGATTGTGACTGAATAACAAAATATGGTATGAAAGTGCGACTGAAAAAGTTTGGGGCAAAATTTAGGGTACAACACTTGTCAGCTATATTTATCGTCACCGACTTATCGCTTATTTGGCAAGGAAAAAGTGCATAACACTTTGGGAGATTTACTTCACCATAGACCGCTCTCTAATGGACATCTGAAAGTATCGGTTGATGTTGTATTAGATCTGGATGCGTTGCTACCGATACCTGACATTATTTTAGAGACAACATTGCTACGAGATGCAATAAGATTATTTGTTGCATGATCGCCGGACCTCATTTTCATAGATGATGAGGTATGTTGAAAACCATTATGAATCTTTTAGTATTCAAGTTTCAATTTTGAACCATTACATACATTTTTATTACATGTTAATTTCAGACTCCTACAAACCCGCATCTAAGGATAAAGAGATTTTGCGGCACAGCGAGTCTATTGCATCACAAAAAGAGGTACATTTAAAGTGTTAATTATATGATCCGAATTCAAAAATTGCATGATTTTATAATTTACCTAAGTTATATGATTTTTAGGTACCTGCTCAACGGTCACAACAAGTGAGCCAGAAATTTAGTAGCGTACCCAACAAGAAAAATGATCTTCCAATAATCGGGGCAAGAAAACCTTTTGTACCTCGATTTCGGATGTATCTTGAAACACTTGTGGGAATATCAGATTTGATGAATGGTGCTATTCGTCAAATGGATATGGAGGAAGGCATATTTGGTTTTTCTTACTTCGAAACAATTTCAAAAGAGGAAATGGAACAAATTTTTCAGCATACAGAATTAGGCATCGGTGTTGTACACTCATACATCTGGTAATGCGATCAATCTATTATTTAATTAGTCGAACAATTTATTTACACATTTCAATGAAAATAGTCTAATCTTTATTATGTTTTTATTTAAGGTTCTTGTATGAAACATTGATGCGTGGGAATCAATTGTCAAACAGATTCCATTTCGTGTCTGCCTCCCGTGTCAACGGAGCGTCAATTGTTCAGGATCCAGATTCAGTAAGAAATCACTTAGTTGGGAGATTCGAGGCCAGCAGTACAAAAAGCTTGTATCTTTTACCGTATAATACGATTCCTGTGGGGTTAATACTTCATTCTAAGTTCATTCTAATCTTTGTATCTTTTGTGTTGAAAATTTTCATCTAAACTTTTGTTTTTATTTATAGACATCACTGGTTGTTGGTTGCTATTGATCATTTCAAAGAAGTGGTGTATTATCTGAATTCGGTAGATGGTGAATGGACAAATTATCCAGATATGAAGTTAATGATTGATACGTAAGTGAGATTGTTCTAAATATTCGTGTGTATTTGTATATTTAATTATTTTTGTGAGATTGTTCTAAATATATGTTTTTATTTTGTTAGATCAATACAAGTATTCTGCTCTCAAAGAGAAGCTTGAGTATCACGGTCTAGATCAAGCAACATTACATGGATCAAAGTGGAGGTACATTAATTTTCATAATTTTGCTTATAATAGTGATGCTACTTGATAAAACAAGACAAATATACATTCTTATTTGTTTTTCTATATAGTGTGCTCAACAGCGTAACAGTATAGATTGCAGATACTTTGTTTTGAGGTTTATGAAAGAAATCCTTCTTTTGAATCGAGTAGAGATTCCAATCACGGTATGGATTTATAACTTAGGATTTATTTTAATATTTATCGGATATTTCATATAATTTATTACTTTTAACTAAATCATGCATATTATGTTTTGTTATGTAGTACTTTGATAAATGCAAGTGTGCTCATTACACGAAAAATCAATTGGAAGAAATCAAGGAGGAATTGTGTGAATACTTTATTCAGAAAAGAATCATATAAGGTATTTGAAGTTGAAAAGTGTTATGAAAATTTTTAATTGTGTTGGACCCAAGTTAGTTTAATTGATCGTGTTGTTCTGTTCATATATAAGCGGATTCGAATAGAAGGTTTTGTTGTACTTGAGTATTATCACATTTATACGAAATTCTTGGAGTTTGTTGTTCGAAATAGTCATAAATTTATCCTTATTATAGTGCATCCTCCTCCTACTTAGTAGCAAACATGTGAATTGAATTATAATGGTGTTTATATTTTGGTATATAATGGTATTATAATGGTATGTAATGCCTTTTTTTGTATGTAACGGCTTCTTTATTGAAATAAAGGGTCGTTGAAATGTAAGGCTTGAAGTACAGGTATATGGGATTATTCCCAAAAATATGTCTTCTAAAAAAGAAAGAATACGCAGCGTTTTTACATGAAAAATACTTAAATTTACGTGAAGCAACGAAAGCGCTTTTTAGGAAAAAGCGTTGTTAAACGCCTACTTTAGAAAGCGCTTTTCCTAGAAAAGCGCTGCCTAAAGATGCCTTAAAAAATACATTAAACAGCGCTTTTGAAAGCGCTGTCTAAAGGGGTCAATAGAAAGCGTTTTTTCAGAAAAAAGCGCTGCTAGAGGCCCACCTTAAAAAGCATTTTTCTAAAGAAAAGTGGTGCTAAAGAATACATATGACAGCGCTTTTGTATTAAAAAAATGCTATCTATACCTACGGCAGCGCCACCATAGGCAGCGCTTTTAAGCGCTACTAAAGGACAAAAAAAACGCTTTCTTAAATTTTTTTAGCGTAGTGACCCCTCTCTCAGAGATGTTAATTTTTTTTCTGTAATCTCTACCTCGTACAACCTAACTCCGACCTATTAAAGAAAGTGGTAAATATTTCATCGCTCTAATATATAAAATGTGATTAGTCAATTAGAGAGGTTGAAATTATTCAATTATGACAAAAATAGTACAATTAATTTATGTATGAAAAGTCAATCATAAAAACGATGTACTTATTGCAACATAACATATGATTAAACAATATTAAATCGATAATAGAGTTTACATTTAAATATAAGATAGAAAAGTCATAAAATAAATTATACATAAAAATATTTTATAATATATTAGAAAAGAGAGGTTAAGATTGTCTATATTCAAGCCGTTAAAAATATATATGAATGATGAATTATTAGTCTAAAAATTCTTAGTTAGTTTTAAATATACTTATTCAAATGTCGGCACTAAAAAAATACTAAAACTAATTAGAAGATTGAAGACAAATGGTATTCAAAAAATGCAAGAAGACAATTTGGAATTTGGTTCACTATTTTGAGTCATGGGTTGGTCTCTATTATTTTCCATCAAGCCTATCATTGTCACTTTTGTGAAGAGATAATCATGTAAATACAAATCATATGACAATTGACTTCAGCAAACATTTAATATCGTGAAGCGCATAATCAAAATTGGAGGGAATCAAAAGCTTACTCAAATTACTTTCTTTCATATTTTCAAATTGTATAGCGCAACTTATATCATATTACCTTAAAAAAAAAAAAATTTAAAAAGAGATATAAAATTATAGAATAAAATATTTTATTATAGAATTTTTTTTAAAACGATTTACAAAAAAATAATCAAGTTACGAGATATTTTTTGTGACGTTGAATTGAAATGTATGAATATTATATAATATTTTGATCAACTTCAAATCTACACCACTGTGATTATAAAATATTATTCGTTTTAAATGTATAAATCCTCATAATATGAAATTGTTATTAAAAGAATATGTCTTATTAAATTAATAAATAAATAATTTTATAAAGACATCTCGATGAATTGAAATTGGTTATATAAAAACTATTATAGAGTAGTATTTGATTAATCATCATTTTGATTATAAAGGAGAAGCATATGGTTACATGAAAAGAATAAAAAGGAAAAACAAAAAGATAACAAAAGGTAAAAGCCAAACCTTTCTTTTTTGCACATAAACCACAGACAAAAAGAATCTTAATTTATCAATTAAGTAAAAATCAAACAAACTCCAAAAATTAACAAACAAAATTAAATAAATAAATCACAATCACCTATCCAGCACCGCCGCTGCATATTCCGGCCAGCGACACCGGAAACCTATTACAAAGACTCTCCGCCGGCGATTCACCGTTACCAACATCCTCAGCCGGTGGAAGAACCCTCCCATCAGCAAAAAGCACTCTCCCGCCGTTCCTCGGTTGGGCAGCTACAGCCACCATTCCCTCAAGCTCCGCCGCCGTTTCATAAAAAGCCCCGTCGCCAAACCGCCGCTCCACCTCCAAAAAATCTCCTAGCGAAGCCGGCCTTGCGTCGCTGTCCCTACACAGCTGCCACCACTTTTTCCGCCGTTCTGCGGCCACCGATACGGCGGCAGAGGTCCTTTTCTTCTTTCTGTTAGAAGCATTTCTAATGGATCCAGCGCTGCAGGCTCCGGCGTCGGAATGTGAGTCGCGGTGCTGCGATGGGACTCTGAATGTAATCGCCGGAAAACTGAGTCCCATTAGAGTCCCTAACGTTGTGCTTCTATCATGAAAAAATGATCCTGTGGACTAAAATGTCACAAGCCCAAATTAGATTGTTAGAATATTGGGTCGTTAAAAAATAAGAAAAATTATTGAGAAGTTAGAGTTAGATGATGTTGATGAATATTGATACCTCAGTGTCAAGATCAGATGAAGAAATGGAAGAGATGGAGGGTGAAGATGGTGGTGGAACCAAATCATTAGCTGGATCTAGCATTGTTTTGTGATGGAATTGTGGTGTGTGTGAGAGGTTTTAGGGGAGAGGAATTAGTGGGAATATGAATGTGTTGAGTTTTATGGTTTTATATATGTGTTAATCAATGAAGCTTTGTGAGTGATGAATGAATGGATGAGAGAGTATACTAGTACTGTAAATCTTAAGCTTCAATTCTTATTCATTAATTATATACCCAAAGAAACATTGATGTAAACAAATTGTACTGTGTTTTTAGTAATCAGATCTAATATAGTATTATTAAATATAGGATCTATTGTTGATAATTTTATAATGGAAGCATTGATGATAAAACAAAAGTGAAGGTTAACTGTTGCACGTGGGAGAAAAAAAAAGTGAAAAATATGCTACTTGACTGAGGGAAAAATTGCTTTAATTTATAAGAGTAATAAAAACTTTAATGTCTGAGATTATTAAACAAGCCTTCACCAAAAAAAATCTTATTACATGATGTAAGTAAATTAAACGACAAAGACAGGTTGAAAATCTTGAATTTAAGACAAAGCTAAATTGAAAAGGAGCACTATCACATGATGTAATATCCCAACTCATAGTACATATCTATCTACATGACCCAACTAAAAGGTGAATATGCTTAATGCATTACTCACTTTAGATAAACTCCTCTCAATACCATCCAACCAGAAGTCACAATTGGCAACACACAATTAGGACATTCAATTATTCAATTATTATTAAAAAAATTCTTTCCACAATTTGTCTAATACACTTCTTCCTGACCTCTAAAGAAAATTTTAAAATATCTTTAAAATTTGAAAGTATATATTTCAACGTATCATCAATGTGATTTATTAAATTTATTTCGGATATGTATATCTGAATTTACCTGTTAGTCAATTTCGAATATGCATATTTGAATTTATCCTTGAGTAGAATATTCAACATTATTCAACATAATTCATAACATTCATTCGACATAATTCAAAGAAATTACATAAATAGTTCAGCAAAAAATTAAAGTTACATATTATTCTAAACAGGCAGTTGAGAACGTTGTAAATAACATCTTTTGACGATCTTTGAAGCTTCGCATCCATCTCAATGGGACCCTTAGAAGAGTATCGTTGAAATGTACCACACATAACTTCTAAATCGTCGTTGTTCTTGAGTTCAAACAGGGTGAACTTTACGTTACCTTCAGTGTCAACTATAGGTGAACGATACTCAAGCTTGATCACCTTTCGATTCTCTGGATATTGCAACAGAGAATGCATTATGTTAATAAGCTCAGCGAACGACGTGTCCTGCGAGAACCTAAATTGAAGTGACGACTACGCACCACTGAAGTAGACAAAAACAAGGTGTGGATATGTTTGGGTCATTTTTTGTTGTGGTATGTGATGGAGAATAAAATGGTATATGAAAGACCCAATTTATAGCCTTTTTGGAGCAATTTGGACCAAAGAAATCTTATCAGGACATATTTCGGATATGAACATTTGAATTCACCTTATTTTTATCAAAATAAGGAGTTTCGGATATGCACATCCGAAAACACTATAATTTTTAATAAAAATGGAAGGTGAATTCGGAAGTTCATATCTGAAATAAGTCATGTGTTATTTTTTTTTTTAATTGAAGGTTAATTCAGAAGTGCACTTCCGAATTATGCAGAACTAGAAATAACAACATTATTTTTACCAAAGTGATTAAAAAATAAATAACATTATAGAAAATATGTTATATATGTAATGAATCGTATAAATTTTACAACGTGTACGACAACACATTCAAAAAACGGTTCGATTACATTCTAAAATAAACCGAACGAATTGTTACTGCTTAAATCTAAAATCAGATCTTTCTTCAACTTCTCCCTATTTGATTCTCTCTCAAGCTCCATCAAATTGGTGAACTCAATCATCCTATCCAAAAACTGATTCGGCCAAGTTTCTGTCTCTTTTGCATGATGTGTCGTCCATTGCACAACTGTAACTGGTATAGGACAACTCGATTTCAAATAAACTTGAACAAAATGGCGTGATCTAAGGTACCCAATATACATGTTGCGTCCGGATGGATCTTTAGGCGGGGGAGCCCGAAGAGGAAAAATGTTTATGAAAAACCATACCTCGTCAAATCGATACACACCCTCTCATATGTACTTGCTATAAGATGACTCATTTCAGAGAAGCTCATCCACTTTTCAAATGGTGTGCGAACGCTAACACTTGGAGAAATAGCATGGTGAACTTTATTAAATGCTTCAGTAGTCACATATAGGCGAGTGTAGAGTTTCCTGTGCACCGTCAACTCTGAAATAAGTGTTTGACGCACAAGAGTGTGATTCTCCTCTCCTTTACCAAGTAACCCAAACACGGTCCGATACCCGCAATTACCATCACTTTTCACATCCATGATTCCTTCAAGGTGTTTGTGCATAAAAAGCGGCATCTCATCAATGTAGATAATCATTGGTGGTTGTGGTTGTTTTATAATAGATGGTGTACAAGGCAGTTTGGAAATGCGAGCTCCGTAGAGGTGACGCTGACAATTTCTAGAAGAGGGACCTGTACATGTTGGTCTTGTATGTTGAATCAATCATAAGGGCGGTTGGAAGTGTATTGAATAAATTGATACTTTCTGGATGAGTCCAAAAAATGTCACGAATACTGACGTTGTTCTCACAAACTTTGTACTTGGAAATATAATGGTTATTGTCCAAACATTTCAATAAATGTTGCATTTCGGACCTCGGACCTCTTTGTGCAATGTGTTGTTTATAATGATGATTGTAAACCGACTTGATATTTTAAATACATCCTGGTTCACTCTATTTTAAACCGGCAAGTATGTGTCTCAGTGCAACTTTGATCAACGACAATTCTGAAATACATTTCTTCTCTACCGTTTTAAGCCGACATACAATTGGATGCCCGTGTAACTTGGTGTCCTACGTATGATTATGCATACCAGACAAGACATTATACCGCCATAAACCATTCATCCTACAATAACCGCGCAATTTAAACGAACGCTCACATTTCCTCGGTCCCGTGTCATCGTGTTTTATCTTCTGAATTTTTGTTACATATTTTCCACTTCTCTCGCATATCATCACAACAAATGGTTGCCTTTGACTAGTCCTATTGTTGGACCTTTCAATCACAACGCCAAACCCAAGTTTGCTAGCTTTCATTCAAACTCATTCAAGCATATGTTGATGAGAGGTGAAACTTTTATCATTTTGAAATTATTGTCCATAATCTATCACAACATCATTCTTTTTATCAACGTCCTTCACCTCACTCGGCTTATCATCTTTATTAACCTTGTTGGGAACCTTTACGACAACTTTGACAATATTATCGGGATGCACCATACCTAACATGTTAAAAAACATGAATTTTGTTAAAATAGAATTTTGGTTTTATAACAGATATTTTTTCGGATATGCACATCTGAATTATGGTAGGTTGAATTCGGAAGTGCATATCCGAAGCGACGATGTTTTCTTCTTCAACAAATCAACTTCAATGCAGGAAATGTATGACGAAATAATGAAAGTTTACCTCAAATTGCAGCTTTTTATGATCTCTTTGCTATACTTAAACACTTGAAACTTGATTTTGATACGAAAATTCCATTGAAAATGATTAAAGTTTTGTTGAGGGTTTTGGTTATGGGAAAAAAGAAAATGAATGAAATAGTTGAAATAGGTGACTATGCAGCATTCTAATATGGAAAGGGTGGTTTCAAATATGCACATCCGAACTCACCTATCAGCACGTTTCGGATTGCATCTCCGAAACTACCTCAAAAATTTAAGATTCAACATTTGCGTATTAAAATATGGAAAAAGAGTGTCTTTGGAGATACGCATCTGAAATATGCTAGTAGGTGCGTTCAGATGTAGATATCCAAAGGATATTTTCGGATTTTCAGTCATGAAAATCACCACTATTAAATGTAAAGAGAAATTCTCTTATTATTATTATTTTAGATGTTTTGTTTTTCATATTCTTTATAAGCATCTTTAAGCTTATAATGACTTTTGGGAAAGTGAAAATTTGTATTTATTTTAGATGATTATATCATATTCTCATATTTTGTGAAAAATCTAAAATATCCTTTAAATACTAAAATATATTTCTAACACACTAAAATATTATAGAAAATCTAGAATTGTAATACTTCTGATATTTATTGTGGTTGATATGTTAGAGTTTTGGATCACAAATGTAACATTTAAGGTGTTAATGCTATTATTTTAATTAGTCAAGACTTAAAGGGGTCTAGTTAATATAATATTGAATTTGTGGCTAAAAACATAAATGTCATGAGATGTCAGATTATTATGTAGATATCATAAGTTAATATCTAATTTAGTGAGGGGCTAAATTAGAATATTGAAAATTATAACATACGATTATTTATACGGGTTATGGTTCTTATTTGTAGAGTACGCTAAAAAATAATGTTTATTAGGTTTTCTCTCTTCATCCCCATTAAAAGAGATTCAAGAAACCATAAGAAACACTACAAATAGAATATCGCATATCCACAACCTTCAACGATTTCAATGACAAACTCAGATATGCTTCTGTCTTCATTCTCTGATTGAATTCTGGCATGACTTTAAGCGATGTGAGTCGATGACATGTTTGACTCATCGACATTAGTTTAGAGTTTTATTCTTGATTTCTATATTGATATAAACTATAAAGTTATGAGCAAATCTAACAAGTGATATCAGAGTCGCCCATGCTTGATTCAATCTGATTTTTTGAGAATGTTTGAAATAAGAGTTCTAAAATCGTAAAAATTAATCTTTATATGTTGTAATTCATGTTATTGGTCTTATTTGATGGTGTTTTCATGCAATTCATGTTAGATGTTTGAATGAAATCAACTTTTTAAATAAAATAAAAAATCAAATCTAACACTTTTTTGTACTGTGGTAATTGCTTATGTCATATTTTAATTTTACGATGCACCCATAGAAAGGGATGTAAATCATCATATTTAAGTTGGAGGGATGAAACGGAGAAAGGCATCAGGTGTTTTATATGATGCAAAGGTACTGCTCAAGTTAAAGTTTTATCGGACTGCAATAAGACCTGCGATTTTGTACGGAACAAAATGTTGAGCGGTTAAGAACCAACACGAGAATAAAATAGGTGTAGCAGAGATGAGGATGCTGCAGTGGATGTGTGGTAAGACTCGACATGATAAAATTAGAAATGAAATTATTATAGAGAGTGTTGGAGTAGCGTCTATTATAGAGAAGATGGTGAAAAATAAACTTAGGTGGTTTGAGCAAGTAGAGAGAAGAATGATAGACTCTGTAGTAAGGAGAGTAGACTAGATGGAGAAAAGACAAACAATTCGAGAAAGATGAAGACCCAAAAAGACTATAAGAGAAGTTATCAGGAAGGATCTCGAAATTAATGATTTGAATAGAAGCATAGTCCTTGATAGACTATTATGACGAAAGTTGATCCATATAGTCAATCTCACTTGGTAAAATAAGAAATAGTTATTGTTGTTGTCTCTAGTTTAAAATTTATTGAAACAATCGTATGAAAAAACTTTACAACATGAGTGTAATTTGAACCGACCAAAGCACCGCGATATGTGAACGCTTAACTATGTCATCATTTTGCAGGTAAAAGGAACAAATTACATTTACATGAAAATTTATTTATAAACTTTACTATTAGTTCATTAGAGTGTATTATCATATGAAAATTAACAAAAGGCTTCAGATTTCGCCAATATGAGGTTATTCCGAGTGGTAAGGGACTTAAACACACCTTATGCAAATGGTCACGGAGTTTCAATTAGGTTTGGTATTAATACTTAGCTAATTGAATTATTTTTGTTAATCAACCTATTTGTTATGGTCAAACAAGCGAAGTCCGGCTAGTAAAATTAGGACAAGTAAACATAATTTAGAAATCTTAAAAGCATATACAGTTATGGACTTGGATGAAGTATCATATGGACTTGGATGATACTACTTTATGATTTATAACTAAAAAAAAAAAACAAATTTTATGTTTATTAAGAAAAATAATTAAGTGTATTTAATTTTCTTGATTTCATATAAGAGAGATAATATAATTACTAATATATCATCAATTAAATTGTCATCCAGTAACAATATTATATAATTAATGCAAGGATAATTTTAAAAGAAAAACATTAAATGCAGTTAGATTTGTTGACATTTATTTATATTTAAGGCCAAAAAATTTAAATTTTTTTTACTTATTTAAGGTCAGAGGGAGTATATTACTTGTTATTGCTTTGTTTTGTTTCGCATAATAAGGCGGACAAAGATTAGAACACGGGTTGGTCGTGCTAGTTAGCATGATTGTGTTCCTTAGTTGTTTTATCCGCTAATTTTAATATTTTTTGTTTAAATTTTGGCTATGGTTTGTATTCTATTCTATCCAATAGTTTAATATTTTAAACGAATTAATTAAGATGAAAATACACCAAAGTGACCTCTTTTATGGAGATTACTTATGAGAAATCTTAAATATTTTTTTTGTGTATGTTTATTCATGCGAGTATCAATTGACTAAAATGATAGTTGATGTTTGACCGGATTTCAAACACATTTGTGATGATAAAAATGTGATAATTATAAGGTTTCACATGTGAATGATAAATCAATCTAAATAGTGGTTTATTATTTGACATGTTTTATTATCAATGTTTGATCATTACAACAAGAGTATCACTAGAAATCAATATTACTGTCAAAAGACTTGATATTGATGGTGCACTAGGTATCTTGAGATGAGTTATGTCATTAGCTAAACATGTTAAAGATTTGGTTTATTTTATGAGTATATTTATAGTGTTTCTTTTGTTATATTTTCAACTATAATCTGCTAATATGAATAAGGTTTAGGTCCTTAATGGAAGAAAAAATTAAGAAATAAAATGAGAATATGGAAATTGTTTTTGACCGCATGAATCTTGATCTTGCATTAAGAAGTGAGCAACCGACTTCTCTTACGAAATCTAGTACATGTGAAAAAAGGAAAGATTATGAGAAATATGATCGCTTCAATCACATGAGACATGGTTTGGTCTATTCTGAGGTCAATTTAGCTTTGGTATCTGAAAACACTTCATGTTTAGACTCTAGATCAATTACTAACATCAGTGTTTCAATGAAGGGTTGTTTGAACTACTGAAATCTAAATGATATTGAAAGATAGATCTGTGTGTGAGATGGAAAATCGGTGGAGGTGAAAGCTATAGGGAATTTTATATTATTGATGTGTACTAGATTTTATTTGGATTTTAAAGACACTTTTGTGGTTCCGTCATTTATATGGAATTTAATTTCAGTTTCTTATTTGGACAAATCAGGTTATTTGTGTTTCTTTGGAAAAAAATATGTTCAATTGTCTTTTAATTCAAATATTGTTGGAACTGATTCACTTATAAATCATAGTAATCTATATTTGCTTGACACAGTAGCTACATATGGTGAATCCTTAAATGTGTAATCATATGGTACTGTGCATAAAATTGATGATAACAATTCAGAAGCATTAGGGCACAAGCGCCTAGGTCACATCTCTAAAAGTAGAGTTGAACAACTAGTGTTTGATGGAATTTTGGATTCCATTGACTTCCCAACTGATCTTACTGGTTGATCAGCATCTGAAAGTGGGCCGAAGGATGATGGCGTTTGCTTGGATGGAAATATGAGGAGAGGAGGGGGGGTGTACCTACAAGGCACTCTGATGCTAAAGTCACTAAGAGCACAAAGAGATACAATAAAGATATTAGGGTTTTTAGTATGAATAATGGAAACTTGGCCCTCACAAGTGTGAGGATTTATATAGTTCCTCCAGCGCGTAGCCATTGGTCCTTATTTTTTGGCCTAGATATGCAGATCCGCAAAAATAGGTAACTGTCAGGACTTGGTCAAAACGAGCAATCATTCCCGTCACTAGTCGTTGCATCGAGCAAGGATGATATGGCGGGCAGAAGCGTTTATGAGCGTTTCTTGGACGTCTGCTCTTCATGTGTCAAGCAGACTGGGAGGTAGCTGTTTGCGCGGGTAGGCGTGCATTTAGGGCATTGCTGGTTGTACTGTTCGAGGGCGTTATCGACCAGAGATGATGGCCAGCATTATTGGGCCGTGCCAAATGTGGAAGCGTATCGGGTCAATTCTAGTCATTGGGCCAGTCCAGAACACCAACTTTGATGTTTATGTTGAGTGCGTTAAAGGTAAACAGACCAAAACAAAGAAATATGATGGATATAGAGCTACAAATGTCTCAAAATTAATATATACGAATATTTGTGGACCATTTCGCACACCTTCTTGGAATGGTCAATAATACTTTATATCATTCATTAACGATTATTATAGATATGCATACATATTTCTTGTACATGAAAAATCTCAATCGTTGGATATGTTCAAATCATTTAAAGTTGAAGTTAAGAATCAACTCAACAAAAGAATTAAGAAAGTCAAATATGACAGTGGCAGTGAATACTACAGCAGATATGACAGTTCAGGTGAACAACGTCCGGGCTTTTTGCCAAACACCTAGAGGAATGTAGAATCGTCCCACAATACATCATGACAAGGTCACCTAACATGAATTGTGTGGTTGAAAGACGAAATTGGGCTCTTAAGGATATTATAAGGAGTATGATTTGTCATTCTATCTTACTAGAGTCACTCAGGGGAGAGACACTAAAGACTGCATCTTACATTCTAAATAAAGTACAAACATAGGCAACTACCAGAACACCTTATGAACTTTGGACTGGGTGAAAGCCTAGTCTGAAAAATTTTCACATATGGGGATGCCCAGTTGAGGCAGTGCCTTATAGGCCAAATGAAAAGAAATTGGACTCCCAGACAGTGAGCAACTACTTTATTGGTTATTTTGAAAGATCTATAGGTTATAAATTTTATGTTCTCAAATCAAACTCAATCTTTGAAATAGGAACAACCATATTCTTTGAGGATATTGAGTTTGGAGGTAAGAATAAGGTTAGAGACTTTGTTTTAGAGGAAGAATTGATAACAATTCTAGAACTGATTCATACAGTTGATTTTGATTAAGCAAGTATGGAACCTCCGCAAGACATTGTTGATTTTCCTCCTACTCAAGATGATTTGGTAATTTTTTAAGAACAAACTCAAAATCCTAGAGATCAAGTGTTACAAGAACCAATACAATTACGGAGATCCACTAGAAAAAGGAGAAATGATATTCTAGATGATTATATAGTCTTTCTCCAAGAACATGAGGAAAATAGTGGTATGGTGGAAGATGATCCAATCAACTTCCGCCAAGTCATGCAGGATTCCAACTTAGAAAAGTGTATTAAAGCAATGAAGGAGGAGCATAAGTCCATGGAAGACAATAAAATTTGAGATTTTGTCCCATTACTAGAAGGTGTGAAACCCATTGGTTTCAAATGGATTTTTAAGACCGAACTGGATCCTAACGATAATATGGAGAGGTATAAGGCTCATATTGTGGCTAAGGACTATACCCAAAAGGAAGATATTAACTTTAAATAGATTTTCTCTTGGTTTCATTGAAAGAATCTTTTAGGACAATCATGGATCTTATTGCATATTATGATTTGGAACTTCATCAAATGGATGTCAAGACGATATTCCTCAATGACAACATTGATGAAATGATCTATATGGTGCAACCAGAAAAATTATTGTCAGGAGACTCGAATAATATGGTATACAAATTGACAAAATCCATTTATGGACTAAAGTAGGTGTCTCGTCAGTGGTACCACAAGTTTCATGAAGTATTTCTCTCATTTAGTTTTTAGATGAATGTTATTAAAGATTGTGTGTATCACAAATTCAGTGGGAGTAAGTACATTTTCCTAGTCTTGTATGTTGATGACATATTGCTTGCCAAAAATTATATAGGCATGAAGCACGAAACCAAAAGATTTCTATCAAGAAATTTTGAAATGAAAGTTATTGGTGATGCCTCCTTTGTATTAGGGCATCCCAAATTTAAATAAACTTGAATAAAAGATATGACTCATTTAATATTATGAAAATGATATATATATATATATATATATATATATATATATATATATATATATATATATATATATATATATATATATATATATATATATATATATATATATATATATATATATATATATATATATATATATATATATATATATATATATATATATATATATATATATATATATACAATATGCCTTATTTTCATATTATATGTGTTTGCTATAAGATGACTCATTTCAGGAAAGCGCATCCATTTTTTCTGGTGTTGGACCGCTAATACAAAGAACAAGAGATTCATAAATTACATTAAAATGTTCTTTTTTTGTATAGTGTTGCATATGATTCTTTATGCACCTTAAAATCTTTGATAAGTTATTGGAAGACAAGTGAATGATTCTCCTCTCTTTTATCGTGCAATGATATCTCTTCAATGTATTTGATTTTTAGTAAAAGTGGTGTAGGAGATGATTTTCTAATCGAGCACCTTTGAAAACACTTTTTGAGATTTAGAAGTTGGAGAATCTGAAAAAAGTGTGTCAATGCATTCTAAAGCCCAAGTAATATTGTCCTTTTTTTTACTTTCTAAAAATGAAAACTCAATCAAAAAGTCTTTTTCGTAGAAGTAACACTAACAATTTCTAATAGTATAAATCTATAATTGTTGGTCATATATGTTGAATCAATAATGAGTATAGTGGGAAATTTGTTGAACAACTTTATAAAATCAGGATGACTCCAAAAATATCTCGAATGATTTCTCCATCCTCACACACTTTATACCTAGATACATAATGGTTATCATCCAAAAGCTTAAATAATTGTTGCATTTTGGTTCTTTCCCCTCTTATCGCCTTGTTGTTTCGGGCACGGATATTGTATACTTGTTTGATATTTGAGATATTTTGAGGTTTTTTTCCATTTCAAAGTTGAAATGTTCAATGTCAAGTTAGAACCGATTTCCTTTATCCTTAAGGGGACATACAATGGGAAGTTCGACTAACTTGAGACACGTGTCATTATTATGTATACCATAAGTCACATTAAGTATCCATGTATTATTCATCATAAGGTATTCGTGCATCTTAAAATGACACTCACATTTCTTCACTTCGGTGTCATCCATTTCAATTTTTGGATAGGATTTGTATACTTTCCAATTATTTTGCACCGTAATGTCACAAATGCATGTCTTATATCTGAATCATTACCTGACCTTCCGATCACAATGTTAGACCATAATTTTTTAGCCTTCGTGCGGATCCATTATAGCATGTGATCACGAACAACAAACTCTTTTTCATTTATAAACTATTTGCCAACATCTTCCTTGACATCAACCGATTTGGCATTTATATACACAATATGTTGGAGGCAACATCATGGTGCACCATATATATAAGGCCCGTCATAACAGAAAATATTCAAAAATTGACCAAACTAAACTCTGAACTTATCTGAAAATACAGTTTTGGATGACAATCATCAAAAATCCAAAAATGTATTTCCGGATACTATTTGTATTTTTAGGTTGAAAACTAGATTAATGTAAGTAATGAGGAAGAAAATATATTTACATTACCTTAAATTTTAACTTCTTTTATTCCCTTTGATGTGAACAAATATACAAATGTTGTTTTGAAATAGAAAAATTGATTGATTGTGGAAGGAGGATTTTGTAGGCTTTGAAGAAGAAGTCGTGTTTTTATCATGAGTGAAGCAAATATGCAAAGTATTGTTTTATTAAATTTCCACTTCACATTTTCAAAAATGCACTTCTAAAATTGTCACTGAGTTGAAAAATACATGAAACGTGGTTTTTTTTCCCTTACAAATTTCCACTTAACAAGTCTAGAACTACACTTTCGTATTTGACAATAAGTTATTAAATGAACAAAATTATTGAAGGGATTTATCCAAAAATACACTTCGAGACTAGTTTTTGGAAAAATAAGGATGTATCTCAATTAAAATTAACTTGTTTTGGTGTGAAATAAGTGCGTTCAAAATGTATTTTTAAATTTCCAAAAGTATTTTTTAATTGTCATATAATGCTTCTCCATCATTAAGGATGGGAGAAATAATCCTCTTATTTTATTTTAAAATCTTTGTAATCTTGAAGTTAATCCGAAAGTCTAAATTTGTAAGAATATTTAACATTAAAAGACTAATGAACACAGAATCACAATGTTAATAATTTGTATTCCATAATTATGTTAATGTGTGAAATATGAATTGTAATTAGACATGATAATGGGGGCGGATCGGAGATAGTTTTTACCTCTTTCAAATCCAAATCTGAATCTCCAAACAATTCTCGTTTTTTGCCTCAAATTCAAACGGGGATGGAGAATTAAAATTCAAACTCATCCTAAATAGGTTCGAGTTGGGTTCAGGTATCCTCGTCCAGCAACTATCTAGTTAATAAAATCAATTTTTAATAGAAATATTCTTTTTTTTTTCAAAATCAAATTACATTATAAATAATAACATAAAACAAATTCAAAAAATTTCATACATACACTTCAAATATTTTAAATAATAAATGCAAATCAAATTATCAAAACATTGGCCACATATTTAATATTGTAAATTATCAAAAACAAATTATAATGTACATAATAAAATAAATAGGGCGGGTTCGAGATGAGTACTAGGGTTCCTGTTACCCGATCCGTCCATATATTTTATAATTGAAGAAAATTTAAACCCAAATTCAAACTCAATCAAAACGAATATTCTTTATCAATTTTAAAACAAGTTGAGATAGATATTCTAAATATGGATTTTGTTGTCAGTAAATATGATATTAAATAAGAAAATGAAAAATTGGATGTTAGAAGAAAAAAAAAGAGTTAAGAGTCGTATCTCTTAATCTTTTAGTAATGTCTACTCATTATTGGTAAATTACTTTCCTATAAATGATCATTATTAATATACTATAACATAATATAGATGGTTTCCTTTAACATAATCATCAAACTATATAATAGTAGCTTTTAATAGGTTTTAATTAGAGATGACCAACAATCATGTTTACCCTATTTACACCTGCTCTGTAAAGAAATGAAGTGAGACGAAGCGGACATTGTGTAAAATAGAGTGAGACGAAGCGGATATTAGTATAATGCAGGTTTGAAATATTGATTCGTCTAAAAAATGAGGGTGGAAGAAACTTACAAACACTATACATTTTTGTCTAGAAAATGAAAAAAAAAATTATGTTAATATCAACCCCACAAAAAATAAGGTGTACGAATTTTAAACTTTTATCCATCTAACAAAAAAGTGTAGGAAAATTAGACATATCTAACAAACGACACTCGTTTTACCCCTAATTCTAATAGCTTGTGTCCTTCATTTTGTTTCGTATAGCATAATCATCAAAGCTTTTTACAATTTTTACTTTAAACTTTTATATAATAAAATATTGATTTCTTATGTTGGAAGAAAAAGAATTTCTAAGTTCTGATTCATTTTACATAATTAAATCAAATGACTTTGATGCATTTGAATATACAGCAACTTAGTTCTTAAATAGTTTGAAAACTTTTTGTTTACCAATTCATTCTATCAAGTTAAAAATAGACACACCTGCTGTATTGTTACGAAATTTGAATCAATCAGATAAGTTATATTATGATACAAGTTGACCATTAACACAATTATAAATCATGTCGTTGAAGCTAAATAATTTTAAAAAAAAAATATTGAGAATATTATTTATATTCCAATAATATCTATGTCTCATTCTCAATCACTATAATTATTCAAGCCGGTAAAAAGACAATTTCTAATTATTACATAATTTTTTTGCAATGATCATTAATAAATCTCAAGGATAATCATTAATCTATATTGAATTATACTTATTAAGAGAAATTTTTAATCATAACCAACTATATACTGAAATATTTAGAGTAAAAAAAAAAAAGGACTAAATCTTAATTAATGACAAAAAAAATTGTCTACATAAAAAATGTTTTATTTAACAAAAATTCACAACATTTGATAGGTATTATATAACTTTCACCTATATTAGTTCTAATTACTACTTTCAATTGTCATTTAAAATTATATAGCAATAACATTATTAGTGCAAATTACTATGGATTCCGATGAAGTTACTTTTGTTGCCTACTTTTTTTGCTGATATATTTGTTTTTTGTTTTTTTTGTATAATCAATATTTGAATTATATAATTGTCAAAATACATTTCATCTACTTTGACATTAATTTAGATTATATATCTATTTCAATATTTTGCATTTATACAACTAATTTTGGTTATAAATTTCTATTACAACTAATATTTAACTAGTTTCATGTAAAATGTTTGTGGAACACATAAACCTTATTCACATTGAATCGAAAGTTACAGCACAAAATCACTGAACCCAAAGTACCAAACCACCAAAATATGACATTAACATGACTAACCTTGCAAGCAAAGTAATTTACCTGTCATTGTACCTTCGTTTTCTCCTGCAGTGTATGTCACATATGTAAGCTATCTATAACAGCATATTCTGTACAAGGTCCCATGAACAAATTGGTTGAGTATACTATACCCTAACTGTACATTTTCAGGGCGTGAATCATACAATGAATATTATATAGTCTGCTACATGCTCTTTGAGATGGTGATAAGCTCTCTGAATTGATTTTGACTCCACTCTTTTACTTCAATAAACAATACTCCCTTTGATCTTATTTATACGAAAAAATTTACTTTTAAAATATATTGAATAACTACTGTACCTGGACAATATATAAATCAAATACATTGTCTATTCAATAAATCTTATAAATACGACCGGAGGGAGAATTAAATATCATGTCCATATTCCTAGGGAGGGATGAAACATTCATTTGCCCCTAAAGATAAAGTCCAAAGTTTATATGATGAGATCTGACCAACCAGCATGCTTGTGTTATATGAACAAAATTCCAATGTACATTATCAGAGTAGAAATCAACAGTTTTCTTCTACAGTATCATGAAGATCCTCAGAAATATTCAAACCTAACCTAAGAACATCAACTTAATTGGACAAATTTTACATGAGGGGAATATCCTGGATATATTTGTTCCACATTTCAGTTGTCATAGAGACCCTTAACTGTGAAGCAAGTGCAATTTCATCAGCATTAAAACTAAGACCCTGATACTGGTTGTGGGTCTCGACATTTGTTTTCGGATGTATTTCCATCTTGGATGGAGGTAGTGATTCCTCCATTGTAAATGATGCATCTTTATCATACATCTTAAAAATCCAATCATCTGGTTTTTCCCCACGAATGTAATTGTGTAATGCACAAGCTGCCACCACTAACTTTACCTGTGTTTGTAATGGGTATGAAGGAGCTGCCATCAATATAGGAAATCGCTCCTTTAAAGCCCCAAAAGTTTGGCTGGTGACATTTCGTAATAATGAGTGTCGTTGATTGAACAGCTCACATGCATCCTGTGGGTGGTAACCACTGGGAAAATGCTTGGAGTGATAGGGAGTACGAGGATATGGAGCAATGAAACCCGGCACATTTGGATACTTGTTGTCTACCAGGTAGTATTTACCTGTGTCATAAAAAATATTTAATCCAATATTTGATGTAAGAGTTATAAGTGTATAGTAGTCATTGGGAGCAACTAATCGTGTGTCACTTAAATTTGCATCAAGCTACAAGTTTGTTGTACAAGTTTTATTTATTTCAACTCTATCTTAAATTTAACAATAACAGTTGCAAACTATACAAATTGACTCCACGCCGGTCACCTAAACGAGTAAATAACATTACCATCTACTAAAAATTGATTAAGAGGTATTTATTTTATTTTTAAACCAAGTTAATGGACATGTGCAGAGAGAATATAACACCCAGAAACCCAACAATTGTCAAGAGGAAGAACTCCAAATCGTAAATGGTAATTGAATTAGACAGATAAGTAGTACTACCTTCGGGGACCTGCAACTTATTCCTCCTAGTGATTGCTGAATTAAAAACTTGTAAGTTTGTAGCAGAGCCTTCCCAACCAGCTAAAACATAACAAAACTTGAGGTCAAATGAGCAAGCTGCCAGAACATTTTGTGAAAGTAACCCGTCCTGATTGCGGAAAGGCCCTTGTTCATCTACACCAACTGTCACAGGTACATATATACCATCAACCGCTCCCACACAATCCTATAAAAAGAATAATAAATAAGTAAGACCAGTGCTGTCAATTCTAGATAGCGAAAAATAACAGTTTGTTCATATTCTACTATGCTACACCGTCGCTATATCCTCAATTTGACAACACTTTGTATCAATATTGTCAAATAATGCTTATAGTTGTGCTAAAGCGCTATAAAATAATCGGAATTTTCACAAAACCCTACTGTTCTATGATACTATTAACTACAAAGTGTTGTCAAATAGTGGTAATATAGAAACCCGGTAACACTATCAAAGCGAAATTTGAACAACCAACTAGTTTCTACTAACCAAGATTGATAACACTCATGTGTACTAAATTGCGTATCATGGAACAACAATAACTATTTGTTCAAATTTCGCTATGCTATACTGTCTATTGGACAACACATGAGAATTGGTAATGCGATGGAATGGAGAGGAATGGAATGGAATAATGTTATGTTCCATGGTTTGGATTGGTAAAAAGAGGCTGGGATGGAGCGGAACATGATGAAATGCATTCTATCCAATTCCATTACTTACCCTCATTTTTATTCCATCCAATTTGGGCCGAATAACATTTTTGTTACATTGCATCTTAAAATATCCAAACAATGGAATGGGATATTCATTCCGCTCCACTCCATTCCACTCTGTTTCATTCCGCTCCCCTATGTAAGTTTTGAAATATCCAAACATAGCCATAGTGAGACACAATCAATCCCAAACAACATGCATATCAAACTAATCAATCGAAATCTCACTTTAAAATAAGGAAAGAATCTACAATCTTGAGAGATAACTGAATGAACATCCGAGCTCGGCGGCTGAAAATACTCCTTCGAAATGGACATAATCGCATTCAAAACATTATTAAAATGCCGACTAATCGTCTCCCCCGAATAATGAAACAATTCTTGAACAGCCCTAATTCTCAAATTATGACCAATAATGAACATAAACATAGCTAGTTGCTCTTCAATTTTGATCCTATTGGTGTCGCGTAACAAACCCTTGGTTTCTAGAATATCACATAACTTGTAAAACACTTGTTTATCCATTCGGAAATTATCCAAACAGCGTTGATTTGGACCATTAAGTACTTCATCAACGAATTTTGCACTACTCGATGATAACCGAGTTAGTTCCTTGGGTGCATGATTGCCGATAACGGCGTCGTTTTCTTCATCGGAACTCTCCATTAAGGAATTGGAACTGAAATTAGAATTGAGGAAATTGAAATTGAAAGTAACGGAATGTGTCAATTTTTAGGGCAAAATTGAGTTGGAATCTATAGTTGGAAGAAAAAGGAAAACATGAACGGAAATTATTACCGGTTCTGGCGACCGGCGAACGTCTCCGGTAGGGGTTTCGGATGGGTTTTTGGTTTTTATCGTCAGTTGAGTTCACTGCAGTACCAAGTTGTTTATTCTGATACAAACCAGAACCGACAATCCAGGAGTTCGTGGTTCGGTTTGAATCAATTTTAAATAAAAATTTATCCGATTAAAAAATAAATTTATTTATAATTCGGTTTAAATTTCATACAATTTAATTTAGATCTATTTTTGAATATTTAAATTACACATTATATTTTTATTAATATTATAAAACAACTAATAAATTATAAATTTGATATAATATATAGAATTTTTTTTGTAATAATTAGGTATTAAAAAAATCACAAATAATCATGTTTCAGAGAAAATTACACAAATAACCATGTTTCAGAAAACCCCACAAGAAAAGAGACAACCCAGTTGGCGCATGCACCTAAGTTTTTGCCCTAGGCGCATGCACCTAGATTTTTGTCCTAGGCGCCACCTCACTTGGCACGTGCACTCTATTTTAGCCAAGTGAAGGGAGACGCCATCTCACTTGGCTCCTACGGCAAAATACATTTTTTTATAAATAATTCGTCTGTTTCTCTGTCATTCTTCACACTTTCCCGCATTGTCCTCTTATTTTTTTCTCTGTTATTTGCGTCATGACATCGCCTATGATTTTTACCAGAAATGGTTACGTTATTTTCTCGGCCACAAAACCTCCGATGAAAATGAAATTCTGTCACATTGACTCCATGGAGCGTCTGAAGAGGGAGTTGATGCGATGGCTAGAGGGAGACATTGAGGATGGGGAACAAATTAGAATGATCCAGCGAAGAAGAACAGTCACCTCACTTGCGACAGGAAGACCTAATTTTTGGTTGGAGGAAGTCAAAACAGACAACGACGTAATGTTGATGATGCATGGGCCAGATGAAATTGTTTTAACGGTTGTAATTTTATAGACGGTTTATCGTGTTTTATTTGTTGTTCGCGCAAGGTTTATTGTAACAAATGTTGTTAATGAAAAACCGTAATGTTTACAACTAAAAAAAGTAAAGATGTTTTGTAATACAATTTTTATGTGGTGGAGCTAGTAGCCCGAGTCGGACAATTTTTGCGATTGTGTCCGACCTGACGACATAAACCACACTTTCTTTCCAGCTTGTCAAGAGATTCTATTTCAGTTGTGATGCGCTTACTTTTGGGACTACCCTTTTTATTCCTTCGCATTTGGTCATTGTGTCATACATTTCGCCGTCGTATGCAGGCCAATAATCAGGTTTTGCTACCAAAGGGAAGCTGTTATTGTATACGTTAAGCAAAGTTTCAGATTTGTAAATGGGAGACATAAGTTGTAATGCGTCTTGATGAGTATAGGCACACACAGCAATGACATGAGAACAAGGCATACGAAAGGCTTGAAACTTGCCACAATCGCACCAACGAGAAGGTAGTATAACCCTATACTCTTGTCTTGGCAGCCCCTCGTTGTGGTCGATAGTCTCTTTGACAATGAAGTTGTGGATGTGTCGGTCGAACCGTATAACCAGATGGATGTTGGATTTGGCACTTTCTACCTTAATATACTTCATGCAGCTTTCACTCCATAGTTGTCCAGATTGCAACACAACATTCCATATTTCACCTCTTTTGGCAAACAACGAAGTCATCCTAAAATATGTTGATTTAACCAAAGCAGTTATTGGGAGGTTTTGTATGTCTTTGAATACCCCGTTCATGGATTCAATTAGATTTTTTGTCATGTGGCCCCATCGTTGTCCATTATCGTATGACCCAGTTCATTTTTCTACCGGAATGTTATCGATCCACCTATCGGCGTCCAGATTTGACAATCGGATCTCGTTACGATAATATTTAAATGTAGGTTGTGTCAATGTATATCTTGCATTCATAACCGCTTTCCTAAGAGCTTTGTCTTTGATCTCCCTCGTGAAATTTTGGACGATATGTCTAATGCAATAGACGTGCATAGAAGAAGGGTCATGCCAACCGTTTGCAGGATTGTTGTATGCACTCTCAATAGATGCATGTCTATCAGAGATTAAACAGAGATCTAGTTGAGGAGTCACGTATGTTCGGAGATTCTTGAGAAAGAAGCTCCAAGCACCACCAGTCTCTCCCTCGACTAGGGCAAAGGCAATTGGGAAAATATTGTTGTTGCCATCTTGTGCAACTGCCATCAATAGTGTGTCTTTGTATTTCCCATAAAACCAAGTCCCATCAATTTGAATAATTGGTTTGCATGACGCAAACCCTGTGATGCAAGGTTGAAAAGCCCAGAACACTCGACTGAATATTCCATTTTCAGTGAGTTGACTACCATCTGGGGCGTACGCTGGCAGTGTTTCCAGAATATAAACAGTACCCGGAGAATAAGTCTAAAGTGCATTCAGGTAGCGAGGAAGTTCTTTGTATGACTCCTCCCAGTTTCCATATACCTTTTCAATCACCTTGGTCTTTGCTAACCACGCCTTTCGGTATGACAGAGTATAGTTAAATATCGTAGTGATGTGAGAGATTATGGTTTTCACCTTCAATGATGGATCATTGCTGACGAGGGGTAGGATTTCTTGACATATGAGATCATAATTTAGTTTCCGATGATCCTGTGATTGAGTAGAACTAACACACGTGTGGGTGGACATATAACCTATGAACCAACAACCACCTCTTAATCTGTATGATGCAGTGAGCTTTAATATACAATCTGGGTGTATACAATTGATTTTGTACCTTTCTGGATTTACACGATCTACCTTAAAGTCGACCGAGTTGAACATGTGAAAAATTTTTATGGCTCAGATACATTCTTCTCTATTACGAAATTTGTCTTTCTCTTTTAAGTTTTCATCTGATTGCATACACGGATTGAAAAATAAATCAGATGACCATTCATCTCCGCCCAGGTTGAAGTTTGTCATGTACGGAGGTGGTGTGTAGATCTCGTTTGAAGGTATACCAGGTATCCCATCGTCTTCGGAATCATTGTTGACCATGTCGTCAAACTCTAACTCGTCATCTCCTTCTTCTTCGTTAACGACATCTACTTCTGCTTGTTCAGTCTCCAGAGGATCAACCACTTGTGACAGATGAGGCTATCGCAGCATAATGTATAACTCAATAGAGTCGTACCCAGAATACTCATGACTGGAAAACATATTCTGAAGATCCTCGTCATCTTGAACCTTAACCTTATAAAATATTACTTAGTTGTTACAAAAAAAAACTGGATTCTAATAAAAGATTTGTGTCACGTGACCTCGTCCAAGTTTGGCCTCCAATCGTTTTTTGAAATACAAGAAATTGGCTTTCCTGTTTAAACAGATTAAATCGACCAGAGGTTTATTCTAATACTTCTTCAGGTACAGTCGCGCGAAGACTCGTTCTGGTAATTCTATCAAGAATTACCTCTGGATGGCATCTATAAGCCCATCTCCGATGATTTTCTGTCACCTCTCCAAGTGGTATCTTTAGGCCCATTCCCGACATAATCAACAAACAATTTCACTTCGTGCAAAAGCAGTGCAAATTCTAGGCACTTAAGTGTTCGATCATCTTCTACCCTCAAGTCACGAATGGCGAACAAGTCAATCTAACTCTTCAGGTTTAAGAAGATTGAACAAGGGAAGCTGTTGTACCCCAAAATTTTCCCTCTTTATTCTCAATACATTTCTCACAAAAGATCTCAAATGCTCAAGAAGTTCCAAGAGTTTGATCAGACAAGCTCACCTCCTAAGCATTGAGCCTCCAAATTAGGGTTTTTGTTTTTTCAAGGACAATTGAATTTTTGATGCCTCAAATGACTTTCATGGTTCATTATAGGTCTCCAATATTTCACATACCAAGTTTCAAGTCTTGCACTACAAATTTGCTCAAATGACTGAAAATCAACTATATTGGGTAAAAAGTCAACTATGGTCAATATATAGTCAAAATTCATGATTTTTGGTCAACATCAACATTTTGAAGTCATATTCATCAATTTATCAAGTGTTGATCATAATTCTACAAGAAAAGCACTCAAATCATCAAATGGGCAAAATTGTCAAATTTAGGGTTTTGACTGAGAATGACTGATCATTGACTTTTGACCTAGTACATGACATAATGGGTTGAAGCATGATCTCAAGGATTCAAACACAATATCTTTAACTAATTTTGTGGCTCAAATAATTTCTCAAGATCAATGGATTGATAGTTGAATTTTTGATCAACTGATGAAAAGTCAACTGATACACAAAAAGTCAAACTTTGACTTTTTGATCAACATTGAGTTTCAAAGATCAAGATTCATCAAGATACTCAAAAATATCAAAATTGACCATCAAGAATCAAGAAAGTCCATAAAAAGTCAAAGTTTTCAATACTTAGAAAATTTCTAAGTGTTTTTTAACCTTGATAATTTCAATACTTCATGACAATTTTTCACCAAGATGCAAGATGATTCAAGGAAAATTTTCAACATGAAAGTTGTAGATATTGACGAACTCTACAACTTTGTATTAGGGTTGATGTCCAAAAAATGCTTAGATTTGAAGATATAAGCCCATGAAGTCATGACATTTTTCATAAAACACTTAGTGAAATTTTCAACTAGTTTAGGCAGATTTTTGACCTAGCTTTTTGACTAATTTTCACCTAGTTCCAAGATGATTTAGCCAAAGTGGTCAACATGAAGGTTGTAGACAATGTTTAAATCTTTCCATAATGTCCAAGAACTTGAAGAGATCATGCTTGAGTTAGGAGAATCGAAGAGAAGAAGTTGAGCTTTCATTTTTGAATTATAGGTCATTTTGATGATGAACACTTGATCAAATCTCAAGCCATGCTGCATAAATCTTGCTTTGCAGGCTTCTAACTTGCAAATCACTCCATAATTAATTTTTTATACAACTGTTAGATCTATGGCCCAACCATTTGAGCCATTGTCCAAGTGATTAATCTATTTTTGGCACAAAGGTAACATTGTCATTTCAGAAAAGTGGCTTTAATTACAAAGTCCATTCTCCTTGAGCTTTGCACTCGTTCCTTCTGCATATACACAATCTCAAAGCCAGAAGCAGCCTGTCTAGATCCTGTCAACCAACCTACAAGTCCTTGTACCATGCATTAGAACTATGTTTTTCAAGCTTGCTTTAAAAACAAATTTCAAGACCAAAACATGTGATCTCTTGTTTCTGATCCCTTCAAGGTTCCAAATCTCTTGACTATAAAAAGAGAGGTTATATGCAACCTAAAAGAAAAATTCACAAGCCTTGAAACACCCTGAAACTCCCCCAAACTCAAAATTGCTCTCAAACTCCATTTTTGTGGCATTTCTGACCTTGAATCCCAAACTCACATTCCACTTGTGCGTTTTTCCTCTAAATCATTCTCAAAGCTTCCATACATAAAATATAACTCATCCCCATCCCTGTTTCACAACTGTAACATCATCTTTCCCATCTTCCAAACTCAAAAACAGATCTCTGCACATTGACTTCTCCAGGAAGTTTCAGCCACTCTCAATCCAAAGTAAGAGTTGCATTAGCTTCCTAGGAGTCCATTAAAGCTATCCAGATTATCACCACACCTCCAGAAGTACTCAAACTACATACACGATTTCCAATTTTGAGGTAAGTTTTCTCAACTTTGAACTCTCTCCACAAGCATCATTAATGATTACTTTGTGAATAAAAAATGTAGACATCATAACCCTGAAGCTAACCATGCCCTTACATTTCATTTATGTTGCCTGAGTGATGCGAATTTTGAAGATGAACTTTCTGAAAAAATTAGGTTTTTATTTGGTACTAGTAAAATTCTCATTCATCTTTGATTTATAGCTCATGAAACTTATATGTTTAAATTCGTATTGAAAAAATGGAGCAAGTTTCATGTTTATACTTTTGTAAATGGTTGAGAGATGAACAAGAACAGAAACTCAAAAATCTTGTCAATGACTTCTGGCGCGAGGTTAGGGATGAAGTGAAATCAGGACTGAGTTTAATTTATATTTAGTGGAAGTTTTATTACCACTGGATGTAATAGCTGTAACACCCCGAATTTAATTAATTAAGGGTTTAATTATTGGAATTGTCGAAGTTGAGAATTATCAGTATTATTCTAAGAAGCATAATTGGATTAATATGTTGAGTTGAGCGGTAAGTTGATGGTCGGCTAAATTAGACGATTTAGTTGGAGAACTATTATTAGAATATCATTTGCGAGTTAGTATTATTTAAAGTGTGGATCGATCATAGTTGAAGAATATTATTCGAAATAATATTAGATTATATTATGTGACTATTTATTTAATTGGGCTTATGTTGTGATAGTAGTAATAGTGGGGTGTGTATGTAGGCCCACTAAGAGAAACACTATTGTTTGGATTAATAGTATAATAATATATTATTATTAGAAAATAAGAGAGGAAGAGGGTTAGGGTTATCAGGAAAAGAAAGAGAAGAGAAAGAGGAATAAGGTTTTGAGAAAAGAAGAATAATAAAGGTTTGAAGTTATGGCAGCAGTGAGGTGCAATCAGAAATTATAGAGCGATCTCCAATCCGAGGTAAGGGTGTGTTGTACCCCAAAATTTGCCCTCCCTTTTTCACAAGAGATCACAACTTCAGGGTTTTCCCTGATCTTTCAAGATTGTCTCAAGAATCGGTCAAACAGACTTTTCTTTATCAGTCAATCCAGAATTAGGGTTTCCATTGATTTTGAATTGATCAAACAGACTTTTCTTTGACAGTAATCAAGGATTAGGGTTTTCACTCGTATTTCTCAGAAGAATTTGAATCCACAATAATTCAATTGACTATTACATTATTTTTACGCTTGTTCCAGATTACCGGTTGTTTCTCAAAACCTAAATATCTGGGATAGGAACTGAGGCTTTGATTGAAACTTTGAGGCATTGGTTTGATCAGTGAAGTGAAAAGTGTACGGAATGCTTGTTGGTTTAACTGTACAAAACATATGATTAATTGGAATGTCAGGCGTATTGTGGTTAATACAAGGTTGCGAGACAGCAAAGTTTGTTGATTATTTATTTCATCTGGGTTAAAGTTATTGGGATGCATTTCCATTTGTTTTGACTTAAGAGATTTAAAATAATTAAATAGACAGTGCAAAGGAAAGAAGGAAATATTTGACAGTAAAGAATTCGTATTTGACAAAGACTTTGTTTATTTATTTATTTCAAATATTGTTACAAATTTTGTTCAAATACTGTAAATTTATAATTTACAATGTTTACAATAATATTTATTACAATAAATGAAAAGAAAATAAATCTAAAGCCTAAATCTCTTGAAATCTCGGATCTTCTACTGCTTCTTCCATTATCCAACTGGTATTTACCTGCAAAGACAGAAAAAGAAGTTAGCATGAGAATTTTCAAGCAGAAGCAGATAAAAAAAGATCATCATTAAAGCTTGTTGGCCAGAATCAGATTGTTTTTGGGTTCATCATGTTTTACTTGTCCTCTTTGCAAATCACAAGAAGATTTCTCTTCTTGGTTCACAAAGAGGAAAGATTTTGCAAGCATACAATCAATTAAATGCAAAGATACAAGGCAACAAGGCAAAGCAAACTAAGTTGCAAAATTGTCACAAAGCAAACTAAGTTGCAAAAATGTCAAACCAAGTACACAAAGCTGTCAAAGTACACAAAACTGTCAAAAAGCATACAATGCAGAAAATATGGAAAGTACAATGCAGAGATAAACCAAGATACAAGCAAGCAGGATTGTCAAACTTCTTATCATGTTCTGGGCAACAAAGCTTTTCAGAATAGAAAATACATTAAGCAATTTAAAATGCTTTTATGGAGAGAGAAAGAGAGCATCAGAAAAAAGGTTTGCAGTTTTGGCAGGCTTAAAAGATATAAGAGAACAAGACTGTAAACAGTCTAGGGGAGGGAGAGCCATAAACTGCAACTCAATTCAAACTGCAGTCACAAGAACCGCAAGTTATCAAACCTGCTTCCAACAAAAACAAGCAATCTAAACAAAAGGATCAAACCTGCTTCCAACAAAAAGAAGCAAGTCCAACACCCAGGTCTGCCTTACCAAACAAAGACTGCAAGCCAAAATTTTGAAACCTGTAACCTGACTTACCAAAACACCAGAACTCACAAGCCTGCATAACCTGCATAATCCATTCAAACCGGCAAGACTCACAAGCCTTCAAGCCTGTTTTCAAAACTAAAGAAAACCTGCAAAACTGCAAGTTTGAGAAACCTGCAAAACTGCATCCAAACTAGCAAACTAACAGAAGCTTGCCTAAAGCTCACCAAGCCTGCTTCCAAACTCAGAAACCATTCAAGCCGGCCTCCAAACTCCAAACCTGCAAGTAAAACTATAAACCCAAAGCAAATCTGCAATTTCCAAAACATGAAATAAACACTCAAGCTTGCTTCCAAAACTGCAAACACAGTTTAGTTTCACCGAATCAACAAAAAAATAAGCAAAAGATTCAGAAGCTATTTTTAGAACAAGCTCATCATCACCAAGTAACAACAATCAATCAATCTCAGAACAAATAAAGTTCATCATCAAAAGCCAACATAGCAAAGAAGAGAAAGAAGCAAGTCTCAGAAAAGAATCATCATCAACTCAAGCCATACAAAAGTTAACAACAAGAAATATTTCAGAATACACATGTTCATCATCAAATAAACAAGGTATTCAAAGAGGAAGAGAAAATTAGAAACAAATATTCAAGCGTTTTCAGAAAACATCATCATCAAACGATTCAAGAGAAGTCAAAAGATACGAAATATCAGAAAGCAACGCTGTCATCCTCGTCCTCCTTCTCCGGCCACCAAGAGCTCCGCCATTCCAAGTCCTCTCTCCCTCGCCTTACAGAGCAAAACGCTCAAGGTATGTCCTTCAAACTCATACTATGCATAAACATAAAAAGAAACCATAAGATTGAAAACATGCAAGAAATAAATGTACAAGAAACTTTAAAAACGCGTCAAGAACGAAAATGCGTACCCTTTCGAATCACCGCCTTGTATAGTCACGGAGAGGAGAGGGTGGAGGCAATGCTCTGGCAGCATGGAGGTGGACGAATCATCGCTTAGAGAGAAGATGAGAGGCGAAGAAGATGGAAGGAGGCGCCGCTGTACAAAATTGCAAACCCTAAATTCTGAGCATATCAAACCTTAACCCTAAAAATTTGTTAAGCATCAATTGGGCTTTTGCCCCATAAAACCCCTAAGCCCAATACACGTTCTGGCGCCTACACCCCCACTTTTACTTATCCTGACTTGCCCTTTGCCTTTCTTCATTCATGGGCCAAAGCATACAAACTCAAAGGCCCATTGTGATCGGTGGGAATGAGAACTGACTGTTTTTGGAATGCTGGTTCGCGAAATGTCGCGGTAAGCAAGAGTCGCCACCGTCTTTTATTTTCTCCAACAAGGAAAGGACAAAAGCACAGCAAAATTCCTTTTCGAGATGTTTCTCGGTTCGAGAGGTAGATTATAGAAAAGGAAGGTGTTAGCACCCTTTCTATCCGTGGTTATCCACGGGCTCTTAGGTACTTGCTCACTATGTTTTCAAAAGAGTTTGCTTTTCTTGTGTTTGTGGGTTTTGAAAAGAGTTTTGTTTGAAAAACTCTGATTGACTCTTGTATCTGTCCTCAAGAGTATATGAAGTGTTTGTTTGAAACTTTTGTTTGAAAGTGTAGGTGCGAAAAGTATTTTTGTTATTTTGAAAGAGCAAGTACCCAGGAGAAATCTACCTACTCAAAAGAAATTAAGCTGTGTAAATGTCCTTTAGACAGTACTATCCCACTATTGAGAAGTAGGTAGCACCGCCGTTAGAGTTATTCGGGTCAATTCGATTATAGGGACATGTGTGGTCACCAAAGCAATAGTAGGACGCCTTAGCGGTAACCCTAATGTCCTAGATCCCTTTTCATCTGAGGCAACTGTGATACGGTGAGAGAACTGACTTGAGGTTTTGCGTTTGTTTTCGCAAATGTTTCGGTTGAGCAAGAGTCGCCACCGACTTTTTATTTTATCCTAAGGAAAGGTTTAAAAAGCACAGCAAAAACCTTTGAGATGTTTTCTTGGGTTCGGGGAGTAGATTATAGAAAGGGAAGGTATTAGCACCCTTTCTATCCATGGTTATCCATGGGCTCTTAGTTACTTGCTTAGATCAACTTGCCTTAATTTTCAATTGTTTGAAATGGTGCTTTGTGTGTGTGGGTTTGAAAAATGTTTTTGAAAAGAGGCCAATGTGGTGGCAACCTTTGTAATGATCCATGTTGGGATGTATACAAAGATGTATGTCTTTTGAAAAAAAGTTTTCATTTGTTTTGAAAGTTGTTTTTGAAAGTGTAGTGAGGTGTGGTTTTGAAAATAGGCAAGTGTTTTGTTTTGCAAGTTTGATTCAAGTAACTAAGAGGTTGTCTACTCCTAAATTTCTCAAAGATTTCTCCTATGTTTTTAACCCTTTTAACAATTTTGTTCCACCATTGCATTTGGTGGACAATCTTGTGTTAGGATGTGAAAGGGACGGGCGCGGGTCATCGTTTAGACCAATAATTGCAATGGTGCCAAGTATCTTTGGGCAATTTTTCTTTGGAGGGACTTGATCATTTTTTAGGCAACTTTCGAAAGCGTCATCGAGGGACTATGATCATTTGAATTGTGTTTGTTTTGCCCAAAGAGACCTAACATGCAATATGTCCCATTATTGAAGGCAACAAGTGGAATACCCTAGGGGTGCAAGTGTGATTAGTGTTGTCCATTTTCATGCTTGTTTATCTTGGAATTAGGTCAAACTATTTTTGGTTGATTGATTCGCATACAAACCCTAATTCTAACATGGCATAATTAGAAAGCATTAAAGTGCGAAAAATAAAGTCCTAAACTATTACAACACAATATATGGGAAGGGGGGTACAAATGTTCAAATGAGGGTATTTTGACAAGGAATTTAAACCTAGACTATTACATCAATTTGGAATTATACAAGGTAATTAATATACAACAATTAAATAAAATGGAATAAATATGCAAGATGCAAAAAATGTTTTTATATGTATGAAAAAAAAGTGTTTTTATGTATGTCAAATAAACAAAATAAAAAGTATTATTTTTGGAGTTTTTTATGTATTTAGGGCAAAACCCTAATTTATTAAATAAAAGTATTAATTATTTAACATGTACAAATATTTATCAATTATGTACAAAAATAAAATAAAAATGAAGTATATTTGTAAAAAGGTATTTTTAATATTAGTAAATTAATAAAAATAAAAATGTGTATATTTTGTATTTTTTCTAAATATGCTAATAAATATGTATGTATTTGTATTATTTACTAAATATATATTATATATACAAAATAATAATATTTAATATTTATGAAAAAAAGTATATTTTATATAAAATATTTTCAGAAGATAAAATAAAATAAAAATGGAAAACAAAATGTGTTTGCACTATTTTAGTATTTTTTAAATAAAAGTATGTCTATATATTTATTTATGTACAAATAACCATTTAAACAAATAAATGCCTAATAAATACAAAAATGGTTTAAAAAATAATTTTTATATTTTTAATATTATGAGAAAAAATAAATAAGTCAGGACAAAAAAGAAAAGGTCAAAAAATCATAAAAATAAGCATAATGGGCCAAGGGGGTTTAAAAGTAACAAAAGGGTGCAAAAAGAAAGTCAACTCAGGCCCAGCCCAAGAAGACTTCATCTTCAACCTCAGAACATATTTGAACAACCATCCACGCGCGTTTTCTATCTCCCAATTCTTGGACTTTCAAGCAAAACTCACAACATGAAAAATGTAGAGCATTAAAAGACGAATCCAGACATATAAAGAACTTGACTTAACTCTCTAAGATGAGAGAGAATTTCTTCACCCCCAATTCCTGACCTAGTTTTTGTTCCAAGTTCAGACATCAAATTCTAATAGCACACGTAACATAAATGAAAACTAATCACATGGGCATGTTCAGGGCTATGAATGTGACATATTTTCTTCACAAACCTAAAACTAATAATGCCTGGATAGAGAGATACGAGTTCATGAACTTACCTGTTCAGTTGGAGTTGTATCTGGTGATGGAGGTGTCTTCAATGCAAGGTGATGATTGGTACAGCTTCCTTGATGTCCAGGGATGCTATTCCAAGTTTTACTTTGCTTTGAAACTAGCTGAATCGAGTTATAGAACTCCACCTGCAAAACAGAAAAATGAAAATGGTGATGTTGAATGGGAGTGTTACAGGTCGTGTTTGAGGTTTGGAATAGCTTCAAGGGATGTTGTGGGATGTGTTTGAGGTGATTTTAGCAAGAGTGCATGAAAGGATTGAGCTATGGAACTCAATCTGCAGCAGGTCCCCTGTTTTGGCAGTTTGAGGGTGATTCTGTGTTTGAGAGGGTGTTGGAGATGGTTGGCTCGTGTTCTAGCTCAGGTTTGATGATTAGAAAGTGTACAAAGTCTTTGCTTAAGCTTGTGTTAGCTGAGATGAGAGTTGTGTTATGTTATGCTAGCTTTCTTCAACTTTAAGCAACAAATGTCCAAGTTTTGTTCTAGACTGATAGAGGCCCCCCTAATGTGCTGCATACCTTGGCCTTGATCAGTGTAATTAGCTCATAAACTTGTGCCAAAGAGATTTGCACTGTACTTGTTTGGATTGTTAATTGACATAAAGTGCAACTTTTCTAAAATGGATATAATGCTTTATCTAAAAATGGCTTAATCTTGCATATAATGTCCAAACTCATAGAACAACACCTTGGCACAAAGGATTGGCATTAAATTATGGAGTGTAGATGAGATAAAAGACCTGTAATCTAGCTTAAGGCATGCTGAGTTAAAAAATGCAAGGTTATGGACATGTAACTTGGTCATGAACAAAGTGAGTTTTTCCCAACTTGCCAAATTCGATTCTCCCTAACCATGAGGTTGTTTGATGAGTTCTTAGACATTTTGGAAAGCTTGGAATGTGTACTACAATCCATCTTTGAAATGCAAATTGAAATTCCAAGTGGAAGTATGTGAAAAATGGTCTTGAAGTTGGGTAAAAACCTTGCCTAAAATAGGTCAAATTTTCTCTAAGTTAAGAATGGTTTGGTACCCTTGTTCCAAAAATTGTAACTTGAGCTACAAGCTTCTTTTGAGGAAACTTTATGAATCAAAGTTGTAGATTTTGCAATAGGCTACAACTTTCATGTTTTTACTTTTGCTTGAATCCAAATGAATCTTGGTGAGAAAGTGAGACAAAGTTAGGAAAAAATTAGGGTTTTTCATAACTTAGAAAAATTCTAAGTTATGAAAAATCTTCATTTCAAACCCTAATTTGTAATTCTTGATTTCTTGATGAAAAAGTTTCATGATTTGGCATGTTTTGATGAAAAATGAATCTTGACACTTGATTTTGACCAAAAAGTCAAAGTTTGAGTTTTCAGTATACAGTCAAAATTGATCAATTGACTGGGAAATTCAATTGTCAATCTTGTGCATTTGGGATCTTTTGAACTTGTTGAGTATGTCAAGACAATTCCATGGGGTCCTTGAATCCATATGTGAGCTTGATTTGCCATTGGCTAGGTCAAACAGTCAAAAATTGCCTTTGTGCAGTCAAAACCCTAAAAATGACCATTTTGCCCTTTTGGTGATCTGATCAAATTTCTTGTGGAATTGTGATCCAAACTTGATCAAATGGTCCATGTGAGTTCATAATGTTGATGTGGGTCAACTTTCATGAGATTTGACTGTCAATTGGCCACAGTTGACTCTTTCCCCAATACAGCTGATTTCTAGGTCAATTGTCCAATTGACTGGGCAAAGTTTGGAATCAAGACTTGAAACTTAGTATGGATAAACTTGGGAGTCCAACATGAAGCATGAAAGTCATCTTAGGCATTTTAGGTCAAAATATCTTTGTGCAAACACAAACCCTAATTTGGTTCAACAGTGCAAGGAGAAGTCTTGAGTAGAGGAAACCCTAACTGACCTTGAGCTCCAAGGGTCTTGTGATGAGAAAATGTTGAGGAAATGGGAGGGAAAATTTTGGGGTACAACAGTTGCCCCTGTTCAATATTCTTGAACCTGAAGAGTTAGATTGGCAAGTTTGCCTTTCGTGACTCGAGGGTAAAAGGAGATTGGACACTAGAGTGCCCGGAAATTTGCACTCGCGTGTTGGAGTATCAGCAATGTGATATCGGAAATGGGCTTATAGATGCCATTTGGAGAGATGGTGGATAGGGAGATGGGCTTATAGATGCCATCTGAAGACGTGACAGAACCTTGTCGGGAATGGGCTATAGATGCCATTTGGAAGCGTTATAAGAGATTCCTTAGCGAGAACTTGTTTATTTTGAGAAAGACAGATGTTTTCCTGGCTTGTTACAGGTGTTGATCTTCAATCTCTTCATGCAGACATGCCCTGGCTAGATACATGTGTCGAGTCTACAATCGGTTGCTTACAGATATGCCCTGGCTGGATACAGGAATCGAATATGGAAATAATCGTCAACAGATATGCCCTGGCTGGATACAGGAATCGAATCTGGAAATAGTCGTCAACAGATATGCCCTGGCTGGATACAGGAATCGAATCTTCAATCTCTTCAGATGTGCCCTGGCTAGATACAGGAATCGAATCTGGAATTGTTGTCAACAGATATGCCGTGGCTGGATACAGGAATCGAATCTGGAATTGTTGTCAACAGATATGCCCTGGCTGGATACAGGAATCGAATATGGAATTGTGGTAGTTGATAGATATGCCCTGGCTGGATACAGGAATCGAATCTTCAAACTCTTCAGATGTGCCCTGGCTAGATACAGGAATCGAATCCGGAAATTGATCACTCACAGATGTGCCCTGGCTAGATACATGAATCGAATATGGAAACTGTGACAGTTGAAGGTAGTTATCTTTTTCCTGAAAAGGCAAAACATCAGTTGTATGCAATGTCATGATGTATGAAATGCATGATGTCATGATGTTCAACATGAGATAGTGTTGTATGCACTTTATCATGTATGTAAACAAGATGTATGAAATGCGAAATGTTTATGAATGTATTTTCGTCTAGGAAAATAAATCCTTGACGATCGGCCATGGAATTAAATCCTGGGCTGACGTTGAAGAGTAGAGCTCTTTGTTTCCGCTGGGGATGACGGTTGCAAGAATACACCGGTAGGAGAAGATGACTCCGTTGGGGAATAAACTTGTTGGAGAGATTACTCTGAGGGGAATTACTCTGTGGGAAGAGATACTTCGCTGAAGTTTTGATGAGAGCTCCGCTGAGGATTTCAATGATGGACTCCGCTGGGGATGACAATGATAAACTCCGCTGGGGATTGTGTTGATAAGTTATGTTGGATTTTGATGAACTCCGCTGGGGATAGGAAGAACTTTGCCGAGGGCGATCTTCCGTGGCAATTAGCTGAGGATAACCCAGTTATAAGCCCTCGTGAGGAATAACTTTGAATAAAGCCCGGGAGAGACGTCCGTACTTTATAGGGGACAAGCTTCCAGAATCTACTGGGGATAAGCTTCAAGACCTGCTGGGGGCATGGATTCAAAATTCCTGGGGGAAACCTTCAGACTGTACTGGTAAATGGTTCCACTGGGGTGTCTGTATTCCGCCGGGGAACAATCTCAGATCAAGACTGTCGGGGATACTTGCTGAGGAATGCCTATACTCCGCTGGGGAATGTTGCTATCTTGTCTTACTCTGTAGGGAGTTGAGATAACTTGGTCACATTCTTCGGTTGAATCTACCTTGGTACCTTGGCGGACCAAGCAACTAGACTGCCTGGACAACTCTACATTGCCCCTGTTTCTGGTGTCACCTGTAATCAGCCTTTTGTTTCGTATGCAAGTACTTATGAATTAGCAATTTAATGTTGTGATACGGTGGGAGAACTGACTATGGTTTTGCGTTTGTTTTCACAAATGTTTTGGTTGAGCAAGAGTCGCCACCGACTTTTTATTTTATCCTAAGGAAAGGTTTAAAAAAGCACAACAAAAACCTTTGAGACGTTTTCTTGGGTTCGGGGAGTAGATTATAGAAAGGGAAGGTATTAGCACCCTTTCTATCCATGGTTATCCATGGGCTCTTAGTTACTTGCTTAGATCACTTGCTTTTTGTTTTCAATTGTTGGAAATGGTGCTTATGTGTGTGGGTTTTGAAAATATTTTGAAAAAGAAGCCAATGTGGTGGCAACCTTTGTAATGATCCATGTGGGGATGTATACAAAGATGTATGTCTTTTGAAAAAGTCTTCATTTGTTTTTGAAAGTTGTTTTGAAAGTGTTGTGAGGTGTGTTTTTAGAAAATAGGCAAGTGTTTTGTTTTTTGCAAGTTTGATTCAAGTAACTAAGAGGTTATCTACTCCTAAGTTTCTCAAAGTTTATTGCTATGTTTTAACCCTTTTAACAAGTTTGTTCCACCATTGTATTTGGTGGACAATCTCATGTTAGGATGTGAAAGGGACGGGCGCGGGTCATCGTTTAGACCATAATTGCAATGGTGCTAAGTATCTTTGGGCATTTTCTTTAAGGGACTTGATCATTTGTTTAGGCAACTTTTGAATGCGTCGTCGATGGACTATGATCATTTGATTTGTTTGTTTTGCCCAAAGAGACCTAACATGCAATATGGCCCAATTTTGAAAGGCAACAAGTGGAATACCCTAGGGGGTGCAAGTGTGATTTGTGTGTCCATTTTCATGCTTGTTTATCTTGAAATTAGGTCAAAACTATTTTCGTTGTTTTTTCGCATACCAACCCTAATTCTAACATGGTATAATTAGAAAGCAATAAAGTGCGAAAATAAATTTACTAAGCTATTACAAAACCATATATGGGAAGGGGGGTATAAATGTTCAAATGGGGATTTTTAACAAGGAATTTATACCTAAACTATTACATCAATTTGGATTATTTACAAGTGATTAATTGCATAAATGAAATAAGAATAAATATGTAAGATGCAAAAAATGGTTTTTTGTATGTATGAAAAAGAAGTATTTTTGTGTGTCAACTAAACAAAATAAAAAAGAAATATTTTTGGATTTCTCTTATGTTTGGGGCAAAACCCTAATTTTTATTAAGTAAAAGTATTAAATAATTTATATGTACAATATTTATTATTTGGATACAAAAATAAAGTAAAGTGGAGTATATTTGTAAAAAATGTATTTTTAGTATTAAATATTAATAAAATAAAAATATGTATATTTTTGGCATTTTATTCTAAGTATACTAATATATATGTATTTATTTGTATTATTTACAAATTATTTTAAGTATGCACAAAATAATAATATTTAATTTTTATGGAAAAAAAAGCATATTTCACATAAAATATTTTCAGAATATAAAATGAAATAAAATAAAAATAAAAATGTATTTACACTATTTTAACATTTTTTAAATAAAAGCATATCTATTTACTTATTTATGTTCAAATAACTAGTCTAACCAAATAAATATCTAATAAATAGGAAAATGGTACAAAAAATTATTTTTATATTTTTTATATGATGAGGAAAAATAAATAAGTCAAGCCAAAAAAAAGGAAAGTCAAAAAATCATTAAAATGAACAAAATGGGCTTAGGGGGTTCAGAAGTAAAAAGAGTGTGTGAAAAGAAAATACAAAACCAGGCCCAACCCATATAACCTTTCTTCAACCTCTGGCCAAACAATGTCAAAAAACGCGCGCCTGGTTCACTGATTCAAATATCCTGATTCCTGGCTTTTTAATGAAAACTCATAACATCAAAAATGTTCAGCATCAAGAGACGAATTCATGGATATAAAGAACTTGTCTTAACTCTCTAAGATGAGGGAGAATTTCCTCTCCCCCAATTTCTGACCTAGCTTTTTATCAATGTTCAGGCTCAAAATTCTTGCAGCACACATAATATAAATGAAATCTAATTATATGGGCATGTTCAGGGCTATGATTGTGACATGTTTCCTTCACAAACCTAAAGCTAACAATGCCTAATAAGAGAGATACGAGTTCATGAACTTACCTGTTCAGTTGAAGTTCTATCTGGCAATGGAGAAGCTTTCAGTGCAAGGTGATGATTGGTATAGCTTCCTTGAGGTCCAGGGATGCTATTCCAAGCTTTACTTTGTCTTGAAAGCTTTTGAATCGTGCTAGAGCACTTCACCTGCAAATCAGAAAAGTGAAAATGGTGGAACTAATTAGAGGAGTTACAGGTCGTGTTTTAGGTTTTGGTTAGCTTGCATAGATGATAGGGAAGGTGTGTGAACTGGTTTGGGCAAGAAAGCTTGAGAGGAAAGAGAGATGGCACTCAAACTGCAGGCCCTACCCTGTTCTTGCAGTTTGAAGGTGATTTTGGGAATGGGAGTGTATGAGGGATGTTAGGGTCGTGTTTCAGTTTAGGATCAATGTTTGGAATATGTTTGATATCTTTCTCTAAGGCCTGGTTGACTGATATGGAAGTTGGTATATGATATGCAATGTTTCTTCTTTCTTAAGCAACAAAAGGCAAGCTGATGTTCTAGACTGATGCAGGCCCCCATAACATGCTGCAAACCCTTGTCTTGATCAGTGCAATGTGTCTCATAACTTGTGCCTCAGAGATTTCTTTGTACTTCAAAGATATGTGAACTTGACATAAAGCAATCTTTTCAAAAATGGCTAAAGTGCTTTTTCCATTTTAAGGTTAATCTCTTGTGTAATGGTTTAATGAACAAGATAATGCTAAGACACAAGGGTTTTGCATTAAATTATTGAGTGTCAAAGGGTTTTAGGACCTGTAATGTAGCACAAACTATGCTGACTTGAAAATGGTCTAAGTTATGAACATGTACATGATCAATTCAAAAGTGAGTTTTTGCCATATTGTGAAATTCGATTCTCTCAAGTTATGAGGTTGTTTGATGAGTTCTTGGACATTTTGGAAAGCTTGGAATGTGTACTACAATCCATCTATGAAATGCAAATTGAAATTCCAAGTGGAATTGTATGTAAAATGGCCTTGAAGTTAGGTAGAAAACCTTGCCAAAAAGGTCAAATTTTCACTAAGTTAAAGATGGTTTAGTACCCTTATTCAAAAAATTGTAACTTGAGATACAAGCCTCATTTGGGAAAACTTTGTGAATAAAAGTTGTAGATTATGCAACAAGCTACAACTTTCATGTTTTGACTTTTGTTTGAATCCAAATTAATCTTGGTGAGAAAGTGGGACAAAGTTGGGAAAAAATTAGGGTTTTTCATAACTTAGAAAAATTCTAAGTTATGAAAAATTTCCATTTCAAACCCTAATTTGCATTTTTTGATTTCTTGGTGAACAAGTTTCATGATTTGGCATGTTTTGATGAAAAATGAATCTTGACTCTTGATTTTGACCAAAAAGTCAAAGTTTGACTTTTCAGTATACAGTCAAAATTGATCAATTGACCGGGAAATTCAACTGTCAATCTTGTGTACTTGGGATCTTTTGAACTTGTTGAGCATGTCAAGATAATTCCATGGGGCCCTTGAGTCCATATGTGAGCTTGGTTTGCCATTGGCTAGGTCAAACAGTCAAAAATTGCCTTGGTGCAGTCAAAACCTTAAAAATGACCATTTTGCCCTTTTGATGATCTGATCAAATTTCTTGTGGACTTGTGATCCAAACTTGATCAAATAGTCCATGTGAGTTAATAATGTTGATATGGTTCAATTTTCATGAGGTTTGACTGTCAATTGGCCACAATTGACTTTTCCCTAATACAGTTGATTTCTAGGTCATCTGTCCAATTGACTGGGCAAAACTTGGAATCAAGACTTGAAACTTGATATGGATAAACTTGGGAGTCCAATATGAAGCATGAAAGTCATATTAGGCATTTTAGGTCAAAATATCCTTGTGCAATCACAAACCCTAATTTGGGTCAACAGGGCAAGGAGAAGTCTTGAGCAGAGGAAACCTTAACTGGATCTTGATCTCCAAGGGTTTTGTGATGAGAAAATATTGAGGAAATGGGAGGGAAAATTTTGGGGTACAACAATTGCCCCTGTTCAATCTTCTTGAACCTGAAGAGTTAGATTGGCAAGTTTTTCCTTTTGTGACTCGAGGGTAAAAGGAGATTGGACACTAGAATGCCCGGAAATTTGCACTCGCATGCCGGAGTATCAGCAGTGTGATGTCGGGAATGGGCTTATAGATGCCATTTGGAGAGATGGTGGATAGGGAGATGGGCTTATAGATGCCATCTGGGGATGTGACAGAACCTTGTCGGGAATGGGCTTATAGATGCCATTTGGAGGTGTTAATCGCATAAGAGATTCCTTAGCGAGAACTTGTGTATTTGAGAAAGACAGATGTTTTCCTGGCTTGTTACAGGTGTTTGATCTTCAATCTCCTTATGCAGATATGCCCTGACTAGATACAGGTATCGAATCTACAATCGGTTGTTCACAGATGTGCCCTGGATGGATACAGGAGTCGAATCCGGAAATAGTCGTCAACAGATATGCCCTGGCTGGATACAGGAATCGAATCTTCGAACTCTTCAGACGTGCCCTGGCTAGATACAGGAATCGAGTCTGGAAATGTGGTCAACAGATATGCCCTGGCTGGATACAGGAGTCGAATCTGGAATGGTGATAGTTGATAGATATGCCCTGGCTGGATACAGGAATCGAATCTTTGAACTCTTCAGATGTGCCCTGGCTAGATACAGGAATCGAGTCTGGAAACTGATCACTCTCAGATGTGCCCTGGCTAGATGCAGGTATCGAATCTGGAATTATGACAGTTGAAGGTAGTTGTCTTTTGGATTGTCTTTTTCCCTGAAAAGGCAAAAACATAAGTTGTATGCAATGTCATGATGTATGATATGCATGATGTCATGATGTTCAACATGAGATAGTGTTGTATGCACTTTATCATGTATGTAAGCAAGATGTATGAAAATGTGAAATGTTCATGAATGTAATTTCGTCTTAGGAAAATAAATCCTTGACGACCGACCGGGGGAATTGCTCTGTGGAAGAGATACTTTGCTGAAGTTTTGATGAGAGGCCTGCTGAGGACTTCAATGACGGATTCCGCTGGGGATAATGATGGTAAACTCCGCTGGGGAATACCAAAGGTAAACTCCGCTGGGGATTGAAAGAACTTCGCCGAGGGCGATCTTCCATGGCAATTAGTTGAGGATAACCCAGTTATAAGCCCTTGTGAGGAATAACTTTGAATAAAGCTCGGGAGAGACGTCCGTATTCTGCAGGGAACAAGCTTCCAGAATCTACTGGGGAATGTTGTGCCTTTTCAGGATTGACGGGGAACCAACTCTGCCTGGGGAAAGTATTGTTGAATCTTTTCTTACTCTGCGGGGCGTTGAGATGATTTGGTCACATTCTTCAGTCGAATCTACCTTGGTACCTTGGCGGACAAAGCAACTAGACTGGATTAGACAACTTCACATTGCCCCTGTTTCTGATGTCACCTGTAATTAATCTTTTGTTTCATATGCAAATATTTATGAATCAGCAATTTTATGTCATATGCATATATCAAAAACGAGCATTGGACGTTCTTCGCAAGACAAAACAGAAAAAGGAAAAAACAATGGCAATTTATATGGACAAGTGAATTTGTATTGATTTGAATTTTTCCTGTGAATAGGCGTTTTTTGTACAAGAGGCTGACATCCTAGTAAGAGGACGCCGCCGAATAACATAGAATTTACAATTTTGAAAAGAAACAAAACAGCTATGTGAACAATCCCACTGGGTTCCAACTCTGCTATCGCCTTTATGCCTTCAAGCGTCTCATCACTTTGCTGCTAGGTTGAAGATGAAGTTGATTGATCGATGCCGAGATCTGAGCCAGATGGTTGACGCCGAATTCCGGATGCAAGGTGATCCAATGAGACATAGTGTTACGCTTTATCCCTAACTTTTGCCTGGACCGCCCTTTCGGGTTTTCAGTCCACCGGGATACCCATTTTTGCCCAAGCCGCCTTTTCAGGTTTTCGACTTGCCGGGTGTACAGATTTTTTTTTATTTCATCCCTTATTTTTGCCTAGGTATGTCAAACTAGCGGGTCTTTTATTCATGCGTAGTATCTTTTCACTATGTCTGCATTGGCGGGGTGAGGAAGGTCGTCACCATCCATGGTGGTTAGGATCATGACTCCTCCTGAGAACACATGTTTAACCACAAATTGCCCTTCGTATGTAGGGGTCCATTTGCCCCGGGGATCACTTTGAGGAAGGATGATGCGTTTGATTACCAGGTCCCCAACTTGATACTCTTGTGGTCTGACTTTCTTGTTAAATGCCCTGATCATCCGTTTTTGATACGTCTGACCATGACAGATAGCGGTGAGCCTCTTTTCGTCAATAAGGTTTAATTGATCAAGTCGAGTATGGATCCAGTCATCTTCATTCAAGTCTGCATCCTTCATTATCCGGAGAGAGGGTATCTGAACTTCAATTGGCAAGACTGCCTCCATGCCATAGACCAAGGAGAAAGGAGTTGCCCCGGTTGACGTCCTTGCTGAGGTACGGTACCCATGAAGAGCGAACGGTAACATCTCATGCCAATCTTTATAGGTCACTGTCATTTTCTGCACAATTTTCTTGATATTCTTATTGGCTGCCTCTACAGCCCCATTCATCTTCGGCCGGTAGGGAGAAGAGTTGTGGTGATGTATTTTGAATTGTTCGCAGAGCTCAGTGATCATCTTGTTGTTAAGATTGGTACCATTGTCCGTAATGATTCTTTCTGGGACGCTGTACCGACAGATCAGATTATGCCGGATGAAACGTGCCACGACGCTCTTGGTTACTGTTGCGTAGGAAGCTGCCTCAACCCACTTTGTGAAGTAATCGATTGCCACCAAGATGAAACAATGTCCATTGGATGCCGTCGGTCGGATCTCCCCGATCATATCAATGCCCCACATTGCAAAAGGCCAAGGTGTCGTCAGGACGTTCAGAGGAACCAGAGGGATATGCACCTTGTCAGCATAGATCTGGCATTTGTGACAAGTTTGAGAGTGTTGATAACAATCGGTTTCCATTGTGGACCAGAAATATCCTGCCCGAAGGATTTTCTTTGCCATGGTGTGTCCACTGGAATGTGTTCCGAATGTACCTTCATGCAGTTCTATCATGATCTTCTCTGCTTCAGCCTTATCCACACAACGTAGTAGAGTTGAATCATGATTCCGTTTGTAGAGAATGCCGTTTCTGAGGAAGAATTTCGCCGCAAACCTTCTCATGAACTTCTTGTCATTGACAGATGCACCTTCAGGGTATTCCTGAGCTTCCAAGTACCTCTTCACCTCATGATACCAGGGTTTTTCAGTCACCTTTTCGGCCTCAAGATCGCAGCAGTATGCCGGTTCGTCCAACTTCCAGATAATGATCCGGGGAGCCTCATTGTCCCATTTAACTTTGAACATTGAAGACATCGTAGCCAGTGCATCCGCTAGCTGATTCTCTTCTCTTGGGAAGTGCTCAAAAGTTATCTCTTCAAAGTGGGGAAGCAAGGTTGACACATACTCCTTGTAAGGAATAAGATTTGGGTGTTTCGTATCCCACTCGCCTTTGATCTGATTGATCACGAGAGCGGAATCTCCGAAGACACTCAGAAATTTGATCCTTAAGTCGATTGCAGCTTGCAGACCCATGATACATGCCTCATATTCTGCCATGTTGTTGGTGCAGTTGAAACATAATCGGGCGGTGAGTGGAGTATGAGTTCCTTTGGGAGATATGATTACAGCGCCGACGCCGTTACCCAAAGCATTGGAGGCTCCGTCAAAATGCATAGACCATCGGGATCCTTCCTCAGGTCCTTCATCCGGTCCAGGTACTTCACAGTCAGTTACCACCATGATATCTTCGTCCGGAAAATCAAAGTTCAATGATTGGTAATCGTCCACAGGTTGGTGTGCCAAATGATCTGCCAATACACTTCCTTTGATTGCTTTCTGAGTTGTATACTGGATATCATATTCTCTCAAGATCATTTGCCATCTCGCTATTCTTCCAGACAGAGCAGGCTTTTCAAATATGTACTTGATGGGATCCATCTTTGAAATCAAAAAAGTAGTGTGAGTCAGCATATACTGTCTCAGCCGGCGAGCAACCCATACCAGAGCGCAGCAAGTTTTCTCAAGCAGTGAGTAACGAGACTCACAGTCGGTAAACTTTTTGCTCAGGTAATAAATAGCGTGCTCTTTTCGGCCAGACTCGTCATGCTGCCCCAGCACACACCCCATTGAATTGTCAAGTACTGTTAAGTATAGTATCAGAGGTCTTCCTTCCACGGGTGGCATGAGAATGGGTGGCTCTTGGAGGTACTCCTTTATCTTTTCAAAAGCAGCCTGACATTCATCGTTCCAAAGTACTACTTGATCTTTCTTCAGTAATTTGAAGATTGGCTCACAAGTAGCAGTCAGATGTGAGATGAATCGGGCAATGTAATTCAGTCGTCCCAGGAAGCCTCTGACTTCTTTCTCTGTCTTTGGAGTAGGCATCTCTTGTATGGCTTTTACCTTGGCAGGTTCCACCTAAATACCTTTATCACTTACAATGAAACCTAGCAATTTTCCGGACCTTACCCCAAAGGTGCATTTGTTGGGATTCAACCTCAGCTTGTATAACTTGAGTCGTTCAAACAGCTTCCTCAGATGGTCAAGGTGCTCCTCCTCAGTTTGAGACCTTGCAATCATGTCATCAACATATACCTCAATCTCATGATGGATCATATCATGAAATAAAGCAACCATGGCGCGTTGGTAGGTTGCCCCAGCATTTTTCAACCCGAACGGCATGACCTTGTAGCAGAAGGTGCCCCACTGAGTTACAAAGGTAGTCTTTTCCATATCTTCCGGAGCCATCTTGATCTGATTGTACCCTGAAAAACCATCCATGAAGGAGAACACCTTGTGTTGAGCAGTATTGTCGACAAGAACGTCGATGTGAGGTAAGGGGAAGTCATCCTTGGGGCTTTCCCTGTTCAAATCCCTGTAGTCGACACACATTCTGACTTTACCGTCCTTCTTCGGTGCTGGCACCACATTAGCAACCCACTGAGGGTAAGAAGTTACTGCTAGAAACCCAGCATCGAACTGCTTCATGACCTCAGCCTTGATCTTTTCAGACATCTCTGGGCACATACGGCGGTCCTTTTGCTTTACCGGAGGGCAGTCTTCCTTGGTTGGCAGGTGATGAACTACAATGTCGGCATCCAAACCAGGCATATCTTCATAGGACCAAGTAAATATCTCCATGTAATCATGTAGCATCTGGATCAATCGTTGCTTCACACTGAGCTCTAGATTAGCCCCAATCTTGACCTCTTTCCTATCTGTCTCATTACCCAGGTTAACTGTTTCCACCGGATCTTCATGTGGTTGAATAGCCCTCTCTTCCTGGAGTAGCAGCCTTGCGAGTTCACCAGGCACTTCGCAATCATCTTCACCTTCGTCTTCGGCCAAGTTTATCGGATTCTCGAAGTCATAACTGGTGGTAGCAGAGCTGTTACCAGTGAGATCCAGAGTGGATTGAAACCTGTATAAGTGAGTGTGTGTAAATATAGCTGTTTTGCAATATATAACACAGAGAGAAAAAGAGCACAAGATTTGAAATGCAACAAACGTCCAATGTTTTGATTGATGATATATGGAAATGTCATACAAAAAGCCCTCACAAATGGAGCTACGATGCCCCGGGTAGGACACCGAGCCAATAAAGTTTTAACATATTATTTGTTACAAATTGGAAATCAAAAGAAATAATTACTGCGTGACAAATGTGATAGGTGTAAAATCCTTTGTCGTCCAGTTGCTTGGTCCGTTGCTGGTAGTTGGATAGATCCAACTGTCGAACTCTGCTTCCTCTACATCCTCCTCGATAGCATTTACCCTTGGGTTGGAGATAAACACCGGAGCCTTTCTGATCTTTTCCTTGCGCACAGCCCTCTGAGCCTCTGCAGTAAAGCCCAGCCCAAATTTGTCATTCTTTTGAGTGAAGTCAGGAAGCTGACCCCAGTTTGCACAATTGCCTTTCTCGATTACAGCCCGGGCATCCTTCAAGGACGCCATCTTCAACGGAAAGTCTTCTTCAACTACTGTTTCAGCTGATGCCAAAGTTGGAGGAACCTCCTCGAAATGCTGAAAGGGGGTTTCAATAAACTCCCCGTCCATCTCGATATACCGGAATGAATTCAAGTGACTAACCATGTATTCCTCCTCACCCTGTACAGTGACAATCTTCCCTTTGACAGGGTATTTGAGCTTTTGGTGTAGAGTGGATGTTACTGCCCCAGCCCTGTGAATCCAGGGTCGACCCAACAAGCAGGAGTAAGATGGACGAATGTCCATTACATAGAACGTTGAGTCGAAAACTTGGGAACCCACACGAATAGGAATGTCTACTTCACCGTGCACCATCCTCTTAGAACCGTCGAAGGCTCTAACAATGATGTTACTAGGTTTCAATTCCAGGCCTTCACAATCCAAGCGATCCAATGCTTTCTTGGGCAAAACATTCAGGGAAGAGCCGGTATCCACTAGCACATGTGCGAGAGTAGTGCCCCTGCATTCTATGGAAACATGCAGGGCATCATTATGATTTTTCCCTTTGGCGGTGAGGTCAGCATCTGAGAACCCCAAGCCATTGCCAGCTGTCAAATTGGCCACACAGTCAGTGAATTGATCCGCGGAGGTCTCTTGCGGCACATGGGCCGTTTTCAGAAATGAAATCAGGGCTTTTGCATGGGCCTCTGAGCATAGCAGCAATGATAGCATAGAGATTTTGGAGGGGGTATTCCCCAACTGTTCAACAACATTGAAGTCACTCCTTTTGATAATTTTAAGAATTTCCTCCATTTCTTGTTGGGAGGCTTCCACAGCAATCTTTTTTGGTGCCTCCGTCCTGGCAGGCAAATCGGTAGCAACTCCTTTGCCTCGAGTATCAGAGGACTCGGCGGCAGTAGTAGACACAGGAACTTGAATTGGAACATGCACACTTGCGGGTGTGATGGTGAGAGGTTTTCGGATAACTGGTGGTGCAATGTCAGGCGAGAAGAGCCTGCGACTGCGGGTAATCTTGGCGGGACCAGTGATGTTACTGATACTGGTATTGGTGTTGAACTCCTGCTTCACCCCAAGCACATACACGTCGGCCCCATAATGCCACGGGACCGCTTTATCAGACTCATAGGGGAGGGGCCCCGGAACAGTAATAGTAATGGGTGCAACAGACATAATTTGGACTGGTTTCTTCATGGGAGCTTTAGCAGGATTGTAAATCGTGACAACAGATATTTCTTCAACAGAAACAAACGGAACAACAGTTTTCTTGAACAAAATTTCTTTGCTATCCATCAGGCTTTGGATGCCTGATTTCAGCAGTGGACAACCGGTAGGGATAACAGCACACAGGAGGCAACCCTTGCTACAACCCGGAAATAAACCGGCTAGTAGTAAGTTCCTCTTAACAGTCAAAAGGGGGGTAGCAACATCATTCACCGAAACAGCATACAAATCTTCCTCGATGGCATTTACTCTATGCTGGGGCATAGGAGCAGTTACAACATTTGGCCTCTCAGGCGCTTCAAACTGAATTTCCTTTGCGTCGATAAGATCTTGCACTTTGTTTCTCAAGGCCCAGCAATCATCAGTGGTGTGCCCGGGACTATCAAAATGATAAGCACACCGGGCATTTGGGTTATACTTAGGAGACGCGGTGTTGACGACCTTAGGAGCTTCTTTGATGGTCACCAAGTTGGTTGATAACAGTTGGGGTAAAATTTGAGATAAGGTCATACTCAGCCGAGTATACTGCCTCTTGGGCCTTTCACCTCTTTGTTGATTGTACTGCTGAGGAGCAGCAGCAGGTTTTGAAATGACCAAAGCATTGACGGCTTGGCGACTTTCGGGCTTGACTTGTCTTCTAGGACCATAGATGACACTTGCTTCTTTCTTGAAAGGTCTCTTCTCAGTACTTGGGGAAGCAGCTTTTTGTATCTTTCCTGACCTGATGCCAGCTTCACTTCTTTCTCCCGTCAGAATCAAATCCGTAAACCCAGCGGAGGAGTTACCAACCAAATGATTGAAAAATGGACCAGACAAAGTCCCTAGGAACATATCAACCAGCTCACGATCAGTCAATGGAGGCTGCACCCTGCCAGCCAAATCTCTCCATTTTTGTGCATATTCTTTGAACCCTTCACCCGTTCCTAGAGACATACCCTGAAGTTGGGTACGCGTAGGGGCGAGATCAGAATTGTATTGATATTGTCTGTAGAATGAGGTTGCCAAATCTTCCCAATGTCGGATGCTAGTTCCATCTAGTTGGTAGAACCATTCAAGCTGTGACCCCGAAAGGCTATCTTGGAAGAAGTGAATCCAAAGGTTCTTATCTGCCGGGTAAGGTTGGATCTTCCTTACGTACGACCTTAGATGCAGCTTGGGACAAGAAGCCCCGTCATATTTGGAAAAGGCAGGCGCCTTAAACTTGTGCGGAATTACTACCCCAGAAGATAACCCCAAATCTCCGAAATCCAGCCCCGGGACATTCTGAATCTCCATGGCGCTCAAGCGGTCCTCCAATTGCTTGTATCTGTCAGCAGCAGGTGGGTATTGTTCGTCATTATAGTCCGTCTCGTTGTCGGAGACTGCGGGACTAGGAGCTCCTCCCCCTTGGGGACTGTTTTTTTCAGCAGAAGAAGTAGTTGGATCAGCTTCATTATGGAGTGTGTTCCCAAATCTGCGTCTGGTGTTGAATAATGCAGTCCTCTTTTTCTTCTTCTTCTTCAGGAGTAGAGTCTTCAACTCTTGCTGACCTTGGGCCAGGCTCAGGACCATCTCTTGAAACTGGGCACTCTGGGCCTGAAGGGCCTTGATTGCTTGCTCACTGGATGAATCTGGATTCATGATGACTGTTCAAATAAACAGCGAAGAGGATTAAGCAACCTGTGGAAAAAGGGTACCTGCTATGCATATGGTGCAATGAGATGCGTATGTTTTATGTTTTCAAAGACAAACAAGATTCAACTTTGTAGACAAAAAGGGAAACACACTTCATTAGATTAAAATTTTAATTGTTCAACAACTTGCCCTTAGGCATTACAGGAATGAAAAAAAAACACTGGAAAGGAAATAAAAGCTATAAAAGGAAATATCCAAAGCCCATTAGTGCTCCCATGGCCTCCTTTTCTCAGTGTTGATGTAGTTGTTCAGGACCCGCTCTTCCTCCAATTGCTTAGTCAGCCTCTGGATCTTCCGTTCCTGCTCGTTGAACTTTTCCCGATAGAAATCCCGTTCTTCCTTTAGCTGCGCCCAAGATCTCTTCATTGTGTCAAAATCAGTAGGTATCTGAGGAGGGAGGACAGTTGGAGGAACCCCATCTTCATCAGGAGATTCAAGAATGATAGGTCTGACAGCTTCGTACGCATACCTAACCTCTGAGCACGGATGCGGACCCATTTGCAATAGGGTTCCAATGGTAGAGAGGTCTTTGGTCCCAACTCATGTGGGTCAGCTTTGTGAATTCTGTCCCAAGCTTTAATGAATCCATGGCGTAGTTTGTCACTGTCTGTCTGGAACTCAAAATGGAAGTGAGGAACCAACATTTCATGAGGCCCAACTCCCCTGGCTCTTCCAAACTGACGGAGAGCTAAGCATGGATTATAAGAGATTCCTCCTTGGATACCAATCAACGGAACATTAGGGTATTCTCCGCAACGATCAATAACAGCTACCTCATCCAAACCTCTGAGAGTCCAAGTGATGTCATTATCAGTGAGAGACATTAACCTCCGAGCCCAACCTTTTCCTTCTTCATTCTTCAGCACGAACTTAGGAAGGTGCGAAATAAACCACCTCACTAGCAAAGGAGCACAACACCACGGAGTTCCTCGTTTTCGAGCAGTACGAGCATAGAGTTGTTGCAGGATATCACCCAAAAGAGTGGGTACAGGATTCCGAGACATGAAGATCCTTATGACATGGATACTGATAAAGGTGTCAGGATTGGGAAACAATACCAGACCATAGATCAAAAGAGCCAGAATATCTTCGTACGCCTTGAAGTCCAAGTCATTCCAGAAATCATTAGCCTTGCCAACCAGAAATTTGACCAGAAAGCCCTTAACTCCACTTCTAGTTTCCCAGTTAGCCAATACCTCTTCTTTGGTCAAGGGGAGGACTGCAGCAACCTCTTCAGGCCTAGGAGTCTTTTCCAAACCAGTGAATGGAGTTTGTTCCAAGACAGGGATCCCAAGAAAGTAAGAGAATTCTTCCAGGGTAGGAACCAGCTGGAAGTCTTGAAAGGTGAAACAATGATACAGAGGGTCATAAAACTGGGTCAGAACACTTATCAGTTGTTGGTCCCATTTTGCAGTGATCAAGCCAAGGAGAGAACCATGTCTGTTGATGAAGGAAGAAGTGTTTGGAATCCTACCAACCAAATCCTTGAGCAAAGTTGGTGGTTGAACAAAGTTGAGCCGGATAGTATTCCTACACGGGCATCATGATGTCCTACAAAACAGATCATAGATGAAACTTTTTTGTCTTTGAAATAGGTTAGTCCTTTATACAGGATGCATGCAATGGTATGATGGCATGATGCTATGATGAAGCACACCACAAGTATTCACATAGGCAAGCATGGTAAGGCACACAAGTCACACAAGACAACCCTTAAGTTTCAGGCCAACATGAAGTTTAGGTATTACCCTCTTTTGGTTTTGTTGGTTAAAACCTGTCCTATCAAAAGTAACCGGGTTCTAGAGGATCTCAAATCATTGACCACCCTCAATCGGTCATAACTCCAGCATCGCAATCTTTTCTTGTGGCCAGAACCATCGCGAGAGTTTAGTCTCAATGAGTGTAGCATACTGCTACTGTCCTAATAGCCAAGTTTGGTCAATTTAGGGTTCTAAGGTTGGTTGGTGTTTAATGACTCCTTAGAAGACCTATATTCTCCTCATTGCAACACAAGGGATATAGGTACAGACCAAGGTGCCACACCAACGTAGCCATTGTTTCACCCATGTCGGTCTACGCCGGACAGGTCCCTCACAGATTATGCTACCTAAAAAGGATATTCCCCAGATCCGGGTTAGGATCTATGAAACTCCGATGCAAAGCCCACAAATATAACAGCAAACAAAGCAAACAATTGAAAACAAAGGTGATCTAAGCCCTAAGGTTACTCCACTTTTAAATTGCATCCCCAGCAGAGTCGCCAATTCTGTGATACGGTGGGAGAACTGACTATGGTTTTGCGTTTGTTTTCGCAAATGTTTCGGTTGAGCAAGAGTCGCCACCGACTTTTTATTTTATCCTAAGGAAAGGTTTAAAAAAGCACAGCAAAAACCTTTGAGACGTTTTCTTGGGTTCGGGGAGTAGATTATAGAAAGGGAAGGTATTAGCACCCTTTCTATCCATGGTTATCCATGGGCTCTTAGTTACTTGCTTAGATCACTTGCCTTTTGTTTTCAATTGTTGGAAATGGTGCTTATGTGTGTGGGTTTTGAAAATATTTTGAAAAAGAAGCCAATGTGGTGGCAACCTTTGTAATGATCCATGTGGGGATGTATACAAAGATGTATGTCTTTTGAAAAAGTCTTCATTTGTTTTTGAAAGTTGTTTTGAAAGTGTTGTGAGGTGTGTTTTTAGAAAATAGGCAAGTGTTTTGTTTTTTGCAAGTTTGATTCAAGTAACTAAGAGGTTATCTACTCCTAAGTTTCTCAAAGTTTATTGCTATGTTTTAACCCTTTTAACAAGTTTGTTCCACCATTGTATTTGGTGGACAATCTCATGTTAGGATGTGAAAGGGACGGGCGCGGGTCATCGTTTAGACCATAATTGCAATGGTGCTAAGTATCTTTGGGCAATTTCTTTAAGGGACTTGATCATTTGTTTAGGCAACTTTTGAATGCGTCGTCGAGGGACTATGATCATTTGATTTGTTTGTTTTGCCCAAAGAGACCTAACATGCAATATGGCCCAATTTTGAAAGGCAACAAGTGGAATACCCTAGGGGGTGCAAGTGTGATTTGTGTGTCCATTTTCATGCTTGTTTATCTTGAAATTAGGTCAAAACTATTTTCGTTGTTTTTTCGCATACCAACCCTAATTCTAACATGGTATAATTAGAAAGCAATAAAGTGCGAAAATAAATTTACTAAGCTATTACAAAACCATATATGGGAAGGGGGGTACAAATGTTCAAATGGGGATTTTTAACAAGGAATTTATACCTAAACTATTACATCAATTTGGATTATTTACAAGTGATTAATTGCATAAATGAAATAAGAATAAATATGTAAGATGCAAAAAATGGTTTTTTGTATGTATGAAAAAGAAGTATTTTTGTGTGTCAACTAAACAAAATAAAAAAGAAATATTTTTGGATTTCTCTTATTTTTGGGGCAAAACCCTAATTTTTATTAAGTAAAAGTATTAAATAATTTATATGTACAATATTTATTATTTGCATACAAAAATAAAGTAAAGTGGAGTATATTTGTAAAAAATGTATTTTTAGTATTAAATATTAATAAAATAAAAATATGTATATTTTTGGCATTTTATTCTAAGTATACTAATATATATGTATTTATTTGTATTATTTACAAATTATTTTAAGTATGCCCAAAATAATAATATTTAATTTTTATGAAAAAAAAAGCATATTTCACATAAAATATTTTCAGAATATAAAATGAAATAAAATAAAAATAAAAATGTATTTACACTATTTTAACATTTTTTAAATAAAAGCATATCTATTTACTTATTTATGTTCAAATAACTAGTCTAACCAAATAAATATCTAATAAATAGGAAAATGGTACAAAAAATTATTTTTATATTTTTTATATGATGAGGAAAAATAAATAAGTCAAGCCAAAAAAAAGGAAAGTCAAAAAATCATTAAAATGAACAAAATGGGCTTAGGGGGTTCAGAAGTAAAAAGAGTGTGTGAAAAGAAAATACAAAAACAGGCCCAGCCCAGATAACCTTTCTTCAACCTCTGGCCAAACAATGTCAAAAAACGCGCGCCTGGTTCACTGATTCAAATATCCTGATTCCTGGCTTTTTAATGAAAACTCATAACATCAAAAATGTTCAGCATCAAGAGACGAATTCATGGATATAAAGAACTTGTCTTAACTCTCTAAGATGAGGGAGAATTTCCTCTCCCCCAATTTCTGACCTAGCTTTTTGTCAATGTTCAGGCTCAAAATTCTTGCAGCACACATAATATAAATGAAATCTAATTATATGGGCATGTTCAGGGCTATGATTGTGACATGTTTCCTTCATAAACCTAAAGCTAACAATGCCTAATAAGAGAGATACGAGTTCATGAACTTACCTGTTCAGTTGAAGTTCTATCTGGCAATGGATAAGCTTTCAGTGCAAGGTGATGATTGGTATAGCTTCCTTGAGGTCCAAGGATGCTATTCCAAGCTTTACTTTGTCTTGAAAGCTTTTGAATCGTGCTAGAGCACTTCACCTGCAAATCAGAAAAGTGAAAATGGTGGAACTAGTTAGAGGAGTTACAGGTCGTGTTTTAGGTTTTGGTTAGCTTGCATAGATGATAGGGAAGGTGTGTGAACTGGTTTGGGAAAGAAAGCTTGAGAGGAAAGAGAGATGGCACTCAAACTGCAGGCCCTACCCTGTTCTTCCAGTTTGAAGGTGATTTTAGGAATGGGAGTGTATGAGGGATGTTAGGGTCGTGTTTCAGTTTAGGATCAATGTTTGGAATATGTTTGATATCTTTCTCTAAGGTCTGGTTGACTGATATGGAAGTTGGTATATGATATGCAATGTTTCTTCTTTCTTAAGCAACAAAAGGCAAGCTGATGTTCTAGACTGATGCAGGCCCCCATAACATGCTGCAAACCCTTGTCTTGATCAGTGCAATGTGTCTCATAACTTGTGCCTCAGAGATTTCTTTGTACTTCAAAGATATGTGAAATTGACATAAAGCAATCTTTTCAAAAATGGCTAAAGTGCTTTTTCCATTTTAAGGTTAATCTCTTGTGTAATGGTTTAATGAACAAGATAATGCTAAGACACAAGGGTTTTGCATTAAATTATTGAGTGTCAAAGGGTTTTAGGACCTGTAATGTAGCACAAACTATGCTGACTTGAAAATGGTCTAAGTTATGAACATGTACATGATCAATTCAAAAGTGAGTTTTTGCCATATTGTGAAATTCGATTCTCTCAAGTTATGAAGTTGTTTGATGAGTTCTTGGACATTTTGGAAAGCTTGGAATGTGAACTACAATCCATCTTTGAAATGAAAATTGAAATTCCAAGTGGAAGTGTATGGAAAATGGCCTTGAAGTTAGGTAGAAAACCTTGCCAAAAAGGTCAAATTTTCACTAAGTTAAAGATGGTTTAGTACCCTTATTCAAAAAATTGTAACTTGAGATACAAGCCTCATTTGGGAAAACTTTGTGAATAAAAGTTGTAGATTATGCAACAAGCTACAACTTTCATGTTTTGACTTTTGTTTGAATCCAAATTAATCTTGGTGAGAAAGTGGGCAAAGTTGGGAAAAAATTAGGGTTTTTCATAACTTAGAAAAATTCTAAGTTATGAAAAATTTCCATTTCAAACCCTAATTTGCATTTTTTGATTTCTTGGTGAACAAGTTTCATGATTTGGCATGTTTTGATGAAAAATGAATTTTGACTCTTGATTTTGACCAAAAAGTCAAAGTTTGACTTTTCAGTATACAGTCAAAATTGATCAATTGACCGGGAAATTCAACTGTCAATCTTGTGTACTTGGGATCTTTTGAACTTGTTGAGCATGTCAAGATAATTCCATGGGGCCCTTGAGTCCATATGTGAGCTTGGTTTGCCATTGGCTAGGTCAAACAGTCAAAAATTGCCTTGGTGTAGTCAAAACCTTAAAAATGACCATTTTGCCCTTTTGATGATCTGATCAAATTTCTTGTGGACTTGTGATCCAAACTTGATCAAATAGTCCATGTGAGTTCATAATGTTGATGTGGTTCAATTTTCATGAGGTTTGACTGTCAATTGGCCACAGTTGACTTTTCCCTAATACAGTTGATTTCTAGGTCATCTGTCCAATTGACTGGGCAAAACTTGGAATCAAGACTTGAAACTTGATATGGATAAACTTGGGAGTCTAATATGAAGCATGAAAGTCATCTTAGGCATTTTAGGTCAAAATATCCTTGTGCAATCACAAACCCTAATTTGGGTCAACAGGGCAAGGAGAAGTCTTGAGCAGAGGAAACCTTAACTGGATCTTGATCTCCAAGGGTTTTGTGATGAGAAAATATTGAGGAAATGGGAGGGAAAATTTTGGGGTACAACAATTGCCCCTGTTCAATCTTCTTGAACCTGAAGAGTTAGATTGGCAAGTTTTTCCTTTTGTGACTCGAGGGTAAAAGGAGATTGGACACTAGAATGCCCGGAAATTTGCACTCGCATGCCGGAGTATCAGCAGTGTGATGTCGGGAATGGGCTTATAGATGCCATTTGGAGAGATGGTGGATAGGGAGATGGGCTTATAGATGCCATCTGGGAATGTGACAGAACCTTGTCGGGAATGGGCTTATAGATGCCATTTGGAGGTGTTAATCGCATAAGAGATTCCTTAGCGAGAACTTGTGTATTTGAGAAAGACAGATATTTTCCTGGCTTGTTACAGGTGTTTGATCTTCAATCTCCTTATGCAGATATGCCCTGACTAGATACAGGTATCGAATCTACAATCGGTTGTTCACAGATGTGCCCTGGATGGATACAGGAGTCGAATCCGGAAATAGTCGTCAACAGATATGCCCTGGCTGGATACAGGAATCAAATCTTCGAACTATTCAGACGTGCCCTGGCTAGATACAGGAATCGAGTCTGGAAATGTGGTCAACAGATATGCCCTGGCTGGATACAGGAGTCGAATCTGGAATGGTGATAGTTGATAGATATGCCCTGGCTGGATACAGGAATCGAATCTTTGAACTCTTCAGATGTGCCCTGGCTAGATACAGGAATCGAGTCTGGAAACTGATCACTCTCAGATGTGCCCTGGCTAGATGCAGGTATCGAATCTGGAATTATGACAGTTGAAGGTAGTTGTCTTTTGGATTGTCTTTTTCCCTGAAAAGGCAAAAACATAAGTTGTATGCAATGTCATGATGTATGATATGCATGATGTCATGATGTTCAACATGAGATAGTGTTGTATGCACTTTATCATGTATGTAAGCAAGATGTATGAAAATGTGAAATGTTCATGAATGTAATTTCGTCTTAGGAGAATAAATCCTTGACGACCGACCGGGGGAATTGCTCTGTGGAAGAGATACTTTGCTGAAGTTTTGATGAGAGGCCTGCTGAGGACTTCAATGACGGATTCCGCTGGGGATAATGATGGTAAACTCCGCTGGGGAATACCAAAGGTAAACTCCGCTGGGGATTGAAAGAACTTCGCCGAGGGCGATCTTCCATGGCAATTAGCTGAGGATAACCCAGTTATAAGCCCTTGTGAGGAATAACTTTGAATAAAGCTCGGGAGAGACGTCCGTATTCTGCAGGGAACAAGCTTCCAGAATCTACTGGGGAATGTTGTGCCTTTTCAGGATTGACGGGGAACCAACTCTGCCTGGGGAAAGTATTGTTGAATCTTTTCTTACTCTGCGGGGCGTTGAGATGATTTGGTCACATTCTTCAGTCGAATCTACCTTGGTACCTTGGCGGACAAAGCAACTAGACTGGATTAGACAACTTCACATTGCCCCTGTTTCTGATGTCACCTGTAATTAATCTTTTGTTTCATATGCAAATATTTATGAATCAGCAATTTTATGTCAAATTCATATATCAAAAACGAGCATTGGACGTTCTTCGCAAGACAAAACAGAAAAAGGAAAAAACAATGGCAATTTGTATGGACAAGTGAATTTGTATTGATTTGAATTTTGCCTGTGAATAGGCGTTTTTTGTACAAGAGGCTGACATCCTAGTAAGAGGACGCCGCCGAATAACATAGAATTTACAATTTTGAAAAGAAACAAAACAGCTATGTGAACAATCCCACTGGGTTCCAACTCTGTTATCGCCTTTATGCCTTCAAGCGTCTCATCACTTTGCTGCTAGGTTGAAGATGAAGCTGATTGATCGATGCCGAGATCTGAGCCAGATGGTTGACGCTGAATTCCGGATGCAAGGTGATCTAATGAGACATAGTGTTACGCTTTATCCCTAACTTTTGCCTGGACCTCCCTTTCGGGTTTTCAGTCCACCGGGATACCCATTTTTGCCCAAGCCTCCTTTTCAGGTTTTCGACTTGCCGGGTGTACAGATTTTTTTTATTTCATCCCTTATTTTTGCCTAGGTATGTCAACCTAGCGGGTCTTTTATTCATGCGTAGTATCTTTTCACTATGTCTGCATTGGCGGGTTGAGGAAGGTCGTCACCATCCATGGTGGTTAGGATCATGACTCCTCCTGAGAACACATGTTTAACCACAAATGGCCCTTCGTATGTAGGGGTCCATTTGCCCCGGGGATCACTTTGAGGAAGGATGATGCGTTTGATTACCAGGTCCCCAACTTGATACTCTTGTGGTCTGACTTTCTTGTTAAATGCCCTGATCATCCGTTTTTGATACGTATGACCATGACAGATAGCGGTGAGCCTCTTTTCATCAATAAGGTTTAATTGATCAAGTCGAGTATGGATCCAGTCATCTTCATTCAAGTCTGCATCCTTCATTATCCGGAGAGAGGGTATCTGAACTTCAATTGGCAAGACTGCCTCCATGCCATAGACCAAGGAGAAAGGAGTTGCCCCGGTTGACGTCCTTGCTGAGGTACGGTACCCATGAAGAGCGAACGGTAACATCTCGTGCCAATCTTTATAGGTCACTGTCATTTTCTGCACAATTTTCTTGATATTCTTATTGGCTGCCTCTACAGCCCCATTCATCTTCGGCCGGTAGGGAGAAGAGTTGTGGTGCTGTATTTTGAATTGTTCGTAGAGCTCAGTGATCATCTTGTTGTTAAGATTGGTACCATTGTCCGTAATGATTCTTTCCGGGACGCCGTACCGACAGATCAGATTATGCCGGATGAAACGTGCCACGACGCTCTTGGTTACTGTTGCGTAGGAAGCTGCCTCAACCCACTTTGTGAAGTAATCGATTGCCACCAAGATGAAACAATGTCCATTGGATGCCGTCGGTCGGATCTCCCCGATCATATCAATGCCCCACATTGCAAAAGGCCAAGGTGTCGTCAGGACGTTCAGAGGAACCAGAGGGATATGCACCTTGTCAGCATAGATCTGGCATTTGTGACAAGTTCGAGAGTGTTGATAACAATCGGTTTCCATTGTGGACCAGAAATATCCTGCCCGAAGGATTTTCTTTGCCATGGTGTGTCCACTGGAATGTGTTCCGAATGTACCTTCATGCAGTTCTATCATGATCTTCTTTGCTTCAGCCTTATCCACACAACGTAGTAGAGTTGAATCATGATTCCGTTTGTAGAGAATGCCGTTGATGAGGAAGAATTTCGCCGCAAACCTTCTCATGAACTTCTTGTCATTGACAGATGCACCTTCAGGGTATTCCTGAGCTTCCAAGTACCTCTTCACCTCATGATACCAGGGTTTTTCAGTCACCTTTTCGGCCTCAAGATCGCAGCAGTATGCCGGTTCGTCCAACTTCCAGATAATGATCCGGGGAGCCTCATTGTCCCATTTAACTTTGAACATTGAAGACATCGTAGCCAGTGCATCCGCTAGCTGATTCTCCTCTCTTGGGAAGTGCTCAAAAGTTATCTCTTCAAAGTGGGGAAGCAAGGTTGACACATACTCCTTGTAAGGAATAAGATTTGGGTGTTTCGTATCCCACTCGCCTTTGATCTGATTGATCACGAGAGCGGAATCTCCGAAGACACTCAGAAATTTGATCCTTAAGTCGATTGCAGCTTGCAGACCCATGATACATGCCTCATATTCTGCCATGTTGTTGGTGCAGTTGAAACATAATCGGGCGGTGAGTGGAGTATGAGTTCCTTTGGGAGATATGATTACAGCGCCGACGCCGTTACCCAAAGCATTGGAGGCTCCGTCAAAATGCATAGACCATCGGGATCCTTCCTCAGGTCCTTCATCCGGTCCAGGTACTTCACAGTCAGTTACCACCATGATATCTTCGTCCGGAAAATCAAAGTTCAATGATTGGTAATCGTCCACAGGTTGGTGTGCCAAATGATCTGCCAGTACACTTCCTTTGATTGCTTTCTGAGTTGTATACTGGATATCATATTCTGTCAAGATCATTTGCCATCTCGCTATTCTTCCAGACAGAGCAGACTTTTCGAATATGTACTTGATGGGATCCATCTTTGAAATCAAAAAAGTAGTGTGAGTCAGCATATACTGTCTCAGCCGGCGAGCAGCCCATACCAGAGCGCAGCAAGTTTTCTCAAGCAGTGAGTAACGAGACTCACAGTCGGTAAACTTTTTGCTCAGGTAATAAATAGCGTGCTCTTTTCGGCCAGACTCGTCATGCTGCCCCAGCACACACCCCATTGAATTGTCAAGTACTGTTAAGTATAGTATCAGAGGTCTTCCTTCCACGGGTGGCATGAGAATGGGTGGCTCTTGGAGGTACTCCTTTATCTTTTCAAAAGCAGCCTGACATTCATCGTTCCAAAGTACTACTTGATCTTTCTTCAGTAATTTGAAGATTGGCTCACAAGTAGCAGTCAGATATGAGATGAATCGGGCAATGTAATTGAGTCGTCCCAGGAAGCCTCTGACTTCTTTCTCTGTCTTTGGAGTCGGCATCTCTTGTATGGCTTTTACCTTGGCAGGGTCCACCTGAATACCTTTATCACTTACAATGAAACCTAGCAATTTTCCGGACCTTACCCCAAAGGTGCATTTGTTGGGATTCAACCTCAGCTTGTATAACTTGAGTCGTTCAAACAGCTTCCTCAGATGGTCAAGGTGCTCCTCCTCAGTTTGAGACCTTGCAATCATGTCATCAACATATACCTCAATCTCATGATGGATCATATCATGAAATAAAGCAACCATGGCGCGTTGGTAGGTTGCCCCAGCATTTTTCAACCCGAACGGCATGACCTTGTAGCAGAAGGTGCCCCACTGAGTTACAAAGGTAGTCTTTTCCATATCTTCCGGAGCCATCTTGATCTGATTGTACCCTGAAAAACCATCCATGAAGGAGAACACCTTGTGTTGAGCAGTATTGTCGACAAGAACGTCGATGTGAGGTAAGGGGAAGTCATCCTTGGGGATTTCCCTGTTCAAATCCCTGTAGTCGACACACATTCTGACTTTACCGTCCTTCTTCGGTACTGGCACCACATTAGCAACCCACTGAGGGTAAGAAGTTACTGCTAGAAACCCAGCATCGAACTGCTTCATGACCTCAGCCTTGATCTTTTCAGACATCTCTGGGCGCATACGGCGGACCTTTTGCTTTACCGGAGGGCAGTCTTCCTTGGTTGGCAGGTGATGAACTACAATGTCGGCATCCAAACCAGGCATATCTTCATAGGACCAAGTAAATATCTCCATGTAATCATGTAGCATCTGGATCAATCGTTGCTTCACACTGAGCTCTAGATTAGCCCCAATCTTGACCTCTTTCCTATCTGTCTCATTACCCAGGTTAACTGTTTCCACCGGCTCTTCATGTGGTTGAATAGCCCTCTCTTCCTGGAGTAGCAGCCTTGCGAGTTCACCAGGCACTTCTCAATCATCTTCACCTTCGTCTTCGGCCAAGTTGATCGGATTCTCGAAGTCATAACTGGTGGTAGCAGAGCTGTTACCAGTGAGATCCAGAGTGGATTGAAACCTGTATAAGTGAGTGTGTGTAAATATAGCTGTTTTGCAATATATAACACAGAGAGAAAAAGAGCACAAGATTTGAAATGCAACAAATGTCCAATGTTTTGATTGATGATATATGGAAATGTCATACAAAAAGCCCTCACAAATGGAGCTACGATGCCCCGGGTAGGACACTCAGCCAATAAAGTTTTAACATATTGTTTGTTACAAATTGGAAATCAAAAGAAATAATTACTGCGTGACAAATGTGATAGGTGTAAAATCCTTTGTCGTCCAGTTGCTTGGTCCGTTGCTGGTAGTTGGATAGATCCAACTGTCGAACTCTGCTTCCTCTACATCCTCCTCGATAGCATTTACCCTTGGGTTGGAGATGAACACCGGAGCCTTTCTGATCTTTTCTTTGCGAACAGCCTTCTGAGCCTCTGCAGTGAAGCCCAACCCAAACTTGTCGGTCTTTTGAGTGAAGTCAGGAAGCTGACCCCAGTTTGCGCACTTGCCTTTCTCGATTACAGCCCGGGCATCCTTCAGGGAAGCCATCTTCAGAGGAAAGTCTTCTTCAACCACTGCCTCAGCTGACGCCAACGTTGGAGGTACCTCCTCAAAATGTTGAAAGGGGGTTTCGATAAACTCCCCGTCCATCTCGATATACCAGAATGAATTCAAGTGACTAACCATGTATTCCTCCTCACCCTGCACAGTAACAATCTTCCCTTTGACAGGGTATTTGAGCTTTTGGTGTAGAGTGGATGTTACTGCCCCAGCCTTGTGAATCCAGGGTCGACCCAACAAGCAGGAATAAGATGGACGGATATCCATTACATAGAACGTTGAGTCGAAGACTTGGGAACCCACACGAATAGGAATGTCTACCTCACCGTGCACCATCCTCTTAGAACCGTCGAAGGCTGTAATGATGATGTTACTAGGTTTCAATTCCAGGCCCTCACAATCCAACCGATCTAAGGCCTTCTTGGGCAAAACATTCAGGGAGGAACCGGTATCCACCAACACGTGTGCGAGAGTAGTGCCCCTGCATTCTATAGAGACATGCAGGGCATCATTGTGATTTTTTCCTTTGGCGGTAAGGTCAGCATCCGAGAACCCCAAGCCATTGTCAGCTGTCAAATTAGCCACACAGTCAGTGAATTGATTTGCAGAGGTCTCTTGCGGCACATGGGCCGTTTTCAGAAATGAAATCAGGGCCTTGGCGTGGGCCTCTGAGCACAGCAGCAACGATAGCATAGAGATTTTGGAGGGGGTATGCCCCAGCTGTTCAACAACATTGAAGTCACTCTTTTTAATGATTTTAAGGATTTCCTCCATCTCTTGTTGGGAGGCCTCAACAGCAGTCTTTTTTGGTGCCTCCGTCCTGGCAGGAAAATCGGTAGCAACTTCTTTGCCCCGAGCATCAGAGGACTCGGCGGCAGTAGTAGGCACAGGAACTTGATTTGGAACATGCACACTTGTGGGTGTGATGCTAAGAGGTTTTCGGACAACTGGCGGTGCAATGTCAGGCGAGAAGAGCCTGCCACTGCGAGTAATCTTGGCGGGACCAGTGATGTTACTGATACTGGTACCGGTATTGAACTCCTGCTTCACTCCAAGCACATACACGTCTGCCCCATAGTGCCATGGGACAGCCTTGTTAGATTCATAGGGGAGAGGCCCCGGAACAGTAATAGTAATGGGTGCAACAGACATAATTTGGACTGGCTTCCTTGGGAGAGCCTTGGTAGGATTGTTGAAAATTGTGACGACAGATACTTCTTCAGCGGAAACAAACGGAACATCAGTTTTCTTGAACAGAATTTCTTTGCTATCCATCAGGCTTTGGATGCCTGATTTCAGCAGCGGACAACCGGTAGGGATAACATCACACAGGAGGCAACCCTTGCTACAACCCGGAAATAAACCGGCTAGTAGTAGGTTCCTCTTAACAGTCAAAAGAGGGGTAGCAACATCATTCACCGAAACAACATACAAATCTTCCTCGACGGCATTTACTCTATGCTGGGGCATAGGAGCAGTTACAACATTTGGCCTCTCAGGCGCCTCAAACTGAATTTCCTTCGCGTCGATAAGGTCTTGAACTTTATTTCTCAGGGCCCAGCAATCATTAGTAGTATGCCTGGGGCTATCAGAATGATAAGCACAACGGGCATTTGGGTTATACTTAGGAGATGCAGTATTCACGACCTTCGGAGCCTCTTTGGTGGTCACCAAGTTGGTTGATAACAATTGCGGTAAGATTTGCGACAAGGTCATACTCAGCCGAGTATATTGCCTCTTGGGCCTCTCACCCCTTTGTTGATTGTACTGCTGAGGAGCAGCAACAGGCTTTGAAATGACTAAGGCATTGGCGGCTTGGCGGCTTTCTGGCTTGACTTGTCTTTTAGGACCATAGACGGCACTTGCTTCCTTCTTGAAAGGCCTCTTCTCAGTACTTGCGGAGGCAGCTTTCTGTATTTTTCCTGACCTGATGCCGGCTTCTATCCTTTCACCCGTCAGAATCAAATCCGTAAACCCAGCTGAGGAATTGCCAACCAGATGATTGAAAAATGGACCAGACAAGGTCCCTAGAAACATATCAACCAGCTCACGATCAGTCAATGGAGGCTGCACCCTGCCAGCCAAATCTCTCCATTTTTGTGCATATTCTTTGAACCCTTCGCCCGTTCCTAGAGACATACCCTGAAGTTGGGTACGCGTAGGAGCGAGGTCAGAATTGTATTGATATTGTCTATAAAATGCAGTCGCCAAATCTTCCCAATGTCGGATACTGGTTCCATCTAGCTGATAGAACCACTCAAGTTGTGACCCCGAAAGGCTATCTTGGAAGAAGTGGATCCAAAGATTCTTATCTGTTGTGTAAGGTTGGATCTTCCTTACGTACGACCTTAGATGCAGCTTTGGACAGGAAGCCCCGTCATATTTGGCAAAGGCAGGCGCCTTAAACTTGTGTGGGATTACCACCCCAGAAGATAACCCCAAATCTCCGAAATCCAGCCCCGGCACATTCTGAATCTCCATGGCGCTCAAGCGGTCCTCTAATTGCTTGTATCTGTCAGCAGCGGGTGGGTATTGTTCGTCATTGTAATCCGTCTCGTTGTCAGAGACTGCAGGACTAGGAGCTCCTCCCCCTTGGGGACTGTCTTTCTCTGCAGAGGAAGTAGTTGGATCAGCCACGTTATGGAGTGTGTTCCCGAACCTGCGTCCAGTGTTGAATAACGCAGTTCTCTTCTTCTTCTTCTTCTTTAGGAGCAGGGCCTTCAACTCTTGCTGACCTTGGGCCAGGCTCAGGACCATCTCTTGAAACTGGGCACTTTGGGCCTGAAGGGCCCTGATTGCTTGCTCACTGGATGATTCTGGATTCATGATGACTGTTCCAAAATAAACAGCGAAGAAGATTAAGCAACCTGTAGAAAAAGGGGTACCTGTTATGCACATGATGCATGAGATGCTATCTATGCAATGAATTCAAGGGTTTTAGAAATTCACAATTGTTGCAGACAAAAAGAACGCACGTCATATTAATAAGAAGAATTTTGTTAGTACATAAGTGCCCCATGGGCCAAATATTACAAAACCAACTTCTCAAGGTAAAAAGACGTTGCACATCCTCTTTGGCGCAATGTAGGTGTTGAGGGCCTCTTGCTCGTGGAGTCGGAAGGTGAGCTCTAAAACCTTCTTCTCACTGGTGTAGAAGCTGGCTTCAAAAGTGTTCTGTTCCTCCTTGAGTTGGATCCAACTTTTCTGCATCTCCTCCCACGATGTAGGCATGTCAGGATGTAGGATGGTGTAGGGAACTTCTCCTTCCTTGACGGGCTCTTTAATCACAGGGAGAACATGAGGATAAGGCATCATTAGACTCTGGGCTCAGGCTCGTACCCACTTGAGATAAGGCTCAAGAGGGATGGAGTTCTTGTGTCCCAGTGTCTTGCTATCAACCTTGTTGGGCATCCTCCAAGCTCTGATGAATCTTTGGCAAAGTCCTTGCGCATCGTTGTCGAAGTCAAAAACTAAGTCAGGAATCAACATGTCGTGAGGGCCATCCCTCCGTGCATATCCAAATTGCCCCAAAGCTAGGCAAGGGTTGTAGGTGATACCTCCTCTGATTCCAAGTAAAGGAACATTAGGAAACTCTCTACAACGATCGACGATGATGACATTTTCTCTGGACCGAGAACACCAATGTACATCAGAGTGGGTAAGAGTCATCAACCATTGGGACCACCTTGAGCCTTGGTCATTCTTCAAGACAGATTGTGGAAGGTGTGAAATAAACCACCTTGCAAGGAGAGGAGTACAGCACATGAGAACACCCCTCTTTCTCATTGTTCGTGTGTAAAATGAGTGAAGGATGTCCCCAAGCAATGTTGGTATTGGATTTCTGGACAAGAAGATTTTGACGGCGTTGACCTCTACAAGCTGGTCAGGATTTGGGAACAAGATCAACCCATAGATAAGGAGTGCCACAATCTCTTCAAAGGCTTGTAGGTCCAATGAATTCCAACACTCTTGTGCCTTCTCAAACAAGAATTTTGCTAAGAAACCTTTGACGCCACTTCTAGTTTCCCAATGCCCCTTGATGTCAGAAGGCTGTAGATGTAATGCTCGAGCAACATCTTCAGGCTTTGGTTCCTTTTCCATACCGTTGAAAGGTAGTTGATTGAGGATAGGAATTCTCAGGAGTTGAGAAAATTCCTCCAAAGTGGGTACCAACTGATAGTCAGGGAAAGTGAAACAGTGGTGAAGAGGGTCAAAGAACTGGAATAGCACTTTCATCATGTCTTCTTCAATGTTGGTGTTGACTAAGCTGAGCAGTCTACCATGTCTTTCACTGAAGGATGAGCTTTCCGGAATTCTTAAGGTGAGCTCCTTGAGTTGAGGAGAGATTCTCACAAGGTTGACTTGGATGGTTTTTCTGCGAGGAATTTCCATGACCTACAAAACAATAACAAAGATGAAGATCTAAACCCTTGAAGTGGTTAGTAAATGCATATGATGCTTTATGATGTTCATGATGTATGCACAAACATGTGTACAAGCAAATCACACCAAACCCTAGTTTCAGGCTTGCATGGGGTTTCATAGGTAAGTACCCTCTTGAGTGTAGTTGGCTTAAAAACCTGTCCTATAAATAGTAACCGGGTTCTAAGGAGCTCAATATCATTGGATTATTTTCATTGTTCATTGTTTTGGTTTAGCCACTTAACTAGCGACCAAAATATTCCAAGAAAACAACCCTCAATGAGTGTAGTATCGAGTATCTACCAACTTCGGACTGTACCAAAGCCGGTCATCTCACTACCTTTAATGTAAGGCCAAGATGGTCAAGTAATGTTCTAGGTCATTAGTGCTTAGTGACATCACTCAGCGGCCCCGTACTCTCCTTGATTGAACTCAAGGGTTACCGGTACTCACAAATATGTCGCACTAATATAGTTATTGCTTCGACCGTGTCGGTATACCCCGCACAGTTTCCACAACGTATTGCTATCTATGAATGTTTCCTAAAATCCGGGTGTAGGATTGCAAACCCAAACAAGAGAGCCAAAATATAAAGCAATCAAATCAAACAATTAGTCATGCAAGAGGGTGATCTAAGCCCTAAGGTTACTCCACTTTTAAAATTATCCCCAGCAGAGTCGCCAGTTCTGTGATACGGTGGGAGAACTGACTTAAGGTTTTGCGTTTGTTTTCGCAAATGTTTCGGTTGAGCAAGAGTCGCCACCGACTTTTTATTTTATCCTAAGGAAAGGTTTAAAAAGCACAGCAAAAACCTTTGAGATGTTTTCTTGGATTCGGGGAGTAGATTATAGAAAGGGAAGGTATTAGCACCCTTTCTATCCATGGTTATCCATGGGCTCTTAGTTACTTGCTTATATCAACTTGCCTTAATTTTCAATTGTTTGAAATGGTGCTTTGTGTGTGTGGGTTTGAAAAATGTTTTTGAAAAGAGGCCAATGTGGTGGCAACCTTTGTAATGATCCATGTTGGGATGTATACAAAGATGTATGTCTTTTGAAAAAAAGTTTTCATTTGTTTTGAAAGTTGTTTTTGAAAGTGTAGTGAGGTGTGGTTTTGAAAATAGGCAAGTGTTTTATTTTTCAAGTTTGATTCAAGTAACTAAGAGGTTGTCTACTCCTAAATTTCTCAAAGATTTCTCCTATGCTTTTAACCCTTTTAACAATTTTGTTCCACCATTGCATTTGGTGGACAATCTTGTGTTAGGATGTGAAAGGGACGGGCGCGGGTCATCGTTTAGACCATAATTGCAATGGTGCCAAGTATCTTTGGGCAATTTTTCTTTGGAGGGACTTGATCATTTTTTAGGCAACTTTCGAAAGCGTCATCGAGGGACTATGATCATTTGAATTGTGTTTGTTTTGCCCAAAGAGACCTAACATGCAATATGGCCCATTATTGAAGGCAACAAGTGGAATACCCTAGGGGTGCAAGTGTGATTAGTGTTGTCCATTTTCATGCTTGTTTATCTTGAAATTAGGTCAAACTATTTTTGGTTGATTGATTCGCATACAAACCCTAATTCTAACATGGCATAATTAGAAAGCATTAAAGTGCGAAAAATAAAGTCCTAAACTATTACAACACAATATATGGGAAGGGGGTACAAATGTTCAAATGGAGGTATTTTGACAAGGAATTTAAACCTAGACTATTACATCAATTTGGAATTATACAAGGTAATTAATATACAACAATTAAATAAAATGGAATAAATATGCAAGATGCAAAAAATGTTTTTATATGTATGAAAAAAAAGTGTTTTTATGTATGTCAAATAAACAAAATAAAAAGTATTATTTTTGGAGTTTTTTATGTATTTAGGACAAAACCCTAATTTATTAAATAAAAGTATTAATTATTTAACATGTACAAATATTTATCAATTATGTACAAAAATAAAATAAAAATGAAGTATATTTGTAAAAAGGTATTTTTAATATTAATAAATTAATAAAAATAAAAATGTGTATATTTTGTATTTTTTCTAAATATGCTAATAAATATGTATGTATTTGTATTATTTACTAAATATATATTATATATACAAAATAATAATATTTAATATTTATGAAAAAAAGTATATTTTATATAAAATATTTTCAGAAGATAAAATAAAATAAAAATGGAAAACAAAATGTGTTTGCACTATTTTAGTATTTTTTAAATAAAAGTATGTCTATATATTTATTTATGTACAAATAACCATTTAAACAAATAAATGCCTAATAAATACAAAAATGGTTTAAAAAATAATTTTTATATTTTTAATATTATGAGAAAAAATAAATAAGTCAGGACAAAAAAGAAAAGGTCAAAAAATCATAAAAATAAGCATAATGGGCCAAGGGGGTTTAAAAGTAACAAAAGGGTGCAAAAAGAAAGTCAACTCAGGCCCAGCCCAAGAAGACTTCATCTTCAACCTCAGAACATGTTTGAACAACCATCCACGCGCGTTTTCTATCTCCCAATTCCTGGACTTTCAAGCAAAACTCACAACATGAAAAATATAGAGCATTAAAAGACGAATCCAGACATATAAAGAACTTGACTTAACTCTCTAAGATGAGAGAGAATTTCTTCTCCCCCAATTCCTGACCTAGTTTTTGTTCCAAGTTCAGACATCAAATTCTCATAGCACACGTAACATAAATGAAAACTAATCACATGGGCATGTTCAGGGCTATGAATGTGACATATTTTCTTCACAAACCTAAAGCTAACAATGCCTGGATAGAGAGATACGAGTTCATGAACTTACATGTTCAGTTGGAGTTGTATCTGGTGATGGAGGTGTCTTCAATGCAAGGTGATGATTGGTACAGCTTCCTTGATGTCCAGGGATGCTATTCCAAGTTTTACTTTGCTTTGAAACTAGCTGAATCGAGTTATAGAACTCCACCTGCAAAACAGAAAAATGAAAATGGTGATGTTGAATGGGAGTGTTACAGGTCGTGTTTGAGGTTTGGAATAGCTTCAAGGGATGTTGTGGGATGTGTTTGAGGTTTGGAATAGCTTCAAGGGATGTTGTGGGATGTGTTTGAGGTGATTTTAGCAAGAGTGCATGAAAGGATTGAGCTATGGAACTCAATCAGCAGCAGGTCCCCTGTTTTGGCAGTTTGAGGGTGATTCTGTGTTTGAGAGGGTGTTGGAGATGGTTGGCTCGTGTTCTAGCTCAGGTTTAATGATTATAAAGTGTACAAAGTCTTTGCTTAAGCTTGTGTTAGCTGAGATGAGAGTTGTGTTATGTTATGCTAGCTTTCTTCAACTTTAAGCAACAAATGTCCAAGTTTTGTTCTAGACTGATAGAGGCCCCCCTAATGTGCTGCATACCTTGGCCTTGATCAGTGTAATTAGCTCATAAACTTGTGCCAAAGAGATTTGCACTGTACTTGCTTGGATTGTTAATTGACATAAAGTGCAACTTTTCTAAAGTGGATATAATGCTTTATCTAAAAATGGCTTAATCTTGCATATAATGTCCAAACTCATAGAACAACACCTTGGCACAAAGGATTTGCATTAAATTATAGAGTGTAGATGAGATAAAAGACCTGTAATCTAGCTTAAGGCATGCTGAGTTCAAAAATGCAAGGTTATGGACATGTAACTTGGTCATGAACAACGTGAGTTTTTCCCAACTTGCCAAATTCGATTCTCCCTAACCATGAGGTTGTTTGATGAGTTCTTGGACATTTTGGAAAGCTTGGAATGTGTACTACAATCCATCTTTGAAATGCAAATTGAAATTCTAAGTGGAAGTATGTGAAAAATGGTCTTGAAGTTAGGTAAAAACCTTGCCTAAAATAGGTCAAATTTTCTCTAAGTTAAGAATGGTTTGGTACCCTTGTTCCAAAAATTGTAACTTGAGATACAAGCTTCTTTTGAAGAAACTTTGTGAATCAAAGTTGTAGATTTTGCAATAGGCTACAACTTTCATGTTTTGACTTTTGCTTGAATCCAAATGAATCTTGGTGAGAAAGTGAGACAAAGTTAGGAAAAAATTAGGGTTTTTCATAACTTAGAAAAATTCTAAGTTATGAAAAATCTTCATTTCAAACCCTAATTTGTAATTCTTGATTTCTTGATGAAAAAGTTTCATGATTTGGCATGTTTTGATGAAAAATGAATCTTGACACTTGATTTTGACCAAAAAGTCAAAGTTTGATTTTTCAGTATACAGTCAAAATTGATCAATTGATTGGGAAATTCAACTGTCAATCTTGTGCATTTGGGATCTTTTGAACTTGTTGAGTATGTCAAGACAATTCCATGGGGTCCTTGAATCCATATGTGAGCTTGATTTGCCATTGGCTAGGTCAAACAGTCAAAAATTACCTTTGTGCAGTCAAAACCCTAAAAATGACCATTTTGCCCTTTTGGTGATCTGATCAAATTTCTTGTGGAATTGTGATCCAAACTTGATCAAATGGTCCATGTGAGTTCATAATGTTGATGTGTGTCAATTTTCATGAGATTTGACTGTCAATTGGCCACAGTTGACTCTTTCCCCAATACAGCTGATTTCTAGGTCAACTGTCCAATTGACTGGGCAAAGTTTGGAATCAAGACTTGAAACTTGGTATGGATAAACTTGGGAGTCCAACATGAAGCATGAAAGTCATCTTAGGCATTTTAGGTCAAAATATCTTTGTGCAAACACAATCCCTAATTTGGTTCAACAGTGCAAGGAGAAGTCTTGAGCAGAGGAAACCCTAACTGACCTTGAGCTCCAAGGGTCTTGTGATGAGAAAATGTTGAGGAAATGGGAGGGAAAATTTTGGGGTACAACAGCAACAGTTTCGAGGCAACTAGGATCTTTAGACAGGAGGGCGACCTCTAAAACACCCTATACTCAATGACCACGTCGAGGCAACCAAGTGAGGCGTACCCTAGGAGTGGCATGTGCGAGTGTGTCAGGTTTCATGTTAAATTTATCTTTGCACAGGTTATTGTGAGCTACGGGTTGATTTTATTTTCAGGAAAATCTTGTTATGCATAATTAACAGTTAATAATTTGCGGAAAGTAAATTGCGGAAAGTAAATCTACGCTATTACAAGGCGTCGGGTATTTACATCGCCAAAAGCATAACCCTTGAAAAGATAAATTGCGAGAAAATTAAAGAAAGCGATAAAAGGTCCTAATTAATGCTATTACATCCTCGGAGCAGATACATCAATATAATCAAAAATAATATGCGCGAATAAAAATTAAATCAGAGAAGTCTTTAGGGTTTTGACCCTTTTTGAGAAAGAATGAATTTTGGTCCTTTTTGCATTTAATTAAACCTAATTCTAATTAATTAAATAAAAGAATTTTTTTTTTAAGTTTTTTATGTTTTTTTAATGAAGTAAAAGAAAAGAAATTAAAATTGTCAAGAAAACCCTAATTCTATGTTAATTTTATTTATTGTGAAAAAAGAATCAAATTTAACCTAATTAACTAAATTAATTTGTTAGTATTTATTTACAAAAATAATAATTAAAGGTGAAATTAATAATAATAATAATAATTATATTTACATTTTTAGTTTTGCTGAATTTATTACGAAAATAATTATGTTAATTAAATAATAATAATAATAATAATAATAATAGTTAGTATACTAATTAAAAGAAAATATAAAAGAGAAAGAAAATAAGAAAATAATGAAACTAGGGGGGTGTACTGGCCTAATTAGGAGGTGTTGATTGCAATTCTGGCCCATTAATCTACAAGCCTTGTTGACTTTCTGGATCAGGTGTTTGTTGGTTGACTGAGCGCATGGTAATCACTCCATCCTGGCCATTAGATTGCTGCTTGAAGCCACATGGCGCTTGGACGTTTGAGGCACATGGTAGAACGCTTTTTGGCAACCTGCACGTGAACATGTTAAGCAAAATAATATCAAGTATTTTGGGTGGACCTGGGATTCGAACCCAGGTCCCAATGATCATTTGCCAACACACCATCCACTAAGCCATCTGCACGCCTTTGTTAATATACTAACAAACAATTATAATATTAAGAAATAATTAATATGCTGGACAAACAAATAAACGCGCGCCCTTTTTGAATGCTCCAATAGCACATCACCACGTACTCATCTTCTTCGCTGATGCCTATAAAAAACAAATAGATAACGGGGGTTTTTAACCCCCACAACCTACAACAACGAAAAATAGTGATTAGCTCTAGGATTTATATAAATGTTTCGCGAGTATGGCTTTGTGTTCGTCTGGATGCAACGGTTCCAACCATGGGTATTAAAGGTCCCAATTTTTCCTGGATAATAAAGCCCCAAAATCAAAGCTTAGGAACCCTAGAATTTGTCAATGGTATCTTTTGATTTAGGGCGCTATAATTTAATTAAGCTATACCATTAGCTTGGTACAGTTCCTAGCAACACAAAATAAACAAGAAATCATGTTAATGATGCATGAATTAAGCTATTCGATTCTCAAAATAAAACGCAAGCCGTTAAACTGTTCTTGATGATTTGTTGAGTTTCAGTGCTTGGTTTTGATTGCTACACGTTCCTCACACTCCCAGCAATGTGTTTGAATCAACCAAAGTCCTTGAATTGGCCTGGAAGATAGAAAACAGTTTTCAAGTTTCTTGAGTTTTTTTCAATGTTGCTATGGCTTCTTCTGCATCAAATTCACGTGTGCATGATTAGGATTAGTTTGTGTATTTATAGAGGACTGAATTTAGGTCAAATCTTGCACAAAAAATCCATGGAATGATGATGGAATATTTGATTGAAAATTAAATATTTTTGAATCTTTTTGATTGAAGAAACTTGCTAAATTTGGAGATTCTTGTCCCTTTGATTTGCACACGTAATTACAAGCATTTTTAGGTCATTCTTGCTTCACCAAAAGATTGAAAAACCATATCTTTATATTTCCTACAATTTAAATGAATTAAATGAATTAAAATTGATTAAAAATCCAATTAATTAAATAAAAAATAAGAAAATAATTCAATTAAGCTTGATGGGTCGTGCATAGGCCATGGATAAAGTTTCAAGAAGAAATTTGAGGCCCATTAGCAAAAACAAGGGGTTTTGAGCAAAGTTGACTTTTGCAAATTCACAAAAATTTCCCAACTTCTCCAATGCATATCTTGCTCAATTTTGATCATATGAACATGTTCTTGGACATTTTGGAAAGGTCTTGAATTCCTATAACCAATGCCTTTGGTCCCATGTCATTTGGATTTACCAATCTCAAGTTATGGTCTTTGACTTAAAGTGCATTTTTGTTGACTTTTGAAATTGACTTATAATGTAGAAATTGATAACTTTTTGTGAGAGCATTTCTTGGACTTGGAATGTGAAGATGAGTTGTAGGAAATGTCATCCCGTTCAAAATGAGCATTGGATGTAATTTTTCTGATGAACCATGAAAAAGTTATGCCCTGGTCAAGATACAGTTGACTTTTCTACTGTCCAAAAATAGTAACTTTTTGTATCTTGATGATTTTTGAGCCATGCTTGTGGAATCATGATCAATACTTGATCAAATGATGATTGTGGACTCAAAATAAGATGTTGACCAAAAAAATTGACTTTTGACTGTAAAATGACCATTTTGCCCCTACAGTTGACTGTTGACCAAATAGGGCTTTTGACTGTGCAAATTGGCACTGTGAGCCTTGAAACTTGGCATGTAGGTGCTTGACAATGTATATAGGCCTATGGGACTTGATTGGACCATTGAAAACCTCAAATTCCTTGAAGGCACCAAAACCCTAATTTTGACTGGCTTAGGAGGCATTTGGATTGTACAATCCTTGAGCTAATTTGAACCATTTGAAGATGATTCTTGACAAACCTTGAAGAATATGGGAGGGCAAATTTTGGGGTACAACACCCATCATCCCTTTCTTTAACTCCATTTTGTTGAACTAATATATTTTTATTTATCATTTTATCTTCATAATCTAATTCTTTTTCTTTTGTTAAATAATAAAATTTTGTTTAAATTTTTTTAATATAATTTAATATATGTTACATTTAATAAAATACAATAATATTAGAGATTTTATTTTTGTTTTCTTAAAAAAAAATATAAAAATAATAATAAATACTTAATCTTAACTAGGTTAATATTTGATCATTTGTAAATAACCACATACATCTCACAATACTTTTGATTCTCTTTATTTTTTATGTCTTGTTACAATTTTACATTGAGAATACGACAAGTTCAATTTGGTTGTAACATAATACTTGGACATTACTATTCTGATGAGACTCATCCCCATTTGTAAACATTTGTACCCCCATCCCCGGATACTTATTTGTAATAACTTAGACTTTAAATTCCTGCAATTTATCGCTTTCAATATACTGTATAGTAATTAGGGTTTGTATGCGAAGATTCAAAATCAATCGTTAGATGACCTAATACAAGATAAATGCATGAACATGACAAACACCATTCTCACTTGCACCTCTAGGGTAACCTCTCTTGTTGCCTCGGAAAATACAATCATGTCCCTCGAGTATGAGACACTCTAGCAAATGCCCCTTTGATAAACAAAGATCGTAGTCCCTCGATGTTGCCTTCAATAAAACGATCTCGTCCCTTACAAAATTTCTAGAGCGTCTCACAAAATTGCTTTCAATGATTGTATACGATGACCCGCGCCTGTCCCGTTTAACATCCTAACGCAAGGTTGTTCACCAAATACAATGGTGAAATAACACTGTTAAAAGGGTTAAAAACATAAGAAAAATCTTTGAGTAAAATAGGGTAGACACCTCTTAGTTACTTGATCAAAAATCTTGCAAAACATCCTTGCCATTTTCAAATACACTTCACAACACAACTTCAAAACAACTTCAAAACAACTTTCAAAACATTGGAATATCTTTTCAAAAAGACACACACCTGTGTATATATTCAAACAAGAATCATTACAAAGGTTGCCTAGACAAGGTATCTTTTTCAAAACATTTTCAAAACCACACACACAAAGCACCATTTCAAACAATTGAAAAGCAAAGGCAAGTGATCTAAAACAAGTAACTAAGAGCCCATGGATAACCATGGATGAAAAGGGTGCTAGCACCTTCCCTTTTCATAATCTACCCCCCGAACCCAAGAAAACATCTCAAAGGTCTTTCCTGTGCTTTTTGACCTTTCCTTAGGATAAAATAAAAAGTCGGTGGTGACTCTTGCTAAACCGAACAAGGGCTAAAACAAATGCAAAATCCCAAGTCAGTTCTCCCACCGTATCACAGAACTGGTGACTCTGTTGGGGATTTTCTAAAAATGGGGTTACCTTAGGGTTTTAGATCACATTTACATGCCTACCTTGATTGCTTTGATTGCTTTACTTTTTTCGGTTCCTTGTTTGGGTTTGTTTTAAATCCTACACCCGGATTTGGGGACACCTTTTAGGTAAGTAGCAATAAACTGTGAGGGAACTGTGCGGGGTATACCGACATTGTTGAAGCAGTAGCTACGTTAGTGTGACATATTTATGGGTACCGGTAGCCTTTGAGTTAATCAAAGAGAATACGGGGACGTTGAGTGATGTCATGAAGCACTAACGAACTCTTAGAACCTTACTTGACCATCTTGGCCTTTTTAGGTGTATTGAGATGACCGACTTTGGTGCAATCCGAAGTTGGTAGATACTCGATACTACACTCATTGAGGATTGTTTTCTTGGAATATTTTGGTCGCAAGTTAAGTGGCTAAACCAAAACAATGAACACATAAAATAATCCAGTGATATTGAGCTCCTTAGAACCCGATTACTATTTATAGGACAGGTTGAGCCAACTAACTTCAAGAGGGTACTTACCTACAAACCCCGTGCAAGCCTAAACCTAAGGACTTGTCTGCTTTGTGTGAATATGACTGTTTGTATATACACTTGCTTACTTTTTGCATACCTGTACATAACATCATAACATCATACCATAGCATTTTCAATAACTATTTCAAGGATCTCGAGGGTCTTTTGATGCAGGGGCACGTTGAACTAGACGTCTACCAAAGGGCAAGAGGATTCATCTGCCTCTAAAACAAACATCGTCAAAGATCAAGTGCAACAACTTGAATCGGGGGCTATGACCCACTCGACATGGTGAGCTTGATTCTCGTGGAAAGACATCCACCAACACAAAGTTCTCCAATCAAAGATGTTGATCAAAGTTCAACCTCTAACATTTTTCTTGTGTTTACCCCGAGAGATTCTTGAAAACATGCACCCACATATCATGCATCGTATCATAACAGGTTTTCCTTTTCAGGTTTCCTTATTCTCCTACTGTTTATTTCAGTATAGATGGCTCTAGAGAGGACTGTCAAAGATATCCAGGATCAAAATGCTCAACTTCAAGAAATGTTCTTGAACCTGTCCCAGGGGCAAGAAGAAGTGAAAGCTATCCTCACAAGGGGCATGGTCCTAGGGAATTCAGGCAGTGTTAGGAATGATCAGTTGGAAGAACTACAGATTGAGCTGGCAACAATGAAGATCCAGATGATGGGACAATTGGTGGGCCAGATGGCTCTCATTCAAGATTTGGCTCGAAGACAAGAGGAGCTCAGGGTTCTCGTCAACAAACTGCTTCGAGACAACCAGGTGGGACAAACATCTAGGGTTGAAGATCAAGTCATCATTCAACCTCCTTTGAGACAAGAAGACAAGGTAAAAGCTCCTCAACTTGCTTCAGGGTCACAAGCCCAACAACAACCTCACCAGCATCAACGGGGTAATCGGCGTAAGCAAAATACATCTGGAAGACATTTCACTGAGACTGACATATCATCATCTCTAATACTGGAACGCTTATTGGAGGTCAATCTGACTGCCTTAAGGGATCCTATTCGGAAGCCCAATACCTCTGCTCATAACTATCACCCCGATGCATTTTGTGTATACCACTCCTATAGTCCTGGACATGACACCGATGACTGTTGGGCTTTGAAAAACAAGATCCAAGACTTGATTGACAATGGAGTGCTGAAATTCATGCCGGATGGCCAGATGAAAATCTTCCGTTAAGGGTTCTCCACCTGAAATGACAAGTTCAAACTAAGAGACTTTTGTTCCATTTGAATTTTCAAGTTGTAATTTCTTTTGTTATTCAAACAATTATCTGTTGATGTCAAACTCTGTTTCATTAATGCATTGCATATGTTTGTCTTGAATTCATCCATTCGTTTTCACTATTCTTGAATTATGCTTCCTACTTTCTTTATGATATTTAACTCTTGATAAAGGTTACAAAGTCTTTAGAGGGAGGATGACGAAATAATACCATAATCTCATATAATATGCTTTTAAACAGACCTTGCTAACGATGTATAGGCATTTCTTTCAAATCCTAAACACTAGAGTTATAAGGAAGATAATCCCTAGTCAACCCCTTCGAGCCAAAGAAGTAGGAGTTTTCAGTTTTAAACACAAATTGAAACCTTTGATTAAACCTAGGGCAGGGTAGTCTCTCAGTTAATTCAATGCGCATTGAAGTCGCAAACTCTCAGTTCGTAATACGAACGGATGACATCAAAAACATTCCTTTGGAATCAAAAGACAGTGATGGTTCCTTATCTCATAGGCAGTCATTATCTCTCAAAAGAGAAAAGCCCACTGAGCCAAAACCTATAAAGGAGGCTTAAGAAAGCTGGGGCATCCCGCTGACTGTAATCTCGAAAACAGGAACAGTCAGGCAAAAATTAGGGATAACAAATCAAAAGAAAGGGGTCATTATAAATCCTCAACAACATGAAAAATGTTGCAAAAATGATGATTGCCTTCCCATAAAATTCAACTGGTGTGAACCATCACCCAAGACGTCGTTCCAAACTCGGATAGAGTTCGACGCACAATTAACTGAGTTTAGGATCGAAGAATATCACGAAGAGCGGGTGGGTACAAATATACTTTGAGCCTTTATCCTTTGTTTCTTAAACTGTGAACCAAGCCACGTTACAACCCTTCGAAAGTCCTAATTGAAGCATGGGTTAGTTCGAAAGCATACTGTTACAAAAGGTATCCTGACTCCTGTAAGGCTTTGCTCTAAATCTGGTGTTGAATTTGTCTTATAAAAAGTTTTCTGCTAAAAAACGCATTTTTCAAAACTTCGAGACAAGCACAAACTTTGCATTATTTGAATATCGTTGTTTGCACATGTTTATTTGTTTTACAGCGAAGAAATTCACAATAGTGAATGTTCGGAGGTGTGATCGGTGGAAATAGAACTGACTGTTTTTTAAGCTGGTTTCGTGAAATGTCGCGGTAAGCAAGAGTCGCCACCGTCTTTTATGTTCTCCAACATGGAAAGGACAAAAGCACAACAAAATTCCTTCTTTGAGAATGTTTCTCGGTTCGGGAGGTAGATTTATAGAAAGGGAAGGTGTTAGCACCCTTTCTATCTGTGGTTATCCATGGGCTCTTAGGTACTTGCTCTTATGTTTTCAAAATATGTTTGCTTTTCAAATGTGAGTGGGTTTTGAAAAAGTTTCGTTTGAAAAATTTCTGAGTAACTCTTGTATCTGTCCTCAAGAGTGTATGAAAAATTTGTTTGAAAACTTTTAGAAAGTGTGAGGTGTGAAAAGTATTTTTGTTTGTTTTTTAGAAGAGCAAGTACCTATGAGAATCTACCTACCCTAAGGAATTAAGCTGTGTAAGAGTCCTTTAGATAATGCTATCCCACCATTAAGAGGTAGGTAGCACCATCGTTGGAGGTGTTCGGGTCAATTCGATTATCGGGACAATATGGTCACCGAAGCAATGGTAGGACATCTTAGTGGTAACCCTAACGTCCTAGATCCTTTTTATCCGAGGCAACCGTTTCGAGGCAACTGGATCTTTTGGACAGAAGGGCGACCTTTAAGACACCCTATACTTGATGACCACGTCGAGGCAACCAGTGAGGCGTACCCTAAGAGTGGCATGTGCTTGTGTGTTGTTTTCATGTTATGTTTATCTTGTACATGTTATTTGTGAGCTACGGATTGATTTTATTTACATACATTCTTGCAGGCATATTAGCAGTTAGGGGTGCGGAAAGTAAATTGCGGAAATGTAAATCTAGCTATTACAAGGCGCGGGTCTATACATCGCCAAAAAAACAAAAACCCGTTTGGAAATAAAGTGCGAGAAATTAAATAAAGCGGTAAAATTCCTATTTAACTATTACATATCTGGAGACAGTTACATAAATAATCAAAATAAATAAATGCGCGCGAGAATTAAATTGGAACGTCATGAGGGTTTTGACCCTTTTTTGAATAAGAATTGAATTTTGTCTTTTTTTTATAATTAATGAAACTAAAATTAATAACTAATTAATTAATTAATTAAGAAAATATTTTTTGTGTTCTTATGTTTTTAATGAAAATAAAACAAAAGGGATTGAGATTAAAAGAAGAAAAAACCTAGTTCTAAATTTATTTTAGTTGTTAAAAAAAAGATTAAAGTTGCCTATTTAAACTAATTAATTAATTATAGTTTATTTACAAGATAAGTTAATAAATAATAAAATGTTTTCTTTTTTTGATTTTTTTATGAACAATATTAATTATGTTAGGTTAATTAACAATAATGATAATAATTAAAAAATTAGTTAAAAGAAAATAAAAAGGAAAAGAAAACAAAAGAAAATAAAATAGAACCATAGGGGTGTTGGGCCAAAATTGAGGGTTTGTTTAGCATTGTTGTGGCCCATTTGCACAAAGTCACGTTGACTCCTGGAATCATGTGCGTATGGTTGACTGAAAAGCATGGTACTCATCATTTCCTGGCCACTGGATTGTTGTTTGTAGACACTTGGCATACTGAAGCGTCAGGGCACATGGTGTACCACTTTTAGAAACCTGCACAGGAATACATTGAGAAAAAATGGAAGTAAGGAAATTGGGGGATCTGGGAATACTTACAGTGCTTGATAATGGACCTTAGGACGTGGCAAGGGTTGCTTTAGCTTCAGGGTATGGCAAAGAAGAGAGTCACGTTCTCCTCTTGGCCTGAAAATGCTTGCAAAAACTCCTTTTGATCTCACACTTTTTTTGACAAATTTTGAACTTTGCTCTGGCCTTTTGTGCACTTTTTCTAGGTTGTGAATGAGGCTTGCAAGGCTTGTATATATAGTAATGAGTGAGAATCAATCACATTTAGGAGCCTTAAACCAATGCAATTATGTTTTGAGATTTCTCCATAACCACCATTAAAGAAACTTGCCATTTTTGTTCAAAATTTGAATTTTCATGTTTAATTCAGCTTGGCACGAATTTGGCATGTGTATTATGATGCATCAAGGTCATTCAAACCACAAGATATTATTGAATTAATTTGTTTTGATTTTATTTGAATTTTATGGATTTAAAATGAATTAAATCAAATAAAATTAAATAAAAATAGAAAAATTAATGTTTAATCTTGAAATTGATCATGGGACACGTGGGTGGCATGAAAAGGCTGAACCAAGTGGAAAAAGTGGGCCCTTTTGTCAAAAATTGAAGTTTCAAGGATAGTTGACTTTTGCCATCTCACAAAAATTTCCCAACTTCTCCAATGCATATCTTGCTTAATTTTGATCATATGAACATGTTCTTGGATATTTTGGAAAGGTATTGAAGTCCTATAACCAATGCCTTTGGTCCCATGTCATTTTAATTTACCAATCTCAAGTTATGGTCTTTGACTTAAAATGCCTTTTTGTTGACTTTTGAAAATGACCTATAATGTTGAAATTGGTAATTTTTTGTGAGAGCATTTCTTGGACTTGGAATGTGAATATGAGTTGTAGGAAATGTCCTCCCCTTCAAAATGAGCATTGGATGGGATTTTTCTGATGTACCATGAAAAAGTTATGCCTTGGTCAAGTTACAGTTGACTTTTCAACTGTCCAAAAATAGAAACTTTTGACACCTTGATGATTTTTGAGCCATTCTTGTGAAATCATGGTCAAGATTTGACCAAATGATGATTGTGGCTTCAAAATAAGATGTTGACCAAAAATTTTGACTTTTGACTGCCAAATGACCATTTTGCCCCTACAGTTGATTGTGAGGCAATTAGGTTTTTTGACTGTGCAACTTGACCTTGTGAGCCTTGAAACTTGACATGTAGGTGCTTGACAATGTATATGAGCATATGGGACTTGATTAAGCCCTTGAGAACTGCAGCTTCCTTTCAAGAACCAAAACCCTAATTTGGACTGGCTTAGGAGGATGGTTGACTGTGTAGCCCTTGAGTAGACTTTGAACCATTTGAGGTGATGCTTGTCAAAACTTTGAAGAATATGGGAGGGCAAATTTTGGGGTACAACAGTTTCCCATGTTCAATCTTCTTAGACCTGAGGATGTAGATTGGCTTGTGTGCCTTTCGTGATCCAAAGGTGGAAGATGATTGAACACTAGAGTGCCCAGAAATTTGCACTCATATAGTAGAGTATCAGCAGTGTGATGGCGGGAATGGGCTTACAGATGCCATTTGGAGAGATGATGGATAGGAGGATGGGCTTATAGATGCCATCTGGAAATGTGACAGAACCTTGTCGGGAATGGGCTTATATATGCCATTTGGAACTGTAATGGGAGGATGGGCTTATAGATGCCATCTAGGTGTCGATCGCGTAAGAGATTCCTTAGCGAGAACTTGCGTACCTGAGAAAGAAAGACAATTACCTGGCCTGTTACAGGGGTCGATCTTCACTCAGTCGCTCACAGACATGCCCTGGCTAGATACAGGTATCGAATCTGGAACTTCAAAAGGTTGATGGGTTGTCTCTACTGACAGATTATCTCAGAAAAATCTTTGGGATTTAACCGAACCAGAGGAGGTTTTGTCTTTCTTGAAGAGTTGTCCCTTTGGATGGGTTATCTTCATGGACGGGTTGTCTTTAACGACGAGTGATCTTCAATGACGAGTTGTCTTCAATGACGAGTTGTCTTCAATGACGAGTTGTCTTAAATGATGAGTAGTCTTCAACGACGAGGTGTCTTCAATGACGGGTGTCTATACTGACGGGTTGTCTTCAATGACGAGTTGTCTTCAATGACGAGATGTCTTCAATGACGAGGTTGTCTTAAATGACGAGTTGTCTTCAATGACGAGTTGTCTTCAATGACGGGTAGTCTTCAACGACGAGGTGTCTTCAATGACGGGTGTCTATACTGACGGATTGTCTTCAATGACGGGTGTCTATACTGACGGGTTGTCTTCAATGACGGGTGTCTATACTGACGGGTGTCTATAATGACGGGTGTCTATACTGACGGGTTGTCTTCAATGACGGGTGTCTATAATGAAGGGTGTCTATAACGACGAGATTGTCTTCTTTGACTTTAGGAAGTAATTTAACTGGACCTGTCTTCTTTGACTGGATGAGCATCAGAAAAACCTTTGGGATTTAACTGGATTTGTCTTCTTTGACTGGATTTGTCTTCTTCGACTGGATTTGTCTTTTTTGACTGGATTTGTCTTCTTTGACTGGATTTGTCTTTTTTGACTGTATTTGTCTACTTTGACTGTATTTGTCTACTTTGACATAGCGGATTATTTAACCGTATCCTTCCTGAAAGGTAAAGGTCAGTCGTATGCAATGCATGATATGGATCAAGCAATGATGTTCTTGACATAAATGAGAATGTATGACATGATGCGTATATGCCTGTATCATGATGTGATGTTTATGAATGTATTTTCGTCTAGGAACGTAAATCCTTGACGCATGCCGGGAAGTTGAACCCTGGGTTGATGTTGAAGAACAGAGTTCTTCATTTCTGCTGGGGATGATGGTTGCAAGAATAAACCGGTAGGAGAAGATGACTCCGTTGGGGAATAAACTTGTTGGAGAGATTACTCTGCAGGGAATACTCTGTGGGAAGAGATACTTCGCTGAGGTTTGATGATAACTCCGCTGGGGATACCGTTGATGAGTTATGTTGGAAGATCCGATGAACTCCGCCGGGGATAGGAAGAACTTCGCCGAGGACGATCTTTCCGTGGTTTTTAGCTAAGGATAACCCAGTTATAAGCTCTGGTGGAGAATAACCTTTGAATAAAGTCCGGGAGACGTGTTCGTGCTCTGCAGGGGTAAGCCTCCAGAATCTACTGGGGATAAGCTTCCTACTAGGGAGATGGATTCAACTCTCCTGGGGAGACTGTTGGATTGTACTGGGGAATAGCTCCACTGGGGTGTCTTGTATTCCGCCGGGGAACAATCTTATCTTAAGACTGTCAGGGATGCTTGCTTAGGAACATTTGTATACTCCGCTGGGGAATGCTGAGATTTGCTGGGGGTACCCAACCTCCTTAAGACTGACTGTAGATTAACTCTGCTTGGGGAGAGTATTGCTGATTTGCTGGAGATACAGTGCCTTGTTAGGGCTGACGGGAGACCAACTCTGCTTGGGGACAGTATTGTTGAACCTTGTCTTACTCCCGGGGAGTGGAGGTATCTTGGTCAAATTCTTCAACTGAATCTAACTTGTACCTGGAGGAAAGCAACTGTACAGTTTGGGCAACTCTTATTGCCCCAGCTTCTGTGGGAGAAGGTACCTGTAGAGGTGCTGGAGGACTGCCGATTTAACAAATCTTCTTCTGGTAGGCAAGTGACAAGATGTCGGCTGTGATCGGTGGATCTGGAACTGACTGTTTAACGCTGGTTCGCGAAATGTCGCGGTAAGCAAGAGTCGCCACCGTCTTTTATTTTCTCCAAATGGAAAGGACAAAAGCACAGAAAAATTACTTATAGAGATTGCTCTCGGTTCGGGAGGTAGATTATATAAAGGGAAGGTGTTAGCACCCTTTCTATCCATGGTTATCCATGGGCTCTTAGATACTTGCTCATTTGTGTTTTCAAAAATGGTTTGTTTGCTTTTCAACTGTGGGTTTTAAAAAAAGTTTCTTTGAAAATTCCAGTTCGACTCTTGTATCGGTCCTCAAGAGTGTTTGAAAAATTGCTTTCGAAAGCTTTTTGAAAATGTGTCGGTGTGAAAAGTATTTTTGAATTTTGTTTGAAATTTAGAGCAAGTATCAAGAGTCGTCTACCTACCCTAAGGAATTCGTCTGTGTAGATGTCCTTTAAAGTAGTGCCATCCCACCATTGAGAGGTAGGTAGCACCACCGTTGGAGGTGTTCGGGTCAATTCGAGGTTCGGGACATGGTGATCACCAGAGCAATAGGAAGATACCTTAGAAGCTACCCTCATGCCAGGTTCCTGGATCATGAGGACTTACTAAGACATCCTCTACTCGACGATCACCTTTCGAAGGCAAGGCAACAGTGAGGCGTACCCTAGGGGTGGTGTGTGATTTGTGTGTCATGTTCATTTGTATTTATCTTGTCATGTCAAAGTGATCTATACGTTTGTTTTTATTTTAGGCCATTCATTCTTGCATGCATTTTATTAGCAGTTAAAAAAGTGCGGAAAGATAAAAGTTCTAAACTATTACAAAGGCGCGGGTCCACATCGCCAAAATTAATCCAGGACCGATTTGACAGAAAATAAAGAAATAAAGTAAAGTGCGAAAGATAAATGTTTACACGGCTTTGGGAGAAGTACATAAAAATTATACGAAAAGAAAATAAATGCGTGAATTGAATTGAAATTGAAAGCGAGGGCGTTGGGCCCTTTAATGAAATTAAATTATTATTTACAAATTAATTCAATTAAAATAAAAAGAGAAATTATTTTTGAGGTTTTCGTATTTATGGTTTTTTTAATGAGAATTAAATGAAATTAACTAATTAACCCTAATTCTACAACTTTTATTTATTAAGAAAAAATATTTAAAGTTAAACCTAAATTAACCTAATTATTTACATGCAACTTGATTTATAAAAATAAATAATTAATTAATCATGATGAGAAAAGAGCAAAAAAAAATGAAAAAAAGATTTGAAACCCTAATTCTATCAATTTTTAGGTTTTATTGGAAAAATATTAAGATTAACCCTAGATTTAAAAAAAACTAAATTAAATTAATGAGATTTATTTACAAAATATAACATTAAATAAAAATACTTATTTTTGTCCTTTTCTGATTTTTATATTGTTTTTATGTTTTTATAAAAATAAACTAAATTAAAGAAATTAATTTAAAAAAAGATAATAGAATCAAACAAAAAATGAAAAAATATAAAAGATGTTGCAAACCTAGGGGGGTCTGTCCCCAAATTGGGAGGTTTTATTCAGTAATCAGGCCCATTGATCTTTGGCCTTGTTGACTTTTCCACGTTCCCATATGCATGGTTGACTAAGGCACATGATGTTCTTCAAGTTATGCCCCTTGGATTGATCTCAGCCAGCACGTGGAAGGCCAGTATGTGGAGAGTATGGTGGAATTCTGGGAGTAAGCTACACACAAACACAATTAGAAAAATAATATGGAATGGGAGGGGGACCTGGGATCGAACCCAGGTCCTGTTGATTACCAATGCTATGCCTTGCCAAACGCGCTGCTTTATTTCTTTGCATATTATATAATCAATAAACATAATAAAATAAACAAACGTTAGTGCTTTTTTCCGCGCGAAAATTTGAACGAACCAACCAACGCCTTACACATCATCATCTTCCTCCTCGTTTTGTTTATTTCCTGAAACATGAAAAGGTTAGCGGGGGTTTTGAACCCCCCCAAAATATGCCATATCCCATAATAGCGAATAGGCCGTTTTGGAATATAAATTGGGCGCGACCCCATCATTGAATTCGTTGGAAGCTTGTGGTTCTCATGGTACCAGTCCCGTGTCCCAATTTTTCCTTGAACGTAAAGCCCTAAATCAAAATCCCTGTAACCCTAAAATATAACAATGGCGTTTTTGCATATAGTGTATAAAAACTCAGTCAAAGTATGTGGTTAGCTTCAGAATGCATCAATTAGTATGAATCCATAAATAAAATGCCATGAGAATGCTTGAAAATCAAAACACGAATATGCATTTTATATGAAAAATTTTGATCTCTGTATACCGATTCAAGGCGTTAGAGTTGATGTTCTTGATTGGAATAGTCTCCTGGTCACCTTGGCAAGCTAATGGAGTGGTTATTTGATCTTGAAAAGCACTGGAATGTAGTTTTCAGTTTTGGAAAATTTGTCAAAAAACTCAAACTTGATCATGGATTTCTGGCGCAGCTGGGAGGTTCTGATCACTAGGGTTAGGTTTGCACATGTATAGAGAATGAATTTAATCAATAATCCAAGCCCATGGCCTTGCTTTTAATGATTTTCAAGATTTGATTTTCAAGGATCTTTTTCAATATTTCTTCATGCATATTTGCTTCAAATCATGTCCAATCACCATAATTCTTTCTAAATCAGATCATGAACGAAATCTTAAGTCTATTCCATGCACAAAAAGATTTAAAAAGTTAGGTTTAGTATTTTTCATATATTTTAATTAATTAAATGAATTATTAATCATTAAATATCCAAATAAATAAATAAAAATGATGAAAAACTTCCCTTTGGGCCAAATGGTCGTGCACATGCTTTGGATGATGAATTATGGAAGAAAAAGAGGCCCATTAGCATTTTTAGGGCATTTGAAGCAAAGTTGACTTTTCAAAATATCCAAAAATTTCCCAACTTCCACAAGGCATAACTTGCTCAATTTTTAAGCTTTGCTCATTTTCTTGGACATTTTGGAAAGGTATTTGAGTCCTATAACCAATCCCTTTGGTCCCATGCCATTTTGATTTACCAATCTCAAGTTATGGCCTTTGACTTAAAGTCCCTTTTTGTTGACTTTTGAAAATGACCTATAATGTTGAGATTGATAACTTTTTGTGAGAGCATTTCTTGTACTTGAAGTGTGAAGAGGAGTTGCAGGAAATGTCTTTCTCTTCAAAATGAGCTTTGGATGGAATTTTTCTGATAATCCATGTGGAAGTTATGCCTTGGTCAAATTACAGTTGACTTTTTCAACTGTCCAAATATGGAAACTTTTGCATCTTGAGACTTTTTGAGCCAAGCTTTGAGAATCATGATCAAGCATTGATCAAATGATGTTTGTGGCTTCAAAATGAGATGTTGACCAAAAATTTGGACTTTTGACTATCAAATGACCATTTTGCCCCTACAGTTGACTGTAGTGCAATTAGGGTTTTTGACTGTGCAATTTTATGCTGTAAGTCTTGAAACTTGACATGAGGATGCTTGACCATGTTTATAGGCATGTGGGACTTGATTGGACCCTTGGAAACTTCATTTTCTTTGTTAGAACCAAAACCCTAATTTTGACTGTTAGGAGGCCTTTGAATTGTGCAACCTGTGATACGGTGGGAGAACTGACTATGGTTTCGCGTTTGTATTCGCACTTGTGCGGTTGAGCAAGAGTCGCCACCGACTTTTTATTTTATCCTAAAGGAAAGGTTAAAAAAGCACAGCAAAAACCTTTTGAGATATTTCATGGGTTCGGGGGGTAGATTATGAAAAGGGAAGGTATTAGCACCCTTTTCATCCATGGTTATCCATGGGCTCTTAGTTACTTGGTTTTTTAGATCACTTGCCTTGATTTTCGATTGCTTGAAAATGGTGTGTGAGTGCTTTTTTGAAAATGTTTTAGAAGAAGATGCCTTGTCTTAGACTAACCTTGTAACAATTCTTTACTCGAATGTTTTACAAAGGCGTGTATCTTTTCGAAAAGATGTTTCAAAATGTTTTTAAGAGTTTGTTTGAAAGTGTTGTGGATTGTGGTTTTTGAAAAGAAGGCAAGTGTTTTTGCAAGTTGATCTCAAGTAACTAAGAGTTTTGTCTACCCTATTGTACTCAAAGGTTTTTGTTATGTTTTAACCCCTTTTAACAATTTTGTTCCACCATTGAAATTGGTGGACAATCTTGCGTTTAGGAAGTTTATTCGGGACGGGCGCGGGTCATCGTATGGACCATGAATGCAATGGTGCCAAGTGTCTTTGGCAATTTGCTTTGTGGGACTTGATCATTCCGTTTAGGCAACATTTTGAGGGACTTATGATCATTTAATTTTGTTTTGCCAAAGAAACTCGACGTGCAAGCATGGCCCATTTTGGAAGGCAACATGTGGGATTACCCTAGAGGGTGCAAGTGTGATTGTGTATTGATTACATGTATTTGTCTTGTATTAGGTTATCTAGCGTTTGATTTTATGTACATGCAAACCCTAGGTCTAACCATGGTATAATTGGAAAACTGTAAATTGCGGAAATGTAAAAATCTATGCTATTACAAAATAATATCCGGGAGTGGGGGTATAAATGTACAAAAGGGGATGAGACTTATAGTATCCAATAAGTTACAACCAAATCGAACTTGCGATAAAATGTAAATATCGAATATACAAATATAAGATAAACAAATGTGTATAGGGCAATGTGAATGTATTTGCAGTGTGTAAGTGTATAATGTGAAATATATTGTAAGTGTACAAGGTGAAATTAATATGGATTAGGGTATTTGACCTAGATATGTGTTTTAAGGAATCTTTGATTTATATATTCGAAATATGTACAAAAAGAAAATTGTTTTAATTGAATGCTCAAGTTCTAATTAAATTGTATTATGTATAAAAATGTACCGTTGTTTATTATATACAAAAAAAAAATATTAAATGTTTAAGGGTTTAATAAAAAAAATGTGTTTATCTATTATGTACAGATGTATCTTTATTATTTATGTACAAATATATATTTAAATGAAATGTTTTAAAATTATGTACAAAGAGAAGTATTTTATTAAAAGAAAAGGAAAAGCTTTTACATTTTTATTGTGTTGTATAAAAAAAGTATTTTAATTATTAGAAAGATGCTTTTGATGTCAATAAGTAATAAAAGAAAAAAAGGACTTTGTTAATTTAAAAGTAAAAAGAAAATGATGTTTTGTTTTTTAAACATTTGGCAATCAAAACCAAAAAAAGATCAGGAACGGGCTTTAGACAGGGCATTGGGACGAGGCCCATTCACTTGAAACGAATTTTAGGGTTTGTGAGAAACGTTTCAACAGAGAAATGCTTTAGGGTTTGTGAGCGGCGCGTTCATGGAGTCCCGTTCATCTTCTTTGCCGTGGCTACTGGACAAAGTCTCTCCGCCTGAGCTACCAGCGACCTCCACCTCTTTCTCCTCCCAACGACGTCATCATGGCGATCGATCTAAGGTACAAATATTCTCCTAATTTCGTTAAGGTTTCTTGCGATTTTGTGTGTTTATGATTTTTGATTATTGATTCTTACTCCAATTTATTGTTGTGTCTTGAGGCATATGGTGGAATTAAGAGAGGAGGGAAAACTACCTGGATGGAGGGAAGAAAGAGGAGGAGGGTGCTCAGGAGGCTCAGCGCTGGAGGGCTTGTACGATGAAGCTGGCTTTGGAAGACACTTGGTACTTCTGTATCTCTTTATCTACTTTGCCTGCTTATTGGGTTTCATGATGACTTGACCTGAAAAACCCTCTTAAAAAGATTCACTTCTTTATCTCTTCTCTTTGCCTTTGAGTATTCGTATGCTTTTGAATATGCTGAGCTTGTTGCCTTTTTTCCACCCTATGATGAATGTTATGAGGGTTTTCGTGGGTTTGGAATATAGTATGCCTTGATGAACCTCTGATAGCTTTTATTGCCCTTATGAATGTTTTGGTATCAGTATATTTCTGGATGCTGGTTTCTTGCCCGATGATGTGTCTACTGAGGGTTTTATGCTTGAAATGCTATGGCTTTGAGCTGGTTTCTATGTTGACAGTAGGCAGGTATTTGGTGATTGACAGGTTGTGTTGGCTATGAGGTTATGTGTTATGCTTAGGCCAGTGGGACTGGTTTTGTTGTTAGGCAGGTTATCTGGTTTTGGGATGGGTTTGAATGATAGCAGGCCATTGTTTTTGCTTGTATGGTTATGAGGCTTTGTTTGCTTTAGTGGTGACAGGTTTGTGCTGGCTTGGTTTATGCAGTAGGCCTACTTTTTTTTGATTAAGGTTTTTAACTTGGTTCTGAGGTTTTAGGTTGATAACTGATTTTGCTTCAGCATGTTTCAAGTTTTTTTTGACAGGGGTTGCTTCAGCAGGTTTCTTTATGGTGGTTGATGTTTTTGGTTCTTGAGGTAAGGTGTTTGTAATAGTTCAGCTTGTTTTTTGGTTGAATGCTGAGGCCTTGGCAAGTTATGCTGTGGGATTTTTGTATCTCCTCTGGCTTTGAGCTTATCAGGTTCTGAGTTTTGCAGTAGGTTTTAAAAAAAGGTTTTTTTTTTAAGTTGATGGCCTTAGCCGTTTGTATGTATGTTGAGACAGGGTATGCTTTTTGTTTTTTTGAGTTTGTATGTTTTTATGTATATGTTCTGCTGGCTTTTTTTTTGGAGGCAGGGCCTATGCAGTAGGAGATTGTATATTTTCTTGTATATCCTTCTCTTGCTGAACTATATTGTTCTTTCTTTTGTATATCTTTTCTTCTTATCTCTCCTGCCTGTCCTGCCTAAGCCTGAAAAACCTGCCTCTATCTCTTCTTTTTCTCTCTCTATAGTACAGTTGGATATTATAATATGATTCTTTTCTGTACTATTTTCCTGAAAGGGCTATCTGATGGGAAATGATGATAAAAGAGAACTTGCTTGCATATAAGATTTCCTCTGCATCTTTATCTTTCTTTGACAGCTTGCTACACTTTGTGAACTTTTCATATCTTTGTCAAATCTTTTTATTGACAGCCTTGAGTGGACTTTGTACTTTGACAGTAAATTGCACTTTTTGATCTTTGATAGAAAGTTGGAATTGGATTTTCAGTTTAGTTTGAACTTGCTTCTGAACCATGCAGTTTGACATTAAAATTATACATTTTGATATTTTGCATTCATGATAAAATTCTTCCCTCTTTGTGAACCGGGAGAAATCCCGTGATTTGCAGAGAGGGTCAACTGATCCCAGTCAGTGGCCCTTAATGATGATTGCAATTTTTATCTGTCTTTTTTAATTCAACTGCTTTTGACTTTTCTTCTTTTGCAGATAAAAACGGATGGAGGGGTACTAAATGAAGACTGAAGAATTAGAAAAATAGGATAGTTTTTCTTTTTATTTAATATTTAAATTAATGTAAACTATTGTTTGTAATAAACAATATTTGTACAAATAATTCAAATATCAATAAAAGTCTTTATTATCAACCTAATTCTAATTCTCTTTCTTTATTGTTTATTTATTTATTTAAAACTCTTTGAATTAAAATAATTGAAAAATAAATTTCAATCACTTAATTTAGAATAATAAATAATTTAAATAAACAATACTTTAGCACGCTGATCAGTTAAACATGTCCTTTCCAATATCCAAAGCAAAGCAGCAGTTAACCAAAATAAATTGATCAAGCGCATTCCCTTTTTCACTGATTCTTTTGCCAGGCACTGTAATTCCAAACTGCATATTTCTTTTGACTGACTCGAACAAACCAACGTGAATTCAAACCAACTGCCTCTTTTGCTGATTAAATCAAAACAATGCGAATTTAACCCGAACCTCGGAATAAACGGCAAAGTGCTGTGGAATTTAAATCTTTCTGAGAATATGCCCATAAAACCTTAATTCCTGATTAAATGCCAAATAACGTTCGTCTGATCAAAATTGAACCAAAATCATCCAAAACCCTGAGCCAACTTGTGAACTGTTCTGGAGCCATGAAAACCAGTAAAACCCTAATTTTGTTTGACTGACAAGAAAAGTCCGTTTGTCCGATTCTTGAGCCAGTTTAAAAAATCAGGAAATGCCTGAAGCTGAGATTTCTTGTGAAAAAAATGCGAGGGCAAATTTTGGGGTACAACAGTTGCCCCTGTTCAATCTTCTTGGACCTGAAGAGTTAGATTGGCAAGTTTGCCTTTCGCGACTTAAAGGTAAAAGAAGATTGGACACTAAAGTGCCCAGAAAATTTGCACTCGGCGATATGATGGTAGAAGTGAATGGGCTTAAAGATGCCATTTGGTGATGGGCTTAAAGATGCCATCTGGCGTGATTAGAATCTTGTCGGGGAATGGGCTTAGAGATTCCATCTGAGAATGGGCTTATAGATGCCATCTGGAAATGTTGAACTGTATGTCAATGGTGAGTGGACAAGTATCAGAAGGGCACCCATGTTTTGGAACATCTCTGAATTAGGGGTCTGAATAAGCAACAGATTGACGTCCATGTCTGGAGAATCCGTAAACTATTTTCAGGAATTGAGAAGAGTCTGAACAGATTGACATCCGTTGTAGGGAAGAATCCGTAAACTGTTTTGAGAAGAGTCTGAACAAGTTGGTAGATTGACATCCGTTGTAGGGAAGAATCCGTAAACTGTTTTCAAAAATTGCACCTGAACAAGTTGGTAGATTGACATCCGTTGTAGGGAAGAATCCGTAAACTATTTCAGGAGTCTTGAAGTTGGAGAGGAACCGGTGTAGGGTTTCCTGATGATGCGTCTGAATGAATCTGGAATAAGTATCAGAATGTCGCCGTGTCCGGGTCACATCTGAACTATTTCTGGATGAATCTTGGGAGATGATTTGTGTCTGTCGACTGATCTTACCTGAAAAGGCAAAGGGTTAGTGTTATGCAATGTTATGATGCATGATGCAATGTATGTGACCTCAATGTTTATGACATGAATGTGATGAATGCGCATGTAAGCTGATGAGCTAATCTTGCTGAGGATAAATGAATCCGAGATGGCTGAAGATAAAAGCATTTTGACTGCTGCCGGGGAAAATAAATCCTTGGCTGCTGCTGGGGAAGCGAATTCCTGATGACCTCTACTGGGGAGTTAGTAGACTCATGCTGGGGAGGCCAGATTGAGAATCTTCAGCTTGATGGGAAGTAACTCTGGCGACTTCACTGGGGAACTCAAGATTTGCCCTTTCCAAAGCTCTGTGGGGAGAAGGTTCAATGGTCTGGCTCCGCTGGGGATTGATAATGTGAAGTTTTACTTCACTTGGGATAATGAAACTTGACTCTGAGTGGAGTTAGCTTCTGGAAGAATCTGAACAAGCGATAGGTTAACCTCCGTTACTTGGAGAACCCGTGAACTGTTTTTCAGAAATCTTGAAGTTGAATTAGCAATAGAGCCGCATCTGTTGTTGGGAAGCGTCCGTAAACTGTATTCAAAGGTTGCATCTGAACAAGCTGATAGATTAACATCCGTTACTCAGGAAGAATCCATAAACTGTTTTCAGAAGTCTTGAAGTTGAATCAGCAATAGAGCCGCATCCGTTGTTGGGAAGCGTCCGTAAACTGATTTCAAAGGTTGCATCTGAACAAGCTGATAGATTAACATCCGTTCTTGGGAAGAATCCATAAACTGTTTTCAGAAGTCTTGAAGAAGAATCTGAACAAGTGATAGGTTAACATCCGTTTACTTGGAGAACCTGTGAACTGTTTTCAGAAGTCTTGAAGTTGAATCAGCAATAGAGCCGCATCCGTTGTTGGGAAGCGTCCGTAAACTGATTTCAAAGGTTGCATCTGAACAAGCTGATAGATTAACATCCGTTGTTGGGAAGAATCCATAAACTGTTTTCAGAAGTCTTGAAGTTGAATCAGCAATAGAGCCGCATCCGTTGTTGGGAAGCGTCCGTAAACTGATTTCAAAGGTTGCATCTGAACAAGCTGATAGATTAACATCCGTTGTTGGGAAGAATCCATAAACTGTTTTCAGAAGTCTTGAAGAAGAATCTGAACAAGTGATAGGTTAACATCCGTTTACTTGGAGAACCCGTGAACTGTTTTCAGAAGTCTTGAAGTTGAATCAGCAATAGAGCCGCATCCGTTGTTGGGAAGCGTCCGTAAACTGATTTCAAAAGTTGCATCTGAACAAGTCGATAGATTAACATCCGTTGTTGGGAAGAATCCATAAACTGTTTTCAGAAGTCTTGAAAAGGAACCGGTGTAGGGCTTCCTGATGATGAGCTTGTGTAAAACTGCATCGGGTTTTGAACACTTTTGACATTCGAATGCCCCAAGTGGTGATGTAGATAATTTCCTGGCTTATTACAGGTGTTGATCTGGAATTCTTCAGACATGCCCTGGCTGGATACAGGAATCGAATCTAGAAATGTGATAGTTGATTTGTTGAACACTTTTGACATTCGAATGCCCCCAGTGGTGAAGAAGGAGTCTTGAATCAGATTACTCTGCGTATTGAGAGATTTCTTGAAATCTTGACTGGACTGCCCCAGGTTAACTGAACTTTTGAAAGATCTGTTGGACCTTGACTGGACTGCCCAGGTTAATTGAATTGTGACATGTCATGCCCCTTGTTGATAGGAGATTTGAAATGGGAGTGTTATCCTCTTGAAGTGATTTTGACTTACTGAGAGAGTTTTCGTTCCTCCGACCATTCGCTGTATGAATTTCTTCGCTTTCAAACAAAAGGGTCAAATGCAGACAGTGATATTCGAATAATGCAAAGTTTATGTTTGTCTCGAAGCTTTGAAAGATGCGTTTTTGGCAGAAAACTTTTTATAAGACAAATCAACACAAGATTTAGAGTAAAGCCCTACAGGAGTCAGGATACCTTTTGTAACAGTATGCTTTCGAACTAACCCATGCTTCAATTAGGACTTTTAAAGGGTTGTAACATGGCCTGGTTCACGGTTTAAGAAACAAAGGATAAAGGCTCAAAGTATATTTGTACCCACCCGCTCTTCGTGATGTTCTTCAACCTAAGCTCGGTCAATTGTGCGTCACACTCTGTTTTGAGTTTCGAACGACTTTCGGGCGATGGTTTACTAGTTTGAATTCAAGGAGATAGTCATCATCTCCTTTTTTTCTTTTCCAACACTTTTCATGTTGTTGAGGATTTTGTAATGACCTCACTATTTTGATTTTGATTTGTTATCCCTAACTTTTGCCTGACTGTTACCGTTTTCCGGGATTACTGTCAGCGGGATGCCCCAGCTTTCTTAAGCCTCCTTTATAGGTTTTGGCTCGGCGGGCTTTTCTCTTTTGAGAGATTGACTGTATATATGATAGGGAACCACCCTTGTCTTTTGATTCCAAAGGAATGCTTTCTTTTTCGACGTCGTTCGTTGTGTTACGAACTGAGAGTTTGCGACTTCAATGCGCATTTTCTCTTGAATTAACCGAGATACTACCCTGCCCCAGGTTCATATTAAGGGTTTTGATCGTTTCAGAACAGGAAACTCCTACTTCTTTGGCTCGAAGGGGTTGACTAGGGATTAACTTCCTTATAACTCCAGTGTTTGGGAATTGAAAGAAATGCCTGTACATCATCAGCAAGGTCTGTTCAAAAGCATACTGTATAAGATTATGGTATTGTTTCGTCATCCTCCCTCTAAAGGCTTACAGCTTTTTATCAAGAGTCAAATATCATAAAGACAAGCATAAGAGTAGTGAAACGAATGGATGGATTCAAGACAAACATATGCAATGCATTAAGGAAAACAGAGTTTAACATCAACAAATGATTGTTTGACAGCAAAAGAAATTACAACTTTGAAAATTCAAAAAAAGAAGCAAAAATCTTTCAGTTTGAGCTTCGTCACTTCAGGCGGAGGACCCTTCAACGGAAGATCTTCATCTCGCCGTCTGGCATGAATTCCAGCACCCCAATGTCAATCAGATCTTGAATCTTGTTCTTCAAGGCCCAACAGTCGTTGGTGTCGTGTCCCGGGCTGTAGGAGTGGTAAACACAGAATGCATCGGGATGATAGTGAGGAGAGGAGATATTGGGCTTCTGAGGAGGGTCCTTCAAGGTAAGCAAGTTGACCTCCATCAGGCGCTTCAGTATAAAGAATGATGGTATTTTAGTCTCCGTAAACTGTCGGCCCGACTTTTCTTGCTTACGCCGACTACCCCGTTGACGCTGGCGAGGTTGTTGAGGGGCTTGTGACCCTGAAGCAAGCAAAGGAGCTTTCCCCTTATCTTCTTGAGTTGATGGAGGCTGAGCGGTGACTTGCTCTTCGACCTCAGATGTTTGCCCCAGTTGGTTGTTTGGAAGCAGTTGGCGGACAAGAACTCTGAGTTCCTTTTGTCTTTGGGATAGGTCTTGGATGAGAGCCATTTGGCCCACCAACTGTCCCATCACTTGAGTCCTCAGTGTTGTCAGATCAAACTGTAGCTCCGCAAGCTGATCACTCCTGGCATTGTTGGAATTCTCCGAGCCCTTGGTGAGGAGAGCTTTCATCTCTTCTTGCCCCAGAGACAAGTTCAGGAACATCTCCTGCAGCTGAGCAGTCTGGTCTTGGATGTCTTTGACAGATCTTTCTAGAGCCATCTCTTGCTGAAATAAACAGCAGGAGAGTAAGGAAACCTGAAAAAGGAAAGATTGTCAAAATGCAATGCATGATATGTGGATGCATGCTTTCAAGGATCTCTTGGGGTAAACACAAGAAAATGTTAGAGGTTGAACTTTGCTCTTGGATTGGAGATCTCTGCACCGGTGGACGTCCTTCTACGAGAATCAAGCTCACCATGTCAAGTGGGTCATAGCCACTGATTCAAGCTGTTGTTTTTGAACTTTGACTGGAGAACTTTGCATCGGTGGATGTCCTTCCACGAGAATCAAGCTCACCATGTCGAGTGGGTCATAGCCACTGATTCAAGTTGTTGCACTTGATCTTTGGTTGGGGAGCTTTGTATCGGTGGATGTCTTTCCACGAGAATCAAGCTCACCATGTCAAGTGGGTCATAGCCACTGATTCAAGTTGTTGCACTTGATATTTGGTTGGGGAGCTTTGTATCGGTGGATGTCTTTCCACGAGAATCAAGCTCACCATGTCAAGTGGGTCATAGCCACTGATTCAAGTTGTTGCACTTGATCTTCGACCTGAGAGCTTTGTTTAGAGGAGAAACCTCTTACCCCTTGGTAGATGTCCGGTTCAACGTAACCCTGCATCAAAAAGAACCCTCGAGATCCTTGAAATGGTTATTGAAAATGCTATGGTATGATGTCATGATGTTATGCACATGTATGCCAAAAGCAAGTGAGTGTATATACAGGCAAACATATTCACACAAAGCAAACAAGTCCTTAGGTTTAGGCTTGCATGGGGTTCAGGTACTACCCTCTTTCAGTTTGTTGGTTAAAACCTGTCCTATCAAAAGTAACCGGGTTCTAAGGAGCTCAATATCATTGGATTGTTTTCTGTGTTCATTGTTTCGGTTTAGCCACTCACTGGAGACCAAAATATTCCAAGAAAACAATCCTCAAAAGAGTGTAGTATCAAGGATCTACCAACTTCGGACTGCACCAAAGTCGGTCATCTCACTACCCCTAAAAAGGCTAAGATGGTCAATTAAGGTTCTAAGAGTTCGTTAGTGCTTCATGACATCACACAGCGGCCCCGTACTCTCCTTGACTACTCAAGGGTTACCGGTACTCACAAATATGTCACACTAACATAGCTTACTGATTCAACCATGTCGGTATACCCCGCACAGTTCCCTCGCAGTTTTTTTGCTATTTACCTAAAAAGGTGCCCCAAATCCGGGTGTAGGATTTATAACAAACCCAAACAAGAATCCAAAAAATAAAGCAATCAAGTCAATCAAAGCAAGAAAGTAAAGATGATCTAAACCCTAAGGTAACCCCACTTTTCAAGTTATCATCCCCAGCAGAGTCGCCAGTTCTGTGATACGGTGGGAGAACTGACTATGGTTTCGCGTTTGTATTCGCACTTGTGCGGTTGAGCAAGAGTCGCCACCGACTTTTTATTTTATCCTAAAGGAAAGGTTAAAAAAGCACAGCAAAAACCTTTTGAGATATTTCATGGGTTCGGGGGGTAGATTATGAAAAGGGAAGGTATTAGCACCCTTTTCATCCATGGTTATCCATGGGCTCTTAGTTACTTGGTTTTTTAGATCACTTGCCTTGATTTTCGATTGCTTGAAAATGGTGTGTGAGTGCTTTTTTGAAAATGTTTTAGAAGAAGATGCCTTGTCTTAGGCTAACCTTGTAACAATTCTTTACTCGAATGTTTTACAAAGGCGTGTATCTTTTCGAAAAGATGTTTCAAAATGTTTTTAAGAGTTTGTTTGAAAGTGTTGTGGATTATGGTTTTTGAAAAGAAGGCAAGTGTTTTTGCAAGTTGATCTCAAGTAACTAAGAGTTTTGTCTACCCTATTGTACTCAAAGGTTTTTGTTATGTTTTAACCCCTTTTAACAATTTTGTTCCACCATTGAAATTGGTGGACAATCTTGCGTTTAGGAAGTTTATTCGGGACGGGCGCGGGTCATCGTATGGACCATGAATGCAATGGTGCCAAGTGTCTTTGGCAATTTGCTTTGTGGGACTTGATCATTCCGTTTAGGCAACATTTTGAGGGACTTATGATCATTTAATTTTGTTTTGCCAAAGAAACTCGACGTGCAAGCATGGCCCATTTTGGAAGGCAACATGTGGGATTACCCTAGAGGGTGCAAGTGTGATTGTGTATTGATTACATGTATTTGTCTTGTATTAGGTTATCTAGCGTTTGATTTTATGTACATGCAAACCCTAGGTCTAACCATGGTATAATTGGAAAACTGTAAATTGCGGAAATGTAAAAATCTACGCTATTACAAAATAATATCCGGGAGTGGGGGTATAAATGTACAAAAGGGGATGAGACTTATAGTATCCAATAAGTTACAACCAAATCGAACTTGCGATAAAATGTAAATATCGAATATACAAATATAAGATAAACAAATGTGTATAGGGCAATGTGAATGTATTTGCAGTGTGTAAGTGTATAATGTGAAATATATTGTAAGTGTACAAGGTGAAATTAATATGGATTAGGGTATTTGACCTAGATATGTGTTTTAAGGAATCTTTGATTTATATATTCGAAATATGTACAAAAAGAAAATTGTTTTAATTGAATGCTCAAGTTCTAATTAAATTGTATTATGTATAAAAATGTACCGTTGTTTATTATATACAAAAAAAAAATTAAATGTTTAAGGGTTTAATAAAAAAATGTGTTTATCTATTATGTACAAATGTATCTTTATTATTTATGTACAAATATATATTTAAATGAAATGTTTTAAAATTATGTACAAAGAGAAGTATTTTCTTAAAAGAAAAGGAAAAGCTTTTACATTTTTATTGTGTTGTATAAAAAAAGTATTTTAATTATTAGAAAGATGCTTTTGATGTCAATAAGTAATAAAATAAAAAAGGACTTTGTTAATTTAAAAGTAAAAAGAAAATGATGTTTTGTTTTTTAAACATTTGGCAATCAAAACCAAAAAAAGATCAGGAACGGGCTTTAGACAGGGCATTGGGACGAGGCCCATTCACTTGAAACGAATTTTAGGGTTTGTGAGAAACGTTTCAACAGAGAAATGCTTTAGGGTTTGTGAGCGGCGCGTTCATGGAGTCCCGTTCATCTTCTTTGCCGTGGCTACTGGACAAAGTCTCTCCGCCTGAGCTACCAGCGACCTCCACCTCTTTCTCCTCCCAACGACGTCATCATGGCGATCGATCTAAGGTACAAATATTCTCCTAATTTCGTTAAGGTTTCTTGCGATTTTGTGTGTTTGTGATTTTTGATTATTGATTCTTACTCCAATTTATTGTTGTGTCTTGAGGCATATGGTGGAATTAAGAGAGGAGGGAAAACTACCTGGATGGAGGGAAGAAAGAGGAGGAGGGTGCTCAGGAGGCTCAGCGCTGGAGGGCTTGTACGATGAAGCTGGCTTTGGAAGACACTTGGTACTTCTGTATCTCTTTATCTACTTTGCCTGCTTATTGGGTTTCATGATGACTTGACCTGAAAAACCCTCTTAAAAAGATTCACTTCTTTATCTCTTCTCTTTACCTTTGAGTATTCGTATGCTTTTGAATATGCTGAGCTTGTTGCCTTTTTTCCACCCTATGATGAATGTTCTGAGGGTTTTCGTGGGTTTGGAATATAGTATGCCTTGATGAACCTCTGATAGCTTTTATTGCCCTTCTGAATGTTTTGGTATCAGTATATTTCTGGATGCTGGTTTCTTGCCCGATGATGTGTCTACTGAGGGTTTTATGCTTGAAATGCTATGGCTTTGAGCTGGTTTCTGTGTTGACAGTAGGCAGGTATTTGGTGATTGACAGGTTGTGTTGGCTATGAGGTTATGTGTTATGCTTAGGCCAGTGGGACTGGTTTTGTTGTTAGGCAGGTTATCTGGTTTTCGGATGGGTTTGAATGATAGCAGGCCATTGTTTTTGCTTGTATGGTTATGAGGCTTTGTTTGCTTTAGTGGTGACAGGTTTGTGCTGGCTTGGTTTATGCAGTAGGCCTACTTTTTTTTGATTAAGGTTTTAACTTGGTTCTGAGGTTTTAGGTTGATAACTGATTTTGCTTCAGCAGGTTTCAAGTTTTTTTTGACAGGGGTTGCTTTAGCAGGTTTCTTTATGGTGGTTGATGTTTTTGGTTCTTGAGGTAAGGTGTTTGTAATAGTTCAGCTTGTTTTTTGGTTGAATGTTGAGGCCTTGGCAAGTTATGCTGTGGGATTTTTGTATCTCCTCTGGCTTTGAGCTTATCAGGTTCTGAGTTTTGCAGTAGGTTTTAAAAAAAGGTTTTTTTTTTAAGTTGATGGCCTTAGCCGTTTGTATGTATGTTGAGACAGGGTATGCTTTTTGTTTTTTTGAGTTTGTATGTTTTTATGTATATGTTCTGCTGGCTTTTTTTTTGGAGGCAGGGTCTATGCAGTAGGAGATTGTATATTTTCTTGTATATCCTTCTCTTGCTGAACTGTATTGTTCTTTCTTTTGTATATCTTTTCTTCTTATCTCTCCTGCCTGTCCTGCCTAAGCCTGAAAAACCTGCCTCTATCTCTTCTTTTTCTCTCTCTATAGTACAGTTGGATATTATAATATGATTCTTTTCTGTACTATTTTCCTGAAAGGGCTATCTGATGGGAAATGATGATAAAAGAGAACTTGCTTGCATATAAGATTTCCTCTGCATCTTTATCTTTCTTTGACAGCTTGCTACACTTTGTGAACTTTTCATATCTTTGTCAAATCTTTTTATTGACAGCCTTGAGTGGACTTTGTACTTTGACAGTAAATTGCACTTTTTGATCTTTGATAGAAAGTTGGAATTGGATTTTCAGTTTAGTTTGAACTTGCTTCTGAACCATGCAGTTTGACATTAAAATTATACATTTTGATATTTTGCATTCATGATAAAATTCTTCCCTCTTTGTGAACCGGGAGAAATCCCGTGATTTGCAGAGAGGGTCAACTGATCCCAGTCAGTGGCCCTTAATGATGATTGCAATTTTTATCTGTCTTTTTTAATTCAACTGCTTTTGACTTTTCTTCTTTTGCAGATAAAAACGGATGGAGGGGTACTAAATGAAGACTGAAGAATTAGAAAAATAGGATAGTTTTTCTTTTTATTTAATATTTAAATTAATGTAAACTATTGTTTGTAATAAACAATATTTGTACAAATAATTCAAATATCAATAAAAGTCTTTATTATCCAATTAATTCTAATTCTCTTTCTTTATTGTTTATTTATTTATTTAAAACTCTTTGAATTAAAATAATTGAAAAATAAATTTCAATCACTTAATTTAGAATAATAAATAATTTAAATAAACAATACTTTAGCACGCTGATCAGTTAAACATGTCCTTTCCAATATCCAAAGCAAAGCAGCAGTTAACCAAAATAAATTGATCAAGCGCATTCCCTTTTTCACTGATTCTTTTGCCAGGCACTGTAATTCCAAACTGCATATTTCTTTTGACTGACTCGAACAAACCAACGTGAATTCAAACCAACTGCCTCTTTTGCTGATTAAATCAAAACAATGCGAATTTAACCCGAACCTCGGAATAAACGGCAAAGTGCTGTGGAATTTAAATCTTTCTGAGAATATGCCCATAAAACCTTAATTCCTGATTAAATGCCAAATAACGTTCGTCTGATCAAAATTGAACCAAAATCATCCAAAACCCTGAGCCAACTTGTGAACTGTTCTGGAGCCATGAAAACCAGTAAAACCCTAATTTTGTTTGACTGACAAGAAAAGTCCGTTTGTCCGATTCTTGAGCCAGTTTAAAAAATCAGGAAATGCCTGAAGCTGAGATTTCTTGTGAAAAAAATGCGAGGGCAAATTTTGGGGTACAACAGTTGCCCCTGTTCAATCTTCTTGGACCTGAAGAGTTAGATTGGCAAGTTTGCCTTTCGCGACTTAAAGGTAAAAGAAGATTGGACACTAAAGTGCCCAGAAAATTTGCACTCGGCGATATGATGGTAGAAGTGAATGGGCTTAAAGATGCCATTTGGTGATGGGCTTAAAGATGCCATCTGGCGTGATTAGAATCTTGTCGGGGAATGGGCTTAGAGATTCCATCTGAGAATGGGCTTATAGATGCCATCTGGAAATGTTGAACTGTATGTCAATGGTGAGTGGACAAGTATCAGAAGGGCACCCATGTTTTGGAACATCTCTGAATTAGGGGTCTGAATAAGCAACAGATTGACGTCCATGTCTGGAGAATCCGTAAACTATTTTCAGGAATTGAGAAGAGTCTGAACAGATTGACATCCGTTGTAGGGAAGAATCCGTAAACTGTTTTGAGAAGAGTCTGAACAAGTTGGTAGATTGACATCCGTTGTAGGGAAGAATCCGTAAACTGTTTTCAAAAATTGCACCTGAACAAGTTGGTAGATTGACATCCGTTGTAGGGAAGAATCCGTAAACTATTTCAGGAGTCTTGAAGTTGGAGAGGAACCGGTGTAGGGTTTCCTGATGATGCGTCTGAATGAATCTGGAATAAGTATCATAATGTCGCCGTGTCCGGGTCACATCTGAACTATTTCTGGATGAATCTTGGGAGATGATCTGTGTCTGTCGACTGATCTTACCTGAAAAGGCAAAGGGTTAGTTGTATGCAATGTTATGATGCATGATGCAATGTATGTGACCTCAATGTTTATGACATGAATGTGATGAATGCGCATGTAAGCTGATGAGCTAATCTTGCTGAGGATAAATGAATCCGAGATGGCTGAAGATAAAAGCATTTTGACTGCTGCCGGGGAAAATAAATCCTTGGCTGCTGCTGGGGAAGCGAATTCCTGATGACCTCTACTGGGGAGTTAGTAGACTCATGCTGGGGAGGCCAGATTGAGAATCTTCAGCTTGATGGGAAGTAACTCTGGCGACTTCACTGGGGAACTCAAGATTTTCCCTTTCCAAAGCTCTGTGGGGAGAAGGTTCAATGGTCTGGCTCCGCTGGGGATTGATAATGTGAAGTTTTACTTCACTTGGGATAATGAAACTTGACTCTGAGTGGAGTTAGCTTCTGGAAGAATCTGAACAAGCGATAGGTTAACCTCCGTTACTTGGAGAACCCGTGAACTGTTTTTCAGAAATCTTGAAGTTGAATTAGCAATAGAGCCGCATCTGTTGTTGGGAAGCGTCCGTAAACTGTATTCAAAGGTTGCATCTGAACAAGCTGATAGATTAACATCCGTTACTCGGGAAGAATCCATAAACTGTTTTCAGAAGTCTTGAAGTTGAATCAGCAATAGAGCCGCATCCGTTGTTGGGAAGCGTCCGTAAACTGATTTCAAAGGTTGCATCTGAACAAGCTGATAGATTAACATCCGTTCTTGGGAAGAATCCATAAACTGTTTTCAGAAGTCTTGAAGAAGAATCTGAACAAGTGATAGGTTAACATCCGTTTACTTGGAGAACCTGTGAACTGTTTTCAGAAGTCTTGAAGTTGAATCAGCAATAGAGCCGCATCCGTTGTTGGGAAGCGTCCGTAAACTGATTTCAAAGGTTGCATCTGAACAAGCTGATAGATTAACATCCGTTGTTGGGAAGAATCCATAAACTGTTTTCAGAAGTCTTGAAGTTGAATCAGCAATAGAGCCGCATCCGTTGTTGGGAAGCGTCCGTAAACTGATTTCAAAGGTTGCATCTGAACAAGCTGATAGATTAACATCCGTTGTTGGGAAGAATCCATAAACTGTTTTCAGAAGTCTTGAAGAAGAATCTGAACAAGTGATAGGTTAACATCCGTTTACTTGGAGAACCCGTGAACTGTTTTCAGAAGTCTTGAAGTTGAATCAGCAATAGAGCCGCATCCGTTGTTGGGAAGCGTCCGTAAACTGATTTCAAAAGTTGCATCTGAACAAGTCGATAGATTAACATCCGTTGTTGGGAAGAATCCATAAACTGTTTTCAGAAGTCTTGAAAAGGAACCGGTGTAGGGCTTCCTGATGATGAGCTTGTGTAAAACTGCATCGGGTTTTGAACACTTTTGACATTCGAATGCCCCAAGTGGTGATGTAGATAATTTCCTGGCTTATTACAGGTGTTGATCTGGAATTCTTCAGACATGCCCTGGCTGGATACAGGAATCGAATCTGGAAATGTGATAGTTGATTTGTTGAACACTTTTGACATTCGAATGCCCCCAGTGGTGAAGAAGGAGTCTTGAATCAGATTACTCTGCATATTGAGAGATTTCTTGAAATCTTGACTGGACTGCCCCAGGTTAACTGAACTTTTGAAAGATCTGTTGGACCTTGACTGGACTGCCCCAGGTTAATTGAATTGTGACATGTCATGCCCCTTGTTGATAGGAGATTTGAAATGGGAGTGTTATCCTCTTGAAGTGATTTTGACTTACTGAGAGAGTTTTCGTTCCTCCGACCATTCGCTGTATGAATTTCTTCGCTGTCAAACAAAAGGGTCAAATGCAGACAGTGATATTCGAATAATGCAAAGTTTATGTTTGTCTCGAAGCTTTGAAAGATGCGTTTTTGGCAGAAAACTTTTTATAAGACAAATCAACACAAGATTTAGAGTAAAGCCCTACAGGAGTCAGGATACCTTTTGTAACAGTATGCTTTCGAACTAACCCATGCTTCAATTAGGACTTTTAAAGGGTTGTAACGTGGCCTGGTTCACGGTTTAAGAAACAAAGGATAAAGGCTCAAAGTATATTTGTACCCACCCGCTCTTCGTGATGTTCTTCAACCTAAGCTCAGTCAATTGTGCGTCACACTCTGTTTTGAGTTTCGAACGACTTTCGGGCGATGGTTTACTAGTTTGAATTCAAGGAGACAGTCATCATCTCCTTTTTTTCTTTTCCAACACTTTTCATGTTGTTGAGGATTTTGTAATGACCTCACTATTTTGATTTTGATTTGTTATCCCTAACTTTTGCCTGACTGTTACCGTTTTTCGGGATTACTGTCAGCGGGATGCCCCAGCTTTCTTAAGCCTCCTTTATAGGTTTTGGCTCGGCGGGCTTTTCTCTTTTGAGAGATTGACTGTCTATATGATAGGGAACCACCCTTGTCTTTTGATTCCAAAGGAATGCTTTCTTTTTCGACGTCGTTCGTTGTGTTACGAACTGAGAGTTTGCGACTTCAATGCGCATTTTCTCTTGAATTAACCGAGATACTACCCTGCCCCAGGTTCATATTAAGGGTTTTGATCGTTTCAGAACAGGAAACTCCTACTTCTTTGGCTCGAAGGGGTTGACTAGGGATTAACTTCCTTATAACTCCAGTGTTTGGGAATTGAAAGAAATGCCTGTACATCATCAGCAAGGTCTGTTCAAAAGCATACTGTATAAGATTATGGTATTGTTTCATCATCCTCCCTCTAAAGGCTTACAGCTTTTTATCAAGAGTCAAATATCATAAAGACAAGCATAAGAGTAGTGAAACGAATGGATGGATTCAAGACAAACATATGCAATGCATTAAGGAAAACAGAGTTTAACATCAACAAATGATTGTTTGACAGCAAAAGAAATTACAACTTTGAAAATTCAAAAAAAGAAGCAAAAGTCTTTCAGTTTGAGCTTCGTCACTTTAAGCGGAGGATCCTTCAACGGAAGATCTTCATCTCGCCGTCTGGCATGAATTCCAGCACCCCAATGTCAATCAGATCTTGAATCTTGTTCTTCAAGGCCCAACAGTCGTTGGTGTCGTGTCCCGGGCTGTAGGAGTGGTAAACACAGAATGCGTCGGGATGATAGTGAGGAGAGGAGATATTGGGCTTCTGAGGAGGGTCCTTCAAGGTAAGCAAGTTGACCTCCATCAGGCGCTTCAGTATAAAGAATGATGGTATTTCAGTCTCCGTAAACTGTCGGCCCGACTTTTCTTGCTTACACCGACTACCCCGTTGACGCTGGCGAGGTTGTTGAGGGGCTTGTGACCCTGAAGCAAGCAAAGGAGCTTTCCCCTTATCTTCTTGAGTTGATGGAGGCTGAGCGGTGACTTGCTCTTCGACCTCAGATGTTTGCCCCAGTTGGTTGTTTGGAAGCAGTTGGCGGACAAGAACTCTGAGTTCCTCTTGTCTTTGGGATAGGTCTTGGATGAGAGCCATTTGGCCCACCAACTGTCCCATCACTTGAGTCCTCAGTGTTGTCAGATCAAACTGTAGCTCCGCAAGCTGATCACTCCTGGCATTGTTGGAATTCTCCGAGCCCTTGGTGAGGAGAGCTTTCATCTCTTCTTGCCCCAGAGACAAGTTCAGGAACATCTCCTGCAGCTGAGCAGTCTGGTCTTGGATGTCTTTGACAGATCTTTCTAGAGCCATCTCTTGCTGAAATAAACAGCAGGAGAGTAAGGAAACCTGAAAAAGGAAAGATTGTCAAAATGCAATGCATGATATGTGGATGCATGCTTTCAAGGATCTCTTGGGGTAAACACAAGAAAATGTTAGAGGTTGAACTTTGCTCTTGGATTGGAGATCTCTGCACCGGTGGACGTCCTTCTACGAGAATCAAGCTCACCATGTCAAGTGGGTCATAGCCACTGATTCAAGCTGTTGTTTTTGAACTTTGACTGGAGAACTTTGCATCGGTGGATGTCCTTCCACGAGAATCAAGCTCACCATGTCGAGTGGGTCATAGCCACTGATTCAAGTTGTTGCACTTGATCTTTGGTTGGGGAGCTTTGTATCGGTGGATGTCTTTCCACGAGAATCAAGCTCACCATGTCAAGTGGGTCATAGCCACTGATTCAAGTTGTTGCACTTGATCTTTGGTTGGGGAGCTTTGTATCGGTGGATGTCTTTCCACGAGAATCAAGCTCACCATGTCAAGTGGGTCATAGCCACTGATTCAAGTTGTTGCACTTGATCTTCGACCTGAGAGCTTTGTTTAGAGGAGAAACCTCTTACCCCTTGGTAGATGTCCGGTTCAACGTAACCCTGCATCAAAAAGAACCCTCGAGATCCTTGAAATGGTTATTGAAAATGCTATGGTATGATGTCATGATGTTATGCACATGTATGCCAAAAGCAAGTGAGTGTATATACAGGCAAACATATTCACACAAAGCAAACAAGTCCTTAGGTTTAGGCTTGCATGGGGTTCAGGTACTACCCTCTTTCAGTTTGTTGGTTAAAACCTGTCCTATCAAAAGTAACCGGGTTCTAAGGAGCTCAATATCATTGGATTGTTTTCTGTGTTCATTGTTTCGGTTTAGCCACTCACTGGAGACCAAAATATTCCAAGAAAACAATCCTCAAAAGAGTGTAGTATCAAGGATCTACCAACTTCGGACTGCACCAAAGCCGGTCATCTCACTACCCCTAAAAAGGCTAAGATGGTCAATTAAGGTTCTAAGAGTTCGTTAGTGCTTCATGACATCACACAGCGGCCCCGTACTCTCCTTGACTACTCAAGGGTTACCGGTACTCACAAATATGTCACACTAACATAGCTTACTGATTCAACCATGTCGGTATACCCCGCACAGTTCCCTCGCAGTTTTTTTGCTATTTACCTAAAAAGGTGCCCCAAATCCGGGTGTAGGATTTATAACAAACCCAAACAAGAATCCAAAAAATAAAGCAATCAAGTCAATCAAAGCAAGAAAGTAAAGATGATCTAAACCCTAAGGTAACCCCACTTTTCAAGTTATCATCCCCAGCAGAGTCGCCAGTTCTGTGATACGGTGGGAGAACTGACTATGGTTTCGCGTTTGTATTCGCACTTGTGCGGTTGAGCAAGAGTCGCCACCGACTTTTTATTTTATCCTAAAGGAAAGGTTAAAAAAGCACAGCAAAACCTTTTGAGATATTTCATGGGTTCGGGGGGTAGATTATGAAAAGGGAAGGTATTAGCACCCTTTTCATCCATGGTTATCCATGGGCTCTTAGTTACTTGGTTTTTTAGATCACTTGCCTTGATTTTCGATTGCTTGAAAATGGTGTGTGAGTGCTTTTTTGAAAATGTTTTAGAAGAAGATGCCTTGTCTTAGGCTAACCTTGTAACAATTCTTTACTCGAATGTTTTACAAAGGCGTGTATCTTTTCGAAAAGATGTTTCAAAATGTTTTTAAGAGTTTGTTTGAAAGTGTTGTGGATTATGGTTTTTGAAAAGAAGGCAAGTGTTTTTGCAAGTTGATCTCAAGTAACTAAGAGTTTTGTCTACCCTATTGTACTCAAAGGTTTTTGTTATGTTTTAACCCCTTTTAACAATTTTGTTCCACCATTGAAATTGGTGGACAATCTTGCGTTTAGGAAGTTTATTCGGGACGGGCGCGGGTCATCGTATGGACCATGAATGCAATGGTGCCAAGTGTCTTTGGCAATTTGCTTTGTGGGACTTGATCATTCCGTTTAGGCAACATTTTGAGGGACTTATGATCATTTAATTTTGTTTTGCCAAAGAAACTCGACGTGCAAGCATGGCCCATTTTGGAAGGCAACATGTGGGATTACCCTAGAGGGTGCAAGTGTGATTGTGTATTGATTACATGTATTTGTCTTGTATTAGGTTATCTAGCGTTTGATTTTATGTACATGCAAACCCTAGGTCTAACCATGGTATAATTGGAAAACTGTAAATTGCGGAAATGTAAAAATCTACGCTATTACAAAATAATATCCGGGAGTGGGGGTATAAATGTACAAAAGGGGATGAGACTTATAGTATCCAATAAGTTACAACCAAATCGAACTTGCGATAAAATGTAAATATCGAATATACAAATATAAGATAAATAAATGTGTATAGGGCAATGTGAATGTATTTGCAGTGTGTAAGTGTATAATGTGAAATATATTGTAAGTGTACAAGGTGAAATTAATATGGATTAGGGTATTTGACCTAGATATGTGTTTTAAGAAATCTTTGATTTATATATTCGAAATATGTACAAAAAGAAAATTGTTTTAATTGAATGCTCAAGTTCTAATTAAATTGTATTATGTATAAAAATGTACCGTTGTTTATTATATACAAAAAAAAAAATTAAATGTTTAAGGGTTTAATAAAAAAAATGTGTTTATCTATTATGTACAGATGTATCTTTATTATTTATGTACAAATATATATTTAAATGAAATGTTTTAAAATTATGTACAAAGAGAAGTATTTTATTAAAAGAAAAGGAAAAGCTTTTACATTTTTATTGTGTTGTATAAAAAAAGTATTTTAATTATTAGAAAGATGCTTTTGATGTCAATAAGTAATAAAAGAAAAAAGGACTTTGTTAATTTAAAAGTAAAAAGAAAATGATGTTTTGTTTTTTAAACATTTGGCAATCAAAACCAAAAAAAGATCAGGAACGGGCTTTAGACAGGGCATTGGGACGAGGCCCATTCACTTGAAACGAATTTTAGGGTTTGTGAGAAACGTTTCAACAGAGAAATGCTTTAGGGTTTGTGAGCGGCGCGTTCATGGAGTCCCGTTCATCTTCTTTGCCGTGGCTACTGGACAAAGTCTCTCCGCCTGAGCTACCAGCGACCTCCACCTCTTTCTCCTCCCAACGACGTCATCATGGCGATCGATCTAAGGTACAAATATTCTCCTAATTTCGTTAAGGTTTCTTGCGATTTTGTGTGTTTGTGATTTTTGATTATTGATTCTTACTCCAATTTATTGTTGTGTCTTGAGGCATATGGTGGAATTAAGAGAGGAGGGAAAACTACCTGGATGGAGGGAAGAAAGAGGAGGAGGGTGCTCAGGAGGCTCAGCGCTGGAGGGCTTGTACGATGAAGCTGGCTTTGGAAGACACTTGGTACTTCTGTATCTCTTTATCTACTTTGCCTGCTTATTGGGTTTCATGATGACTTGACCTGAAAAACCCTCTTAAAAAGATTCACTTCTTTATCTCTTCTCTTTGCCTTTGAGTATTCGTATGCTTTTGAATATGCTGAGCTTGTTGCCTTTTTTCCACCCTATGATGAATGTTCTGAGGGTTTTCGTGGGTTTGGAATATAGTATGCCTTGATGAACCTCTGATAGCTTTTATTGCCCTTCTGAATGTTTTGGTATCAGTATATTTCTGGATGCTGGTTTCTTGCCTGATGATGTGTCTACTGAGGGTTTTATGCTTGAAATGCTATGGCTTTGAGCTGGTTTCTGTGTTGACAGTAGGCAGGTATTTGGTGATTGACAGGTTGTGTTGGCTATGAGGTTATGTGTTATGCTTAGGCCAGTGGGACTGGTTTTGTTGTTAGGCAGGTTATCTGGTTTTGGGATGGGTTTGAATGATAGCAGGCCATTGTTTTTGCTTGTATGGTTATGAGGCTTTGTTTGCTTTAGTGGTGACAGGTTTGTGCTGGCTTGGTTTATGCAGTAGGCCTACTTTTTTTTTATTAAGGTTTTAACTTGGTTCTGAGGTTTTAGGTTGATAACTGATTTTGCTTCAGCAGGTTTCAAGTTTTTTTTGACAGGGGTTGCTTCAGCAGGTTTCTTTATGGTGGTTGATGTTTTTGGTTCTTGAGGTAAGGTGTTTGTAATAGTTCAGCTTGTTTTTTGGTTGAATGCTGAGGCCTTGGCAAGTTATGCTGTGGGATTTTTGTATCTCCTCTGGCTTTGAGCTTATCAGGTTCTGAGTTTTGCAGTAGGTTTTAAAAAAAGGTTTTTTTTTTAAGTTGATGGCCTTAGCCGTTTGTATGTATGTTGAGACAGGGTATGCTTTTTGTTTTTTTGAGTTTGTATGTTTTTATGTATATGTTCTGCTGGCTTTTTTTTTTGGAGGCAGGGCCTATGCAGTAGGAGATTGTATATTTTCTTGTATATCCTTCTCTTGCTGAACTGTATTGTTCTTTCTTTTGTATATCTTTTCTTCTTATCTCTCCTGCCTGTCCTGCCTAAGCCTGAAAAACCTGCCTCTATCTCTTCTTTTTCTCTCTCTATAGTACAGTTGGATATTATAATATGATTCTTTTCTGTACTATTTTCCTGAAAGGGCTATCTGATGGGAAATGATGATAAAAGAGAACTTGCTTGCATATAAGATTTCCTCTGCATCTTTATCTTTCTTTGACAGCTTGCTACACTTTGTGAACTTTTCATATCTTTGTCAAATCTTTTTATTGACAGCCTTGAGTGGACTTTGTACTTTGACAGTAAATTGCACTTTTTGATCTTTGATAGAAAGTTGGAATTGGATTTTCAGTTTAGTTTGAACTTGCTTCTGAACCATGCAGTTTGACATTAAAATTATACATTTTGATATTTTGCATTCATGATAAAAATTCTTCCCTCTTTGTGAACCGGGAGAAATCCCGTGATTTGCAGAGAGGGTCAACTGATCCCAGTCAGTGGCCCTTAATGATGATTGCAATTTTTATCTGTCTTTTTTAATTCAACTGCTTTTGACTTTTCTTCTTTTGCAGATAAAAACGGATGGAGGGGTACTAAATGAAGACTGAAGAATTAGAAAAATAGGATAGTTTTTCTTTTTATTTAATATTTAAATTAATGTAAACTATTGTTTGTAATAAACAATATTTGTACAAATAATTCAAATATCAATAAAAGTCTTTATTATCCAACTAATTCTAATTCTCTTTCTTTATTGTTTATTTATTTATTTAAAACTCTTTGAATTAAAATAATTGAAAAATAAACTTCAATCACTTAATTTAGAATAATAAATAATTTAAATAAACAATACTTTAGCACGCTGATCAATTAAACCTGTCCTTTCCAATATCCAAAGCAAAGCAGCAGTTAACCAAAATAAATTGATCAAGCGCATTCCCTTTTTCACTGATTCTTTTGCCAGGCACTGTAATTCCAAACTGCATATTTCTTTTGACTGACTCGAACAAACCAACGTGAATTCAAACCAACTGCCTCTTTTGCTGATTAAATCAAAACAATGCGAATTTAACCCGAACCTCGGAATAAACGGCAAAGTGATGTGGAATTTAAATCTTTCTGAGAATATGCCCATAAAACCTTAATTCCTGATTAAATGCCAAATAACGTTCGTCTGATCAAAATTGAACCAAAATCATCCAAAACCCTGAGCCAACTTGTGAACTGTTCTGGAGCCATGAAAACCAGTAAAACCCTAATTTTGTTTGACTGACAAGAAAAGTCCGTTTGTCCGATTCTTGAGCCAGTTTAAAAAATCAGGAAATGCCTGAAGCTGAGATTTCTTGTGAAAAAAATGCGAGGGCAAATTTTGGGGTACAACACAACCCTTGGGGAGATTTTGGAGCTTTGACTTGGCAAACTTTGAAGAATATGGGAGGGCAAATTTTGGGGTACAACAGTTGCCCCTGTTCTATCTTCTTAGACCTGAGGATGCAGATTGGCTGACGTGCCTTTCGTAATCCGAAGGTGGAAGATGATTGAACACTAGAGCGCCCAGAAATTTGCGCTCACATAGTAGTGTGATGTGGGGAATGGGCTTATAGATGCCATTTAGAGATTGATGGATAGGATGATGGGCTTATAGATGCCATGCTAAGAGGTGATGGATGGTGGATGGGCTTATAGATGCCATCTGGATGTTGATCGCATAAGAGATTCCTTAGCGAGAACTTGCGTACCTGAAAAGGAAAATGATTACATGACCCGTTACAGGAGCTGGTCTTCAGATTCTTGGTATAGATGTGTCCTGACTGGTTACAGGAGCTGAATCTGGAGCTTCAAACGGTGATGAATGAACCAGGGATGGTTACTACCTCAACAGGAACGGTGAGAGAACCTTGGATGATTACTACCTCAACAGTATCATTGAGAGAATCTGGGGACGATTACTACCTCCGCAGTATCGGGGAGAGAACCATAGGTGACTTCAACCTCAACAGTATCATTGAGAGAATCTTGGACGACTTCAACCTCAACAGTAATCATTGAGAGAATCTTGGGCGACTTCAACCTCAACAGTAATCATTGAGCGAATCTGGGGATGATTACTACCTCAACAGTAATCATTGAGAGAATCTTGGATAACTTCTACTTCAACAGTAACGCTGAGAGAATCTTGGGGCGATTACTACCTCCGCAGTATCGGGGAGAGAACCACAGGCGACTACAACCTCAACAGTAATCATTGAGAGAATCTTGGATAACTTCTACTTCAACAGTGACGCTGAGAGAAACTTGGGATGATTACTACCTCCGCAGTATCGGGGAGAGAACCACAGGCGACTACAACCTCAACAGTAATCATTGAGAGAATCTTGAATATCTTCTACTGAGTCTTTATCAGGAAAATCTGTTAGGGGTCGATTTAGCTGGACTAGAGAAGGCCTTTGACTGGATAAGAAACAGAAAATCTTAGGGTCGATTAACTGAACCGGTCTAGGTCTTGAAATGTCTTCAACTGGATAAGAAACAGGGAGATCTTAGGGTCGATCTGACTGAACCAGAGGAGGCCTTGGACTGGATAAGAAACAGAAAAGTCTTAGGGTCGACTTAACTGAACCGGTCTAGGTCTTGGAATGTAGCTGAGAACTTAACTGGATCTTTCCTGAAAGGTAAAGGTCAGTCATATGCAATGCATGATATGGATCAAGCAATGATGTTCTCAACATAAATGAGATTTGTAAGATATGATGCGTATATGCATGCTATAATGTATGAAAATGCGATGTTTTATGAACGTATGTTTTTCGTCTAGGAAAGTAAATCCTTGACGGGTGCCGGGAAGTCATATCCTGGGCTGATTTTGAAGTATTGATCTTCGCTTCCGCTGGGGATGACAGTTGCAAGAATACCGGTAGGAGAAGATAACTCCTTTGGGGAATAAACTTGGCGAATGGATTACTCTGCGGGGAGAACAATACTCTAACGATCTTGCTGGGAAGCAATACTCTGTGGGGAGAAAGATACTTTGTTGAGCTGTTGATGATAACTTGCTGGGGGATACCCTTGTTGAGTTGGAAGTGTTGATAGACTTCGCTGGGGATAAGAAGACTTCGTCGAGGACGCTCTTTCCGTGGATTTTGGCTGAGGATAACCCAGTTATATCCTGGTAAGGAAATAACTCTTTGAATAAAGCCGGGGGACGTGTCCGTGCTCTGCGGGGGTAAGCTTCCAGAATCTACTGGGGATAAGCTTACTGCTGGGGAGATGATTCCAACCTTCCTGGGGAACTAGATTGGACTCTCTTGGGGAAGTTTTGAGATGTGCTGGAAGTAACTCCACTGAATGTCTGGTATACCGCCGGGGAACAATCTTTAGACCAAGACTGTCGGGGATGCTTGTTAAGAATACATATGTGTTGCTGGGGAATGTTGAGATCTGCGGGAGGATACCCAACTTCCTTAAGGATGTTATGACTTTGCTTGGGGAGAGTGCCTTGACTTGCTGGCTCACTCTCTGGGGAATTGGGATGTACTGGTTACGTTCTTTAGCTGAACCTACCTTGGTACCTTGGAGGCCAGAACAATTAGATTGCTTAGACAACTCTTTATTGCCCCTGTTTCTAATGTTACCTGTAATTGATCCTTTGTTTCGTATGCAAATATTCATGAGTTAGCAAATTATTGTCAATGCATATATCACAAATTGAACCTTGGACGTTCTTCGCAAAACAAAACAGAAAAGAAAAAACAATTGGCAATTTTAACTGAAAAGTGGTTTTGTATTGATTTTGAATTTGCTTGTAAATAGGCGTTTATGTACAAGAGGCTGACGTCCTAGTAAGAGAACGCCGCCGAACAAAAGAGTTTATACAAATTTTGTACAAGAGAAAATAAAACAGCTGTGTGAAATGAATGATCCCACTGGGTTTCAACTCTGCTATTGCCCTTATATCTCCGAGCGTCTCATCACTTGATGACCTTGGTTGAAGATAAAGTTGACTGATCGATGCCGTCTGACCTTGATGTAGATACCGGATTCTGGATGCAACGTGATCCAATGAGACATAGTATTACGCTTTATCCCTAACTTTTGCCTGGACCGCCCTTTCGGGTTTTCAGTCCACCGGGATACCCATTTTTGCCCAAGCCGCCTTTTCAGGTTTTCGACTTGCCGGGTGTACAGATTTTTTCATTTCATCCCTTCATTTTGCCGGAACCCTTTTGGTTCGCCGGGAAGCCCTAATTTTTGCCTAGGCATGTCAGCCTAGCGGGTCTTTTTCATGCGTAGTATCTTTTTACTATGTCTGCATTGGCGGGGTGAGGAAGGTCGTCACCATCCATATTGGTTAGAATCATGGCTCCTCCTGAGAACACATGCTTAACCACAAATGGCCCTTCGTACGTAGGGGTCCATTTGCCCCTTGGATCACTCTGAGGAAGGATGATTCGCTTGATTACCAGATCCCCAACTTGATATTCTTGTGGTCTGACCTTTTTGTTAAATGCCCTGATCATCCGTTTCTGATACGTCTGACCATGACAGATAGCAGCAAGTCTCTTTTCGTCAATAAGGTTTAGCTGATCAAGTCGTGTCTGGATCCAATCATCTTCGTTCAGATTTGCATCCTTCATTATCCGGAGAGAGGGTATTTGCACTTCGATCGGCAAGACTGCCTCCATACCATAAACCAAGGAGAAAGGAGTTGCCCCGGTTGACGTTCTGGCTGAGGTACGGTACCCATGTAGAGCAAACGGTAACATCTCTTGCCAATCCTTATATGTCACTGTCATCTTCTGCACGATTTTCTTAATGTTCTTATTTGCTGCCTCTACAGCCCCATTCATCTTCGGCCTGTAAGGAGAAGAGTTATGGTGCTGTATTTTGAACTGCTCGCAGAGCTCAGTGATCATCTTGTTATTGAGATTGGTACCATTGTCTGTAATGATCCTTTCAGGGACGCCGTATCGACAGATCAGGTTATGCCGAATGAACCGTGCCACAACAGTCTTGGTTACCGTAGCATAGGAAGCTGCCTCAACCCACTTCGTAAAGTAATCAATCGCTACCAGGATGAAGCGATGCCCATTAGATGCCGTGGGTTTAATCTCACCGATCATGTCTATGCCCCACATTGCAAACGGCCAAGGCGCAGTCAGAACATTCAGAGGGACTGGAGGAACATGCACCTTGTTTGCATATATTTGGCATTTGTGGCATGCCCTGGAATGTTGGTAGCAGCCAGCTTCCATTGTGGAGCAGTAATACCCTGCCCGAAGGATCTTTTTAGCCATGGTGTGCCCACTGGAATGTGTACCAAAGGTCCCTTCATGTAGCTCTTCCATGATCCTTTCTGCTTCAGTCTTATCCACACAACGCAGTAAGGTCGAATCATGGTTTCGCTTATACAAGATGCCGTTACTAAGGAAGAACTTGGCTGCGAACCTTCTCAGGAACTTCTTATCGTTGACAGATGCGCCTTCAGGGTATTCCTGAGCTTCCAAGTATCTCTTCACCTCATGGTACCAAGGCTTCTCAGTTACCAACTCAGTCTCGAGATCACAGCAGTATGCCGGTTCGTCCAGTTTCCAGATGATGATCCGGGGAGCCTCATTGTCCCATTTGACTTTGAACATAGAAGACATTGTAGCTAACGCGTCCGCCAACTGATTCTCCTCTCTTGGAAAGTGTTCAAAGGTTATCTTTGTGAAGTGAGGGATCAATGTCAACACACATTCTCTGTAAGGAATAAGATTCGGATGTTTCGTATCCCACTCTCCTTTGATCTGATTGATCACGAGAGCGGAATCTCCGAAGACACTCAGAAACTTGATCCTTAGGTCGATCGCAGCTTGAAGACCCATGATGCATGCCTCATACTCCGCCATGTTATTGGTACAGTTGAAACATAGCCGGGCAGTGAGTGGAGTATGAGTGCCTTGAGGAGATATGATCACAGCGTCGATACCGTTACCCAAAGCATTGGAGGCTCCGTCAAAGTGCATAGACCATCAGGATCCTTCCTCAGGTCCTTCATCCGGTCCAGGTACTTCACAATCAGTCACAATCATGATGCTTTCGTCTGGAAACTCGAAGTTCATTGACTGATAGTCGTCTACTGCCTGATGTGCCAAGTGGTCTGCCAATACACTTCCTTTGATGGCTTTCTGGGTCGTGTACTGAATGTCGTATTCCGTTAAGATCATTTTCCATCTTGCTATTCTCCCAGACAGAGCAGGTTTTTCGAATATGTACTTTATAGGATCCATCTTTGAGATCAACAAGGTAGTGTGAGTCAGCATATACTGTCTCAGCCGGCGAGCAGCCCATACCAAAGCGCAGCAATTTTTCTCGAGCAGTGAGTATCGGGTCTCACAGTCGGTAAACTTTTTGCTAAGGTAATAAATGGCATGCTCTTTTCGGCTAGACTCGTCATGCTGCCCCAGCACACACCCCATTGAGTTGTCAAGTACTGTCAGGTATAGTATCAGAGGTCTCCCTTCAACCGGTGGCATAAGGATGGGTGGTTCTTGGAGATACTCTTTGATTCTGTCAAAAGCAGCCTGACATTCATCATTCCAACGTACTACCTGATCTTTCTTCAGCAGCTTGAAGATCGGTTCACAAGTAGCAGTCAGATGCGAGATGAATCGGGCGATGTAATTCAGGCGTCCTAAAAAGCCTCTGACCTCTTTCTCCGTCTTAGGAATTGGCATCTCTTGAATAGATTTAACCTTGGCAGGGTCCACTTGAATACCCTTATCACTTACAACGAAGCCTAGCAACTTCCCGGATCTTACCCCGAAGGTGCACTTGTTCGGGTTCAATCTCAGCTTGTACGGTTTCAACCGGTCAAACAACTTCTGCAGATGATCCAGGTGTTCTTTCTCAGTCTGGGACCTTGCAATCATGTCGTCAACATACACTTCTATCTCATGATGGATCATATCATGAAATAAAGCAACCATGGCACGTTGATAGGTTGCCCCAGCATTTTTCAGTCCAAAAGGCATGACCTTGTAGCAGAAGGTGCCCCACTGAGTAACAAATGTAGTCTTTTCCATGTCTTCAGGTGCCATCTTGATCTGATTGTAACCTGAAAAACCATCCATGAAAGAGAACACCTTATGCTGAGCTGTATTGTCAACAAGGACATCAATGTGAGGTAGAGGGAAGTCATCCTTGGGGCTGGCCCTGTTCAGATCCCTGTAATCGACACACATTCTGACCTTACCGTCCTTTTTTGGTACCGGCACCACATTAGTAACCCACTGAGGGTAAGAAGTCACTGCAAGGAACCCGGCATTAAACTGTTTCATTACCTCGGCTTTGATCTTCTCAGACATCTCTAGACGCATACGGGGGACCTTTTGCTTAACCGGAGGGCAGTCTTCCTTAGTAGGCAAGTGATGGACCACAATATCAGTATCCAACCCAGGCATGTCTTCGTAGGACCAGGCAAAGATCTCCATATAATCATGTAGCATCTTAGTCAACCGTTGCTTCACGCTGAGCTCTAGGTTGGCACCAATCTTTACCTCTTTCCTGTCTGCCTCAGTACCCAAGTTTATGGTCTCCACTGGCTCTTCGTGTGGTTGAATTGCCCTCTCTTCCTGAAGTAACAGTCTTGCAAGCTCGCCAGGCACCTCGCAATCATCTTCACCTTCGTCTTCGGCTAAGTTGATCGGATTTTCGAAGTCATAACTGGCAGTAGCAGAGTTGTTACCAGTGAGATCCAGAGTGGATTGAAACCTGTATGAGTGAGTGTGTGTAAATACAGCTGTTTTTGAAATATATATAAAGGAAGGAAAGACAGAAAAGGAGCATAAGATTTGAAATGCGAGAAAACGTCCAAGATTTTTATTCACGATATATGAAATGACAATTTATATGCCCTCACAAATGAAGCCACGGTGCCCCGGGTAAGACACTGGGCCATAGAGTTCAATTTATTGTTTATTACAAATAACGAAACAAAGAAGTTTATTACTGCGTAACAAAAGTAACGGGAGTATGGTCTTTGGCAATCCAATTGGTCAATCCGCCATCAGTTGTCGGGTAGATCCAGCTATTGAACTCAGCTTCATCCACTTCATTATCCTCCCCAACAACATTCACTCCTGGATTGGTAATAAGCACAGGAGGTCTTCTGATCTTGGCCTTCCGCATAGCTTTCTGACCCTCTGCAGTAAAACCCAGTCCGAACTTGTCAGTTTTCTGTTTAAAATCAGGGAGCCTGCCCTAGTTAGTACATTCACCTTTCTGAACCACAGCCCGGGCATCCTTTAGGGAAGCCATCTTCAAAGGAACATCCTCTTCGACCGCTGTTTCTGCTGCTGCTGAAATTGGAAGTACCTCTTCGAAATGCTGGAAGGGGGTTTCAATAAACTCCCCGTCCATCTCAATATATCTGAAGGAATTCAGATGGCTCACCATATACTCCTCCTCTCCCTGCACAGTGACAATCTTCCCTCTGACGGGGTATTTCAGCTTCTGGTGCAAGGTAGAGGTCACTGCCCCAGCTTTATGGATCCAGGGTCGACCCAGTAGACAAGAATATGATGGACGGATATCCATCACATAAAAGGTAGAGTCAAACACCTGAGAGCCCACACGAATAGGAATGTCAACCTCTCCATGAACCATCCTCTTGGAACCGTCAAAGGCTCTGACGATGATATTGCTAGGTTTTAATTCCAGGCATTCACAATCCAAACGGTCTAAAGCCTTCTTGGGTAGCACATTTAAGGAAGAACCGGTGTCCACCAGCACGTGTGCCAGAGTAGTGCCCCTGCATTCAATAGAGACATGCAGAGCATCATTGTGGTCTCTTCCCTTGGCAGTAAGGTCAGCGTCTGAGAAACCCAAACCATTGTCCGCTGTCCGATTTGCTATGCAATCAGTAAATTGAACTGCAGATGTCTCCTGTGGCACATGGGCCGTCTTGAGGAACGAGATCAAGGCCTTAGCATGGGCCTCTGAACACAGTAGTAAGGAGAGCATGGAGATTTTGGAGGGCGTGTGCCCCAGCTGTTCCACAACATTAAAATCACTCTTCTTTATTATTTTCAGGATTTCTTCCATCTCTTGTTGGGAGGCCTCAACATTTATAGGTATTGGTGCCTCCATCCGGGCAGGCTCATCTTCAATCCCTTTGCCCCGAGCATTAGATGACTCGGCAGCCGGGGAAACAACTTGGTCTGAAACAGGAACAAGTGTACTTGTAGGTGTGATAAGGAGGGGTCTTCGAGTAGCGGGCGGTGCAATGTCAGGCGAGAAGAGCCTTCCACTGTGGGTAACCTTGGCTGGGCCCGTAATATTGCTGATACTGGTGCCAGTGTTGAACTCTTGCTTGATTCCATTCACATACACGTCTGCCCCATAGTGCCAGGGGACAGCTTTATCCGATTCGTAGGGGAGAGGCCCCGGAACAATAATAACAACAGGTGCGACCGTCATGATTTGAACAGGCTTCCTTGGGAGAGCCTTGATTGGATTATTGAAGATTGTAACCACAGAAACTTCTTCTACCAGAACAAACTGAACAGCAGACTTCTTAAACAGAATCTCCTTGCTGTCCATTAGGCTTTGGATGCCCAACTTCAGCAAAGGACAACCAGATAGGGAAACAGCACAGAACAGGCAACCCTCACTGCAACCCGGAAATAAACCGGCTAGCAGTAGGTTCCTCTTGACAGTCATTAAGGGAGTAGCCACATCATCCACAGAAACGGCGTATACATCTTCATCAACAGCATTTACTCCATGCTGGGGCATAGGAGCAGTCACCACATTTGGCCTCTCAGGCGCTTCAAACTGTATCTCTTTTGCGTCGATAAGGTCTTGCACCTTATTCCTTAATGCCCAACAGTCATCAGTGGAATGCCCCGGGCTATCGGAGTGATAAGCACAGCGGGCATTTGGATTGTATTTGGGGGAGGCAGTGTTCACAACTTTTGGGGCCTCTCTGACAGTCATTAGGTTGGTGGATAGCAACTGTGGCAAGATCTGCGACAAAGTCATACTCAAACGGGTGAATTCTCTTCTAGGTCTTTCAGCCCTCTGAGGATTGGTTTGCCGAGGAGCGGCAGCAGGCTTAGCAATCATTACCGCACTGACAGATTGGCGGCGCTCAGATTTCTCTTGTCTCCTAGAGCCAAATACAGCACTAGCCTCCTTCTTGAAGGGTTTCTTCTCAGAACTTGTAGATGCACCCTTCGGAATCTTACCAGACTTCAATCCAGCCTCAATTCTCTCTCCAGTCAGAATAAGATCATTAAACCCTGCAGATGAGTTACCGATAAGATGGTTGAAAAATGGCCCAGATAGGGTCCCCAGGAACATGTCTACCAACTCCCGATCAGTCAACGGAGGCTGCACCCTGCCAGCCAGATCCCTCCACTTCTGTGCATACTCTTTAAAACCTTCGCTTGACCCTAGCGACATACCCTGGAGTTGGGTACGCGTAGGGGCAAGGTCGGCATTATATTGATACTGCTTATAGAAAGCAGTAGCCAACTCCTCCCAGTTACGAACTTTGGTCCCATCCAGCTGATAGAACCATTCGAGATGAGTCCCTGAAAGACTCTCCTGGAAGAAGTGGATCCACAAGTTCTTATCCACTGAGTACGGTTGAATCTTCCGCACATAAGACCTGAGGTGTAGCTTGGGACAAGATGCCCCATCATACTTAGTGAAAGATGGTGCTTTGAACTTATGAGGAACGATCACACCAGTAGACAAACCCAAGTCTCCGAAATCCAGCCCAGGCACTTGTTGAATCTCCATAGCATTCAATCCGTCCTCCAACTGCTTGTAACGGTCTTCCGCAGGAGGATACTGCTCTTCATCAAAATTAGTCTCGTTGTCGGAGACTACCGGACTTGGACCTTTTCCCTCTTGAGGACTACCCTTGCCTATAGAAGAACCAGCCTCTTCATTTTGCAGAGTGTTTCCAAACCTTCGGCCCGTGTTGAAAAGAACAGTCCTTCTCTTCTTCTTCTTTTCCTTCTTCAGGAGCAGAGCCTTCAGCTCTTCTTGGCCCTGAGCCAAACCCATGATTAGTTCCTGAAATTGCGTATTCTGCGCCTGAAGAGCCTTGATGGACATCTCAGTTTATGATGAGTCAGGATTCATGATGCTGAAATAAACAGCGAAGAACTGTAAGCAACCTGAAAAGAAGAAAACCTGCTATGCACATGATGAATGATATGTGTTTATGCAATGCATTCAAGGGTTCGAAAGTTCAAATTTGTTGTAGACAAAAAAGAACACACGTTATCATTAAGGAAATAATTATTCAGTACATCAGAGCCTCCTGGGCACAAATTACAAAACAAATCAATCCCAAAAGACACTACGCATCCTCTTTGGAGCTATGTAGGTGTTGAGATTCCTCTCCTCATGCAATAGGCGGGTGAGCTCCAGGACCTTCTTTTCGCTAGCATGTAGACTGGTCTCGAGAGAATTCCGTTCTTCCTTAAGCTGGATCCAGCTCTTCTGCATCTCTTCCCAGGATGTGGGCATATCAGGATGCTGAATGGTGTAGGACACTTCTCCTTCCAAGACTGGCTCTTTGATTACTGGGAGCATATGAGGATAAGGCATCACTAACTTCTGGGAGCGGGCCCGTACCCACTTGAGATAAGGTTCCAATGGGATGGAGTTCCTGTGCCCCAGTGTCTTGCTGTCTATCCTACTGGGCATCCTCCAGGCTCTGATAAATCTCTGGCGAAGCCCTTGTGCATCGTTGTCGAAGTCAAAAACTATGTCAGGAATTAACATGTCATGAGGACCATCCCTCCGAGCATAACCAAACTGTCTCCAAGCTAGGCATGGGTTGTAAGTAATACCTCCTCTGATTCCAAGTAAAAGAACATTAGGGTACTCCCCGCAACGATCAATGATAGTGACATCCTCTCTGGACCGAGGGCACCAATGGATATCTGCATGTGTAAGGGTCATCAACCGTTGTGACCATCTCAAACCCCGCTCATTCTTCAAAACTGATTGTGGAAGGTGCGAAATAAACCACCTTCCCAGGAGAGGAGTACAACACATAAGGACACCTCTTTTCCTCATGGTTCGAGTGTAACATGAGTGAAGGATGTCCCCCAGCAACGTAGGTATAGGATTCCTGGACATGAAGATCTGGACAGCACTGATATCTATAAGCTGATCTGGGTTAGGGAACAACACCAAACCATAGACAAGGAGGGCCACAACTTCTTCAAAATCTTGTAAGTCAAGGGAGTTCCAACATTCATGGGCCTTTTCAAACAGGAACCTGGCTAAGAACCCTTTGATACCACTTCTAACTTCCCAATGTCCTTTGAGGTCAGATGATTGCAGGTGCAAGGCTTTAGCAATCTCTTCAAGCTTAGGTTCCTTTTCCGTACCGTTGTAGGGTAGTTGATCAAGGATAGTGTTCTGGCCTCCTGTTCTGGACTGGGCCCGACAGGCCCAAAAGCATTACTAAGGCCCGGTCCAAAAGGACTCACTAAGGACACACTGGGCAAAGGGGGTCACGTTCATGCCCGACACCCTGATGTCCACCTCGACATCTCGGTGTCTAGTCCCACGCAACGAGGTCATGCTCGACAGAGTGCCGTCCAACTCCATATCCTGGCTTCCAGCTCGACACTCGCTGTCCAGCTCGAGGCCTTGGCGTCGAGCTCGGCACCGTGCTGCGCAGCTCGACATGGACTCGAGCTACCTTGCTAGGGCAGACTCAGTCACCCTTGCCCCAACGACACTCCGGAAAGACCGCGTCTCCGTCCGCCCGCACTTCACGCAGCACATCCAGGAAGGGGACCACGTGCTGGTCCCCACTACCCACGTAGGACCTGGCAGTTCCTCCATTGGGCCAAATCCGCCCGGCCCAATGAAGGAACCTTGGCCCAGCGCTGGGGGCTATAAATACCCTCTGCTTCCAGAGGGTCAGGTATTGATCATTCTAACCTCAACTATATTATCTGCTAGTACTCCCACTGACTTAAGCATCGGAGTGCCTTGCAGGTACCCCCCCCCTCCTCGTTCAAAAAGCCTTCAGCTCGGAGCAGCCGTGACGGTCCAAACCTTCTGATCAGGTCAGATCAGTGGCGCCGTCTGTGGGAAACAGCTTCCCCGTCTAACGAACAGTTTCAAAGACCAAAGCTCAAATCCATTCACTGTCATGGCCTCTCCAACTCGTGAAGAACAACACACCCGCGTTGTCGACGCCAACAACGGTCCCGCGGACAAGAATGGGCAGCTGGACATTCCCAGTGGTGCCGGCCACAATACCGTTCCCGTGACAACCGCCCCTGGACCTTCCACCCGCAGGGACGGGAACACTGCGTCCTCCTCGACAACTCCTCCAAGACTCGAAGACGACCCGGAAGCCCTCGCCTACCGCAGAGCTGCCCGGTTCCATGAAGTCCCAGTTCCTGCCGGGGCAGATGCCACGACTCAGGCACTGTTCGCGGCCATCAACCAAACGAATTCCCTCCTGTTCGCCCAAGGAGAAAGGCTAAGGGCACTTGAAAACGATCGACGCCCCCCGAGGAGACATCAAAGGCCACCATCTCCACCTCCTCGGGTCGCAGAAGTTCGACACCCTACTCCCCCGCGGAGACATTACAGGGAGGACTCTAGGAGCCCCTCTCCCCCACCAAAGCAGAGGCGGCCCCAGTATGAAAGACAGCCCGTTATCCCTGCCGAAGAGCCCGGTCGCGACCCATCAAGGCACGACAGGAGGCACAACAGAGACGGGCGTGTGACCTTCAACCACCGAGCATCACGCTCGAGGGAATCTCAGCACGACCAGCGTGCCAGACACCACTACAGGACCCCTTCTCTTTCTCCAGAAAGGAGCGACGAGGACGACCCCCGCGGTCCCCTGTCGCAGGCAATCATGGACGCACCTATCCCCCCGGGCATGGAGAAGCCCCCACACCTAAAGGAGTATGATGGAGTGGCGGACCCAGTCGACCACATTGACGGGTTCGAAGCCATGCTCCACTATCACAATGTCGGGGGGCCCATCAAGTGCCGTCTCTTCCCAACAACTCTCAGGAAGGCGGCCATGGACTGGTACAAGGGACTTGCCCCGGGCTCCATCACCTCGTGGCGGAACTTGAAGAACCAGTTCATCAGTTCCTTCACAGCGTCTCGTCGCCACCCAAAGACCGAGGCAGCCCTCGAGGCCATCATCCAAAGGCATGATGAGACCTTGAGGGAATTCATCAACCGCTTCAACCGGGAAGCAATACAGGTCCCCTGCGCGGACCATATGAAGAGGTATTTGCTGGAGAGGGGCCTCCTCCCCGGCACAGAATTCAGGAAAGCTGTGGGCATTGAGCCACCTGCAACTTTTGATGCTCTCCTCGACAAAGCTCGAGCATATATGGACTACGAGGAGAGAGAAGCTGCCAACAGGGCACGAGACTCCAGGGCCCGCAACCATGGAAGCAGCTCGAGACAAGACCCTCCTCCCCGACGCACCGGAGAGAAGAGGAAGGAAGACAGACCCCGGGAGGTCCGGGAACAAAGGGGCCCCTCGGGCCGGTTTACTGAGTACACTCCGCTCACGGCTTCCCGCGAGCGTATTCTGGCGGAGTGTGCAAGCACAGATTTCAAAGACGGTGGCGTCAAGCGTCCCCGACCAGCTCCTGCCAAGCCAGGAGTAGACAAAAACAAATACTGTCAGTACCATAGGAGTCATGGTCACTTGACAGAGGATTGCGTCCACCTGAAGGACGCCATTGAAACCCTCATCAAAGGGGGGAGACTGGCACAGTACAGGAGAAACGACGCTCCCCGTCGTGAAGCCCGCGAGGCGAAGGAGCCCGAAGAAGATGCCCGGCCATCTGACGAGTCGGTGCCAATCCAGACCGCCTTCTCGGTAACCAGGCCCGAGGATTTCGAACTACCCGAGCTCTTGCAGGAGCCTCTGACTACACACAGCAGATGGGAATACTTCCCCTCCGCCATGGTCATCAACGGGGGCGGGTTCAACGACCTCACCATCAACTCAGCAAAGAGGAAGTTGGACGAACTGGTCGACAAAGCTCCTCCACAAACTGTGACATTTGAAATGGTGAAGGGCAGATCAGAGCCTATCACCTTCTACTTGGAAGAGCTCCCCGGCGGAGCACCGAACGCAGTCATCCCCTTGCTGATAAGGGCAAAGATGGCCAATTTTGACGTGCATCGCATCCTGGTCGACGAAGGGAGTTCCGTCGACGTGATGTACACTCAGCTATTCCGGACCTTACAACTGGACGACTCACATCTGTCTCCATATATAGGTTCGGACCTTCAAGGCTTCAACGGCTCGACGTCCAAACCTTGGGGATATGTCGAGCTCCTCGTGACATTCGGGGAAGGAACTGCTACAAGACAGGTGAAGGTCCGCTTCCTCGTCATTGACTGCCCGTCCCTGTACAATTGCATCTTGGGGAGGCCGACATTGGCGGAGCTGACAGCGGTTCCCTCAACCGTCCACCTAAAAATGAAGTTCTACACCAAACGGGCAAGGGTAGCCACCATCCATGGCGACCTCGCTGCTGCCCGCAGGTGCTTCAACGCCGCTTCAAGGGGACGGGATACTGTCGACGTGGGTCCCAGCACTAGGCCCATCAAGAAGACAAAGCAAGAGCCCAACAGAGCATCTCCTGAGGCAGAAGTTCAGAAGGCTCCACCAAAGGTCGACTCCATTGCGCTCGACGCCCGTTTTGACCAAGACGAGCCGGCCAGCAACGAGCAAATTCCCCTTCGACCTATTCCGGACGGCGATTTCGAACTCGTTCCCCTCGGAGCAGACCCGACCAAGGGAGTAAAGATTGGCAAGGACCTCCCCGACTTGGCCAGGAAGCAAATCAAGGCCTGTCTGCGCGAGAATGCTGATCTCTTCGCCTGGAGCGCTGCAGAGATGCCCGGACTCGACCCTGAGGTCGCCTGTCACCACCTCGCCATTGATCCAGCCGCCAAGGCAGTAGTACAACGTAGGCGTAGGCAGTCTCCAGAAAAAACGGAGGCTGCTGAAAAAGCTGTAAAAGACCTCTTAGAGGCAAATTTTATTTCTGAAGCCCGGTATTCCACCTGGCTGTCAAATGTTGTACTTGTCAAAAAGAATAATGGAAAATGGCGAATGTGTGTTGATTATACCGATCTCAATCGGGCTTGCCCGAAGGATGCTTTTCCTCTACCAAACATTGATATGCTGGTCGACAACTCGGCCGGCTACAAAACTTTGTCGTTCATGGACGCTTACTCGGGATACAATCAAATCCCGATGGCTCCGGGCGACAAACGCTGCACGGCATTCATGACCAGCTCGGGCAACTATTACTACAACGTAATGCCCTTCGGACTAAAGAACGCCGGCGCAACGTACCAACGCATGATGAACAAAGTGTTCAACAAACAGATCGGCGACATGCTCGAGGTGTACATGGACGACATGATCGTCAAATCTCGAGCAGACACCGATCACGCAGCTCACCTCAAGACTGTCTTCGCCCAAGCAAGACAATGCAAAATGAGGTTCAACCCGGAGAAGTGCACATTTGGGGTTAAGGCAGGAAAGTTCCTCGGATTCTACCTAACAGAACGAGGCATTGAAGCCAACCCCGACAAGTGCCGAGCATTCGCCGACCTCCCGACTCCAACGTCGAAGAAGTCGATACAGATAATGAACGGCATGTTGACATCACTTTCGCGCTTCGTCGCGAAGTCCGCTCAGCACGCCCTTCCCTTTTTCAAACTCCTACGAAAGGAAGCAGCCTTCGAATGGACCGAGGAATGCGAACACGCACTTCGCCATCTAAAGCAGAGCCTGTCTCAACCACCCGTGCTATCTCGACCAGATGACAACGAGCCACTTTACCTATACTTGGCAGTTTCAAACGAAGCCATCAGTGCAGCTCTTGTCCGCGAGACTCCCGACGGGCAGAAGCCTGTCTACTTCACGAGCAAAGCCTTACAAGGCCCCGAGAGCAGGTATCAACAGATAGAAAAAGTTGCACTGGCCCTCGTCAACGCTGCGAGGAGGCTCAGACACTACTTTCTAGCACACACCATTGTCGTGCGAACTGATCAACCGGTGAGACAACTCCTGGGTCGGCCAGATATGGCGGGCAGAATGCTTAAGTGGTCCCTGGAACTCTCTGAATTCGACATTCAGTACGAGAGCAGGAAAGCCCTGAAAGCACAAGCCTTGGCCGACTTTGTCGCCGAGATGACCTCTAACGACATTCCCCCGGGAAAGGAACACAAATGGACCATCTTCGTCGACGGAGCCTCCAGTGCGTCCGGAAGCGGCGCGGGGATCCTCCTCGAAAACGAAGAAGGTGTGGTAATCGAGCACTCCTTGGTTCTCTCTTTCCCGACGTCAAATAACCAGGCAGAATACGAAGCCCTGCTCGCAGGACTGAGACTAGCCGAGGACCTAGGAGCCCGTGAAGTTCAAATTTACACCGACTCCCAGCTCGTCGCTTCCCAGGTACAGGGAAGCTACCAGGCCAAGAATGACAACCTCATTGAGTACCTGAACTTAGTCAAAAAACACATGGCAAAGTTCGTACGAGCAGAAATCTCTCACGTTCCCCGCGAACAAAACACGAGGGCGGACATATTGTCCAAACTCGCGAGCACACGAAAGAAAGGCGGGAATAAATCCGTCATCCAGGAATCTCTGGCACGGCCGAGCATCGAACCACCCTCGACTACGGTCGAGGTTCATGCTATCGGGGACGCCACGTCTTGGATGACCCCGGTCTATAATTTCCTTACAAAGGGAGAACTCCCGACGAACCAGGCCGACGCAGCCACAATAAAGCGGCGAGCATGTTCTTACGTTGTTCTCGAGCAGAAACTGTACAGAAGGGGATTCTCCATTCCTCTCCTGAAATGCATTGACGAGTCCTCCATCCCCGACGTACTGCGGGAGATACACGAAGGTATCAACGCCCAGCACATGGGCGGTAAATCCTTGGCAAGGAAAGCCCTCCGAGCAGGATACTACTGGCCGACGATGCAACAGGACGCCAAGGAACACGTGAAAAAGTGTGACAAGTGCCAGAAGCACGGAGATATGCACCTCGCCCCACCAAACGAGCTGAACACATTGTCATCCCCGTGGCCATTCGCCTGGTGGGGCATGGACATCCTCGGGCCCTTCGTGCAAGGGACCTATCAGAACAAGTTCCTAATCGTCGCCGTGGATTACTTCACAAAATGGATCGAGGCCGAGGCCCTCGCGAAAATCACCTCACATAACATCCTCCGTTTCTACAAAAGAAACGTGCTCGCCAGGTTCGGAATTCCGCAGGCACTGGTGACCGACAACGGCACCCAGTTCACCGACCACGGATTCCGAGACTTCGTCACCAAACTGGGGACCAAACATCACTTCACATCGGTCGAGCATCCTCAGACCAACGGGCAAGCCGAAGCCGCAAACAGAGTCATCCTCCGAGGGCTCAAACGTCGACTCGGCGAAGCCAAAAGAGGTTGGGTCGAGGAGCTCCACAGCGTCCTGTGGGCATACCGCACCACACCCCACTCAACGACGGGTGAAACTCCATTCCGACTAACGTACGGCACCGAAGCCGTCATCCCTGTCGAAATCATGGAACCATCCCGACGAACAGAGGAGCCTCTCGACGAAGAAATGAATGACGAAGCACTAAGGGATGAACTCGACCTAGTCGAGGAAATACGATCGGGGGCTGCCCTGCGCGAAGCAACCCTAAAACAAAGAGTGGCCCTACGCCACAACGACAAGGTCATCAAACGCGAGTTCGACATAGGCAGCCTGGTACTACGCAGAAACCAGAAAGACTCCCGCGAAGGGAAGTTGGCCGCGAACTGGGAAGGACCTTACCGCGTCCACGGCACCACGGGTACCGGGGCGTACTACCTCGAGCAGTTAGACGGAGAGCCACTACCAAGACCCTGGAATGCTGCTAAGTTGAAGCAGTACTACAGTTAGAAACTGTCAACACATAGGACCCTCGACCAGAGGCGACCACGCTCGAGCAACGAGGAAAAACGTCCAATTTCGTTTAAGGCTAAGGTACAGGCCCGACACACGACCAAAATGGCACGACATCGCGCGGTAGACGTTGACGATCGATAGTGCCCGACGTGGACAGCTGTACCGAGCCCCACCGTCGTCGTACCCATAAGGCAGAACACCCAGCTCGCGATGGGCAGTTCACGCCAAGGGCGAATCGTCCCTACGGGCTCCACGCCCGACTGAGCAACCTCGCTCCAAAATGCCCGATATTCCATCAAGAATAACGGGACATCTACAAGGGTCAAAAGAAAATCTCTCCCCTCGAGCGCAGCACTTAAGCAACCCCGGCCAACCAAAATAGGGCCGAGATTGCACACAAATCGTGACGAGCATAGTCGCTCGCCAAATCAGAGCCCCCTACGGGCACTCCTCGGGCCCGGGACGAGCTAAATTCATACAACCATGTGAGTTCATACAAGGGCAGAAAATCCAAAATAAACAAGGTATAAACGCCCGAAGGCAACAAAGCAATATTAAACCGACCAAGAAGGCCGGCGATGTTCATACATGCAATAAACGGGCACGCAGGCCCAAAGAATACAAATTCAAATATCAAGGGCACGCAGGCCCGCTATCCAAAGAATACAAATATCAAACTTCCACATTGTCGTCATTGTCCACGCCGGGAGAGTCGGGCGGGGGAATGATCGCGCCACCTACGACCCGATGGGTGTGCCCGATGCCCTCGGTGACCAGGCCGGGATTTAACAGTGAGAGCTGGTCGACCGCAGAATTGAACCCGTCTTCCAGGGCACCGACTGCGTCCTCCTCGAGGTTCCGGATATGGGCAATAAGCTCGGCCCGACTCTTCAAAACCATTAGGTCCTCGGGTTCATCTTCGGCGGGTTGCTGAACAGCATTCAGTTCCTCAACCTGCTTGCCCAGGCGTTCGACTTCAGCAGCCAAACGATCCCTGTCGGTCCGGAGCAACTCCCCTTCCTCGGTCAACCGCCCCGACTTCTCCTTTTCCAAGGTCAGCATCTCCCTCTCGGCGTCAAGTATCGCGGTCTGCTCTTGGAATATCCCCTCGGAGCGTTCCAGAGCGACCTTCAACTTCCTTGAGCTCGCCGTCAAGGCCGCCTTCTCCCGCTCGAGCTCTTCAACACGAGCAGCATCCCCTGCATCCTCAGACAATACCAGAGCCATTTCGGCCATTTTAACCAGCCCGTCCACGCTGGCGACCAGCCGCGACTTCCTCTCCTCCTTAGTCATCCTCTTTATAGCCTCGGCTTCATGAACGACCACGGTCGGAGGGAACCGCTCGAAAAAGCCCTCCTCCTCGAAACAGGGGGGGAAGGCAAAGGATTGAACAGGGCCGGTATCTTCCCCGACATTCGAACCGCCTTCCACGCGGGTCCTTTTCCTCTGGGTCAAAATGGCGCTGGCATCAATCTCCTCGACCTCTGGATCCGATGCTGCTCCCGAGCTCGACGTCGAATCCACCCTCACCGGCTGAGGAACGTTCGTGCTTGGCGGTGGTCCCATTCTCGTCAATTGCGGGGCAGGCACGACCTTCTTGTTTCGCCTCTGGCCGGTTGACAGTTTCAGGAGCCTCTCATGTCTGCTGGCCATCGTACCTGCACGAAGTAAAAGAAAAGTCAGTATCGAGCAAAACGCGTAAATAAATTATGAGTAAAGAATTTCAAACAAACAACCTAACAGGCGGGCTGCCTGCCTGTATGTTGAACATTCCACCAACGCCTTGGTGTCGATCGGGCGAGCCTCGAATGTCGGGTAACCGTCCTTGTCGAGGATATCATTCCCTTCCCGCGTAACCCATTGGGCGGGATGAAAACTGTCGACAAAGTTACAGAGAGCCTCATACGCCCGCTGATCCTCCGTGCACATGTCCCCGACTGCGGTATGGAAATAGCCGGTTCCATGCTGGAAGTGTCGAGACATCCAGTACACCGGGAACTTAGCCCGACGTCCTAACACGGGGCTCCCGTCATCGGTCAACATTGCTTCCCCGTCATCATCGCTGACCGGCCCTTCCTCCTCGAAGAGGGAATCTACAGCAGAGTCGGTGGTAGGGCGTACCACATACCACTTATCCTTGAACCCCCTCACAGAGTCCATGTACATCCTAAACAGTCTCCTCGACTGCTTCAGGGACACCCAGCTGTGCTTCCCTCCTCGGGACTGACGCTGTAGGTGGAAGACCCTAAAGAAGAGAGGGATGGTCGCCCCTATCCTTAAGTAGCGACACGTCAGCTCAAACGCCCGGATGAAGGCGAGAGAGTTTGGGTGTAGCTGGGACGGGGCCAGCTCCAAATGCGTAAAAACGCCGGTCTCAAAGTCTGTGAAAGGCAGCCGCAAACCCAAGTCTTTAAACGCGATCTCGTACATCGCAAAGCTATAGTCCGGGTACATCGAACAAATTCTGGCGCTGGTCGACGGCAGCATGACCTCGAAATTCGGTTGGAAGTCGGGCTGGTCCTGCCCCTCTTCGATAGCGATGAACGGATGTCGGTCGTCCCGACTGTATATCGACGCCGTCCCCCGAGGCTCGGCGCCCACCCATTCCAGCGATGGGTCGGTCACGGTGTCTATAAGGTTGGCCGACTCGTCGGCACTTTGTTCTTCGCTGTCACGACGACCGGAGGAGCTCGGCTCATCCGCCATGGTTACCTGCAGAGCACGGGAAACCAATCAGATTGAGCATGAAGTCCTATGCTCGACATAATCATGTCGTCCATACACTACCACACAAGTCCATTTTCACAAGTGGATGCCTCCCCGACTCTCCTGAATCCAGTGTTCTTCCACAAACCAACTGCGCGTCCACTCTTCAAGCATGTCGATCCGAGGTATGAACATGGCGAGCCGCATTATGAAGCCCACGGCCACGACCATAAACATACCGGACACCGGCATGAATCAGGCGCCCAGGATCATGAAGACCCCGGGCAGCTCTGAAGTTTTTCACCTAAAACTATGCATGTGTCGGCCACAAGTATGCGTTTGCCGGTCCTAGACATGAATCTGTCGGGCAAAACACGAGTTTACCGGGCTAATCCCACATTAACGGTCCTAAAACATCTACAATTTCCAAGAATCATGCATTCTAAAACAGGAAAATAAAGAAAATGGATCACTTACTTGGATCAAAGTTGGGATTTGGCTAAGAAATGAAGAATCTGAGACGGGAAGTCACGGTTGGGGAGAGTGTTGAGAGTTGCAACGAAGAGAGCACGAAGAGCAGAAAACGTATTATGGGGCCCAAGGACCCTATTTATAGTAATGACGTGGAATACCAAACGTCACCTCGTTCAGCCACGGACCCCGTCTCCTCGACGCACTGCACCCAACGCAATGATGGCCCTACCCCCCTAGGGTGGCGGCACAACTCCCGAAAGATGCCTCGTGTGCTCAACTGACGCGCCCGGTACGGATCCTCAACGCATCCACCACCGACGACGTCTCCGAGCACGTCACGAGGAGACCCCTCGAGGGTCCACGCCTCCATCCCGGGCACGAGACCTCAGCGACGGAACAACTGTTTCAAGTCATGGCTCCTCGCAAAGGAACCACGACTTGGGGGGCTCCTGTTCTGGACTGGGCCCGACAGGCCCAAAAGCATTACTAAGGCCCGGTCCAAAAGGACTCACTAAGGACACACTGGGCAAAGGGGGTCACGTTCATGCCCGACACCCTGATGTCCACCTCGACATCTCGGTGTCTAGTCCCACGCAACGAGGTCATGCTCGACAGAGTGCCGTCCAACTCCATATCCTGGCTTCCAGCTCGACACTCGCTGTCCAGCTCGAGGCCTTGGCGTCGAGCTCGGCACCGTGCTGCGCAGCTCGACATGGACTCGAGCTACCTTGCTAGGGCAGACTCAGTCACCCTTGCCCCAACGACACTCCGGAAAGACCGCGTCTCCGTCCGCCCGCACTTCACGCAGCACATCCAGGAAGGGGACCACGTGCTGGTCCCCACTACCCACGTAGGACCTGGCAGTTCCTCCATTGGGCCAAATCCGCCCGGCCCAATGAAGGAACCTTGGCCCAGCGCTGGGGGCTATAAATACCCTCTGCTTCCAGAGGGTCAGGTATTGATCATTCTAACCTCAACTATATTATCTGCTAGTACTCCCACTGACTTAAGCATCGGAGTGCCTTGCAGGTACCCCCCCCCTCCTCGTTCAAAAAGCCTTCAGCTCGGAGCAGCCGTGACGGTCCAAACCTTCTGATCAGGTCAGATCAGATAGGGATCTTCAGGAGCCGGGAGAACTCCTCCAAGGTAGGTACCAGCTGATAATCCAAGAAGGTGAAACAGTGATGCAGAGGGTCAAAGAACTGGAATAGGACCTTTATCATATCTTCCTCAATGTTGGTATTGACCAAGCTGATGAGTCTTCCATGTCTTTCACTGAATGAAGAGCTCTCGGGAATCCTGGATATAAGTTCCTTAAGCTGAGGAGGGACCCTTACAAGGCTTATTTGAATTGTCTTTCTGCGAACAGTTTCCATGTCCTACAAAACAAGAACAAAGATGAAGATTCGAACCCCTGAAATGGTTAGTCAATGCATGTGATGCTGGATGATGTCATGATGCTATGATTAAACACACCACAGATATTTACAAAGACAAACATGTAAGGCACACAAGGCACACAAGACAAGCCCTTAGGGTTTAGGCCAGCATGGGGTCTGGGTAGTACCCTCTTGAAGTTGGTGGGCTCAACCTGTCCTATTAGAAGTAACCGGGTTCTAAGGGTCTCAATATCACGGGATTGCTTTCATTGTTCATCGTTTCGATTTAGCCACTGAACTGGCGACCGAAATATTCCAGGAAAGCAACCCTTAATTGAGTGTAGTATCGAGTATCAACCAACCTCGGACTGCACCAAAGTCAGTTATCTCACTACCCTAAAGAGGCCAAGATAGTTCAATTAAGGTTCCTAAGGTCTGTTGATGCTTCATGACACCACGCGGAGGCCCCGTACTCTCCTTGACTGAACTCAAGGGTTACCGGTACACACCAAAGTGCCACATCAACGTAGCAGACTGTTTCAACCATGTCGGTATACCCCGCACAGTTCCCTCACAGCCTTGTTGCTACTTTCTAAGAAGGTATCCCCCAGATCTGGGTTAGGATCTATAGAACTCCCAAGCAACCCACAATTTAAAGCAAGCAAAGAAAACAATTGAAAACACAAGTGATCTTAGTCCTAAGGTACACCTCACTTTAAGTTTAAGTCCCCAGCAGAGTCGCCAGTTCTGTGATCGGTGGATCTGGAACTGACTGTTTAACGTTGGTTCGCGAAATGTCGCGGTAAGCAAGAGTCGCCACCGTCTTTTATTTTCTCCAAATGGAAAGGACAAAAGCACAGAAAAATTCCTTATAGAGATTGCTCTCGGTTCGGGAGGTAGATTATAGAAAGGGAAGGTGTTAGCACCCTTTCTATCCATGGTTATCCATGGGCTCTTAGATACTTGCTCATTTGTGTTTTCAAAAATGGTTTGTTTGCTTTTCAACTGTGGGTTTTAAAAAAAGTTTCTTTGAAAATTCCAGTTCGACTCTTGTATCGGTCCTCAAGAGTGTTTGAAAAATTGCTTTCGAAAGCTTTTTGAAAATGTGTCGGTGTGAAAAGTATTTTTGAATTTTGTTTGAAATTTAGAGCAAGTATCAAGAGTCGTCTACCTACCCTAAGGAATTCGTCTGTGTAGATGTCCTTTAAAGTAGTGCCATCCCACCATTGAGAGGTAGGTAGCACCACCGTTGGAGATGTTCGGGTCAATTCGAGGTTCGGGACATGGTGATCACCAGAGCAATAGGAAGATACCTTAGAAGCTACCCTCATGCCAGGTTCCCGGATCATGAGGACTTACTAAGACATCCTCTACTCGACGATCACCTTTCGAAGGCAAGGCAACAGTGAGGCGTACCCTAGGGGTGGTGTGTGATTTGTGTGTCATGTTCATTTGTATTTATCTTGTCATGTCAAAGTGATCTATGCGTTTGTTTTTATTTTAGGCCATTCATTCTTGCATGCATTTTATTAGCAGTTAAAAAAGTGCGGAAAGATAAAAGTTCTAAACTATTACAAAGGCGCGGGTCCACATCGCCAAAATTAATCCAGGACCCGATTTGACAGAAAATAAAGAAATAAAGTAAAGTGCGAAAGATAAATGTTTACACGGCTTTGGGAGAAGTACATAAAAATTATACGAAAAGAAAATAAATGCGCGAATTGAATTGAAATTGAAAGCGAGGGCGTTGGGCCCTTTAATGAAATTAAATTATTATTTACAAATTAATTCAATTAAAATAAAAAGAGAAATTATTTTTGAGGTTTTCGTATTTATGGTTTTTTTAATGAGAATTAAATGAAATTAACTAATTAACCCTAATTCTACAACTTTTATTTATTAAGAAAAAATATTTAAAGTTAAACCTAAATTAACCTAATTATTTACATGCAACTTGATTTATAAAAATAAATAATTAATTAATCATGATGAGAAAAGAGCAAAAAAAAAATGAAAAAAAGATTTGAAACCCTAATTCTATCAATTTTTAGGTTTTATTGGAAAAATATTAAGATTAACCCTAGATTTAAAAAAAACTAAATTAAATTAATGAGATTTATTTACAAAATATAACATTAAATAAAAATACTTATTTTTGTCCTTTTCTGATTTTTATATTGTTTTTATGTTTTTATAAAAATAAACTAAATTAAAGAAATTAATTAAAAAAAAGATAATTGAATCAAACAAAAAATGAAAAAAATATAAAAGATGTTGCAAACCTAGGGGGGTCTGTCCCCAAATTGGGAGGTTTTATTCAGTAATCAGGCCCATTGATCTTTGGCCTTGTTGACTTTTCCACGTTCCCATATGCATGGTTGACTAAGGCACATGATGTTCTTCAAGTTATGCCCCTTGGATTGATCTCAGCCAGCACGTGGAAGGCCAGTATGTGGAGAGTATGGTGGAATTCTGGGAGTAAGCTACACACAAACACGATTAGAAAAATAATATGGAATGGGAGGGGGACCTGGGATCGAACCCAGGTCATGTTGATTACCAATGCTATGCCTTGCCAAACGCGCTGCTTTATTTCTTTGCATATTATATAATCAATAAACATAATAAAATAAACAAACGTTAGTGCTTTTTTCCGCGCGAAAATTTGAACGAACCAACCAATGCCTTACACATCATCATCTTCCTCCTCGTTTTGTTTATTTCCTGAAACATGAAAAGGTTAGCGGGGGTTTTGAACCCCCCCAAAATATGCCATATCCCATAATAGCGAATAGGCCGTTTTGGAATATAAATTGGGCGCGACCCCATCATTGAATTCGTTGGAAGCTTGTGGTTCTCATGGTACCAGTCCCGTGTCCCAATTTTTCCTTGAACGTAAAGCCCTAAATCAAAATCCCTGTAACCCTAAAATATAACAATGGCGTTTTTGCATATAGTGTATAAAAACTCAATCAAAGTATGTGGTTAGCTTCAGAATGCATCAATTAGTATGAATCCATAAATAAAATGCCATGAGAATGCTTGAAAATCAAAACACGAATATGCATTTTATATGAAAAATTTTGATCTCTGTATACCGATTCAAGGCGTTAGAGTTGATGTTCTTGATTGGAATAGTCTCCTGGTCACCTTGGCTAGCTAATGGAGTGGTTATTTGATCTTGAAAAGCAATGGAATGTAGTTTTCAGTTTTGGAAAATTTGTCAAAAAACTCAAACTTGATCATGGATTTCTGGCGCAGCTGGGAGGTTCTGATCACTAGGGTTAGGTTTGCACATGTATAGAGAATGAATTTGATCAATAATCCAAGCCCATGGCCTTGCTTTTAATGATTTTCAAAATTTGATTTTCAAGGATCTTTTTCAATATTTCTTCATGCATATTTGCTTCAAATCATGTCCAATCACCATAATTCTTTCTAAATCAGATCATGCACGAAATCTTAAGTCTATTCCATGCACAAAAAGATTTAAAAAGTTAGGTTTAGTATTTTTCATATATTTTAATTAATTAAATGAATTATTAATCATTAAAAATCCAAATAAATAAATAAAAATGATGAAAAACTTCCCTTTGGGCCAAATGGTCGTGCACATGCTTTGGATGATGAATTGTGGAAGAAAAAGAGGCCCATTAGCATTTTTAGGGCATTTGAAGCAAAGTTGACTTTTCAAAATATCCAAAAATTTCCCAACTTCCACAAGGCATAACTTGCTCAATGTTTAAGCTTTGCTCATGTTCTTGGACATTTTGGAAAGGTCTTTGAGTCCTATAACCAATGCCTTTGGTCCCATGCCATTTTGATTTACCAATCTCAAGTTATGGCCTTTGACTTAAAGTCCCTTTTTGTTGACTTTTGAAAATGACCTATAATGTTGAGATTGATAACTTTTTGTGAGAGCATTTCTTGTACTTGAAGTGTGAAGAGGAGTTGTAGGAAATGTCTTTCTCTTCAAAATGAGCTTTGGATGGAATTTTTCTGATAATCCATGTGGAAGTTATGCCTTGGTCAAATTACAGTTGACTTTTTCAACTGTCCAAATATGGAAACTTTTGCATCTTGAGACTTTTTGAGCCAAGCTTTGAGAATCATGATCAAGCATTGATCAAATGATGTTTGTGGCTTCAAAATGAGATGTTGACCAAAAATTTGGACTTTTGACTGTCAAATGACCATTTTGCCCCTACAGTTGACTGTAGTGCAATTTGGGTTTTTGACTGTGCAATTTTATGTTGTAAGTCTTGAAACTTGACATGAGGATTCTTGACCATGTTTATAGGCATGTGGGTCTTGATTGGACCCTTGGAAACTTCATTTTCTTTGTTAGAACCAAAACCCTAATTTTGACTGTTAGGAGGCCTTTGAACTGTGCAACCCTTGGGGAGATTTTGGAGCTTTGACTTGGCAAACTTTGAAGAATATGGGAGGGAAATTTTTGGGGTACAACACCGGGACATATTCGTACGCTTTAATCCCTAACTTTTGCCTGGACCGCCCTTTCGGGTTTTCAGTCCACCGGGATACCCATTTTTGCCCAAGCCGCCTTTTCAGGTTTTCGACTTGCCGGGTGTACAGATTTTTTTTTCATTTCATCCCTTATTTTTGCCTAGGTGTGTCAACCTAGCGGGTCTTTGATCATGCGTAGTATTTTTTTCCGACTATGTCCACGCTCTCAGGATGTAGGGAGGTGCCCCTGTTGTAGTGTTGTGTTGCCATGCTACCAGAATATGTTCGTTCATGCAAGACTCGTCGCTGGAATTCATGTCCAATGCCCCAAGTGATCCAGATGGAGATTTGTCCCAAGCTGGTTGGCCTATTGAGAGATTCTCCGAATCTTGACTTAACTGCCCCAGATGATGGACAATGATCATGCCATGCCCCTTGATTGGAGATGCTTTTGTTCATTAGACATTCGTCGTGCGAACTTCTATGTTGTTCAAACAAATAGTCATATGCAAGCAATGTTATATTAAAATGCAAAGCTCATGTCTGTCTTGAAGTTTTTGAAAATGTGTTTTTTCAGTAAAACCAGTGAATTTTGTAAAACGTGATGTTAACTCAGTATTTTACAGCAAGCCTTAAGGAGTCAAGATACCTTTCGTAACAGTATGCCTTCGAACTAACCCATGCTTCAGCTAGGACTTTTTAAGGGTTATAACGTGGCCTGGTTCACGGTTTAAGAAACAAAGGATAAAGGCTCAAATTATATTTGTACCCACCCGCTCTTCGTGATGTTCTTCAAACCTAAACTCAGTTGATCGTGCGTTAGATCTTGTTCGAGTCTTTGTCTTAATATTCCCATGATGGTTCGAATGTTGACATTTTATTTTGAATAGGCAGTCATTTCCTTGTTGAGGGTTTGCAGGTCCTCTTTTCTTTTTGATTTCGTTATCCCTGTTTTTTGCCTGAACTGTTTCTTTTGTGATTACAGTCAGCGGGATGCCCCAGTTTTGTAAGTCTCCTTCATAGGTTTTGACTTAATGGGCGTTTATTTTGAGGGATAATGACTGTCTGTCTTTATGATTATTCGGAACCATCACTGTCTTTTGTTTTGTGAGGACCTCTTTGGTGCTATTCATTGTGAACCTGGATCAACTGAGAGAACTACCCTGCCCCAGGTTATGATTAAGGGTTTTAATTTTCGAAAAGAAAAACTCCTACTTCTTTGGCTCGAAGGGGTTGACGAGGGATTATCTTCCTTATAACTCCAGTGTTTAGGAATTGAAACAATGCCTGTACCTCATCAGCAGGGTCTGTTCAAAAGCATACTGTAGATCGTGGTATTGTTTTCGTCATCCTCCCTCAAGAGGCTTAGAATTATTAATCGAGCATTGAACATCACAAAAAATGAAAGCAATTTTAAATATAGCGAATGCGAATATATTGATTCAAAACAGACATATGCGATGCATTTATAAAGTAATAAAGTTTGCTATGACAATAATTGTTTGTATAAGCAAAGAAAATACAACTTGAACATTCGAATGAACAAAAAGTCTTCTAGTCTCAGGACTTGTCACTTCAAATGGTGAATCTCACAGGGATAGTAGAAGAACTCGACCTGACCATCTGGGGTAAATTCCACAGCTCCTTCATCAATCAGGCTTTGGATTTTGTACCTCAACTTTCAACAGTCGTCAGTATCATGCCCCGGGCTGTTGGAATGGTATGCGCACCTGGCCCCAGGATTATAGTTGTGTGAAGAAGTCTTAGGATTAGGGTAAGGTCCTATCAACGTCACCAAATTCAACTTCAACAGGTGTTGCAAAGCTTGGGACAGCGACGTGTTGAGCTGGGTGAATTTCCTCTTGGGCTTGTCTAGCTTGCTCTGATCAACCCGTTGTTCTTGGCGAGGTTGTGGTTGGACCTGTGAAGTGGTAGCAATTCGGAGAGGTCTATTCTTCACTATACCAGACTCTTGTCCTCTTGGAAGCTGATCAATGACCTGGTCCCTGACTTGGACTGGTTGCTTCATGTTGTATCTGTCTTGATGAAGTTGACTGATCATGGTCCTCAACTCTTCTTGCTCCCGAGCTAAGCCTTGGATGAGAGCCATTTGCCCCAGCATCTGGGTTCTCATTGTATCTACCTCAGCTTGCAGACATTCCAGCCGTTCGTCCTTATCATCTTCGAGACTTTTCTTGGCCAAATTCCCCATGAGGAGTGTCCTCAACTCTTCCTTCCCCTTGGATAGGCTTAGGAAGATCTCCCTGAACTGAGTCTCTTGAGCATGAAGACCCTGGTTATCTTGTTGGGAAGCCATTGCTGAAATAAACAGCGGAGAAGGTAAGTGACCTGTACAAAGGGTACCTGTAATGCAATGATATGTATGATATGCATGCAATGTTTTCAAGGACCTTGCGGGGTAAACAAGAAAATTGTTAGAATCTGGTAGCTTGATGAGGGAACTTCATGTTGTTGAGAGTCCTTCTTCAAGAGTCAAGGCTCACCATATCGAGTGAGTCATAGCCCCTGACTCAAGTTATCAACCTTGGCTTAGAGGAAAATAAATCCCCTTTGCCCCTTGCTAGACATTTTTGATTCATCATGACCTGCATCACAAACCTTTGAGATCCTTGAAATGGATTAGTCCTTATGTAGGATGTATGCGATGGTACGATGGTATGATGTTATGCTATGTATGGAGTGATGTAAGTAAACCCTGTTATGAGTCCAGATTAAGGACTGTAAATAAAACCTGCAAGAAACTCAAGTGTCAGATAACAAGCATGCAAGTAGTCGAGTTTGAAGGCACACAAGTCACACCACAGCCCTTAGAGTTTAGGCCAGCATGAAGTTCAGGGTACTACCCTCTTTCAGTTTCGTTGGTTAAGACCTGTCCTAGAAAATAGTAACCGAGTTCTAGAGGATCCCAATATCACTGACTACTCTCAATCGGTCATAACTCCAGCGTCGCAATCTTTTCTTGCGGCCAGAACCATCGCGAGAGTTTAGCCTCAATGGGTGTAGCATACTGCTACTGTTCTATGGCCAAGTTGGGTCACATTAGGGTTCTAAGGTCGATTGGTGCTTAATGACTCCTCAGAAGACCCATATTCTCCTCGTTGCAACACAAGGGATATCGGTACAGACCAAGGTGCCACACCAACGTAGCCACTGCTTCACCCGTGTCGGTCTACGCCGGACAGGTCCCTCACAGCTTATGCTACCTAAAAGGGTATCCCCAGATCCGGGTTAGGATCTATGAAACTTTGATGCAAAGCCCACAAATATAAAGCAATCAAAGCAAAGCAATTGAAAACATAAGTATGATCTAATCCTAAGGTACACCTCACTTTAGATTCCCCAGCAGAGTCGCCAGTTCTGTGATCGGTGGAAATAAAACTGACTGTTTTTTAAGCTGGTTTCGCGAAATGTCGCGGTAAGCAAGAGTCGCCATCGTCTTTTATGTTCTCCAACATGGAAAGGACAAAAGCACAGCAAAATTCCTTCTTTGAGAATGTTTCTCGGTTCGGGAGGTAGATTTATAGAAAGGGAAGGTGTTAGCACCCTTTCTATTCATGGTTATCCATGGGCTCTTAGGTACTTGCTCTTATGTTTTCAAAATATGTTTGCTTTTCAAATGTGAGTAGGTTTTGAAAAAGTTTCGTTTGAAAAATTTCTGAGTAACTCTTGTATCTGTCCTCAAGAGTGTATGAAAAATTTGTTTGAAAACTTTTAGAAAGTGTGAGGTGTGAAAAGTATTTTTGTTTTTTTTTGAGAAGAGCAAGTACCTATGAGAATCTACCTACCCTAAGGAATTAAGCTGTGTAAGAGTCCTTTAGATAATGCTATCCCACCATTGAGAGGTAGGTAGCACCATCGTTGAAGGTGTTCGGGTCAATTCAATTATCGGGACAATGTGGTCACCGAAGCAATGGTAGGACATCTTAGTGGTAACCCTAACGTCCTAGATCCTTTTTATCTGAGGCAACCGTTTCGAGGCAACTGGATCTTTTGGACAAAAGGGCGACCTCTAAGACACCCTATACTTGATGACCACGTCGAGGCAACCAGTGAGGCGTACCCTAAGAGTGGCATGTGCTTGTGTGTTGTTTTCATGTTATGTTTATCTTGTACATGTTATTTGTGAGCTACGGATTGATTTTATTTACATACATTCTTGCAGGCATATTAGCAGTTAGGGATGCGGAAAGTAAATTGCGGAAATGTAAATCTAGCTATTACAAGGCGCGGGTCTATACATCGCCAAAAAAACAAAAACCCGTTTGGAAATAAAGTGCGAGAAATTAAATAAAGCGGTAAAATTCCTATTTAACTATTACATATCTGGAGACAGTTACATAAATAATCAAAATAAATAAATGCGCGCGAGAATTAAATTGGAACGTCATGAGGGTTTTGACCCTTTTTTGAATAAGAATTGAATTTTGTCTTTTTTTTTTTGTAATTAATGAAACTAAAATTAATAACTAATTAATTAATTAATTAAGAAAATATTTTTTGTGTTCTTATGTTTTTAATGAAAATAAAACAAAAGGGATTAAGATTAAAAGAAGAAAAAACCTAGTTCTAAATTTATTTTAGTTGTTAAAAAAAAGATTAAAGTTGCTTATTTAAACTAATTAATTAATTATAGTTTATTTACAAGATAAGTTAATAAATAATAAAATGTTTTCTTTTTTTGATTTTTTTATGAAAAATATTAATTATGTTAGGTTAATTAACAATAATGATAATAATTAAAAAATTAGTTAAAAGAAAATAAAAAGGAAAAGAAAACAAAAGAAAATAAAATAGAACCATAGGGGTGTTGGGTCAAAATTGAGGGTTTGTTTAGCATTGCTGTGGCCCATTTGCACAAAGTCACGTTGACTCCTGGAATCATGTGCGTATGGTTGACTGAAAAGCATGGTGCTCATCATTTCCTGGCCACTGGATTGTTGTTTGTAGACACTTGGCATACTGAAGCGTCAGGGCACATGGTGTACCACTTTTAGAAACCTGCACAGGAATACATTGAGAAAAAATGGAAACAAGGAAATTGGGGGACCTGGGAATACTTACAGTACTTGATAATGGACCTTAGGACGTGGCAAGGGTTGCTTTAGCTTCAGGGTATGGCAAAGAAGAGAGTCACGTTCTCCTCTTGGCCTGAAAATGCTTGCAAAAACTCCTTTTGATCTCACACTTTTTTTGACAAATTTTGAACTTTTCTCTGGCCGTTTGTGCACTTTTTCTAGGTTGTGAATGAGGCTTGCAAGGCTTGTATATATAGTAATGAGTGATAATCAATCACATTTAGGAGCCTTAAACCAATGCAATTATGTTTTGAGATTTCTCCATAACCACCATTAAAGAAACTTGCCATCTTTGTTCAAATTTTGAATTTTCATGTTTAATTCAGCTTGGCACGAATTTGGCATGTGTATTATGATGCATCAAGGTCATTCAAACCACAAGATATCATTGAATTAATTTTTTTTATTTTATTTGAATTTTATGGATTTAAAATGAATTAAATCAAATAAAATTAAATAAAAATAGAAAAATTAATGTTTAATCTTGAAATTGATCATGGGACACGTGGGTGGCATGACAAGACTGAACCAAGTGGAAAAAGTGGGCCCTTTTGTCAAAAATTGAAGTTTCAAGGATAGTTGACTTTTGCCATCTCACAAAAATTTCCCAACTTCTCCAATGCATATCTTGCTTAATTTTGATCATATGAACATGTTCTTGGACATTTTGGAAAGGTATTGAAGTCCTCTAACCAATGCCTTTGGTCCCATGTCATTTTGATTTACCAATCTCAAGTTATGGTCTTTGACTTAAAATGCCTTTTTGTTGACTTTTGAAAATGACCTATAATGTTGAAATTGGTAATTTTTTGTGAGAGCATTTCTTGGACTTGGAATGTGAATATTAGTTGTAGGAAATGTCCTCCCCTTCAAAATGAGCATTGGATGGGATTTTTCTGATGAACCATGAAAAAGTTATGCCTTGGTCAAGTTACAGTTGACTTTTCAGCTGTCCAAAAATAGAAACTTTTGACACCTTGATGATTTTTGAGCCATTCTTGTAAATCATGGTCAAGATTTGACCAAATGATGATTGTGGCTTCAAAATAAGATGTTGACCAAAATTTTTGACTTTTGACTGCCAAATGACCATTTTGCCCCTACAGTTGATTGTGAGGCAATTAGGTTTTTTGACTGTGCAACTTGACCTTGTGAGTCTTGAAACTTGACATGTAGGTGCTTGAAAATGTATATGAGCATATGGGACTTGATTAAGCCCTTGAGAACTGCAGCTTCCTTTCAAGAACCAAAACCCTAATTTGGACTGGCTTAGGAGGATGGTTGACTGTGTAGCCCTTGAGTAGGCTTTGAACCATTTGAGGTGATGCTTGTCAAAACTTTGAAGAATATGGGAGGGAAAATTTTTGGGTACAACAGGAGGAACGAAAGTTCTCTCAGTGAATGAAATCACTTCAAGTGGGATGACACTCCCATGGAAAAAATCTACCATTAACAAAAAAAAAGGCAGGACTTGATATGGTATAGCCCATTAAACCTGGGGAAGTCCAGTCAAGATTTCAAAAAAAAAAATCTCGCAATTGCAGGTTAACCTGGGGCAAATCTCTGTCGCCATCACTTGAGGCATTTAAACGTAAATCTCATCAAAGGGTTACGAACAATCCAAGTTTCCTGGCAGTGCCACAAGCATCTGATATTAGGGGCAGTGATGAACCTCTCCGAAATCTCTCTGAAAAGAAGTTCAAGCGTCCTCGAGAAGTTTATCACCTCTCTAAGCAGACCAGCAGTCATGGGTTTATGTCCCCAACATTTACCAAGGACTTATTCTCCAAAACAAATTACATTTCAAGTTGAACGGTCGTTGAAAAATTTCCTTCATCACCTGCTGGAAGTTACGGTCGTCATAAAAAATTCCTTCATCACCTATTGGAAGTTACAGCCACCAACAGAATAACAGACAACCCAAACTCCTAAAAATTTGTTTCTCTCAAGAATGAAGATTCTCATTCTCGAGGTGGCGTATAAACTCCTGACTTTACACCAGCAGCTTGATTCTCCCCAGTGCAATCGCCATGGAAGTCATTCTGTCACTTATTTAGATCCCAGTTACAGTCTCAGATACACTCCAGACACAGAAGTCATTCTGCTACTCATACAAATCTCAATTTCAGATACAATACAGATACACTCCAGACACGGCAGTCATTCTGATATTCATTCAAAATTTCAATACAGTTACAGCTTAGATACGCTCTAGACACGGACGCCATTCTTTTGCTCATACAAACTCAGTCTCAGATACACTCTAGACACGGAAGTCATTCTACTACTCATACAGATATCAATTTCAGATACAATACAGATACACTCCAGACACAACAGTCATTCTGATATTCATTCAAAATTTCAATACAGTTACAGCTCAGATACACTCCAGACACGGGCGCCATTCTTTTGCTCATACAAACTCAGTCTCAGATACACTCCAGACACGGAAGTCATTCTACTACTCATACAGATCTCAATTTCAGATACAATACAGATACACTCCAGACACGACAATCATTCTGATATTCATTCAAAATTTCAATACAGTTACAACTCAAATACGCTCCAGACACGGACGCCATTCTTTTTCTCATACAAACTCAGTCTCAGATACACTTCAGACATGGAAGTCATTCTGCTACTCATACAGATCTCAATTTCAGATACAATACAGATACACTCCAGACACGACAGTCATTCTGATATTCATTCAAAATTTCAATACAGTTATAGCTCAGATACGCTCCAGACACGAACGCCATTCTTTTGCTCATACAAACTCAGTCTCAGATACACTCCAGACACGGAAGTCATTCTGCTACTCATACAGATCTCAACTTCAGATACAGTCCAGAGATGCTCCAAACACGGATACCTTTCTGCTCCTCATCCTTTTACCTATAACATACAATTCAACTTTCTGATATTCCCGACAGAATGAAGTTTCTCATTCTTAAAGTGGCATACAACCTAAACCTGAACTTCTCCCAAATAGGAATAAGCTTTTTCCAGAATCTTGAGCTTTACTCTCCAACATGATAACTACTTTTCAACAATATTCCCCGGCGAAGATCTCCTCAAAGCAGGAATCCCCAGTAGATTGGCATACAACCCAAACTCCTGATTTACCCAACAGCGGTCCCAGGACTTCTCATTTTCAACGATCAAAGGATTTTCAATCCCCAGCGGCAGTCAAGGGCTTATTTTCCCTGACAACGGTAAACGATTTTATTATCTCCGGCTATCCAGGATTTATCTTCCTCAGCAGGACACCTAATCAGCTTACATGCGCATTCATTACATTCATATAACACACACATTGCATCATACAACATGACTTTGTGTTTCAGCTAATACTTTTACCCTTCGCAGGATAAGTTTAGCAAGTTTTGAGCTTCAAAGATTTCTGAAAACAGTTTACAGATGCTTCCCAACATGGATGTCAACCTTTTACTTATTCAGATCCCCAGCTCAGAGACGGTCCAAACATGGATACCTTTCTGATACTCACCCACTCATCTACAACAAATAGTCTTGGATGGCATCTTTAAGCCCATCTTCATCTTCAAGGCTTGGTGTTGGTCTCAATCTCTTCCTGGCCATCTCCACAAGCCAAAGCAAGCAAAACCAGGCATTTTCAGACCCTCACACGCGTTGTAAGTCCCTCACGAATCCGCCCTGTTCTTGATTTCGTATTTTGCAATATAGGCATAGTTAGCATGAATTGATAGCATATTCTGAATCTACACATCATTTTGCAAGCTTTTGACATTACTTGATTTCATTTATCTGACCTATAACGAGATCCACCATAGTTAGGGTTTCTTGGAGTTTTTTGGGGCTTTTGTTTTCAGGTACAGTTAGCCTACATAATGGCCATGGTTATGATCAGAAGAAGGAGACAAACTCAACCATGGTCTTAGAATGCATTTCCATGGCCTATAGAAGATTTTGGAATGAGACAGGCTTGTAGCGACGGACCTTCGTCCGTAGGTATAGCCTCTGTGTTTTTAGCAACAGTTCAAGGGCAGGGATGATGCGTTGGCACCTCCCCATTTGTCCATTCAAATAGCACGCGCGTTTTTTTATTTTTCTGGCCATTAATTTTGTTTTTGTATAGTATTATTAATTTGTATTACATTAACACAAAGAAACAATTGGTGTAGTGGCTACAAGGGGGACGTTCAAGGCGTTGAAGGCTGGAGGTCAGGGGTTCGATCCCTGCCTCCAGCATTTGTTATTTTTCCAAATTCTTATAGGTGATCATATGCACGCATATGGCAGGAGTTCCATCATACTCCCTCACCAATCAACATGCCAGATGGCCAGATCTGGTGGTCAGCGTTGAAGGAGCATCAAAGGGCCAAGTCAACGCGCATGCAGTGAATCAGGAAAGTCAAATGGATCAGCCTCAAATGGGCCAGCCAATTGCTATTCACACACCTCAAAACCAGGCCCAATTTCTCTACTTTCTTACATTTTATTTATTTAATTTAATTATTTTATTTTAATTAATTTACTAACCAATAACATATTTTATTTTTTATCAAAAAATCACCAAAAAATATTTTTACCCAATTAAAATTTCAGAAATTTTATTTTATTAATAAATATTAATTAAATTAATTAGGTCATTAAATGTAAACAATTTTAATTTATTTTGCAAATATTTAAAATCCATTAGAATAATTAGGTTTTAACTTTGATTTAATTATTTTATTTTCTTTCCTAAAATAACAAAAAAACTCAAAAATATGTCATTTATTATTTTTCATTAATTAATTTATTTAATAATCAACTTAGTATTTAATTTTAGGATTAATTTTTTTTCTTAAAAATAAAAACAACAAAAACATTTTCTTTTAAAAGGGTCAAAACCCTAATTCGCATTCGATTTAATATCCCGCGCGCTTTATTTTTCTTTATCCAATTAATGTATCTGCTCCCGGTTTGTAATAAATAATTAGGACCTTTTATTTAATTTTCTGCTTTTTATTTCCCAAGGGTTGTTTTTGGCGATGTAAATACCCGACGCCTTGTAATAATTTAGTTTAATTTCCGCATTTTAATTCTGCAAATTATACAACTGTTAGATGTTTGATAATAGGGCTTGCATGACAAGAATGAATGCCTAATTCTTAAAATGGTTAGATCACCTTAAACATGTGCAAAGATAAAAATAACCGAAATTAACACACTCGCACATGCGCACTCTTAGGGTACACCCCACTTGGTTGCCTTTGTAAATGGTCATTGAGTATAGGTCGTTTTAGAGGTCGTCCTCTTGTCTAAAAGATCATAGTCGCCTTGGAATGGTTGCCTCGGAAATTGTCGCCTCAAACAAATGATCTAAGACATTAGGGTTACCGCTAAGGTGTCCTAACATTGCTTTAGTGACCGTATGTCCCTCATTCAAATTGACCCTCAAACTCCAATGACGGTGCTACCTACTCATTAATAGTGGGATAACATTGTCTAAAGGAAATTAGCATAGAACGATTCCTTTTTCGAGTAGGTAGATTAGTTCTTAGATACTTGCTCATTCAAAACAAAACTTTTTCACACTTACACTTTTACAAACAAAGTTTTCAAAACACTTCATTACACTCTTGAGGACAGAAGCAAGAGTTAAATGGAAGTTAAAAAAAAAACTTTTTCAAACCCATAAGCACAAAGAAAACAATTTTGAAAACAATGAGCAAGTACCTAAGAGCCCGTAGATAACTACGGATGGAAAGGGTGCTAATACCTTCCCTTTCTATAATGAAGTGTTTAAATATCTCGAAAAAGGAATTTTTCTGTGCTTTTTTCCTTTCCTTGTTGGATAAAATAAAAGTCGGTGGAGACTCTTGCTTACCTCGACATTTTGCAAAAACAAACGCAAAACGCAAACCAGCATTCCAAAAAAAAAAACAGTCAGTTCTTCCCACCGTATCACACCATCCATATGTTCAACAACTCAAATCTAGCGCTCCATAATGGAAAGACCACGATGCACTCTCAAAATGCATCCATACTGGATCCTCAGGCGTTAAACTTCTCATTCTGGGCCATTGACTTATTTCCTTCCATACACCCCCTTTTCTACTTACACAGCCAGACCCATTTATCCTTTGTTTTATTTTCATTTTTTTTGAACTCAAACAACAAAAACAGGTTGGGACTGCTTGCTAACTTTTAACCCCCTGATCACTTTTTAACCCCCAACCCATTTATTTTTATTTATTTTATATTTTTATTATTTTCATTTATCTATCTATTTATTTAAACCAAAAATTCCAAAAAATATATTTTTTCTTGAATACTTAGATTTTAAATATTCTTTTTATTTCATTTACTTCAAATTTTTTCAAACAAATAAGACAACCAAAATTACTATTTTTCTAAACAATTAAGTTAGAATTATTTGTATTACTTAGATTTAGGTTTTGTTTTAATTAATTTAAACTTTAGATTTTTGTTAAGTAAGTTAATTAATTTTTCTTGTAAGTAAAATTAATTAGTTCAACTAGGTTAAATTACCAAAACCTTTCCATCAAATAAAATCCCAAAAAAACAATTTCTTGTTGCTTCTTCATCTTTACATTTTTGGTACTCTTATTGTAATTCATATTTAATGGCTTGTAATAGTAATTAGGGCTTTATTGCTTTCCTCCCCTATTCACAAACTTGTACTCCCTTATTCCCAAAGCGTTGTAATAGCGTATGACATTTAAATTTCGCAATTTATTGCTTTCCATATTATTGTTAGTAATTAGGGTTTGTATGGCAAGATTTAAAATCAACATTAGACAACCCTAATTCAAGATAAAATAATTGAAAACAACACACCTTGCACACTTACACCTCTAGGATAACTCACACTTGTTACCTCAGATAAAAACAGCCATGTCCCTCGAACGAGAGATGTTTTAGCAAAAGACCCTCCATTAAAAGATCATAGTCCCTCGATGACCCTTGAAATGTTGCCTTCCGTAAATGATCTTAGTCCCTTACGACAATTTCTAAAACATCTTATAAGTTGCCTCCTATGACTGTACAATGACCCACGCCCGTCCCTCACATTCAATGACATGGCTCTCTACCAATCAATGGTAGACAAGCACTATCTAAAGTAGGAGGAAAATAACAAAGATTTTTTGAGTAGGTACATTGATCGTAATTGCTTGCTCACAAACAAAAATATTTCCACACTTCACACTTTCAAAACATCTTTCAAAACAAAACATCTTGTATACATTCTCAACAATACGAGAATCATTATAAAATGGCCTTACATTGGAATTTTGAAACATCTTTCCAAACACTTCCTTTCAACAAATATTTTCAAAATCAACACTTTGTATACATTCTCAACAATACGAGAATCTCTGTAAAGTTTGCCAAACTTAGGCGTTTTCAAAATATTTTCAAACTTACACAAAGCACAAAAGCATTTCAAAGTGATCAAGCAATTAAGAGTCCGTAGATAACTACAGATGAAAAGAGTGCTAACACCTTCCCTTTTCATAACCTACCCCCCGAACTCAAGAAAATTCTCAAAAGGTCTTTCCTGTTCTTTTCACCCTTTCTTTTATTGGATAAAAGAAAATTCGATGACGACTCTTGCTATCCGCAACATTTGTGATGAAATACAAAACACTCAAGTCAGTTCTCCCACTGTATCACAGATTGCACAATTAACTTCTGACTGCAGTCATACAACTTCAAGAGATTGTTATTCATACTAACTGAGAAACCTTTCTCAATGAGTTGATCTATACTCATCAGATTTCTCTTCATCCTAAGGACATACCAAACATCTTTAATCAGAATGGTTCTTCTAGCCTTCACTATGACTTTGACATTTCCCATACTTCTACATTAAGGTACTTATCATCATCACATCTGATCTTTGTCCTCCTTTTGGGGTCAAAGTCAAGCAACCATTGTTTGTTTCCAGTAAAGTGATTTGAGCAACCAGTGTCCATATACCACTAGTATACCAAATACTTACCATCAAACTCAGAAGCCATCAATAGCACATGTTCATCACTAGAATCTCTTTTGGCTATATTTTCTTCTTTTGATTTCCTTCTCTGGGTTGACCAATAATCTTTAGCAAATTGGCCAAACTGTTCGCAGCAGTAAGATTGAACCTTCTTATTGTCAAACTTCTCCTTTCCCTTATGACGTTTCTTCTCATTAAAATTGGAGGCTACTAACTTTTGAGAACTATAACCATGTCTCTTCTTGGATTTTTACCAAGAATGCTTCCGGTCCTTCTTGACAAAATAAGCTTTCAGAGCCAGCTCAACCTCTCTTTCAGAAGTTCTCTCAGTCAGATGGAACTCTTGCGCCTCTAGACTACTTTGGACCTTTTCAATTCTCATGGTGCTCAGACTTTAGAATGTTCAATTGCTATAACAATGTAATCAAACTGAGGAGTAAGGGGTCTTAATACCTTCTCAATGATTACTTGTTCAGAAAGTGTTTCCTCACACGATTTCCTCTCATTTGTGATAAGAATCACTCTAGAGATGTAATCTTGTACCTTGTCATTGTTAATCATGTTGAGATTCTCTTACTGCTTACGTAGGGATTGAAACTTCACCTTCTTCAGTGATGCATCACTACCGTAGCACCGTGTCAGTATATCCCACGCAACCTTCACCGTTGTCAAGTCAATGATTTTCTTAAACACGTTCACATCCACACACCGATGGATGTAGAATAACTCTTTATGATCTTTGTTCCTCGTATCTCTCTGTATGTTTCTTTGTTCCTCAATCGCATCTGTTGTAACTGGAACGTAACCTTCGGTAACAAGATCAAGAACATCTTGAGCATCAAACAACACATGTATTTGAATTATCCACTGATTCCAATTCTTTCCATCAAACACCAGAAGCTTAGTATTCAAACTCTTTCTGCCACTCATATTTGTTTTGTGCATTAAAACTCAAATCAGATCTCAGCAAACACCTGTGTTTCCCAATCCTATAATAAATTCAATGCAAAATCAAACAACGAAATCAATCACGCACGCCTCGCGTACACTCGTGTTTCCTTGTGACTCGAATCGAAAATCTAGATACCAATTGTTGGTGCACAAGATTAAAGAGGAAAAATTAAAATGGAAGACGATATAGAAAGAAGAGAGAGAGAGAGAGAGAGAGAGAGAGAGAGAGAGAGAGAGAGAGAGAGAGAGAGAGAGAGAGAGAGAGAGAGAGAGAGAGAGAGAGAGAGAGAGAGAGAGAGAGAGAGAGAGAGAGAGAGAGAGAGAGAGAGAGAGAGAGAGAGGCAGCTACAACAAATTTGTTGAGAAAGAAACTATATACACAATTGCATTTCAAAACTCTAGTTTCAATCTTGTTTAGATACACAAAATAAACTGTCACATAGGCTCTAAGAAAAGTATGCTTAATAGCTAAGCTAACAAAACAAACTACGACTCCAGAAGCTAAAGATACTTATGAGATGCAACCTTAGAAGCTTCTGCTTTTGACTAACACAAACACTTTTTGATATGAATTACTTCTAACACAAACACTTTTTGATATGACTTACTTCTAACACAAACAAGATGAGAAAGAAGATAGTCCTCCACTAAGATTAAGACAAAAATAAAGTGATTAAATCAATTATTTAAACTTGAGTGGTAAACGACTTTCTGCTAAAGAACGAAAGTTTGAGAATACTAAATTTGATTTTTGGTAGAAACTATATTTAGTCAATATCATGACCTCTTGATACAAACTCTGAATTATTATGACATCGTTTCCTTGAAAACTAGAGTGCAAAATTAAAAAAAAATAAATTAAATTAATATATACTTTCGAATGACATGTTTAATCAAATGTAAAAACAAAAATTTAACAAGACTAATATAAAATAAAAGATTTTATTCATAGTGCATAACATGATCTATTTAATGAAAAAAAGTTAAAATAGAAAACTAAATATGTTCTATTTACAGAAAAATCTAACATCAATTTGATATAAATAAGACTATCGATCCCTATGAATAGGTCTTAGTTATTCATACCTTAAATAGCTCATTTCATCTTATGTGTCTAAGTAAAACTTAAACAAAGATTAGTCAATACTAATCAATTATGATGAATACTTTAAACTTATAACACGATTATTATTAAAAAAAGTCTTTTTTTAAAAATAATAAATTATCATTAATAACTACAATGATACTATTGACTATTTATCAATGTAAATTATAAATTTTTTACATTTTATTCTCTAAAAGGTTTTTTGTTTATCTTAATTTAATAATGTGTTTTAATAGTTGTGAGTTTGTTTTAATATCAATACTCTTCTGATAAATTTAATGATAATAAACGTATTAAGATAAAAATTATGTGTATGTTTGGTTTAGTTTTTAAAAGAATAAAAAATAATTATAGAAATGCAAAATTGATTTTAGAATTATTTTGCAGTATTTAATTATTCTAAAAAAAAACAATTATATCTCCAAAAGTGATTCTACTGATTCTACTTAAAATTATAATTTATAATTTTGAATTTCTCCACTTTTTAAGTTTCCACGTCAGATTATGGGAAGGTTTCAACGGGGACCACGTTCGTAGGATTTTATAGATGAAAAACAAATAAGTGCATCGGATAAGTATAAAGGCAGAAATAGTGATTTCTTTGCACCTTCATTCCTTTAACTCATTCTAACAACTTTTCATTTCGTTTTTATTTAACACTCTCTCTCTCTCTATATCTATATATAATATAGGATTTGCTTTTAGGATTTGAGTATTTTGGAATTGAAAATGGAGTCTGGGAAAGTGATCGGATTCGTTGGATTGGATGAAATTGGATTACAGATCGCATCCTCGCTTCTTCGCCATGGCTACGCTGTTCAAGCTTTCGAGGTTTCATCTCTTTCTCTCTATATACGCTCTTCAAAATTTTGATATTTTAATCGCAAATCACGATATATTTTCATTCCTTTCTTTTGTTAGATTGATTTAAAATTACAAATGCAGCTAGTTGCTTTCATCTTCCATGCTTCTGCTCTCAATGATTTTGTTATTTGAATGTCACACAAATTTTTTACTATTATCATTCTCACGGTGTTAGATATCAAACGATCCGTTATTGCCAAAACGGCAATCACAAAACTGGAAAAGCTATCGAAAAATGTGATAGTTATTCACTTTTTTTTAGATAAAGAATAAATTGTTATCCATATACCATATATGGATGTAACACCCGGAAGAACCACTGGATGTAACCGTCTACGTAGCTTCAGTCATTCGATTCAATGGTACTCCGTGTCTCAATCAAGATTGTGTGTCATCCATAACTCCCGTAAAAGGACAAGACAAACGTTACACAATGACTTCTGTTCAAATAAAGGAAAAAAAATGCAGGCATACATATCCGGTTTATTTTTGTAAACGGTGAAAATTTACGCATATTCGTAAACTACTGCAACCTCAAGGACCGTCAATGTCAGAATGCAGTGTTTGAGAACCTCAAAAAAAGTCATTGATCGACAAAATAACTTAACTAAAACGTTCTATCGTAGTTCTAAGCTAACAAACACTTAAAATATTTCAATTTTATACCTAAAACTCAAATTCTAAATAATTTTACATTAACTCAATAAAGTTCAAAAAAATATACAATTTCTCTCCAAAGCTTGATTCTTGATCCTAAATGGGGTTTGAATACTGATGTTTGATGAAGTTTGATTGTTGTTTGAGGAAGATTGGTGAAGTTTCGCATAATGGGGTTGGGGAGTGTTTTGACAAAATGGGTTTTAAAAAGAATATCAAAAGTGAGGAAGGGGAAGGGACGATGACGCGTATTTGAGACAATACTGTAGTTAGGGTGCGTCCGGAGATGTAACTACAGAAATATTACGTAAATGTATCTCCGGTTAGTTATGTTCACTGATTAAGGGTTTTGTTCCGCAATGTGCATATTTTTGATGCGTCTGGAGATGCATTTCCGGAACCTGAGGGCATAACTGTATTTTCGCACGGTGCACTAGAAAAACATGGAGTGTATTAAGAAATTCCCAAAGCTAGCTTATAAGTTTGTTTGGTACCTATTCTTTTATCTTACTAGCTTATAATATTTTTTGAGATGCTACTTGAAGAAGTTTATAGATGTTTATAGTTGTTTTTTGAGATGCTAAATAGTTTATAGATGTTTATTTTATTAATTCTTTATCCTTTTTTAAAACCTGAAATAAAAATAAACTCTTAATAGTTTTCCCAAATATCTGGACACAGCCTTTTAATTGAAATAAGTTTTTCTGTAGATAAGTGATCCCATCATAAAAGAACTTGTAAAGATTGGAGGAATTAAATGTGCAAGCCCTTCAGAAGCAGGGAAAGGTAATTGTTATTTCAGCTAAATTGTTAACTTTTTCATAGACCAAAGTTAATCCTTTACACTGTTTAACAACCTTTGTCCTGGTTTGTTGCATTAGGCCATTTAAATTGAGTTAAAAAAATTGTAAGATAACATATTATCCAAATTTAATAACTTATGTGCATTTAGAATCAAATGCTGGATATGAACTTCAATAATGCATATCTTTTTCTCACTTGCAGGGGTAGCAGCTTTAGTTGTCCTTATATCTCACACAGATCAGATTCATGATCTGATTTTCGGGGACGAGGGTGCTTTAAAAGGTCTATACGGAGCCTTGTGACATTAGGCATTATTTATTTTTAAGAATCTTGATTCGTTTAAAAAATTTTCATTTTTTGAATATGCAGGTCTAAACCCAGATACAGTTCTTATAATTTGTTCAACCATACTACCATCAGCTCTCCATAAACTGGAGAAAGATTTGGAAGGTAACACGCACCTTCTATGTTTTTGGCGAACTAAAATGCTTGATTCTTTGTAAAAGGAGTTCCTAACAAATGCATAATTAGCCCTTTGATCATTTTAGCAGTTCTCATGTTAGTTGAATATTTGAGGATATGATATGAAGCTATCGGAATTTTTTCGGGTCAATGACTCAATATGACGCATCTGTTAATATTGCTTTATGTTTCCTACTGCTTAAGTCAAACAACATCAAGGTCTACAACTAAAAGCCCTAATTTTCAGGGCCTGCTTTAGATTAATCTTAGGCGGAAAATAGGAAAAGAGGGAAGAGTTAGTTACAAAGAGAGAAGGTGGTAACAAACTGAGTCTGTTATATGAGGTGGGAATGAATAATCTGTGAAAGGCATGAGAAGGTTTGCGCTTGTAATTGGGAGTCTAGAGGAAACACTCTGAGTTGGGAAATTCGGCTGTCACTTTCCTTGTATTTTCTTTCTTTTCATATAGAAATTCACAGATACAGATTTACTGATAGGAATTCCTTATCACTTTCTCTAATATATCAACTAAAACCATTGCACGCTAAATTAACATGTATTCTGGAATGATATCGTCAAACTTATGACTATTCTGGAATTCCGTGATAGTGGGTTACTGCTCAAAAGTAACCATGTTTGTTTATACTGTAGAATTTCAGAAGATAGCCTATGTTGTTGATGCATATGCCTCTTATGGGAGGTCTGATCTGTTGAAGGGAAAAGTCACTGTAAGTTATTGTCTTATGTTTATAATATGTCGCAAGTCTTTTCAGCTAAAAATAAAGTTCCTGATTTTGATCAATTGCTTAATCATCCTATATTGCTGCTTTTGCTACTTAGATTGTATCATCTGGAAGATCAGATGCCATTGCAAGAGTACGGCCTCTTCTTTCAGGTAAAGTTTTGAAACCTGTTTGGATATACAATACACAAATATGATATGCCATAGAAATAAGTATCTCTTTTCCCCCATCAAACTAGTTAATATTTGCTTTTTGTTGACAGCAATGTGTGAAAAGCTGTTCACTTTTGAGGGTGAAATTGGTGGTGGCAGGTGCATTTTCCTTCTTGCCCTTGCAAAATCCTGAGTTACTACAAAAATTTACTGTTATACTATATTGTGTTCTATTCGGTGTTTTTAATTTAAAAATATTTACCACTCTTTTTCATTTGCAGTAAGGCTAAAATGGTCTCTGTGATGCTGGAAGGAATTCATTTCATTGCTTCTGTGGAGGCTCTTTCTCTTGGTGTAAAAGCGGGAATTCATCCATGGATAATCTCTGATATAATTTCTAATGCCGCTGGAAATTCATGGTACGTGTTTAGTCAATATGATACTGCTAACTTCACATTAAACAAATTCTTGCACATAGTCGTACGGAATTACAATTGTTGATGTTTTGTACTATATTTATTAGAAAAAATTGTTTATTTGAAAAAAGTTTTTTGAAGGCAGGATTAGTGACTGAAAAATATTGAAAAATGGGACTTTCCGATATTACAAATATTCTTTGATGTCTATAAACTAAAATATTCTGATTTCGGCACAAATAGAGTGCTGATAATTAAAACATGCCATGTATAATTTTGCAGGGTATTCAAGAATAATGTTCCACTTTTGTTAAAGGGAGAGGTTAAGCATCAAATTCTTAATACTTTGATTAAGGAATTGGTAAGATCTTTAGAATCAGAGAAGTAACTCACTTTTGAATTTCTTATTACGTTCCACTTTTGAATTTCTATTCAGCGGTAATGAAATCTCTTATTGGACTAATTTGGTTCTTGCTTTCAAAATTAGTGTTTTCTTTATTTTACAGCAGCACTTCTAGTTGTTGTTATTCTTTTCCAAACATTTCTCGTCGGTAACTGAATTTGCTTTTATTCCAGGAAACAATTTTGGATATGGCTAAGTCACTTACTTTTCCACTTCCACTTTTGGCGACAACTCACCAACAACTTATTCATGGTACGAAATCTAGTAAACTATGTAGTATGCATTTGCTGTCAAGTTTACAAAAAGCAACCCATCTGCAGAAGACATAGTTTAGCAAATTCATTTTTTTCAGGAATTTCACACGCTTGTTCCGAAAATGGTGGTGACACAACATTAATTAAGGTTAATTTCATATACATCTGTTTGAGTAGTTTCAATCAGAAGTTACTGTTTTTTGAAGCTGTAGTGTCGTTTCTTTACTGTTAGAAATAAAGTAAATAGAAACATTATGGGCTGATTTTTTCTTTTATATTATCATGTAATTATTGTAACCATAGTTCTTTGTGATTGTATTTATAATATCCGTGTGTTCTTAACACATGATTTCATCATATGCCTTTTGTTTCTCTTATCTTTCAAAAATTAACAGAATTTTTCTTCTAATTCATTATCATGACAGATTTGGGACAATGTTTATGGAGTGAAAGTTTCAGATGCAGCAAATGAAGAGGCATATAACCCTGAGAAACTTGCATCTGAAGTTATTACTTCTTCTAAAAGTGGGACTCGGGTTGGTTTTATTGGTCTTGGAGCTATGGGATTTGGCATGGCAACTCATTTGGTCAAATCAAACTTCAGCGTTTTCGGCTATGATGTAATTTCTCTCTTTGGGATCTTAATCTCTATTGCATTAAATAAGTTTTACATTTGCTGTAAAAGTTGATAATGGTGTCATAATTGTGAGTTGATGACTGTATCCGTCAATGATGCAAACTTTTGTCCACTTTATCGATAGCATTGGTATTTAAAGAGAAATTTAGTTTGAATGAATACTATAACTAAATTTTCAAATCCTTATTTTTATTTTTGCTTCTAGGTGTATGAACCAACTCGAATCCGATTTTCAGATGCTGGTGGCTTTATTGGAAATTCTCCAGCGGAAGTCAGTAAAGGTAAATTGATACATACCATACTATGTAGTATATACCCAAGAAATTTTGTACTTCTATATAGACCTAGAAATGATCTTGTAATGTAATGAATAATAAGATTAAAAGTGACTTTTCTTTCTTGTGTAAGACTAAAAAGGCCTGAAATATTGGCACTGACACTAGGAATTTTTTTTCAACTGTATAGCATGTAAATGTAAATGAAGTCAAACTTTACCATATTTTGTTCTAAGTGCATTATGTTTTCTGTAGAGGGCACTATTAACAGTGTTGGAATTTCCGCCTTCATTGCGGTTCACCCCTAGTCGCCTTAATTGCGGCATTTGGCTTGCTTTTTTTGTAGCCTCTAACACCATCACTGTGTTGGATTTGAAGTGGTGAATTTAGTCTCACATTGTTTAGAGATATGGCCTGTGGTGTGTTTATAAGAGGGGACAATCTTCACCCTACAAGCCGGTTTTGCAAGGATGAGTTAGGTCCAATCCAAATCTAAGATAGTATCAGAGCCTATCCTAGATCACTTGTTGGACTTTCCGCACCATCCACGCTTTGGTCTCATTGAGGTCTCAGCGTGAGGGGCTGTGTTGGAATTTACGCCTTCATTGCGGTATGCCTCTAGTTGCCTTAATTGAGGCATTTGGCTTGCCTTCATTGCAGCCTCCAACACCATCAATGTGTTGGATTTAGTCCCACATTGCTTAGAGATACGGCCTGTGTTGTGTTTATAAGTGGGGACAATTCTCACTTTGTTGGTGTTTCTTAAACTGAGAGTACAGCTGTACGGATTAGTACAGCTTGTTTATTTGGAATCCAATCATTTTTAGCATCAAGATATTCTCCAGGGTTCTTGTACTATTTCTATTTTCTTGGTTTTGTATTTGTTCATTTTATGTATTCTAGTTATTAGGTTCTCAATTAGTTTTTAATATTATTGATACAATTACAAGCTCTTCCGCTAAAAAATTGATACAAGCATTCTGCATTACATATAATGAAGAAACAGGTCGGCAATATCATAAAATGCTAGTAAGACTCAAATGGTTTAACTATTAGAACCAAGATCTTCTATGTAAGCTGTTAGAGTGCAGAATGATCTTTGGTGGTAATTAGCTTTATGCATAATAACAGAACAAATGAGTTGCCTTTGACAAATATTGATCCCGTTTATTTCCTTTTGCTAAATGGTATTTTTCCATGTAAATGAATTTGCTAGATTCATACAAATAAAAATATCTCAATCACATTTAAAGTCCTCTTCATCAATCCATTATTCATATATTATTGCTTCTAGATGTTGATGTTCTCATAATCATGGTTGCGAATGAAGTTCAAGCAGAGAATGTTTTATATGGAGAATCTGGTGCTGTTTCAGGTGCGCATATGTATCTTAATTGCCCTTATTATTATTTTTATTATTATTATTATTATTATTATTATTATTATTATTATTATTATTATTATTATTATTATTATTATTATTATTATTATTATTATTATTATTATTATTATTATTATTATTATTATTATTTTATTATTATTGTTATTATTATTATTATTATAATTATTATAACTGTACTGATCCTTCTTTCTGCACTATGTAGTTCTTCCTACGGGTGCATCTATCATTCTCTCTTCTACAGTTTCTCCGGCATATGTGAGTCAGCTAGAGCGTAGATTGCAAAGTATGTTACTACTCCATTGTGATGATTATCTAATGCGTATTATGATTCTGAATTTATTTTCTCATTTCCTTTTTTATGCAAGAGAAAATTGAATTTTGGGTTTGTTAACTTCCAAATGTTATAACGGGCTTGAGCTTTTCTGATTATATTATGCGGCAAACAAGTAGAAGAAAAATTAAATTGAAAAGGTTATTAGCCTAGTTGTAAATTGTTTGAATATATAATAATAAAGTAGGAGGCAAAACTAGTATAATTCAATAATCGGGTTAAGGTTTCTGGCCAAGTATGAGGCATGAAGGCATGCTATGTTTTAGAAAATCTTCGAGATTAATGTTAGCTTCAGCTTTATAGGTGTCGTGCAAAATGGATTAGTATACCATCCTGCCAGCTTGTATTTTCAATTAAAAACAAGTGTCCTCTCGCACTTGCAAATACCCTGAAGAACCATGCAAGTTAAAATTGGACAGAAATAGACTGTTTCAATTATCCCAGTGTGACACACTGAAGTATTTACGGTTACAAATCATTGATTAAAATTTCTGGACATTGAACACTCCTCATCTCTGAAACGTGGTTTACCGTAGCTATATATAGTGTCTATATATTGATTTGATCTACTTTGCTTGAAGTTTAATGGTGGTGCTTAAAGCTCTTAGGGAAATTTATCTATGTTTGTTTTCTCCACATCAGATATATATCAGATTCTTAAAAAGGTGTATGATAATACTAGTCTAAATGTGTGCAGAATCCTCTTCTATTTTAGGACTATGTTTTAATGATCAAATAGAAAAATGTGTTTGTATAAAAGTTTGTACATGATTATTTTTTGTGAGTTTAATTACTGTGCTCTTACAATTCAACATGATATAGTAGATACATAAATGCAATTTGTGGATTTTTTTATTTAAACCTTAGTCATGGTTGCCTGTATGATATTCACAAGGAATATTATTTATTTATCCTGAATGCTTTTCAGAGGTCATTTTATAGTGTGTTTTTATTCTTTCAATGAAGAAATTAGTTGTCTAATTGTTATTTTTTTAACATGGAAATAACACAGATGGAGGAAAAAGTTTAAAGTTGGTGGACGCCCCTGTTTCTGGTGGTGTTCAGAGGGCATCATTGGGAACACTTACGGTATTAAGTACATCTTTGGTTTTTAGTTAAATTACTCTTTTGATTTTGTGGACCGAGCCACTGAAGTCTGGTATATTTCTCAGATAATGGCTTCAGGGACTAATGATGCTCTCACGAGTGTCGGTAATGTCTTAGCAGGTAACAAGTACTTAACATAGAAGTGAATTATGTTATTTCTGTATCTAGGTTAACAGATTTCTGAAATAGTTTTCTGGTTAATTCACGTTGATTCTTTTTAACCAGCCTTGAGCGAAAAGCTTTATATTATCAAAGGTGTTTGTGGTTCTGGAAGGTATTGTTCAATTTATATGTCAATCATTCTTTATCCAAATTAGTCCTTTGTCGCATACTAGTGCTACGAGTGAATGAGATAACATTAGTTCAAACTAATGTATAATATCATTTTGGTCTATCTTGTTCTCCAGTGGTATAAAGATGGTTAACCAATTGCTAGCTGGAGTTCATATTGCATCAGCTGCCGAGGCAATGGCATTTGCAGCAAGATTGGGTTTGAATACCAGATTATTGTTTGATTTTATTACAACTAGTGGGGGAACATCCTGGTATGTCTCTTCCATGATGTGATCACTTTCCCCCCCTCCTCTTCCCCTGGCCAAATAAGAAAAATAAGGAACAGAATCAAAGTCATTCAAATTTTTTCATACCCATCTTTTATGGTTATGTGTGTGCTCATGGCTTCTCTTCCCTACTCTGCTCATGGCTATATCAATGGATAGTCACTGATCATCGTGTATTTTCAACTCTTAATTTCTATATAATAAACAACTGTCATAGATTACAATAGAAAGTGTTACTGCTTTGCTTAAGAGATGTCTCCTGCTTCAGGATGTTTGAAAATCGCGTTCCGCACATGCTAAACAATGATTACACACCTTATTCAGCACTTGATATCTTCGTGAAGGATATGGTAAGAAAAAATCTCTTTTTCTCTCTCGATGTTTAGTAGGGGCACTGGGAGACACTTGATATGAATAACATTTTAAGATTTTTTTATTGAATATGTTTTCACATTCAGGGAATCGTTACTCGTGAATCCGCTTCCTTAAAAGTTCCACTTCAACTATCAACTATAGTCCACCAACTGTATCTGTCAGGTGCTGGATATTACTTATGAACTTTATGATGTGTTTTTCATTTCAATTTGGTCGTTCGGATTGCCAATTTTTATTGTTAATTTTTTTTAATAAAGCATATTCCTTCGAGGAAGGGGATAGGAAGCCTTATTTTAAATCACATTAAACTAAAGGAAGAAAAAGAAGAGGATGAGATGAGCTTGTCCATATAATGGCTGAAGGGTGATGTATTTAGGTTCTATTTACCCATGCTCTTATTTAAAACGAACTTCATCCTTTTTCACGGAGTGGCATTGAGATACTGCATAATACAACACCTGTCTTTATACATCCTAGTTTGTTAGTTTCCATCTAAAGATCAATCACATTTTTGAGAAATGAAATGTCCTGTTTTGAGTGGATCACTTTAATCCCAAGGAAGTACTTGAATTTCCCGAAGTCTTTCATCCCAAATTCTGGCGCTAGCTTCTCCGTGAGCATTTTCTTGTCAATCGGATCTTCTCCTTTGATAATAAGATAATCTACATATAGAAAAATACAATTAGCTTACCTCCCTGTGAATGTTAGTTTTCCTCCAAGATCGGAAGCTTTTGATACCATATGAAAACAAAATTCTGAATATTACTGAATTAGTTATTGATACAAGCTCTAATATGGATGACTGCTGCTAGTTAATGAGAATAAAAAAAATAAGGAAATACAATATTATTTACAACAATATTCAAATTGTTGATTCCTACCTTGCAAGTGCATCTCAATATGATGATACGTACATACTAAGCCACTTGGAAAAGGCTATTCGTGATTGGTGAATTATTTACATGAGATCTCAGTAAAAGTCAGTTACACATAGTTCAGTAAAAAACAACTACAGAAGTATTTTTCCATAAGTTGGGTTCGGCTATCAAATAACAGATTCGTAATGTCCTATTGTGAATCTCGTCTAAATAGTTTTCTACAAATAATGCAAAGTAGATAAAAAAAAAGGGGGGGAAATGACTGTTAGAAATTGTAAGAAGTACTTGCTCAAACTTGTAACATTGTTGTATAGGTTCTGCTGCTGGCTGGGGAAGAAAAGATGATGCTGGTGTTGTCAAGGTATGAGCAACTAATGACAATTGCACATTTACAATTGCTAATAATTACATAATATGTGCCTAGGACAATAATTGCACATTTACAGCAGTACTTAATATTCTTTTCCTTCTCCAATGACCCCCCCCCCCCCCCCACCCACCCAAAAACAAATTATCGGTACTGGCAATGTCACAATCATCAGCTATAGTTGTGTTTATTCTCTAGCCATTAAAATGCTACGATGATTTTGTTAAGAGAATAATAAACATTAGGTAAGCAAACACTTTGATTAGAATAACCAGAAGGCTGTGTCAACTTTTTATACAGTTTTATGAGACACTTACTGGTGTTAGAGTGGAAGGAAAACTCGAGTCTCTCAGGAAAGATACCGTGTTGCATTCTCTTCCACCAGAGTGGTCTCAAGATCATGTTCTTGACATTCAAAAATTAAAAGAAAGCAGTTCAAAGATTTTGGTCGTTCTGGATGATGATCCAACAGGAACACAAACTGTTCATGATATTGAGGTATTAACAGAATGGTAAGTGTTATTCAGTTTGTTTTGTCATTTCTCAGTGTGCTTGGCAGAATCCATTGAACTTTTAATATTGAGACCGCTTTTTTTTTGTGTAAAGGTGTCCAAATTGTTTTTATCAATTGGACATGTTTTGACTGACTTAACTCAACCTTACAAAATCAATTTGTATGGTGAGAGGTGTCACTCTATATAAACTCTTTTTAGACTCTACGTTTAACCAATGTGGGACTTGAGATTTTCTCAATACTGTGCAGGACTGTTGATTCACTGATGGGGCAGTTTAGAAAAAGTCCAAAATGTTTTTTCATTTTGACAAATTCCAGGGCGCTGAGTTCTGACAAGGTAAAGAGCTTAGTCAACATGTACCATTAAATCCACAATTTTTATTTAGGTATCAAATACAAAGGATATATGCTCATCTGTTCTCAATTATGGGCGCAGATTAAAATTAAGAATGCTATAAAAACAAAAATTGTGTAATACTGCATTCTATTGTTTCTCTGTAACTGGAAAAGCATGCTATTCGAAGTACAACGAAAAAGTGTGTGTCTTCACTTCAGTATTGACATGTAAGGTTTGAGCTGAACAATGTCTTGAGCTGTAATTGTTGGAGCTCTGAGGTATCTCGGTTCTATCAAATAAAAGTATTAAGCTACCTGAGCTGTCTAATAGTTGCAGTACTACCTCCAAATCCACGTAAGCTATGTAATAGTTGCAGTACTACCTCCAAATCCACGTAAGCTATGTAATAGTTGCATTGCAGCACTGATGCATCTAAATGACAGCATAAAATTCTTCAAAAGAAACCTGATGCATGGGCTGTTCTCCAAACCTGAGTCAAAGCTATTAGATATTTCAATGATCAGTAATTTAGAGTGCCATGAAGTTCATAATTTACATTTAATCTTTGACAGGCCACTATATTGATAAAGGAGATTTGCAAAAATCTAGACACTGCAGCAAAATCAGTTGACAAAATTGATTATACGGTGGTTTTGAGGGGTGATTCAACTTTGCGCGGTCATTTTCCAGAGGCAAGGATTACATGTTTTAGCTCAGTAGTTACTGTAAACTATGATAATAAGAATTATGCTTCAATTTGGAAAATGACACGGCTGTTGTTTACAGGAACCAGATGCTGTTACTTCAGTATTGGGTGAAATGGATGCATGGATTATTTGTCCATTTTTCCTTCAGGGAGGCCGTTACACTATTAACGATACACATTTTGTTGCTGATTCCGAACTGTATGTCTTTCCATTCATAACTAAGTATAGGTATTATAAATTGATTCAAAGTTATAATTCAACTTAATTTTGCCCGCAGGCTTATTCCTGCAGGAGAAACAGAGTTTGCCAAAGATGCTTCCTTTGGCTACAAATCTTCAAACCTACGTGATGTAAAAGTTTTTGTCCCTCTCCTTTATTTGATCTATGTAATTTATATTTTTTTATTATTGTTAAGGAAAATAGTGGTTTGAAGTGTTTTTTTATCCAAATATAGTGGGTAGAGGAGAAAACAAATGGCCGTATACTTGCAAGTAATGTCGTATCAATTTCTATCCACCTTTTGAGGAATGGGGGGCCAGATGCAGTTTGTCAGCATCTATGCAGTTTGCAGAAGGTATACAGAATTAGAGATATGGCCGATTCTCTTCAGTTTTTAAGAACACACAATTTTTTTGCCTAATCAAGATATTATGATTAAGTAGGAGGTATTCAATTCACTTACTGAGATTAGTATATTGTATTAAGCAGGGGTCAGTATGCATAGTTAATGCAGCCAGTGAAAGAGACATGACTGTATTTGCACTTGGAATGATCAAGGCAATTCTTTCTCCTCCTTTGTGTTTTCCCGCCTTTCTGCGTGTTTTGTTACTGATGAAAATGTTATTCTATTGTTCTGACTTGTGAACAGGCAGAGTTGTCAGGGAAACGTTTCTTGTGTCGCACTGCTGCTAGCTTTGTATCTGCCTGTCTCGGAATCATCTCTAAGCCTCCGGTGTTGCCAAAGGATCTAGGAATATCTAGAGAAAGGAATGGAGGTTTGATAATTGTGGGATCTTATGTTCCAAAAACGACAAAGCAGGTGAAAAATTAAATCAATTTGTTGATATCAAATTTCCCAAGCAAACCCATTTTCTCATTTTTTTCTTCTCTCATGCTTATAATCCCAGGTTGAGCAGCTTAAATTACAGTGTGGTCAGTTCTTAAGAAATATCGAGGTGATCCACACCCTAATTTTCTTTTCATAATTTGTTGTTAATTTAAATCCTCTCATGTAAAGAACTATAATCAAAATCTGTTTAGTGAAAGCCTTCATTTTTATGCCTGGTAAAATCTTTTTAAATTTTATTTGCTGGTCTGATTATGATTTTTTTGTAAAAGGTTTCTGTTGAAAAACTTGCAATGGGGTCTATTGAGGAGAGGGAGGATGAAATCAGTAGAGCAGCTGAATTAGCGGATGTATATCTTAAATCTCATAAAGACACACTTATAATGACCAGCCGAAATCTCATAACTGGGAAATGTTTGTCTCCATTTTATTTTGAATTTCTTTTTTCTTGCCAAGATTTTATAATTTTTTTTAGCATTCAAGATCATCTCCAAGACAGCTTCTCTGTTCTTATGACCATACAAAGAATGCTAGTGCGTTTAAATTTGGGAAACAATTTTTATGCCCCTCATTCTAATCTTCTGGTTTATTTTCAAATTTGCAGCTGCCTCTGAGAGTTTGGACATTAACTATAAAGTGAGTTCTGCTCTGGTGGAAATATTGAAAAGAATAACGATAAAACCTCGTTACATAATTGCCAAGGTACTCTATGTTTAAATGGCTTAGTGAACATGCATTCTGCTGTTTAATTTGTTAGTGTTTGTATTAAGAGCTAGTATTTAAATATTATTGATTATGTATAGAAGATTTTGTTGCTTATCCATCTCACCTTCTCCTACTCATAAGTTAATGAAATATTTCTGTTTGTATTTGATGGTTGATCAGTTAATACCCAATGACACATTCTTTTTTTTTATATGTCCCAAGTTTTGATCTAACACTGACAAATAGTACTTTTTCTAGGGTGGTATTACCTCTTCAGACCTTGCTACAAAAGCGCTTGGTGCAAAATGTGCCAAGATTGTGGGACAAGCACTCGCCGGTATTCCTTTGTGGCAACTAGGCCCTGAAAGTAGACATCCCGGAGTTCCTTACATTGTCTTCCCAGGTAAGTTTTTTTTGTTGTAATTTTCCATTTCTTAAAGTCACACTTTCTAACTAAATATGAGTATCTGGTACTGTAAAATCTATATCTTCATTCTAGATCTCGTCTTAATTAGTTAAAATAATCTGTCTTTGGTAGGTAATGTTGGTGACAGCGGAGCATTGGCAGAAGTCGTGAAGTCCTGGACTTGTCCAACGGCACTTTCATCAACAAAAGAGATTCTTAACGTAAGGATAATCTGGTTCAAGGGTTTCGCAGAAAGTATTAGTGAATGTTGATTTTTGTTCTTTTTGTCATAAAGAATGCAGAAAAGGGTGGATATGCTGTTGGAGCATTTAATGTCTATAATTTGGAAGGAGTTGACGCTGTTGTTTCTGCTGCAGAAGAAGAGCAAAGTCCTGCAATATTACAGGTCAGAAGCACACTTCAAGCCCAAAGGGATCTTGAATATGGAGATTTATTAAATATACAACCGTTTCTATGCTTTGACTTACCAACCTAGGATGGTTTGTTCATTGATAAATTGCTAAAATTAATGACATCTCTGAAGTGGAAATCCTAAAAATTCTAAGAATAACAATACATATAACTCCATGATCCTCCATTCTTTTGAATTTCCATCCTTGAAAACTGCACTATCATGGCATTGTGATCAATTGTTTCAGATAAGATAGTTAAAAGATATTATAAGATATTATGATATATTTTCTTATATTATAACGTGTTAGATTATAAGATAGTAGTATATCATAATATCTATGATGTCTTTTATATTATATTAGAATATCGTAAGTCATTTCCATTTGTCTTCTCCTCACCTTATCTAAAGTACTTTTGTATAACCAAATATAATATTCAGATTCATCCTGGTTCTTGGAAGCAAGGAGGAATTCCCTTGGTTGCTTGTTGCATTTCTGCTGCAGAGCGTTCTAGTGTAAGTGGCAATGATTATTTGAATTATTTTATTGCATTTAATTTTTATTTCTTCATTTTTTAATAAGAATGCAAAATTATATGAAGTGAATAGAAATCTAAATAGTACTACTAGTACTAAGTAAGAAAAGTTATTTGTCAAGATGAAACAAGTGACGCCTTATAAAATAAAACTAAAAAGTTTGTCTCTCATCATTTTCTTTTACAATTTTTTTAAGACGGATCTTGCATTTCTAGAAATTTTTTTCCCTCTCTATGACAATTAAGCACTACATGAGTTTTTCATCTCCTTGTTAGTAATTTAAAAGAAAAAAAAAATAGAAATTAAAGATCTGGAAATGTTTTCAGAAAGCAAATGGAGACTAGTGTTTCATATTCTTTTGATGACTCAAAAGAAACTAGTATCAATTAACAAAATAAATGAGGATTTTACTCAATATCTGATTTGCAGTGATCATGTGTCGGTGAGGAGAGCATGGAGATCTTTACTTAGACTTGGATAAATATTAGTTTGTGTATTGTTATATTTCACTATCAATATTTCTAGCAGGTGCCCATCGCTGTTCACTTTGATCATGGAACTTCAAAGCAAGATCTTATGGAAGCTCTTGAACTGGTAATTTTCATTTCTACTTGCATACACTCATACTACAGCACAAATTCAATATCAAAGATGACGTGGCATGCATTTCAGTTGCTTTATTATCTCATACTTTTCCTAAGTATTATATGTTTGAATGAAACAACTCCAGGGGTTCAGTTCTATGATGGTGGATGGCTCACATCTTTTGTTTGATGAAAATGTTGCATACACAAAATTCATATCATTATTGGCTCACTCAAAAGATATGTTGGTTGAAGCTGAGTTGGGAAGATTGTCAGGGACAGAGGATGACTTGACTGTCGAAGAGTATGAAGCCAAGCTAACAGATGTTAATATGGTCATGATCTCCTCTATAACATAAGATTTCAAACTATTCTGCATTGCTCGACATTGCTAATTTATTAACGTCGGTCTCATTAATTTCAGGCTGAAAAATTCATTGATGAGACTGGCATAGATGCTTTGGCTGTGTGTATCGGTAATGTGCATGGAAAGTACCCGGAAAGTGGACCAAAGCTCCGATTAGATTTGCTTAAGGTGATGATATACTTTTTCTTGTAATGTCCATCGAAACCATAGTTGAGATTTCTTTTCACTGTGAGGTTTTGACATTCTACGATGTTTAGGAGCTGCATGCTTTGAGCCTGAAGAAAGGAGTTATTCTAGTGCTTCACGGTGCATCGGGTTTGGGCGAAGCCCTTGTTAAGGTACAATCATCTACATAATTTTTTTGGGAAGTTAACTTTATGTTTTGTCTCTGACTTCCAAGTAGCAAGTACATGCTATGAACACTGAGTTATAGATAGAGTTGCTATTACATCACGTATATTGCTAACCTTGTAAGAGTTTCTTGATTCGTGACAGGAATGCATAAATCTAGGTGTTAGAAAGTTCAATGTCAACACTGAAGTAAGACAAGCATACATGGACTCTCTCGTTACTCCCCAAAAAGATCTTGTTCATGTTATGGCTTCTGCAAAGGAAGCTATGAAAGCTGTGGTTGCAGAAAAGATGCGGCTGTTTGGTTCAGCAGGAAAAGCATGATCTTCAAGATGCGTCATATGTAGTTTTTTTCTTTTGGGTCTAGTAGTTTAGTAGTGGCTGGAATTTCACCTCTAAAAATGAATAAGTGGTCCTAATATCTAGTTTTCTAATAATGAATATTACCGTGTTGTTATTCATTATCAACATCTTCAATTCAATAAATAATTACATTTCTCATTTACTTGTCTTACACTTATACATTTTTCTTTTGAGGGGTCTTGCAATTTTACTTGCAAAACTTTGAGAAAGCAAGCTAACTTGTTTATCCTTAGAATTTGATTAGGCAAAAGAAAAAAGGGATTTTGGCTTATTAAATGAAGACAATTCAACCGATCTCTCTGATAATAGAGTCAAACATTTCAAGGTAAAAAGGTTTTGAGATTTTCTTAATTTTTATTTAAATTTAAAATTTATTTAAGAAAAGAAAAACAAAAAATTGAGAAATATAAACTTGATAAAAATAGTAAAATAAAAATAAAAATAAGAATAAATATAAAAAAAAATCTTCAAATTACTAAATTTTTAACCCCTAGAAGGGTATAATGTGATTGAGTTTTCTTTTGTATATATTTCTTTATCTTAAAGATTACTTTTGAAAAAGACTTTTGCAAATATATAATGATAATGTTCTTTTTCTTAACATCTTTATTATTCTTTAAATTCTTCAAGATATGAGCAATATTGAAATTTATATTAGTTGGTTATATCAATCTTAGTCCTTATTTGTTACTGTTAGCCATTGTATTAGTTGGTTACTAACTGTGTGTTAGTTAGAAGTTAGTTATCAATTTATGGTAGTTGTTAGCCATTGCATTAGTTGGTTACTAATTATGTGTTAACTAGAAGATAGTTATCCACTTATGGTAGTTACTTGCTTTGCACCATAAATCTCTTGTATATAAGGATCATTCCATATCAATAAACAAGTGAGATTTCCCTGCACTAATAAATGGTATCATGAGTCCCTCCAAATGGTTCTATCTTCGAGATAAATATAAAAACTTAGATTTTGATTTAGGACTGGAAATTTTGGCAATTTTGTCATCTTTAATGCGGTATTTTTGTAAGTGTACGAATCACGTTAAAGTAATACAAAATATTATTGTTTCCACAGAGATTAAATATCAATCTATCGATTTCTATTGTTATGGTCTTTATCTAAGACGGATCAAATCAATGTTCGAGAGTATATAGCAAAATGAAATAATAAAATGGTATTATTTAGGTGATACTATTTTTGTGTTTTAATGTAGTTTTTTAGTTTGAGATGTTTGTAAGGATGATTAGTTTTTTTAATATAATTGAAATTTTTTACTATAATTATATTAGACTACAAAAATATTGGCAAATTTTTATTTTTAATAAAAATTATTAAAAATATATAACTTAAATTATTATTAAAAAAGAATTTAAAAAAATTGTCAAAGCTATACCAACGGAAAAGTGTGTGGGAAAATCAATTTACTGAAGTATTAATATTCGTGGGTATAGGTATGAGATTTTGTCCACCAACTCCAAAATTCTGTAGCTATAGGCTATTGTAACAGAAATTCAGATAAAAAAACAATTAGGCTCGAATGTAATTTACATCAGTTATATAATACTCCAATTGTTTCTAAATAGAACTACTTATGAGACAATATTTTTTTACTTGAAAAAAATTAATTTAATGGGAACTGTCGCTTTCGCGTATTCAGAATCGAGTTTACTCTCCAATTAATGCCTTCTATTGTCACTTATAAAAGGTGTGTATTTGCGTTAAAGTAGTAAAACTATTTTTAAGAAGTTGGACTCTTGACTTAGTTAAAAAAGTGATTTTGATTTGGAATGTTTAACTTAAAAGGGAACCGTGGCTTTCGCTCAAGGAACCAGATTTTAAACCTATAAACGCGTCCGAAGATAGTTTCAAAATCGTTTTTTAATAGTATTAAAAACGCCTAATTAACTGGACAAAGTGTTTCGTCTTCTTTGGACAGTTAAAACTAACTAAGTTTAACTTTGAGAATTGGACGACTTTCGATCTTACCCAATGAAATTTAGTACTAAAAACTTGTGTTAAAAATCAAAAGAGTCCCTAAAGTATTTCTATAGATACAATATATAGATTATTATCATACCAGTGATCCTTATATTTTAACCTTAAAAGACTTAGTCAGACATGAAAAAAGAAACAGACATGTTGAAATTGATCATGTTAAAATAGATTATAAAACTTAAAAGGCGGGTAAAATATGCAAGATAATAAACAAGTAGACAAAGACAAAACAGAAAAGTAAATAAAGTAAGGCAAGTGCAAGAAAATAAACGAAATAAAGCAAATGCAAAATAAATAAAGGTAATGTGAAGATTGAGTAAAACCTGCTTCAAACCAGAGACTTTAAATCTGATACAACTGGAAAATAAACTTTGACTTGTAAATAAAACGGCGACAAGATTAATATACAAGTTCTCCAACCTAATCACAACTACAGTGTGATAATCCCCGGTGTGACGAATTATCACTTTTACAAATGGTGATTTTAGGCTTAGTGTTATAAACTAAGTTGGATGATTTGAAATGAAAGTAGGAATGCCTATTTATAGAGAAAAAAATCCTTAGAATTACAAAACTACCCCTTAACTCCTTTTGGGAGGGACAAAAGTAACAAAGATGGCGCCCGCCATCCTTGCCATGGCGCCCTCCATCTGAACTCATGTGGAAGATCGTGGGATCGTGACAGTTTCCTTCTGGTTGCAAGCAGACACGTCATGACGCCTTCTATGGCGACCTCCATCCCGAACGCCATGTGCACATTTGCACTAAAAAAACTTGATTTTTTGAGATTTTGGCTTTGTTTCTTCAAGAAGGGCTCTAGGTAAGTTAAGTGCCTGAAAATAAGACAAAAACAAAACATAACACAAGAAAATACACTAATACTCTAATAAACATGTGCAATCTGAGTCAAATACGCAGTGCGTTTCAGTATTATCAAATCCTCCCACACTTAAACCTTTGCTTGTCCTCAAGCAAATCTCTTTATAGTTCATGAAAGAAAAACAATATCAAAATGATTTGGACAAAAAGGGCTTCTAAGTTCAATCTAGGATGTATTGATAGGTACTAACCATTTGAACCAAGGATATTGTGGTGGCACTTTCCGTGATTGCGGTCATACACTTTATTCTTATACAAACTAATCCATATTAACCCATTATGCATAGGCCTACCTCTTTATCTCTGATAAATCCTTTTCATTCTGGTGCAATCACATTAAGCCCGTTATCCGTACACACTCATGGTAAAGTGATCGGTTAGTGATTCTGATTTGAAGTGCGGGGCTCTGGTACATAAATTGGTGTAACCCCTTTATTAACCCAATTGTAGTTGTGGGGGATCAGATCATAATTCGTCCTACCAAGTCCAACACCAAATACCTCTGATCCAACCAACAATGAGCAAAATTATTCTATTTTTTTTTGCAAATTTTACAACAGTTTGGGTTAAAAGACTGTGTGAGAGTCACCTAGCCCAAAGTCGCGTTTTATATTTTTAATAGCATAACAAAGAGAATAATTTAGGACCAGTCACTTATTTTCATTGGTCCCCTACGTAGAGCATGCTTAAGCCGGAGTTGACTACTAAGATAAACTACTTAAAGGCTTATTTTGAAATGATGATTAAGGTCACAACATAGGGGGTGACGAGATCAGTTCCTATAATCACGAAGCTTACGGTGTTAAAATGATACTGATTTTTCAAAAAGATTTCCCAAGTCATTTACATCATATCTCAAACCTATCTTATAGCCCAAATTTTTAAAGTATACTGTTTACTTTGGGGGAAAAATTTAGTAAGGCTCAAGAAGTGGGAAAACAAGGATACACTACACAAATGACTCGTCAAACACATGCAATTTATTGAAAATAGACAAAATAACTAAAATAAACAAAAAAAAGGCACTAAAAACTAAAAGCAAAGAAAAAGAAAAACGATATAAATCTCCTCCCACACTTAAACTGAACATTGTCCCCAATGTTTCGATAAAAGATGAGGAATGAGTAACTTGAATGACGCTACTGGTGACCACTGGTACCCTCGCCTCCCTGGTCTGGATGCCTAGGGCGACGAATCCTACTATGATGACGATCACTCTGAGAAATCTCAAAGCACTCAAATATAGTGGATAGCTCGGTATGAGAATCTTGCAGATGGTTAAGGTTACCCATAACGGACCCTTGAATGGCTTCCATTAGGGTAAAATGCCTCTGAAAATGGGCCTATCGGCGCTGTTGCGCATAAAGGATGGCTTGCTGAGAATCCATAATGGAGAGAATAGAACGACCAGTTTGCTGATGTGATTCGTGCATAAAGGCCATGTTATCCTCCATTTGTTTATTCATGGTGGAAATGAGGTCATATCGCCTTTCTTCTCGAGATAGATGCTCTCGCCATATTTCTTCAGTAATATGTGAAATTCTGGCTGCAGATACTCAATGTCACGTTCAATGTTATGACACCGTACCTGACTTACTATATGACAGTAAATACAAAAACAATAAAGAACACAGTCAATTGTTTACCCAGTTCAGTGTGCAACAACACCTACTCTGGGGGCTACCAAGCCAGGGAGAGAATCCAATATAAGAGATGTTAATTCAGGAATAAACCAACCAGTTTATCTCCTTCACTTAAGACCTACCCAATGCAATTCTAATCTAAGTACAACTTAAACCTGAGTTCCTACTCACTCCCCCTTAATCACAGCAGTGATACATAAACCAATTTGACTTAAGAATTGATGAAGACACTCTTCAAAAACAAACACTTGATTAAGCTTCACAGCTTTTTAATCAAGCAACACAATCACTCGTGCTTCACAGCTTTGAGTGATGTACACAACTAACTTGACTCTGCTTCACAGCTTTAGTCAAGGAACATTCAAACACTCTTGCTTCAAAGCTTTGAGTGCTACACAACCCTTACAAATAGAAACCTATTCCAAGGCACTTATCACAATGATAATTGCTTGGAGTACAAATAAACAAATCTATACAGATTACAAATGATCTTCTAATCAATCAGCAGCGATCCTTGAAAAACAGCAGCTCTGTTGAATATATAGCAGCTGCAACTTCAGTTAGGGTTTCCAAAAACCTAGGGTTAATTCCGTTTGACCTAAAGACTAGGTCACAGGACTTTATTAACCAGGTTAGGGTTGAGCTAAGTTACCCCTCAGAAAACGCAGGATTCTGTTCAGAAAGGACTGAGTTATTTTCTGAAAAAACTCAGACTTATCCAATCCTGCAATCCTGTTAGTTCAGAACAGGATGTCATAACATATGTTATGACATCTGAGAAAACCTGTCTACTGATTTAGCAAAATGTTATCATTTTGCAAAATGCTCAGATACACACTTGTAAACATCAGTATTTGAATTACAATATTTTTCTGCAAAGGTACTTAATGAACCAGTACAAACTGAACTAGAATGTTATGACATCAGTCATGACATTCACACATACACTTGGGATTTACCAAAAATGCAAGCTAATACCTAAACACCTACAAACTCCCCCTTTGGCAGATTTTTGGCTAAAGACCCTAAACAATCAGAGATAGATAACAGCAGAAATAAGTGACAGCAGAAAAATAGAACACAGAATGTCAAGTACTAATTAAGCAAGTACCAAAATATTCTCCCCCTCTTTAGCCACAAATGGGCCAAAGAAAACATGTTCAAAAAATTATACAGTTATCCAAAACAAAATAATAAGATCAGCAGCAGACAACAACAGAACACACTTCCAAACTCCACCAAACAGCAATCAACCTTCAAGCACTGTCATCAGATTCTGAAGAGCTAGTTTCTTCAATGTTGAGATGTCCTTCACCTTCTTCCCTTCTGTTTTCTTCAGCTTCCTCCTTTTCTATCCTGGCAATTAGAAGTTCTAGGGTCCTTTTTCTAGTATCCAGCTCTTTGCAAGTTTCTTTTAAAACAGCTATGACATCTGATGTCTTGGACTGGGTCTTCACAGACGATGTCTCAGCTGATGTTATGACAATGTCTGGAGCATGAGATCCCTGAAACAGTTTGTAGTGCAGGCCAAGGGCAGGAGCTCTTTTGCAGACTGTATCTCTTGCCACAAGGATATCAGGGAATTATGCAAGGATGATTCCACAGAGGAGGGAGGGAAAGGCAATTGGTCCTTTGACAGCATAACTGCCAGCATGCTTTAAAGTTTGTTCAAAGATGTACCTTCCATAGTCAAAGGCAGTCTTGGTTCCTACAGAATAGATAAATCTCCCCAATCCTGTGGAGATAGTTGATTTGTGATTTGTAGGCACCCAGTTTGCTGCACCTATTTTATGCAAGATGGCAAATTTCATGCTGAGTTTACTAGCATTCAGCTTCCCTTTCAATGGCCAGCACTTTACTTGCCTGACTGTGATGGTTAGACACACTTCATTGTCAGTTGCCTCTAGATCAGGACAGTCCTTATTTGTTCTTCCAAGAAACTTGTTGATTTCTGATGGAGAGAACTTGACCCTTCTTCCTCTAACAAACACACTCTCAAAGTCAGCTGACCTTCCATCAGCACAATCATTAGACAAGTTCACTACAAACTCCTTGACCAGATTTTCATAGCATTTGTTAAACTTTATCACTGTCTTCATTAGTCCAGCATTCTTGATCAGGTCCATGATGTCTTTGCACTCCAAGGCATCATTGTTGAGTTCTCTCTCCAAGGCTATTCTCTTTAAGCAAACATACTTCCATCTGTTTGCATTGTCAGGATGATGAAAAGAGATGTTGTCTGTTGGCACTTCAGGCACTCTAGCAATCTTGCTGGAGGGGAGCTTCCTTCTGATGGGAGTTTCTTCAATATCAATCTCAAATTCTGATTCCTCATCAGAATCAGAAGTTTCAGGTTCTTTACTTTTCTTAGAGATTGGTTGTCTAGCAGTCTGCACCTGTGCCTTCTTCCCTTTTGTCTGAATACTTTTCTCAGCCATGCCTTCAGCCTTGGATTTCTTAGCATCAGGTTTATCATTCTGACTACTCTTTCTTTTCATCAATCTCCTAGCTATGCTAGGGTTCACATTAGCAATCAGTTCATTATCTGAGTAATCTTCATCCACATCAATGATAGGTGGATCAGCAGCCTTTTCAGAGGGGTTCTGAATGTTGTCTTTTGGTGTCACAACATCCTCAGTGACATCTACATTTTCAGAACCTTCCACATTTGGACTTTCTGATTGATTTAAAGGGATAGAAATCCCCGGTACAGATTGGTTGCCACTCAGAATGCTAGTAACCAGCCTAGCAATAGCTTGGTGTACTTGAACTGATCCTTCTCTATTAGGTACAGAAGACGAAGGATGAGAAGAATTACCAGAGGCTGTAGCTTGAGTTCTTCCTGCATGTCTGGTTCTGAGCTTTTTGACTCTGGCTGGGTCAGTTGCCATCTCCCTGAGAGGAGTGACCTCAAGAACTTCAGATTCTATGCATATAGTGATTGCCCTAGAATCGTGATCAGATGATGCCGATGATGAGGAAGACGAAGCCGCCATGGTGGAAGACGATGTCTGAGACATTTTGATTGACTTTGAGTAATAGTAGCAGTTTGAGAAAAATCTTTGATTGGGAGGAGGAAACAGGTTGCAAGGATGAGAGAGGTAGGGGGTAAAAGGGAGTCTCTTCAACTTCTTAAAGCTTTTGAAGGAATTGTGAAAGAATATGATTAACCCACTAAATATAGACTTAATAAAATTAATCCCTTCAACCCTTGTTTTAAGCAAAACTAATTGCTATAATTTCTCATGTTGGTGAATACCCAACCTGCCCCTCAAATTTTCAAGTTTATTTCCAACAAGAGCCTTGGTAGAAGAATCAGTCAGCTGAAGCTTAGAGAAACTGTGTTCCAGTTTAAATGACTTCTTCTCTTCAAAGTCAATAGGGTTCAAGGAAATGTTGAATGTTTTCAGATTGTCACAACACAATGTCACAACATCTTGTGTAACATTGTACTCAGGGAGCATCTGCTTTGACCAGATGTTTTGAGAACAGAATTTATGAGACTTGTTATTTCCAACATCCTTGTCAAGATGACTTAAGGTTCTGACAACACATTCTTCTTCAAGTTTATTTCCCACATCACAGATATCATCAACCTGTAGTTTTGGAGTTCTTCTGACAGTTTCCATAGAGATAGCTCTCTTCATTCTTCTTAGATGAAGGAGACCAAGCTTATGCTGCCACAGTTTCACCTCTTTTTCTTCTTTTGCAATGGAATACACAGATGAGGAATTAGTGTTCTCAGCCTCCCACAAGTAGCAGTTGTCTTTGGATCTGACTCCTTTCATTACTATCTCTTGTTTGTCATTGATTACAAGGCATTCAGATTTTGAGAAATTGACCTTGAATCCTAGATCACACAGTTGACTGATACTAATGAGATTAGCGGTCAGTCCTTTCACCAGCAGTACTTCATTCAGACTTGGAACTCCAGGGCAGTCCAAATCACCAACTCCTTTGATTTCACCTTTAGCCCCATCTCCAAAGGTCACAAAACTGGTGGTGTGAGGCTTAACATTATTGAGGAGGTTCTTGATTCCAGTCATATGTCTGGAACATCCACTGTCAAAGTACCAGTCTTCCTTTGCAGAGACCCTCAGGGAAGTGTGAGCTATCAGTGCAGTAGCCTTTTTCTTCCATTGAGGAGCATGTGGTACCTTTTTAGACTTAGGTTTGACACCTGAGATCTGATTAGGGTATCCATGTAATCTGAAGCAGAAGGGCTTTATGTGGCCATATCTACCACAATGATGGCATTTCCATCTTTGGTACCTTTTCTTCATATGTCTCTGTTCCTGATGTTGAGAGTTGTGTTGAGACATCCGTTTTGACATTTGCTTACCAGTACCAGATTTCTTTGCTTCCATAAATCCTAGTCCAGATTTATTTCCCACATTTTGTCCAACCTGAAGGATCTCTTCCAATTTGTCTGTTCCATTGGTCAACATCTTGACAGATTTGGTCATTTGATTCAGTTGTGAGTTCAGCAGTTGAACTTCTCCTTCTAAATGACTTATAGTTTCAAGATTTGCCCTCTTTTCAGCCTCCAGCTTTATAATGAGTTTTGATTATTTCTCATTCTGCACACAGACTTCAGCACTTCTGATACACAATTTCTTGTAGGTATCAGCCAGTTCTTTAAATGTCACTTCTTCATCACTAGTGTCACTTTCAGAAGTACAAACACTAGTTAGGGCAGTAACTAGTTTGGCAGATTCTTCTTCAGAATTACTTTCTGAATCATAGTCAGACCAAGTAACAGTCATTCCTTTCTTTTGCTTCTTAAGAAAGGTAGGACATTCAGCTCGAATATGTCCATATCCTTCACATCCATGGCATTGAATACCTCTGCCTTGGTTTCCCTTATCTTCTGACCTTGGTCTTCTACTGGAACTGTCAATGTCAGAGGGAATGTTATGAACATTAGACCTTGACTTTGGGTCCATTCTTTTGATGAGCCTGTTGAACTGTCTTCCAAGCATGGCAATAGCTTCTGATATGTTTTCTTCTTCATCCTCCTTGTATTCAACATCAGTGTTGGATACAAGTGCTATGCTTTTGTTCTTCTTGTCACCATTATCAGTGATCCCCATCTCAAAAGTCTGAAGAGACCCAATAAGTTCATCCACTTTCAACTTGCTAATGTCCTGGGCTTCCTCTATGGCAGTTACCTTCATTGCAAATCTTTTAGGCAAGGATCTGAGAATCTTCCTCACCAGTTTTTCTTCTGACATTTTTTCTCCCAGTGCTCCTGAGGTGTTGGCAATCTCCAAGATGTTCATGTGAAACTCATGAATGGTTTCATCTTCCATCATTTTTAGATTCTCAAATTTGGTGGTCAACATCTGAAGCCTTGACATTTTTACTTTGGAAGTTCCCTCATGAGTAGTTTTGAGAGTGTCCCAAACTTCCTTGGCCAATTCATATTGATGTACTAGTCTGAAAATGTTTCTATCAATTCCATTGAACAAGGCATTTAAAGCTTTTGAATTTCCCAGAGCTAACTCATCTTCTTCTTTACTCCAATCTTCCTCAGGCTTCAGACTGATTGTCCCATCTATCTCAGTTATGGTGGGATGAATCCATCCTTTGTCAGCAGCTCTCCAAGCCTTTTTGTCCAGAGATTTTAGGAAGGCAATCATACGAGGTTTCCAGTAGTCATAATTAGTTCCATCCAGAATGGGTGGTCTATTTCCAAAAACTCCTTCTTTGTCCATAGTGCCAGAAAGTGATATCCCTAGATCTCACCCAGTAATACAGGCAGGGTGCCTGCTCTGATGCCAATTGAAATTCTGGCTGCAGATACTCAATGTCACGTTCAATGTTATGACACCGTACCTGACTTACTATATGACAGTAAATACAAAAACAATAAAGAACACAGTCAATTGTTTACCCAGTTCAGTGTGCAACAACACCTACTCTGGGGGCTACCAAGCCAGGGAGAGAATCCAATATAAGAGATGTTAATTCAGGAATAAACCAACCAGTTTATCTCCTTCACTTAAGACCTACCCAATGCAATTCTAATCTAAGTACAACTTAAACCTGAGTTCCTACTCACTCCCCCTCAATCACATTAGTGATACATAAACCAATTTGACTTAAGAATTGATGAAGACACTCTTCAAAAACAAACACTTGATTAAGCTTCACAGCTTTTTAATCAAGCAACACAATCACTCGTGCTTCACAGCTTTGAGTGATGTACACAACTAACTTGACTCTGCTTCACAGCTTTAGTCAAGGAACATTCAAACACTCTTGCTTCAAAGCTTTGAGTGCTACACAACCCTTACAAATAGAAACCTATTCCAAGGCACTTATCACAATGATAATTGCTTGGAGTACAAATAAACAAATCTATACAGATTACAAATGATCTTCTAATCAATCAGCAGCGATCCTTGAAAAACAACAGCTCTGTTGAATATATAGCAGCTGCAACTTCAGTTAGGGTTTCCAAAAACCTAGGGTTAATTCCGTTTGACCTAAAGACCAGGTCACAGGACTTTATTAACCAGGTTAGGGTTGAGCTAGGTTACCCCTCAGAAAACGCAGGATTCTGTTCAGAAAGGACTGAGTTATTTCCTGAAAAAACTCAGACTTATCCAATCCTGCAATCCTGTTAGTTCAGAACAGGATGTCATAACATCTGTTATGACATCTGAGAAAACCTGTCTACTGATTTAGCAAAATGTGATCATTTTGCAAAATGCTCAGATACACACTTGTAAACATCAGTATTTGAATTACAATATTTTTCTGCAAAGGTACTTAATGAACCAGTACAAACTGAACTAGAATGTTATGACATCAGTCATGACATTCACACATACACTTGGGATTTACCAAAAATGCAAGCCAATACCTAAACACCTACAATATGGAAACCAGAAGTTGAACCTGCAGAAGGGTGAGTAAAAGATGGTGCAGTGTGTGCAGGTGATGCATAGTGTGGGGATACATTATGAGCAGGAGACTGGTCTCGCTGGTCATACTCATCATCGGTCCCGTTCCCATCAGCTAAAGGAACATTGGGTGGAATCGGGTCGGTAAAAGGTGGAGCTTCCAGATCATATGTCCAGTTTCTATCGAACCGCTCATTTGTACATCGAGAACAGGGAAAAACTATACTTGTGATAGCTACACCATTGACCATTAGGTTAAACCACCCTCTTTCCTCACTTTCCACAATCACATGTCTTTTAAAATTTTCAAATTTATGATGCTATGAGGCAGTGGATCTAGTGTAGCTAGCTTAGTCTCAAGCTTCAAAGTTCTAGCAATAGAGGTGATTAACCCTCCAAAATAAATAGTCCCTCCTTTTTCAGAATTGCACTCATATGTGCAAGCATAAAGGGGACATGGTTAATTTTTGCATTTATGAAACTACCCTGCAAAAACAGTAATTCCTTAGCATTAACTTTATTCGGATTCTCCCGGCCAAAAATTGTGCAAGCCAGAAGATAGCGAAAAATGTGTATGGTCGGGTTACAGATACTTGAGGCAAGGTTTCCTTCAAAAGAACTAGTAGTTAAGTTTGACAATTTGTTCCAAAATGAAAATGCCTCAAGTGCCATTCAGAATCCAAGGGTGCCTCACAAATGACACCTTCCCCCATGAGGCATTCCTAACAAACTTTTAGCTTGTCGGTAGAGTACTGATATTCGACATTGAATATTCTAAAACTTACCGAACCAAACGTGGTAGCAGTGTTAGGGATGGAATTATAGATTAGGAAACTCAAAAGTTCCTGAGTTATCCTCTCATAAGTAGGTTCTTTACGACCAAAAATATCATGTAGTCCTAATTTATCCAACATATAGAAAACACTATGATAGATTCCTAAAGCATACAAACAATCTTCATCGATATACCTGGTGGAGAAAATTTCTCGTGACTACAACTTTTTGATCAGCTTCTGTGATCGGTGGATCTGGAACTGACTGTTTAACGCTGGTTCGCGAAATGTCGCGGAAGCAAGAGTCGCCACCGTCTTTTATTTTCTCCAAATGGAAAGGACAAAAGCACAGAAAAATTCCTTATAGAGATTGCTCTCGGTTCGGGAGGTAGATTATAGAAAGGGAAGGTGTTAGCACCCTTTCTATCCATGGTTATCCATGGGCTCTTAGATACTTGCTCATTTGTGTTTTCAAAATGGTTTGTTTGCTTTTCAACTTGTGGGTTTAAAAAGTTTCTTTGAAAATTTCAGTTCGACTCTTGTATCAGTCCTCAAGAGTGTTTGAAAAGTTGCTTTCGAAAGCTTTTTGAAAAGGTGTCAGTGTGAAAAGTATTTTTGATTTGTTTTGAAATTAGAGCAAGTATCTAGAGTCGTCTACCTACCCTAAGGAATTCGTCTGTGTAAATGTCCTTAAAGTAGTGCCATCCCACCATTGAGAGGTAGGTAGCACCACCGTTGGAGGTGTTCAGATCAATTTGTTTGTAGGGACAGTGTGGTCACCAGAGCAACAGTAGGACACCTTAGAAGCTACCCTTATGCCATTGATCCTTTTTAATTCCGAGGCAACCGTTTCGAGGCAACTGGATCATGTCATGGACATAAGGACTTACTAAAACGTCCTATACTCGACGACCACGTTTCGAAGGTAAGGCAACAGTGAGGCGTACCCTAGAAGTGGTGTGTGAATTGGTGTGTTGTTTTCATGTTTAGCAATTATCTTGTACATGTATCATGGTGATCTACGCTTGTTTTTAATTTAGGCCATTCATTATTTCATACAAATTAGAATTTGAAAGTGCGGAAATTTAAATGCGGAAAGTAAAATCCTACGCTATTACAAGGCGCGGGTCTATACATCGCCAAATTAACAAAGACTCGTTTTAATAAAAAATGCGGGAAATAAATAAATTCCTAATTACTATTACATGGCTTGAGCAATTACATAATATTCGAAAAGAAAGTAAATAAGAATAAACGCGCGAAAAGAAATTTGAATCGAATGTTCGAGGGCGTTGAACCCTTTAAAGATTAAATTGAAATAAGAAAGTTAATTATTTATTTTATTAAAAGAAAAGAAATTGTTTTTTAAGTTTTTTGGTATTTAATGAAAATAAAGAATTTAAAATTAGAAGGAAACCCTAGTTCTAAATATTTTTAATTATTAAAGAAAAGGTTAAGGTTTAAAACCAAATTTACTAAATAATTAATGTACATGTTTATTTACAAAAATATTTGGTAATTAATAATAATAATAATGGGAGAAATTTATTTAAGAAAAAAGATGAGAATGTTAAGAAACCCTAATTTCTACATATTTTATTTATTAAGAAAAGTATTAAAATTGAAACCTAAATTAATCTAAATTAATTATTAAAGTTTATTTACAAAAAAAAACATTTTAATGGTGAAATTAAATATTAATAAAAAATAAACATTTTTTTGATTTTTCTGTATTTTATCTTATGAAAATTAATTTATGAAATTAAAGAAAACAACTTAAAAACAATTAAAAGAATCAAAAGAAAAATCAAATAGAAAAAATAAAAATGATGCAAACCATGGGGGGTGTCTGACCCTTTTTGGAGGTAAATTGGATTGGGTTTCATGCATAAGTTGTTTACTTTGGCCATTTGGCTTTTGGCTTTTGGTTTTTGGTCATTTGTGTTCTGGCCTCAACGTTCCTTAATGAACCTGCATGGAATCCTGTCTAAATCTGCAGTGTTGAATCTCATGAACACATTAAATAAAATCATAAAATGCAAATAAAGCCAATATATGAAGAAATTTAATGTTTAGGCACAATATGGCATGTATGAATGATTATACCCTTTTGATCATGGAGATCAAATCAATCTTACCCTTACTGGAAAATTAGTGACCTGAATGCTTTTATGCCTTTTGGATCATGGAGATCAAGCCAGCCTTATCCTTACTGAAGAAGTAGTGAGGTGTTGGTTTGTAACTATGATGGCTTGTTTGTAGTGAGAGAGGGATTTGTAATAAGGATTTCAAGGTTTTAGGGTTCTTGAAAGAATTTGATATTCTAACAGTGTTGTGGCAAGGTTTTTTCCTCTCTTTTTCTCCTGGTTTGTGTGAAAAGAATGTGATTATATAATAGAAATTAGGGTAAAGAAAATGGGTTTTGAATGTGCAATTGGGCCTCCAATGTTCACTTGAGTTCGTCACTTTCCAGGCTAAATCGCAGGGACTTAAGTGCAATTTTTGAAGTTGAAATGTGAAAACAAAATGTAGCCGACATCAAGAACTAACTCCTGTCCGAAAATCGGCTCAATCGGATAAACGGTGAATTAGTTATGAATTTTTGAAGTTTCAGCTCAGACAAACTTATTTTGGGCTCCAGTGTCGACTCTGACACGTTCTTCAATAAAAAACTGGTATTGATCGGAGCATAATCCGGTATCGACTTTTGAAGCAAAGTTGTAGATCTATGAGTCAGTGACCTTGTGTAAAAATATGAGTCCAATCCGATAAAAATTGACCGAGTTATGAATTTTCTAAGTTTCGGCCCAGATGAAATAATATTCAGCATTCAGGATTTTCAGTGTGTCACGCACTCTGAGCAAAAAACGAAGGTCTTTTGAACACCGTTCGAACTCGATACCTCCTGTGAAAATGTAGCCAACTCAATTTGTGAAATTTTGGCGCCGGAACCAGCTCGATACGATGAAAATCGACCAAGTTATGATTTTCTGAACATGACGCAAATAAACTTCTGTCACAAATTTTCTGTATGAAAATACTTGATAAATCCACATTTTTGAAGACCTTCTGATTGGAATTGGCTTCCAGCCGTGAGAGATGAAAATGTCGATAATATCAAGACGGAATTTTGGCCACCGGAACGGGTTCAAAACGAGTCACGATCTTCAAGTTATGAATTTTTTAGCGCGTAAAAACTACACTTTCAGCACACTTTTTCACCATATTTCTTCAAGAAAACTCGCACATTCGGATACCTTCTTTAAAGAATTGACTCTTGAGCCGAACCTGAATTTGAGAATACGTTATCAGAGATATCTTGGTGAAAGAACACCTGAATATGACGCGCCGGGTTGGACTTGTGAATTTTTCTTGAAATGTTTTGAGAAATATGGGAGGACAAATTTTGGGGTACAACAGTTGCCCCTGTTCAATCTTCTTAAACCTGAGGATGTAGATTGGCTTGCGTGCCTTTCGTGATCCGAAGGTGGAAGATGATTGAACACTAGAGTGCCCAGAAATTTGCACTCGCATAGTAGAGTATCAGCAACATGGTGGCGGGAATGGGCTTACAGATGCCATTTGGAAGAGATGATGGATAGGAGGATGGGCTTATAGATGCCATCTGAAAGTGTGACAAAACCTTGTCGGGAATGGGCTTATAGATGCCATTTGGAACTGCAATGGATAGTTGTGGAGATGGGCTTATAGATGCCATCGGGAGGTTGTCGATCGCGTAAGAGATTCCTTAGCGAGAACTTGCGTACCTGAGAAAGAAAAATAATTACCTGGCCTGTTACAGGAGTTGGTCTTCAAACTCTTTATGTAGATGCGCCATGGCTGGATACAGGAATCGAATCTTTAAACTCTCCAGACGTGCCCTAGCGAGATACAGGAATCGAGTTTGGAGAATATAGTCGTCAACAGATACACCCTGGCGAGATACAGGAATCGGATCTTCGAACTCTTCAGACGTGCCCTGGAAAGATACAGGAATCGAGTCTAGTAAATATAGTCGTCAACAGATACACCATGGCGAGATACAGGAATCGGATCTTCGAACTCTTCAGACGTGCCCTGGCAAGATACAGGAATCGGATCTTCGAACTCTTCAGACGTGCCCTGGAAAGATATAGGAATCGAGTCTGGTAAATATAGTCGTCAACAGATACACCCTGGCGAGATATAGGAATCGGATCTTCGAACTCTTCAGACGTGCCCTGGCGAGATACAGGAATCGAGTCTGGAATTCAGAAAGGTTGGTGAGTTGTCTCTACTAACAGGTTATTTCCATGGACGGGTGGTCTTTAACGATGAGTGTCTATAACGACGGGTGTCTATAACGACGAGTGTCTATAACGACGAGTGTCTATAACGACGAGTGTCTATAACGACGGGTGTCTATAACGACGAGTGTCTATAACGACGAGTGTCTATAACGACGAGTGTCTATAACGACAGGTGTCTATAACGACGAGTGTCTATAACGACGAGTGTCTATAACGACGAGTGTCTATAACGACGAGTGTCTATAACGACGAGTGTCTATGACGACGAGTGTCTATAACGACGAGTGTCTATAACGACGAGTGTCTATAACGACGAGCGTCTATAACAACGAGCGTCTATAACGACGAGCGTCTATGACGACGAGCGTCTATAACGACGAGCGTCTATGACGACGAGTGTCTATAACGACGGGTGTCTATGACGACGGGTGTCTATAACGACGAGTGTCTATAACGATGAGTGTCTATAACGATGAGTGTCTATAACGACGAGTGTCTATGACGACGAGTGTCTATGACGACGAGTGTCTATAACGACGAGTGTCTATAACGACGAGTGTCTATAACGACGAGTGTCTATAACGACGAGTGTCTATAACGACGAGTGTCTATAACGACGAGTGTCTATAATGACGAGTGTCTATAACGACGAGTTGGATCAGAGAAATCTTTAGGCATTGATTTAACTGGATTTGTATTCTTTGACTGGGTTGGTCTCTTTTGACTGTATTCGTCTACATAGCTGATCTTTTAACTGTATCCTTCCTGAAAGGTAAAGGTCAGTCATATGCAATGCATGATATGGATCAAGCAATAATATTTTTCAACACATGAGATTGTATGATATGATGGGTATATGCATGTATCATGATGTATAACAATGTGATGTTTATGAATGTATCTGCGTCTAGGAAAATAGATCCTTGACGGATGTCGGGAAGTCAAATCCTGGGCTGATGTTGAAGAGTGAGATTCTTCGTTTCCGTTGGGGATGATTGCAAGAATACCGGTCGGAGAAGATAACTTCGTTGGGGAATAAACTTGGCGAATATATTACTCTGCGGGGAATGAACTTTGTAGGGAAAGAGAAGTACTTTGCTGAGGTTGATGAAGATAATTCCGCTGGGGATACCGTTGATAAGCTCTATTGGAAATGAAGGTATCTTGGTCGCATTCTTCAGCTGAACTTACCTTGGCACTTCGGTGGACAGGGCAACCGGATCATTTAGACAACTCATTATTGCCCCAGTTTCTGTTGGAGAAGAAGGTACCTGTGAAGGTGTTTGATGACTGCCAATTGACAAATCTTCTTCTGGTAGGCAAGTGACGAGATACCGGGACATAGTCGTACGCTTTGATCCCTAATTTTTACCTGGACCGCCCTTTCGGGTTTTCAGTCCACCGGGATACCCATTTTTGCCCAAGCCGCCTTTTCAGGTTTTCGACTTGCCGGGTGTACAGATTTTTTTCATTTCATCCCTTATTTTTGCCCGAACCCTTTTGGTTCGCCGGGAAGCCCTTATTTTTGCCTAGGTGTGTCAACCTAGCGGGTCTTTGATTTTGCGTAGTATTTTTTCGACTATGTCCGCGTTCTCAGAATGTAGGGAGGTGCCCTTGTTGTTGTGTTGCCATGCCACCAGAAGATCTTCGTTTGATCGTCCAATGCCCCAAGTGACTTAGACGGAGATTTGCCTCAGGCTATTTGGCATTTGAGAGATTCTCTGAATCTTGACTTAACTGCCCCAGATGACGGACAATGATCATGTCATGCCCCTTGTTTGGGAGTGCTTTTGTTCATCCGATATTCGTCGTGCGAGCTTCTATGTTGTTCAAACAAATAGTCGTATGCAAACAAAGTTATGTTAAAAATGCAAAGCTTATGTCTGTTTCGAAGTTTTTGGAAATGCAGTTTTTTAATAAAACAAGTGAGTTCTTTTGTAAACTGTGATGTCAAACTCGTTATTTTACTGCGAGCCTTAAGGAGTCAGGATACCTTTGTAACAGTATGCTTTCGAACTAACCCATGCTTCAGCTAGGACTTTTTAGGTTTGTAACGTGGCCTGGTTCACGGTTTAAGAAACAAAGGATAAAGGCTCAAATTTTATTTGTACCCACCCGCTCTTCGTGATGTTCTTCAATCCTAAACTCAGTTGATCATGCGTTAGACCTTGTTTGAGTCTTTGTCCTGATATTTTGGTGATGGTTCGGATATTGACAATTATTCTGAATAGGCAGTCATTTCTTTTTTGTGTTGAGGGTTTGTAGGACCTCTTTCTTTTTTTTTTTGATTTCGTTATCCCTATTTTTTGCCTGAACTGTTTCTTTTGTGATTACAGTCAGCGGGATGCCCCAGTTTTGTAAGTCTCCTTCATAGGTTTTGACTTATTGGGCTTTTTATTTTGATAGATAATGACTGCCTGTCTTTATGATTATTCGGAACCATCACCATCTTTTGGTTTGGAAAGACTCCTTTGGTGCCGTTCGTTATGCACTTGGATCAGCTGAGAGAACTACCCTGCCCCAGGTTATGATTAAGGGTTTTAATTTTCGAAAAGAAAACTCCTACTTCTTTGGCTCAAAGGGGTTGACGAGGGATTATCATCCTTATAACTCCAGTGTTTAGGAATTGAAACAATGCCTGTACCTCATCAGCGGGGTCTGTTCAAAAGCATATTGTAGAGATCGCGGTATCGTTTTCGTCATCCTCCCTCAAGAGGCTTAGAATTTCTTAATCAAGAGTTGATCATCAAAAAATATGAAATCAGTTTTAATATAGCGAATGCGAATATATTGCTTCAAAACAGACATATGCGATGCATTAATGAAATAACAATGTTTAACATGAATAAATGTTTGAACAGTCAAAAGAAAGTTACAACTTGAAAATTCTAATAAACAAAAGTCTTCTCATCTCAGGGCTTGTTACTTCAAATGGTGAATCCGGTAAGGATGGTAGAAACATTCAGCCTGACCCACTTGGGTGAAATCCACTGCTCCTTCATTAATCAGATCCTGGACTTTGTTCTTCAGAGCCTAGCAGTCAGCAGTGTCATGTCCAGGACTATCAGAGTGGTATGCACATCTTCTGTCGGGATGATAGTTAGGAGCAGATATGTTGGGGTTCTGGGGAGGATCCCTTAGTGTAATCAGATTCAACCTCAACAGGTGTTGTAGAGCTTGAAACAAAGGCATGTTGAGCTGGGTGAACTGCCTCCTGGACCTGCTTGGCTTACTCTGATCAACCTGTTGCTCTGGGCGGGGTTGTAGTTGGGCTTGTGAAGTGGTAGCAATTTGGAGAGGTCTATTCTTCACCATACCAGATTCTTGTCCTCTCGGAAGCTGATCAAAGACCTGGTCCCTGACTTGGACTGGTTGCTTCATGTTGGATCTGTCTTTGTGGAGTTGACTGATCGTGGTCCTCAACTCTTCTTGTTCCTGAGCTAAACCTTGGATGAGAGCCCTCTGCCCCAGCATCTGGGTTTTCATTGTATCTACCTCAGCTTGTAGACGTTTCAACCGTTCGTCCTGGTCATCTTCAGCCTTGTTCCTGGCCAAAGTCCCCATGAGGAGTGTCCTTAACTCTTCCTGCCCCTTAGATAGGCTTAGAAAGATCTCCCTGAACTGAGTCTCTTGAGTAGGGAACTCCTGGTTGTTTGATTGGAAAGCCATTGCTGAAATAAACAGCGAAGAGGGTAAGCAACCTGTAAAAGGGATACCTGTAATGCAATGATGTGTATGTATGCATGCAATGTTTTCAAGGATCTTGCGGGGTAAACAAGAAAATTGTTAGAGTTGGGATCCAGTAGCTTGATTGAAGGAACTGCATGCTGTTGAGAGTCCTTCTTCAAGAGTCAAGGCTCACCATATCGAGTGGGTCATAGCCTCTGACAACCTTGGCTAGAGGAAAATAAATCCCCTTTGCCCCTTGCTGGACAGTTGGTTCATCATGACCTGCATCACAAGCCCTTGAGATCCTTGAAACGGGTTAGTCTTTATGCAAGATGCATGCAATGGTATGATGTTATGCCATGCATGGGGTAATGTAGGTAAACCCTGTTATGAGTCCAAATTAAGGACTATAAACAAAACCTGCAAGAAACTCAAGTGTCAGATAACAAGCATGCAAGTAGTCAAGTATGAAAGCACACAAGTCACACCACAACCCTTAGAGTTTAGGCCAGCATGGGGTCTGGGTATTACCCTCTTGAAGTTGGTGGGCTCAACCTGTCCTATCAGAAGTAACCGGGTTCTAAGGGTCCCAATATCACTGGACTGTTTTCATTGTTCATCGTTTCGATTTAGCCACTGAACTGGCGACCGAAATATTCCAGGAAAACAACCCTCAATTGAGTGTAGTATCGAGTATCAACCAACCTCGGACTGCACCAAAGTCAGTTATCTCACTACCCTAAAGAGGCCAAGATGGTTCAATTAAGGTTCCTAAGGTCAGTTGATGCTTCACGACACCACGCGGCGGCCCCATACTCTTCTTGACTGGACTCAAGGGTTACCGGTACTCACCAAAGTGCCACATCAACGTAGCAGACTGCTTCAACCATGTCGGTATACCCCGCACAGTTCCCTCACAGTCTTGTTGCTACTTTCTAAGAAGGTTTCCCCCAGATTCGGGTTAGGATCTATAGAACTCCCAAGACAGTACCCACAATAATAAAGCAAACAATTCAGACAATTGAAAACACAAGTGATCTTAGTCCTAAGGTACACCTCACTTTTAAGTATCCCCAGCAGAGTCGCCAGTTCTGTGATCGGTGGATCTGGAACTGACTGTTTAACGCTGGTTCGCGAAATGTCGCGGAAGCAAGAGTCGCCACCGTCTTTTATTTTCTCCAAATGAAAAGGACAAAAGCACAGAAAAATTCCTTATAGAGATTGCTCTCGGTTCGGGAGGTAGATTATAGAAAGGGAAGGTGTTAGCACCCTTTCTATCCATGGTTATCCATGAGCTCTTAGATACTTGCTCATTTGTGTTTTCAAAATGGTTTGTTTGCTTTTCAACTTGTGGGTTTAAAAAGTTTCTTTGAAAATTTCAGTTCGACTCTTGTATCAGTCCTCAAGAGTGTTTGAAAAGTTGCTTTCAAAAGCTTTTTGAAAAGGTGTCCGTGTGAAAAGTATTTTTGATTTGTTTTGAAATTAGAGCAAGTATTTAGAGTCGTCTACCTACCCTAAGGAATTCGTCTGTGTAAATGTCCTTAAAGTAGTGCCATCCCACCATTGAGAGGTAGGTAGCACCACCGTTGGAGGTGTTCAGGTCAATTTGTTTGTAGGGACAGTGTGGTCACCAGAGCAATAGTAGGACACCTTAGAAGCTACCCTTATGCTATTGATCCTTTTTAATTCCGAGGCAACCGTTTCGAGGCAACTGGATCATGTCATGGACATAAGGACTTACTAAAACGTCCTATACTCGACGACCACGTTTCGAAGGTAAGGCAACAGTGAGGCGTACCCTAGAAGTGGTGTGTGAATTGGTGTGTTGTTTTCATGTTTAGCAATTATCTTGTACATGTATCATGGTGATCTACGCTTGTTTTTAATTTAGGCCATTCATTCTTTCATACAAATTAGAATTTGAAAGTGCGGAAATTTAAATGCGGAAAGTAAAATCCTACGCTATTACAAGGCGCGGGTCTATACATCGCCAAATTAACAAAGACTCGTTTTAATAAAAAATGCGGGAAATAAATAAATTCCTAATTACTATTACATGGCTTGAGCAATTACATAATATTCGAAAAGAAAGTAAATAAGAATAAACGCGCGAAAAGAAATTTGAATCGAATGTTCGAGGGCGTTGAACCCTTTAAAGATTAAATTGAAATAAGAAAGTTAATTATTTATTTTATTAAAAGAAAAGAAATTGTTTTTTAAGTTTTTTGGTATTTAATGAAAATAAAGAATTTAAAATTAGAAGGAAACCCTAGTTCTAAATATTTTTAATTATTAAAGAAAAGGTTAAGGTTTAAAACCAAATTTACTAAATAATTAATGTACATGTTTATTTACAAAAATATTTGGTAATTAATAATAATAATAATGGGAGAAATTTATTTAAGAAAAAAGATGAGAATGTTAAGAAACCCTAATTTCTACATATTTTATTTATTAAGAAAAGTATTAAAATTGAAACCTAAATTAATCTAAATTAATTATTAAAGTTTATTTACAAAAAAAAACATTTTAATGGTGAAATTAAATATTAATAAAAAATAAACATTTTTTTGATTTTTCTGTATTTTATCTTATGAAAATTAATTTATGAAATTAAAGAAAACAACTTAAAAACAATTAAAAGAATCAAAAGAAAAATCAAATAGAAAAAATAAAAATGATGCAAACCATGGGGGGTGTCTGACTCTTTTTGGAGGTAAATTGGATTGGGTTTCATGCATAAGTTGTTTACTTTGGCCATTTGGCTTTTGGCTTTTGGCTTTTGGTCATTTGTGTTCTGGCCTCAACGTTCCTTAATGAACCTGCATGGAATCCTGTCTAAATCTGCAGTGTTGAATCTCATGAACACATTAAATAAAATCATAAAATGCAAATAAAGCCAATATATGAAGAAATTTAATGTTTAGGCACAATATGGCATGTATGAATGATTATACCCTTTTGATCATGGAGATCAAATCAATCTTACCCTTACTGGAAAATTAGTGACCTGAATGCTTTTATGCCTTTTGGATCATGGAGATCAAGCCAGCCTTATCCTTACTGAAGAAGTAGTGAGGTGTTGGTTTGTAACTGTGATGGCTTGTTTGTAGTGAGAGAGGGATTTGTAATAAGGATTTCAAGGTTTTAGGGTTCTTGAAAGAATTTGATATTCTAACAGTGTTGTGGCAAGGTTTTTTCCTCTCTTTTTCTCCTGGTTTGTGTGAAAAGAATGTGATTATATAATAGAAATTAGGGTAAAGAAAATGGGCTTTGAATGTGCAATTGGGCCTCCAATGTTCACTTGAGTTCGTCACTTTCCAGGCTAAATCGCAGGGACTTAAGTGCAATTTTTGAAGTTGAAATGTGAAAACAAAATGTAGCCGACATCAAGAACTAACTCCTGTCCGAAAATCGGCTTAATCGGATAAACGGTGAATTAGTTATGAATTTTTGAAGTTTCAGCTCAGACAAACTTATTTTGGGCTCCAGTGTCGACTCTGACACGTTCTTCAATAAAAAACTGGTATTGATCGGAGCATAATCCGGTATCGACTTTTGAAGCAAAGTTGTAGATCTATGAGTCAGTGACCTTGTGTAAAAATATGAGTCCAATCCGATAAAAATTGACCGAGTTATGAATTTTCTAAGTTTCGGCCCAGATGAAATAATATTCAGCATTCAGGATTTTCAGTGTGTCACGCACTCTGAGCAAAAAACGAAGGTCTTTTGAACACCGTTCGAACTCGATACCTCCTGTGAAAATGTAGCCAACTCAATTTGTGAAATTTTGGCGCCGGAACCAGCTCGATACGATGAAAATCGACCAAGTTATGATTTTCTGAACATGACGCAAATAAACTTCTGTCACAAATTTTCTGTATGAAAATACTTGATAAATCCACATTTTTGAAGACCTTCTGATTGGAATTGGCTTCCAGCCGTGAGAGATGAAAACGTAGACAATATCAAGACGGAATTTTGGCCACCGGAACGGGTTCAAAACGAGTCACGATCTTCAAGTTATGAATTTTTTAGCGCGTAAAAACTACACTTTCAGCACACTTTTTCACCATATTTCTTTAAGAAAACTCGCACATTCGGATACCTTCTTTAAAGAATTGACTCTTGAGCCGAACCTGAATTTGAGAATACGTTATCAGAGATATCTTGGTGAAAGAACACCTGAATATGACGCGCCGGGTTGGACTTGTGAATTTTTCTTGAAATATTTTGAGAAATATGGGAGGACAAATTTTGGGGTACAACAGCTTCCTTTGCCTATCTCCGGGTTGTCCTCCGTGAAGAAGAATTCCATTATACTCTTTTAATGCCATTGATGTTGAAAGAATAAAAATGGTTTTTATAGGGATGATAGATAAATGGATTTTTAATGGGGTTTTAATGGAGGAAATTAAAGATGGAAGTTGGAAAGGATAATGGGTTTTTGTTTGAATGATAAATTTATGAGCTTTAGTGGGGTTTAATGGTTGTCAAGAATGGAGAAAATGGGGGGTTTTTGGGAGGTTGAAGAGGTAAAAATGATAGTTTTAGAGCTGTTGTCTCAAAATACACCAGACGCCATGGCGTCCGCCGGACAAGGGATGGTGCCCGCCATCTTTGTTAGGTCCGTTGGGCTGAAAATTTGTTTTATTTTCTTTGGGCCTTGGATTTCTTTCTTGGGGTGTATATAGCATCTTCTACACGTTTTACATGCATGATATGGTTTAAATGATAATTGAGTTAAATAAATAAATAAATAAATACAACAAAGACATAATATATATATATATATATATATATATATATATATATATATATATATATGATCTTACCGGTTGATCAGAACCTGCAAAGTGGATGGCTGATGATCTTCTATTGGGCTGGAAAGTCGAGGAGAAAAAAGGAGAGTTGTACCTGCAAGGCACTCCGACGATCAAGTAAGTGTGGGAGGGAAGAGATACAAGCAAAGTGTTAAGATTTTAGTAGTGAAATATTCGATACCTGATCCTCACATGTGTGAGGGTATATATAATGCCCCTAGCGCGTAGCCATTGGTTCCTATTTTTGAGCCTAGATATACAGACTCTTGAAAATAGGTAATTGTCGGAACTTGGTCATACCGAGCAGGTATGTTCGTAACTAGCTGTTGGTCCCGAGGAAGAGGTAAGTTATGGGCAGTGGTCTGGTCGATTTCTGGTTGTCTTAGTGACTCGGTGTCGAGAAGACTGAGAGTTGCTATTTGCTCGCAGTGGGCTGTTGTTGATTCAGGAGGGCAAACGATTGATGGTGCTCGACGGTAATGGGGAAGCCTCGTGTTATGTTCGTATGGACCGCGCCATAGGGAGATCTTAGGTTGGGCCCACTCTTGCTGTCGGGCCAGTCCAGAATAATATATATATATATATATATATATATATATATATATATATATATATATATATATATATATATATATATATATATATATATATATATATATATATATATATATATATATATATATATATATATATGATATCAACAATAAGCTAAGTACAAGAAGATGCGGGAAAAACAAGTCTATACGAAAATCTATAATGCAGGAAACAAATAAAGAGAACACAATAGATAAGAAGTCTGAAAGGGAAATAAACAAAGCGGTAAAAATGGAATCTCTCTGTCAAATAGTGGAAACATAGTCATCAATGAGCTGGAGGCTCCTCAGTGTGTCTAGAACCTCGTGCTTCTGCTAGCTGATGGAGGAGATCGACGATTTCCTAGTATAGGCAATCAGCCTCTGTCGCATGAGTAACGTCAGACACCTTAAGATGCAAGGAGAGATCGGCCACCTCCTGGCAAAGTCTGGCCATCTCTCTGCGTAACTCAGCAAGCTCTGTGTAGATATCTGGTTGCTGCAAATTAAAATTGTTAGAAATCATTGTGGTCCTAGTTGAAGGTGGTAAAGGGTGGTACTCTAGGGCTGAAGGAGGTCTGGGCTCGTGAAGTGTCTCTACCTGGCCCTCTAAAGCAAAGGTCCAATTGGCTCTGTCATGGACACTAGTCAATGATGGGTCAGGCAGGGTAAAGGAATGGATGGTCTCATCATCTATCAGGAGCCTATACTGGTTTAGGTTAAAGGAGACTCTCCTCATCCGGCCACAGTCTAAACAGAAGTCGATATCCATCAGGGTGAAACCACAGTAAGAAGTCAGGTGAGATAATTTGTTGTCGAGACCCAGGGTAGATGTTATATGCGTCACTGTTCCTCCCACATGAATAAGTCCTTTAGAGGATAAGGCAGTATGGTGAAGGTTCTCAATCAGAAAATTTCCAGAGACTACAAGGCGTGATTGGGTTGTACAAAACAGAAAAAAGATCTCATCCTCACTAACATGGTTATCAATGTCACTTTTTTTCAAGGAAAGTATGTGTAAGGATCATCTGGAAGCATCTGAGGGCAGAGTTATGGATTTTGTTGGACAATTGGGTGGAAGAATCAGGGCTTTCTCCATCGGTGATATCACTCCAGAATTTATCTATCTCATCCTGCATAAAATAGCCTACATGGAGTTCAGACATAACATCAAAGCCACATTAAACCTAGTAAATCAGCAAACTCCTTATGATTAAAGGTGTACTTAATTCCAAACATTCTGAAGCTTATATGGCCTCTCTGAAAACCTCTACCAATGTATGATTCATAATTGAGTGAGCTTAGGAATTCCAAGTTAAGTTTTTTCTAGGTGAAATTCATGGCATCAACATATTCTTGCCATTGAAGTTGACTACATAGGTACCTTACACTTGGCTCGAGTCCTAAGGTTTCCATGAAATTTTGGTAGGGATATCGGGTAGGAAACATGGGGCGCTGAGATAGGACCACATGTTGCTTTCTTTGCATTTCATCTTTGAAAACAACGTGCATATCATCGAAACTTTGCATCCTGAAAAATACGGTTAAAGGAGAATGCTATCGAGAGTGATGGGACCTAAAAACATAAACATTATGAAAGTTAGTCTAAAATAAAATTAAACATGGGTTGCCTCCCATGCAGCGCTTGTTTAACGTTGTTAGCTTGACGAATAGAACTCATATCTCAGAAGTAGGGACCATTGGATTGATCAGGATGTGGCTGGAGTAGTCAGCAGGAATGTCACCTCCTTTATAGTGCTTTAAACTTTGCCCATTTACTATGAAGGGATTACACGAGTTGTTCCTGATTTCAATTGCTCCAGATTTCAAAATTTTAGAGACCTCATAAGGGCTTGTCCATATTGAATGCAGCTTACCAGGAAAAAGTCGCAACCTAGAGTTAAAAAGGAGAACAAGATCGCCTATATTAAAGTCTCTTTTTACAATTCTTTTATCATGCCATGATTTAGTTCTATATTTGTATATTATGGCATTTTCATAGGCATTTTTATGGAGTTCTTCTAATTTATGAATGTCAAGGATACACTTCTCACCTGCTGCTAAGTAGTCTAAATTCAGAGTTTTGATGGCCCAATAGGCTTTGTGTTCTAGCTCAAATGGTAAGTGACATGATTTTCCATAAAATAATTGGTAAGGTGTGGTTCCAATAGGGGTTTTTATAAGCAGTTCTATAAGCCCATAATGTTTCTTTAAGCTTTTGAGACCAATCTTTCCTAGATATTGAAACTGTCTTTTCTAGGATTTGTTTAATCTCCATATTAGATACTTCTACTTGACCATTAGTTTGCGAATGGTATGGTGTTGCTACTCTATGCTTAAATCCATATTTATTTAAGATTTTGTCAAAAATATTAGATATAAAATGTGATCCACCATCGCTTATAACAAGACGGGGCACTCCAAATATGGAGAATATGTTATTCTTGAATAACTTAATCACTACTCGCGTGTCATTTGTGGGTGAGGCTATGGCTTCAATCCATTTAGACACATAGTCGACAACTACTAAGATATGGGGCATTGACATGATTGGAGAGATTAGATCGACGGCTTCTAACGGGCACCGCTTCATCCTGGTTGCCATTGATTACTTCACGAAGTGGGTCGAGGCAGCTTCATTCGCTTCTGTTACCAAGAATGTTGTAGCCTGATTCATCAAACATAATATTATTTGTCGGTACGGTATTCCAGAAAGAATCATTACAGATAATGGTACCAATCTCAACAACACTATGATCACCGAGCTTTGCACGCAATTCAGGATTCAACATCATAACTCTTCTCCTTATCGGCCGAAGATGAATGGCGATGTTAAAGTTGCTAACAAAAATATCAAGAGAATCATACAGAAGATGACAGTGACATATAAAGATTGGCATGAGATGTTACCATTTGCTCTTCATGGTTACCGCACCATAATGCGCACATCAACAGGAGAAAATCCTTTCTCTTTGGTATACAGTATGGAAGTTGTCCTGCTCATTGAAGTCCAGATCCCTTCCTTGAGAATCATGAAGGATGCAGGGTTGAGTGAAGACGAATGGGTCCATACTCGACTTGACCAATTAAACTTGATTGATGAGAAGAGGCTCGCGGTTGTCTTCCATGGTTAGATGTACCAAAAACGTATGATCAAAGCTTTTAACAAGAAGGTCAGACGTCAGGTATATCAGGATGGTAACTTGGTAATCAAACGAATCATATTGTCTCAAGGTGATACCAGGGGAAAATGGACTCTCACATATGAAGGGTCGTTTGTAATCAAGAACATATCCTCTGGTGGAGCCATGATCCTAACCACTATGGACGGTGATGACCTTCCACACCCTGTAAACGCGGACATAGTTAAAAGATACTACGCATAAATAAAGACCCGCTAGGTCGACTGACCTAGGAAAAAATTAGGGCATCCCGGCGAACCAAAAGGGTTCGGGAAAAAAATTAGGGATATACATAAAAAATTTGTACACCCGGCAAGTCGAAAACCTGAAAAGGCGGCTTGGGCAAAAAAGGGTATCCCGGTGGACTGAAAACCCAAAAGGACGGTCCAGGCAAAATTTATGGATTTAAAGCGTAAAATTATGTCACGTTGGATCACCTTATAGCCAATCTTCAGTATCAACTATCGAGCTCAAGCGGTACTAATCAATCCAATCATCTTCGGACAAGCAACGAAAGGGATGAGACGCCCAAAGACATAAAGGCAATAGCAGAATGGGAACCCTATGGGATTATTACATAGTTGTTTTTATTTGTATACTATTTTTGTATTATTACGATGACATTCTCTTACTAGGATGTCTGTCTCCTTGTACAAAAACTCTTACTCAAGTTAATACAAAACTATCCCGTTGAAAGTGTAAAACCTCTATTTTTATTTTTCTGTTTTGTGCGCGAAAACGTCCAGTGATTATTTTTAAACATATGCACTTGAATATGATTACTGCTTACAAATACACGTATAAAAACAGAAAGATAATTGCTAATGACTTTAAGAAATGGGACAATATCTAAGGGCCATCCATAAGATCCCCGACAGATACCTTCTCCAACAGATACAGAGGCAGGAGCATTCTACTACAAGGTCACATCCATATTCTCAGCATGTAGCATAATGATGTCAGTTGTTCTCACATCCCCGGCAGAGCAAAGATCTTCAATTACTGCTCCAAAATCCCCCAGTGAAGTCGCCAAGCTTCTCAAGATTCCCCTACAGGATTTCAACAAAATCCCCAAGCAGTTTATGGAGTTCACCACAGTTTATAAATCCTTATCCCCGGTAGAGTTTATTTCTCTAGCTACGGAAGTTCATCCCTCAGCGGAGTTTATTTCTCCAAATTGGTGAAATCTTCCAACAGAACTCTTCCCCTCGGCAAAATTATTCTCAAACAGAGGTCAAAGATCCCCGACAGAGAAAGGGAATCGCCAACAAAACTATCTCCATTCATTATCCCCAGCGAAAATTGGAGGATCACTTTCTTCACTCACCAACAGCAGTCTGGGATTCAGCTTCCCGGTATTCTTCAGCAGCAGTCAGGGATTTATTTTCCCAGACAAAGATACTGCACAACAGCATTACGTGTTCATACATCATGGCATGTGCATACAAATACATATATCATAATCTCATTTATTTTTGGAGCATCATGCAATTCATACATCATGACATCGCATGAAACTGATTTTACCTTTCCAGGTTAAATTAGCAGACAGGCCAACACTATCAACTTTTATAGCAGGTCAAAGATTAATGCTCGAAACTAAACGGGGAAATTATCTGCACGACCAAGTGGTATGAACTCCTTAAACAAGACGGGTTTACTAACAAATACAGCAGGCCACAAATTAATGCCTGAAACTAGACGGGGAAACTTTCTATGTGACCAGCAAAACAAGTTCTAAATTAATACCTGTAACAAGCCAGGATAACTATTTGTGGAAGACCGACTGTGAATTAATACCTATAACAAGCTAGGAGAACTATCTAAATGAAGAGATTGAAGATTAATACCTGTAACAAGCCAGGAAAACTATCTTTATTTATCAAGTAAGAGATTAATACCTATAACAAGCCAGGACAACTATCTCAGTAATCCACAATTTTCAAGTTCAGGATTAATACCTGAAACCAGACAGGACAACTATCTGCCAACAACTGATTTGTAGATTAATACCTGGAACCAGACAGGAAAATTATCTACACGACCAAACGAAGCAATCTTACATGGGTTCCTTCTCATATATCTCCTGGTGTAGACTAACACAGACTCATCTTGAAACAGCCCTACACAGGCTCTTTCTAATACATTTCCAGATAACGGTTAATTCCATTATCCCAAGCAAATTACTGGAAGCCTGGACTTCAACCAGAATACAACAAACTGTCATCTCTCCAGAGATAACTCTTCAACAGAGCCTTGGACAAATGAAGTTCCTAAACTCTATTCCCCACAGAGTTTTCCTCAAACAGGAGAACAACAGAAACCCACATTCCCCAACAGACTCCTCCTTAGACAGCAGGAACAGGAAACCCCAAAGGGACCATGTGTGAAATCAACATCTATTTTGGATGGCATCTTTAAGCCCATCTCCGAAAACTCTTTGTCATCTTCTCTAAATGGAATCTGTAAGCCTATTCCCGACATCATCAATCATCAGTGTTACTTCATGCGAGTGCAAATTTCTGGGCACTCTAGTGTTCAATCATCTTCCACCTTCAGATCACGAAAGGCATACACGCCAATCTAAATCCTCAGGTTTAAGAAGATTGAACAGGGGCAGCTGTTGTACCCCAAAATTTTCCCTCTCATGTTTTCCAAGGTTGTCTCTTACATGGATGGTCACAAACACTTTCCTAAAGAAAATGAAATTTTTTTAATGTTAGCAAAGTGTCTTTCAATTGGAAATTCAACAATATCTTTCGATTGGCATCTGAACAGGGTACTTCGATTGGCATCTGAGCAAGCTTCGATTGGGCACTGAACTTCCTTTAACGCAAGCCTGATTTACAAGCTTTGATTGGGTGTTAGGCCCCCTTCGATCAAGTTTAAATCACAAGGCGTTTGACTGTGCATTGGTTGCTTCAGGCTTGCCTTTGATTCACAAGGCAGGAACTTCTTTCATGCCAGCAAGCACAAGGCCATGGCCTTCTGCATACATCCTTCGATTGCACCATTGGCTTTACATGCTGGCTTGATTCACAATGCAATGTCTACCTGCATGTAAGCTTAATTCCTGCTTCAATTGGGCATTTAATTTATTTGGAGCAAGCTTGATTCCTGCTTCAACTAGTCAAATACTCCCTATATGCGTGCCTTCAACGCACAAAGCAAGAATCCCCTACAAGTTTGTTTCAATTCACCAGAAATGAACTCCTACATACTAGCTTCAATTAGGCGTTGAGTATCCTTCGATTAAGCCTAGTTCACAAAGCTCCTACTGGGCAAAATTCTCCTCAGCTTGTCACCAGCGCACATATGCCTCTTCATGCTTGCGTTGATTTCACAAGGCAAAGACCCATCAGCATGCCTTCAATTCACAAAGACAAGACTCCCTTAGATTTTCCTTCGCTCCACCAGGAAAAAAGCTTCTTTTGATCCACCAGGAAAAAAAGTTTCCTTCGACCCACAAGACATTGGCTACCTTTATGCCAGCTTCGCCTAGGCAATGGCCTCCTTTACACTTGCTTTGACCTGCCTCATGCTAGCATCCATAAGGCATAGGTTGCCTTTATGTCAGCTTCGACTGGGCAATGGCCCCCTTTGAAACAATTGTACACACTTCAACACGCATGATGGCCCATTTGAAGGACACACCTTAGTGGCCCATTCGAAAAGGGCACAAAGCATACATATGAAAGACACTCAAAAAGTTCATTCGAAAGGGGCAACCAAAGGCCCATTCGAAGTGTACACAAAAGGTTCATCTAAAGACCCATTTGAAGGGTGTACAAGAGGTCCAATCTAAGGGCAGGGATTGAAGGCATTCGAAAGCCATTGATGTCCCCATTCATTCAAATTCAAAAAGAGACAAGATCTCATGTCTTTGGCAAATTTACAAAACATCATTCATGGCTTTGAAAACACTTGTTTATGGTTGTTTAAACCTTTATTCTCTTGTCTCCTCCCTCCTCTCTATATAAAGAACACATTAGCAAGCATTAGGGGGGACGAAAAAGAGGAGAGACCACACGTGTTGCATCACACACATACATATTGCCTATAAAAAAGAACACTCACACCACCACAGAAAACATATCAAAATTCTAACCAGTTTTGCAGGCATCCTCAATCCAGACGAAGACAATACTTGTGTTCCTGAGACTCCCAAGAGTCTTCTCCAAGCCAAGCCACACCCAGATTCATAGATTGAAGCATTTCCAGTTGGTAAGAATTCACCCAAGTCAAGATTGTATTTCTAGTCCCTTTAAATACATATTGTTGGTATATTTGTGCTGCTAATGTCATTTGTGTTTATATTGAACATATCATACGCAAGGTAACATGCAGGAATTAAATCATGCCATCGAAAGGCATGATCTGGGTTTGCCTTTTGAAACTCATGGTATAGCCAGTTTCAAGCCAAAATAAGCTCAGGCCTGAGGACATAAGATTCGAATTAGGGAGAAAGACATGGGTTCGATACCCAGGTCCTGTATCTTTATTTTTGCCAATATTTGTCTTGCAGATCCAGATCGAAAGACAACTCCCTCCTTGGATCGAAAAATCATACATGTCCCTGGATCGAAGAACCACATTGCTCCCTGGATCTAAGCACAGACATGGGCTTCACAATCTAGGCCCATCGTAAATTCAAATCAACACCCCTTGTCTCTTTTACATACTCAGGCTCATTTATCTTTTTTTTGTATTGTTTTAATTTCTCTTTTTTATTATTTTGTTTTTCTTTATTTATTTAATTACACAAATAATAAAAATCACAAATATTAGTTTTAGGTTTTTTTTATTATTAAACTAATTTTGTAAGTAAATTAATAAATAATTTTAACTATTTTCTTAATTTAAAATAAATTAGAATTTAAGATTTAATTTAACTTTAATTATTTTCTTTTCATAATACAAAAACCAAAAAGAACTTAGACTATTTTTTTAAATTTAATTTTAATTATTTTCTTAAATAAAAAAAAAGGAACAATAAAAAGATTTTCTTATTCCATTTTTACTTACTAGGTTTTTAGACATACTTTTAGCTTTCGCGCATTATTTATTTTCTTTCGTATTTTTATATTATTGTATTTGTACACTGGATGTAATAGTTAATAGGATTTTATCCACTTTCTTTATTTTTCTTCCCCCAATTTTTGTACATTGTAAATCCCCTCCCTAAAGCCATGTAATAGTGTAGGTTTATACGTTCGCATCTTATATTCTGTATATATTAATTGCTAGTAACTAGACATGTATGGCAAGACTGAAATTAAAATACTAGCAAACCTAAATGTGCAAGATAAATACTTGAACTAAACACAATTGCATATGCGCACCTCTAGGGTACCCCACTTCGGTTGCCTTCAGAAAACGGTCACAATTCTCGAAATGTAAGGAGTTTTAGTGGCTGTCCTCTAGTTTGAAAGATCACAAGTCCCTCGATGACCTTTTCGATGTTGCCTCGGTTGAAAGCGATCTTAAAAATTTAGGACAATTACTAAAATTTCTTGCCAAGTTGTCTTCGTGACCATATCGTTCCTTTGATGTCCCTCATACATCCAACGATATGGCTACCTACTCACTAATAGTAGAATAACACTGTCTAAAGGATAGAAGGAAAATAACTACCTTTTCGAGTACAAAGTATATAGCTGTTAGAAGTTTGCTCAAAACATTTTGCACTTACGCAAATACTACTTTTTCAAAAAAACATTTTCCAAAACACTTTGTATACTTTCTCCACTATCCCAATAAACATTACAAATTTCGCCGAGTGAATAAACTATATCTTGGTTGCAAGATGATTTCGCTTCACAACGATTATGAAAGAAGAAAAGAAAAGATGATTAGGGGAAGAATAGAGAAATTAGGGTTTGAGAGAAAAGGGGAAGAAGAAGAATATTTCTATAGAATTTCTCTCTGCCTTCAAACTGAAGTTTTTTTTTAAATTTTTTCTCTATGCAACTGCATTTACAAATGATAGGGTATCTCTCTATTTATAGCCTGAGATTGCTTACATATCAAGCAATCTCCAACTAACCTAACTCAGCTAAAAACACAAAATATAGTTAAGTCTAAATTTGTCGAGACACTTCTTCGACATTTCAACAACTTATACAATTTCAACAAACAATACATTTCGACAACAACAGACTCTGTCGAAATAGTGTTTTGACACAAAGAATTACATTCTCAACAAAAGTCAACCGTGAATTTTTCAGAGTTTGACAAAATTATCAAGAAATATAAACGCTTATTAGCTATTTATTTTATGAGCTTCTATATTAAATTTGTTAGAAGACAAACTAATGAAGTTGTTTAACACAGGTGACCAAATCTTGTCAATTTTTAAAATTTTGTTGATTTACTATCATATGATATATACAACTGTTATTTATTAATGAATTAAATCTTTTATGGTAAAAAAATTTCTTATTGAATAATAAACAAAACAATAATTTTTGTTTTTTATTTTATACATTTTAATCATAACCAAATTTCTCATTAAAAATCGCATTTGTTTGGATTCAAGCATTTGTGTTAAAGTGGTAAATGAGTTCTTGTTAAGGAACAAAGATTTAGAAAATATCAAGTTTGATTTTTAGTAAGAACATGTTTGGTCGGTGTCATAACCTTTCTATATAAGCTATGAGCTCTGATTATCGAAAGTGCGAAAAAACAACAACAATGTTAATAACTTCAAACTATTTATCCGTATTGAAGTATAAATATAAGCAGTTTTTTCCCCTTCATTTTTCCATTTTTAGAGTTTCACAAATTTACATAAATGAGATATAATTATAATTATGATTCCCATATTTTTATATAAATACAATATGATTGTATCATGATATATATAAACAATATATATATATATATATATATATATATATATATATATATATATATATATATATATATATATATATATATATATATATATATATATATATATATATATATATATATATATATATATATATATATATATATATATATATATATATATATATATATATATATATATATATATATATATATATATATATATATATATATATATATATATATATATATATATATATATATATATATATATATTATATATATATATATATATATATATATATATATATATATATATATCGGCTTCTTTTAAATATGAGTTGTTTTGAGTAATTTAACTGGAATTTGTTTTCTAATATCTAAAAAATTTAAATTTTAATATCAAGCTAATCAAAAAATTTCAAAATTTCAAATATATAAACATGTTTGTTTCATCTTTAAAAAGATATTTTTTTTAATATTTTTGAAAATAGATTTTATAAAATTGTTTTTCAAAATATTATAAATTTTTTTATATTTATTTTTTCTAAATCGATACACTAATTTTGACATCTTATAACATAAATATACATTATTGAAAATATAAACATAATCAAAATCATAATTTTTTAAAAAAATTGTATTTCAAAAATGATTTTTATAAAAACCTATTTAAAATAGATTCAATATTAAGTGATTTTTTTTGAAAATTTGATATCCAAAAAAAAAGTTTTAATATATAACTAACCCCTTATGCATTTAGTCAACGTGGTCATTTGTAAATATTTGGTCTTATTTTAATTTAATAAATTATTTAAATTGATGGAGTGGAGTTATAGAAATCACATTTTATTTTAAAAAAAGTTTTCAATTTAAACAAGAAAAAGAAAATCTTAATTATTGCAAAATTACGGTATTTTTCAATATGTTGTAGAACTTTTATATTTTTTCAAATTATTACGTTGTTAAATTTTTTTAACTTCTTTTTTATTAATTATAATATATTTTTTTGTTAGTTTACAGGTTTTTAATGATTTACAATTTTATCTAACTTTTTATAATTAAATATGTTGTATATTTATTTAGTCAAATTGTAAGTGATGATACTTATATAAGGTTAGAGGCTTTGACAAATTTATCATTTTACTCATTTGTAAATATATTGACATTGTAAATGTATTGAAAAATTTGTAAATGTATTTACCATTTTACTCATTTGTATAATTGTTTGTATAATTATAAATCGTGTATAAATATCATTGTCTTTCTTTTTTTAATTTTTAAACCGGTATAAAAAAAATTATATTTATATGATAGTTTTATTTCTCACTTTAAACAAGAAAAAAATATCTTAATTATTTCAAGCCTTATTTATTTTTAAAAAAATTAGTTACATCCATTTGATCTTTGATCTTTTATGATGTTTATATTACTTACGAGTTTTAAATATCTTATTTTATCTCCAAATCAATGATTTAAAACTCAAAATATAACTAACAGAAAAAAATAAACAGCAGTTAAGAAGAACAAGTAGAACCTCGTAACGGCAACACATAATAAAAACATTCTTAATCCACTCAAAGAATCTGATCATCACTGACTCAGCAAACTCCGATTTACTTCGATTCAAACAAACACATATCCCTCATCACAAATCCTCTCTCTCTCTCTCTCTCTCTCTCTCTCTCTCTCTCTCTCTCTCTCTCTCTCTCTCTCTCTCTCTCTCTCTCTCTCTCTCTCTCTCTCTCTCTCTCTCTCTCTCTCTCCAATGGCGGATCAGAACCAAAAAGCTGAGATCTTTGAACTCAACAATGGAACCGTGCAACTTCTCGTTACCAATCTCGGTTGCACTATCACCTCCTTCTCTGTACCCAACAAAGATGGTTCTTTTCTCTTCTCTTTCTCTCTCATTTTTCATTTTTTTTATCATCTAATTGCTGATTCTTTTCTCTCTAACATCAAGGTGTCTTATCCGATGTTGTTCTTGGTCTCGACTCTGTTGAATCCTATCAGGTTTCAATTTACCTAAAAGCCCTTTTTTTAGCTTTTATTTCTAATTGGGTTGTTTAGTTTTCAATTAGATCTGGCTATTATGTCCCCTTTTCAAAATTTTGTTTTTCAAAATTTTGTCTTTCATGTATAACATTGATAATTCTATGAGAAACTAGAATTATATATATCGACAAGATCTTACAATGTAATCATGGTTATAAATGTCGTCATTGGGTCTATGTCACAATCCTTGATATTGCATCAACAAATGTGAGATCGAAATCAGGTCTAGAGGCAATTTCAAGACTTAAGACTTGTCTCAATCTCTTCCTGGCCATCTCCACAAGCGAAATCAATCAAAATCACGCATTTCCAGACCCTCTTAAGCGTTGTAAGTCATCCACGAAACCACCATGTTCTTGAATTCGATTTATACGATTCTTGCATCTATAATAAAAAGCAATTGCATATTCTGAATCACCATGACATTTGCTAGTTTTCCTGCAATAACCAATTTCATTCTTATGCTTTATATCGTGGATCACCATTGTAGGGTTTTCTAGGTTTTTTTAGGGCTTTTTATTACAGGAATAATTGGCTTGCGTGAAGGGTACCATCTTGTTCAGGGGAACAAGACGAGCTCAACCATGGCGCTACCTTCCATTTATATGGCCTGGGGAAGATTTTAGAATGAAGCTACGCTTTTAGCTGCGGATAAAAATCCGCAGGTAAAAGTTGCAGGATTTAGAGGACAGGGATGATGAGTTGTCGTCCATTCATTCATCCGTTCAAATATTTTTCCGCGCTTTTTTTAATTTCTGGCCATATACTTTGTTTTTATATATTATATTTTGTTTGTATTATGATAACAAAAACAACAACGCAGCCCAGTGGTGGACACCTCAGCGCATAAGGACCCAAAGGCTGGAGGTCAGGGGTTCGATCCCTGCCTCCAGCAATTTGCATTTTCATATTTGTTTTCAGGAAATCATGTGCATATTCAAGCTAGAGGTTCACCATGGACATTCACCATCAAAGCGCCAGATGGCCAGATCTGGTGGTCAGCCTCAAAGGTCCACCAAAAGGCAGGTCAGCGCGTGTGTGCAGGATAACAAAAAGTCCCAATGGATCAGCCTCAAATGGGCCATCCAATTGCTTTTGACACCTCCAATGAATCAGGCCCAATTTCTCATTCTCGTATACTTTGTTTATTTAATTTAGTTATTTTATTTTGTTTTTATTAATTTCTAACCAATAAACAAATTTTCTTTTTTATAAAAAAAAATCACCAAAAAATATTTTTACCCCAATTAAAATTCAAAAAAACTTTATTTTTGTTAATAAATATTAACTAATCAATTAGGTTTTTAATTCTAGAATAACTTTAATTTATTTTGTAAATAAATAAAATCAATTAGAATTAATTAGGTTTTAACCTTAGTTTAATTATTTTTATTTTCTTTCTTAAAATAATCAAAACTCCAAAAATATGTCATTAATTATTTTTTTCATTAATTAACTTATTTAATTTCTAATTTAGTATTTAATTTAGGACTTAATTTCTTTCCTTAAAAAAAAAACAACAAAAATATTCTTCTTTTAAAAGGGTCAAAACCCTAAATTTCGCATTCGATTTAATTTCACTCGCGCGATTTATTTTTCCTTATTTAATTATTAATGTATCTGCTCCCGGTTTGTAATAGTTTTAAATACTACATTTATTTATTTTACCGCTTTATTTTATTTTCAAATGGTTGCTTTTGGCGATGTAAATACCCGACGCCCTGTAATAATTAGTTTAAATTCCACACCTTTAATTTCTGCAAACTATACAACTGTTAGATGTTTGATAATAGGGTTTGCATGACAAGAATGAATGCCTAATTCTTAAAATGGTTAGATCACCTTAAACATGTGCAAAGATAAAAATAACTAAAATCAACACACTCGCACATGCGCACTCCTAGGGTACACCCCACTTGGTTGCCTTCGTACACAGTCATTGAGTATAAGTCGTTTTAGAGGTCGTCCTCTTGTCTAAAAGATCATAGTTGCCTCAAAACGGTTGCCTCAGATGTTGTTGCCTCAAACAAATGATCTAAGACATTAGGGTTACCGCTAAGGCGTCCTAACATTGCTTTAAAGATCGTATGTCCCTCATTCGAATTGACCCTCAAACTCCAACGACGGTGCTACCCGCTCACTAATAGTGGGATATCATTGTCTAAAGGAAATTAGCATAAAATGATTCCTTTTTCGAGTAGGTAGATTAGCTCTTAGATGCTTGCTATTTCAAAACAAAAATCTTCACACTTACACTTTTACAAACAAGTTTTCAAAACACTTCATTACACTCTTGAGGACAGAAGCAAGAGTTAAATCGAAGTTTCAAACAAAAACTTTTTCAAACCCACAAGCACAAAGAAAACAATTTTGAAAACAATTGAGCAAGTACCTAAGAGCCCGTAGATAACTACGGATAGAAAGGATGCTAATACCTTCCCTTTCTATAATCTACCCCCCGTACTCAGAAATATCTCAAAAAAGGAATTTTTCTGTGCTTTTTTCCTTTCCTTATTGGATAAAATAAAAGTCGGTGGCGACTCTTGCTTACCGCGACATTTTGCAAACACAAACGCAAAATGCAAACCAGCATTCCAAAAAACAGTCAGTTCTTCCCACCATATCACAGCTAGCAAACCTAAATGTGTAAGATAAATACTTGAACTAAACACAATTGCACATGCGCACCTGTAGGGTACCCCACTTCGGTTGCCTTCAGAAAACAGTCACAATTATCGAAACGTGAGGAGTTTTAGTGGCTGTCCTCTAGTTTGAAAGATCACAAGTCCCTTGATGACCCTTTCGATGTTGCCTCGGTTGAAAGCGATCTTAAAAATTTAGGACAATTACTAAAATTTCTTGCCAAGTTGCCTTCGTGACCATATCGTCCCTTTGATGTCCCTCATACATCCAACGATATGGCTACCTACTCACTAATAGTAGGATAACACTGTCTAAAGGATAGGAGGAAAAGAACTACCTTTTCGAGTACAAAGTAGATAGCTGTTAGAAGTTTGCTCAAAACATTTTGCACTTACGCAAATACTACTTTTTCAAAAAAACATTTTCCAAAACACTTTGTATACATTCTCCACTATCCCAATAAACATTACAAATTTCGCCGTACTAAGGCATTCTCAAAACAATTTCAAACACACAAAGCACAAAGGTATTTCAAAATTAGAAAACCTCTAAGAGCCCTTAGAAAACTACGAATGGAAAGGGTGGTTACACATTCCCTTTCCATAATCTACCCCCTTACTCAGAATAATCTCGAAAAGGTCTTTTCTGTTCTTTTCACCCTTTCCTTAATTTGGATAAAAGAAAAGTCGGTGGCAAATCTTACTTACTGCAACATTTGCGAACACAAAACGCAAAAACAGTATTAACAGTCGGTTTTTCCACCGTATCACAGCCTCATATGCAAATCAATTTGAGAACACAAGGAGTGAGCTAGAAATCTGCATTGTTGAGGAGTTATAGAAATTACAGGTATGGAGGATTGCACTAGATACTCTATATTTCCTCTATTTTTTTATGCATGATATGCCTAAGTAAATTTCTATTGTTAAACCTATCAAAGGATGGAACAAAAGATCTCTGCAAGAACAAAAAAGACTGGTTTCAAGAAGACATGTTCTATGGTGGTGGCAAGGGAGTTCAGTGTCAAAACATGTGACAATAACAAGAAGTGCAGAAGGATTTTTGATAGGGGAAAAGGTGAAAGATCACCTGAAGATGATCTAATGTGTGTTTCCATCAAGTATTTATGTTTCCATTTGCTTTTGCATGTGCTTCCATTTTTGTTGTGTATTTACTTTATTTTTGTCAATTTTTGGCTAAAAGGGGGAGTAAATTTTAGTGATATTATTAGCTCTGTGTGTTTTGCCCTGATGTTATTTTAAATGTATTGACATATTGATTGGCATTTTAATAGGACTATGTTATTGATTATGGAAATTAGTTTTTATTTTTGCTATAAATGCAAGGGTTTAGGGTGAGCATGATTGTCTGTCATGCTTGTATTGTGTATTGTCACTGTGATGTGTGTGCGCTTGATGTCACATCAAATTTCATGACATCTTGCCTAAATTTTTTGTGAAAAACTTAGTTTTCTCTTAGTTTTTATGAGGCTTATTCTTATGCTTCCATGTGCCTCTGATGTGTGAACTTAGTTTTTGTGAGGCTTATTCTTCTACTGCCATATGCCTCTGCTTTGTGAACTTAGATAGTTATTTGGATGTCCCCTTAAGGGGGATTGTTGATTATGTGTGACAAGGGAAGTAATGGTCCCGTCTGAAGTTGATGAGCATGATGTTATGATGCTGAGTTATTATGATATGTTGGTCTAATGTCAGACTACATATCATGACATCTGATCTTTGAAGTTTTCTGGAGTTTGAAGGAGATTTCTCTCTGGTGTTACATGTGAGGCTGAGTCTCTGTGTTGATGCATATATATCTGATTTTCTTTTGGAGTTATTTACAAAGTATACATGTAATTCATTTATCTTGTTTTTGTGTATTTTATTGTGGTTTTATTCCTTATATCTGGATTTATTGTGCAAACGCGATTTTAGCCAAAATTTTCCAAAAGGGGGGGGGGGGGAGGGATTGTTAGGTCTGTGATTTTATGATTGGAAACGATTATAGTAAAACATGTATCACAATAATATGTTGAGCAAGATGTCATGACATCTTGATCATTCTATGTAGCAGGCGCTATTGTTGCTTCTTGAAGGTTCTGATTTAATTTTTGTGAGATTCTCAATTGATTTATCTCACATATTTTCACAGATCAAGACGGGTTATTTTTGGAACAAGTAATTTCATCTCCAACTGTGCATTAGTTTCTAAAATTGGATGTTGATACAATTTAGGAAACTTGTGATATTTTTGTTCCATATTTCAAGGAGATCTTTTCTGCATAATTTATGTAGCCATCAGTTTGTGGATCTACAACAAATTGAGTGAAGAATATGAAGCCCACGCTAGCTTAGGAGTTTAAAAGGAAAAATCTAAACCTAATGCAAAGTGTGAAAAATAAGAGGAAGTTGTTGTTCAAGGGTCTTTAGGGTTTGGGAGTTTTTATATTGTTCTTTGTTTTTGGTATGTCACTCATGTGTCTTGTTTGATGCATTGAGGTTGACTGATTATTCATTGTGATTCACTCACGAGCTTATAAGAAAAGAGTGAAAAAAATTTAATTGGAAGCGTGTTCTTTTGTTTTGGTCATTGTTATTATCACAAAGGTGATTGTGGGAAGTGAGAATGGGTTCTCATATCTAGGAGGTTCCTAGGTAGAAATTGTATGGGTAGTTATTAGGTGATAAGTTGTAAACTGGGTTGTTTAAGCTTTAAACTAACACTATTATAGTGGATTTCCTTCTTGGATTGTGAAATTCTGGAAGCAGATACTCAATGTCACAGTGAATGTTATGACACCGTATCTGACTTCCTATAAGACAGTAAATAAAAACAGTAAAGAACACAGTCAATTGTTTACCCAGTTCAGTGTGAAACAACACCTACTATGGGGGCTACCAAGCCAAGGAGGAAATCCACTATAAGAGATATTAATTCAGGAATAAACCAACCAGTTTATCTCCTTCACTTAAGACCTACCCAATGCAACTTCAATCTAAGTTCAACTTAAACCTGAGTTCCTACTCACTCCCCCTCAACCACAGCAGTGATACTTAAAACAATTGACTAATGAATTAATGAAGATACTCTTCAGAACATACACTTGATTATGCTTCACAGCTTTTTAATCAAGTAACACAAACACTCTTGCTTCACAGCTTTGAGTGATACATAAACCTAACTTGACTTTGCTTCAAAGCTTTAGTCAAGAGACACAAACACTCTTGCTTCAAAGCTTTGAGTGATACAAAAACCCTTACAATCAAAACCTATTCCAAGTCACTTATCACAATGATACTTGCTTGGACTACAGCAGTTAAAACTATACAGCTCCTAATTGATCTTCTGTCAAAAGAGATATTTTCCAAACAGCAATCCTGTTGAATATATAGCAGTTGTTTCTTCAGTTAGGGTTTCCACAAAAAGCTAGGGTTAATTAGGTTTAACCTTAAGACTTGGTCACAAGACTTTATCAACCAGATTAGGGTTGAGCTAGGTTAACCTAAAGTCCACGTGAGATTCTGTTCTGGAAAGAATGAGCCATCTTCCTGAAAAATCTCAGAATTAACCAAACTGCATATTTGTTAGATCAGTACAGGATGTCTTAACATTTGTTATGACATCAGAATTCCTGTTTACTGATTTTGGTAGAAGGCAATAAATGTGATCTTTTGCAAAATGTTCAGATACACACTCATACACAGTAGCTACAGTATGCCATACTTTTTCTGCATAAAGAACCTAATAATCCAGAATGTTATGACATCAGTCATGACATTTACACACCTGGTTTTACCAAAAATACATGCCAATAACTAAACACTTACAAACTCCCCCTTTGGCAGATTTTTGGCTAAAACCCCTAAGCAATCAGAGAATATAGAGCAGCAGAATGATATGACTGCAGAAAAAATATGAGGTCTACCAAGTAATTAACACAAAAATTATCTCCCCCTCTTTAGCCACAAATGGGCCAAAGATACATGTACTTAAATGTTATACAGTTATTCAAAATAGGTAATAAAAACAACAAATAAAATCTGAAGACACTTGCACCAACAGCATCAGCATCAGTGGAGCTATTTTCTTCAGCATTGAGCTGATCTTCAGCAACACCCTCTTCCCTTCTGATTCGTTCAGTCTCCTCCTGTTCCAACTAGAGAGAACTTTGATTGTGAGAATGGGATTTGTTGCAGAGTTGAGAGAGGAAGGAGGCAAATGAGTGTTTATTCTTAATAATTATGAAAGAAATGGGAAAGCATATGATTAACCCAATCAAAATAGACTTAACAAAAATAACTCCTTCTACCCTTGTTTTAAGCAAAATTAATTGCTACAATTCCTCCTGTTGGCAAATACCCAACTTGCCCTTCAAGTTTTCAAATTGATTTGCATCAAGTGCCTTGGTAAAGATGTCAGCCAGCTGTAGCTCAGTGGCAACATGTTCTAGTTTAATCGTCTTCTCTTCTACAAGGTCTCTGATAAAGTGATGTCTTATGTCAATATGTTTGGTCCTGCTATGCTGAATAGGATTCTTGGAAATGTTGATTGTACTCAGATTGTCGCAGTATAATGTCATAACATCTTGTGTGACATTATACTCAGTGAGCATCTGTTTCATCTAGATCATTTGAGAACAGCTACTACCAGCTGCAATGTATTCAGCTTCAGCAGTAGAGAGAGACACACAGTTCTGTTTCTTGCTGAACCAGGAGACCAGATTATTTCCTAAGAAGAAACATCCTCCAGAGGTGCTTTTTCTATCATCAACACTTCCAGCCCAATCAGCATCACAATAACCAGTCAGAGTTGGTTCACAACCATGAGAGTACAGCAAGCCATAGTTGTAAGTTCCACTTACATACTTCAGAATTCTCTTTACTTGGTTGATATGACTGACTTTAGGATCAATTTGGTATCTTGCACAAACTCCAACTGCAAAAGCAATGTCAGGTCTGCTGGCTGTTAAGTACAACAAACTTCCTATCATGCTTCTGTACAGACTTTGGTCCACCTTAACCCCACTTGAATCTTTGGATAACTTTAAATGAGTAGGTGCAGGGGTCCTTTTGTGACTGGCATTCTCCATACCAAACTTCTTGACAATGTTCTTTGCATACTTGCTTTGAGATAGAAAGATGGAGTCCTCCATCTGTGAGACTTGCAGTCTAAGAAAATAAGTCAGTTCTCCCATGAGACTCATTTCGAATTCAGCCTTCATCTGGTCAGCAAAATGTTTAACCATTTGTTCTGACATTCCCCCAAACACTATGTCATAAACATATATTTGAGCTACCATTAACTTCCCTCCTTCATTTTTGACAAAGAGGGTTTTATCCAAGCCTCCTTTTCTGTATCCTTTGTCTGAGAGAAATTTTGTCAACCTGTCATACCATGCTCTAGGAGCTTGTTTCAGGCCATACAGAGCTTTCCTCAATTTGTAGACATGATCAGGGTGGTTTGGATCCACAAAACCTTTAGGCTGTTCCATATAAACTTCTTCATTTAAGTACCCATTTAGGAAGGCACTTTTTACATCCATCTGAAACAGCTTAAACTTCAGGAGACAAGCAATTCCCAATAGGAGTCTGATAGATTCCAGTCTGGATACAGGGGCAAAGGTCTCATCAAAATCAACCCCTTCAACTTGAGTGTATCCTTGGGCAACAAGTCTTGCCTTATTCCTAGTGACAACTCCTTCAGCGTTTGATTTGTTCTTGTATATCCATTTTGTGCCAATGATGTTTGTTCCTTCTGGTCTAGGAACTAACTCCCAAACTTCATGTTGCTTAAATTGGTTCAATTCATCTTGCATTGCACCAATCCAGTATTCATCAGTTAAGGCCTCCTTAACATTTCTTGGTTCAATTTTAGACACAAAACAAGAGTTTGAGATGATTTCTCTAGATCTTGTAATGACTCCACTATTTGGATCCCCTATAATGAGTTCTTTAGGATGATCTTTCTGAATTATGATGGAAGGGATTTTGCTAGCTTCCTTGGATTCAGAGTCTGCTGTAGTGGTGTCAGGAAGGTCATTCTGTTGAGTTGGAGTCTCAAAGAATGTCTCAACATTACAAGGGACATCTGTTTCTTCATGATAATCATTAACTATGACATTTATTGATTCCATCATGACTTTGGTCCTGGAATTGAATACCCTATAAGCTCTGCTGTTGGAGGAGTATCCTAGAAATATACATTCATCACTTTCAGGGTCCAGCTTTCTCCTTTGTTCACGATCTGCCAGAATATAGCATTTGCTGCCAAATACATGGAAGTACTTCACTGTTGGCTTTCTTCCTTTCCAGAGTTCATAAATGGTGGATGAGGTTCCCTTTCTCAAAGTGACTCTGTTATGGACATAACAGGATGTATTCATAGCTTCATCCCAAAAATGAATAGGAAGTCTTTTGGCATGTATCATAGCTCTGGAAGATTCCTGTATGGTCCTATTTTTCCTTTCTACAACTCCATTTTGTTGGGGAGTTATAGGAGAAGAGAATTCATGACTAATTCCTTCTGAGGAACAGAACTCATTAAACTTACTGTTTTCAAATTCCTTGCCATGATCACTTCTGATTCTGACAATACACCCTTCCTTTTCTCTTTGAATTCTTTTGCACAGTTCTTTAAAGACTTCAAACACATCAGATTTTTCCTTAATGAAGTTAATCCAGGCGAATCTGGAATAGTCATCCACAACAACATAGGCATATCTCTTTCCACCAAGACTTTCCACCTGCATTGGTCCCATCAGATCCATATGTAGAAGTTCCAGAACCTTAGAGGTGGTCAGATGTCTTGACTTTGGATGTGACATCCTAGTCTGCTTACCAACCTGACATTCACCATAAACTCTCCCTTCATCAATTTGCAGTCTTGGAATCTCTCTGACTGCTTCCATGGAGATAATCCCTTTCATTCCTCTTAGATGAAGATGGCCAAGTTTTTGGTGCCACAGTTTCACCTCTTTTTCTTCTTTGGCAATAGAACACACAGTGGAGTTATTAGTGTTCTCAGGCTCCCACAAGTAACAGTTATCTTTAGATCTGACTCCTTTCATTACAACTTCTTGTTTTTCATTAATTACAAGACATTCAGATTTTGAGAAGTTGACCTTGAATCCTAGATCACATAATTGACTGATACTAATGAGATTAGCAGTCAGGCCTTTTACCAATAGTACTTCATTCAGATTTGGAACTCCAGGGCAGTCCAAATTACCAACTCCTTTGATTTCACCTCTAGCACCATCTCCAAAGGTCACATAACTAGTGGTGTGAGGTTTAACATTATTGAGAATGTTCTTGATTCCAGTCATGTGCTTAGAACACCCACTGTCAAAGTACCAGTCTTCCTTTGCAGAGACTCTCAGGGAAGTGTGGGCTATCAGGGTAGTAGCCTTTTTCTTCCATTGAGGAGTATGTGGTACCCTGTTAGCCTTAGGTTTGACACCTGGGTTCTGATTAGGGTATCCATACAATCTGAAGCAGAAAGGCTTTATGTGACCAAACCTCCCACAATGATGACATCTCCATCTTTGGTACTTTTTCTTCATATTTCTCTGTTCCCGATGTTGAGTGTTATGTTGTGACATCTGCTTTGACATTTGTTTATCAGACCTGATCTTTTTGTCTGCACCAGATTTCTTTGCTCCCACAAATCCTAGTCCAGACTTGTTTCCCACATTTTGTCCAACCTGAAGGATTTCTTCCAATTTGTCAGTTCCATTTGTCAGCATCTTGACAGATTTGGTCATCTGGTTCAATTTTGAGTTCAGCATTTGAACTTCCCCTTTTAGATGACTTATAGTTTCAAGGTCTGCCCTTTTTTCAGCCTCCAACTTTATGATGAGTTTTGTTTGTCTCTCATTTTGCACACAGACTTCAGCACTTCTGATACACAATTTCTTGTAAGTATCAGCCAGTTCTTCAAATGTCACTTCCTCATCACTAGTGTCACTTTCAGAGGTACAAACACCAGTTAGTGCAATAACTAGTTTGGCAGATTCTTCTTCAGAATTACTTTCTGAATCACAGTCAGACCAGGTAACAGTCATACCTTTCTTTTGTTTCTCAAGAAAGGTAGGACATTCAGCTCGAATATGCCCATATCCTTCACAACCATGGCATTGAATTCCTCTGCCTTGATTTCCCTTCTTTTCATACCTTGGTCTTCTGCTGGAGTCATAAGATCTGTTAATGTCAGAGGGGATGTTCTCAACATTTGACCTTGACTTTGGATCCATTCTCTTGATGAGTTTGTTGAATTGTCTTCCAAGCATGGCTATAGCTTCTGAAATATTTTCTTCTTCATCCTCCTTGTTTTCATCTTTAGTGTTGGATACAAGTGCTATGCTCTTGTTTTTCTTGTCAACATTGTCACTGATCCCCATCTCAAAAGTCTGAAGAGACCCAATGAGTTCATCCACCTTTAAGTTGCTGATGTCCTGGGCTTCCTCTATAGTAGTTACCTTCGTTGCAAATCTTTTAGGCAGGGATCTGAGAATCTTTCTCACCGGTTTTTCTTCAGACATCTTTTCACCCAATGCTCCTGAGGTGTTGTCAATCTCCAAGATGTTCATGTGAAACTCATGAATGGTTTCATCTTCCTTCATCCTTAGGTTCTCAAACTTTGTAGTCAGCATCTGAAGCCTTGACATTTTTACTTTGGATGTGCCTTCATGGGTAGTTTTGAGAGTGTCCCACACTTCCTTGGCCAGTTCACATTGATGTACTAGTCTGAATATGTTTCTATCAATTCCATTGAACAAGGCATTTAAAGCTTTGGAATTTCCCAGGGCTAACTCATCTTCTTCTTTGCTCCATTCTTCCTCAGGCTTCAGACTGATTGTCCCATATTTCTTAGTTATGGTGGGATGGTTCCATCCTTTGTCAACAGCTCTCCAAGCCTTTTTGTCCAGAGATTTTAAGAAGGCAATCATACGAGGTTTCCAGTAGTCATAATTTGTTCCATCCAGAATGGGTGGTCTATTTCCAAAAACTCCTTCTTTGTCCATAGTGCCAGAAAGTGATATCCCTAGATCTCACCCAGTAATACAGGCAGGGTGCCTGCTCTGATGCCAATTGAAATTCTGGAAGCAGATACTCAATGTCACAGTGAATGTTATGACACCGTATCTGACTTCCTATAAGACAGTAAATAAAAACAGTAAAGAACACAGTCAATTGTTTACCCAGTTCAGTGTGAAACAACACCTACTCTGGGGGCTACCAAGCCAGGGAGGAAATCCACTATAAGAGATATTAATTCAGGAATAAACCAACCAGTTTATCTCCTTCACTTAAGACCTACCCAATGCAACTTCAATCTAAGTTCAACTTAAATATGAGTTCCTACTCACTCCCCCTCAAACACAGCAGTGATACTTAAAACAATTGACTAATGAATTAATGAAGATACTCTTCAGAACATACACTTGATTATGCTTCACAGCTTTTAATCAAGTAACACAAACACTCTTGCTTCACAGCTTTGAGTGATACATAAACCTAACTTGACTTTGCTTCAAAGCTTTAGTCAAGAGACACAAACACTCTTGCTTCAAAGCTTTGAGTGATACAAAAACCCTTACAATCAAAACCTATTCCAAGTCACTTATCACAATGATACTTGCTTGGATTACAACATTTAAAACTATACAGCTCCTAATTGATCTTCTGTCAAAAGAGATATTTTCCAAACAGCAATCCTGTTGAATATATAGCAGTTGTTTCTTCAGTTAGGGTTTCCACAAAAAGCTAGGGTTAATTAGGTTTAACCTTAAGACTTGGTCACAAGACTTTATCAACCAGATTAGGGTTGAGCTAGGTTAACCTAAAGTCCACGTGAGATTCTGTTCTGGAAAGAATGAGCCATCTTCCTGAAAATCTCAGAATTAACCAAACTGCATATCTGTTAGATCAGTACAGGATGTCTTAACATTTGTTATGACATCAGAATTCCTGTTTACTGATTTTGGTAGAAGGCAATAAATGTGATCTTTTGCAAAATGCTCAGATACACACTCATACACAGTAGCTACAGTATGCCATACTTTTTCTGCATAAAGAACCTAATAATCCAGAATGTTATGACATCAGTCATGACATTTACACACCTGGTTTTACCAAAAATACATGCCAATAACTAAACACTTACAGATTGGATGCCCCATAGTAGGTGAAGTTGCACTGAACTGAGTTAACATTTGAATGTGTTATATATCTTCTTAAATTTACTTTCTGCATGTTTTTTTTTTGTAAATTTCTATGTCCGTAATTTGATGTCTTAACATCTGTCTTGATATTGTGTTTTGGTGTTGTGACATTAGTCTTAACATCTATCTAGTGTACCAGATTTTCAATCTTCATGATAATTGCTCCATGATTCTTCATTGTAATTTCTCAGATCAAATTCACCATACATATTGCTTGACATTCAAAGACAGAAGCAACTAGGTACTCTGCTTCATATGAAGATAATACTACTACCGATTATTTTCTTGAGTTCCAAGCAACTGGTGTATCACCTAATATAAACACATAACCAACTATGGATTTTCTATCCTCAGTGTCACTACACCATCTTGAGTCGATGTAACCCATTATTTTTCATTCTTTTCCTTCATCATTTGCAGGAAACAAAATTCCATAGTTGAGAGTTCCTTTGAGATACCTTAGTATCCTTTTCGTCGCTGTGAGATGAGATATCTTTGGCTTCTGCATGAATCTAATCGCCATACCTACATTGTATGTAAGATCAGGCCTTGTGCGACCATGGTATTTTAATGACCCAATAAGTCTTTTATATTATGTTGGGTCGACAACATCTTTATTTGAGTCTTATGATAATTGCAATCTTGGTTTACCAGGTGTCGAAGTCGCATTGCAGTCTTCCATCTCAAATCTTTTGAGTATTTCACTTGCATATCTACTTTTATGCATCATCAAGCCTCCACTACTCTTATAGAATTTGACACCAAAGAAGTATGAAATGTTTCCCAGGTCAGTCATTTTAAATTCCTAGCTAAGATCACCTTTAAAGTCTTTGATCTCCTTTTTACAGTTACCTGTTATTAACAAGTCATCGACATAGATACACGGTATAAGAAATTCACTCTTACTTATTCTTACATATTTCATGCTCAGTTATGTACTTCACAAATTCCTTCTCCCTTAGGAAACTATCTATCTTCTTATTCCAAGATCTTGGAGCTTGTTTATGTTCATACATGGTTTTATACAACATGTATACCTTGATTTCTTGACCTTGTTTCAAAACCCCAACTAGTTATGCAACATAAACTTCTTTATCTAACGGGACATTTATAAATGCATATTTCACATCCATCTGACACATATGTCAGTTGTTCATGTTTGTTAGACCAACAATCAACCTTATTTTTTAGATCCTAGTAACATGTGCAAAAACTTTGTCGAAGTCGATTCCTTCTTTCTGAAGAAATAATTTCACCATATTTTATGCCTTGTGTCGAGTTACTTATCCTTTAGGATTCAAATTCACCTTGTATACCCACTTCACATTGATTATCTTCTTGCCCTGAGGCAATTATAGAAGTGACCAAGTGTTGTTGACTTTGATGGACTTCAATTCCTCATTCATTTCTTTCATCCACTTTGAATCCTTCAATGCCTCAACTGCATTAACTGGTTTGACATTTGCATAGGAAGCATAGTATACCAGCTCACCTTCATCACCGACCACATCATTTGATGTAATCACACATTCCTGCAACCTTGCAGGCATGTGTCTTATTCTTTGTGGTCTGCTTGTGCTTACTTGACCTTTGACTTCTTCTTGTCGAACTTCTCTTTCGCTTCAATTGATGGTTCTTCACATAAGATACTCACTTAATCTTTCTTTATGTTTTCAGTTCAATCTCATTCCTTAAGCTCATCTATGATCATGTCCCTGTTGATCACAAATTTCTTGTTTAATGGGTCAAATAACTTGTATCCACCAATCAAATGATATCTTATTAGGATCATTTGACTCGACTTGTCATAAAGTTTTCTTCTTAACTAATCAGGCACGTGTCTATGTGTTATTGATCTAAATACTTTCAGATGACTTAAGCTAGGCTTGACACCAAACCAGCATTCTTCTGACGTGATTCCTTCTAGCTTCTTTGTCGAACATCTGTTCAGGATGTATGTTGCAATCGACACAGTTTCACCCCAAAATTCTTTAGGTAAATGATTTCCTTACAACATACTTTTCACCATGTTCATGATGGTTCTATTATTTCTTTATGCAGTTCCATTTTGTTATAGAGTGTAGTGTGGCACCACCTCATGCCCAATCCCTTCTTTCTCACATAATGTGTTGAAGTCTTTCGATCTATATTCTCCACCACCATTAGTCCTCATAATCTCGAGCTTTCAACCACTTTGTCTTTTGACCACATATTTAAACTTGGAAAATACCTCGACCACTTGACTTTTCTTCTTGATCAGGTAAGTCCATAATTTTCGAATGAAATCATCTATGAATGTGATAAAGTATATGTTTCCTCCAGTCGAATCCACCTGGATAGGACCACACACATCCGAATATATGATTTCAAGAATTTCCTTCGACTTGCTTCCTACATCCTTACTGAAGCTATTCTTGTGCCACTTTTCTAGTATACACTCTTCACACACTTCACTTGAAATATCGATTTCTTGTAATCCTGAAACCATATTTCTTCTTTTTAGATCTCTGATGTCTTTGAAGTTGAGATTTGCAAGTCTATAGTACCATATGTATTCATCCCTGCTAACTTCAGTTGCAAGGCAATTATGCTCTATCACATTTAGTTCAATCTTGAAGGTTCTATTTTGAGACGTATGAGCCTTCAAGATTAACCTTCTACCTGATTCGATAACTCTCATCATCTTATCTTCAATAGACATTTTGTAATTATTTTCTACCAACTTCCCTATGATGGGAAAATTACTTTTTATGCTTGGTGTTGTACCCCAAAATTTGCCCTCCCATAAATCTTCAAAGTTTTTGACAAGCATCACCTCAAATGGTTCAAAGTCTACTCAAAGGCTACACAGTCAACCATCCTCCTAAGCCAGTCAAATTAGGGTTTTGGTTCTTGCAAGGAAGTTGAAGTTTTCAAGGGCTCAATCAAGTCCCATATGCTCATACACATTGTCAAGCACCTACATGTCAAGTTTCAAGGCTCACAAGGTCAAGTTGCACAGTCAAAAACCCTAATTGCTCAACAGTCAACTGTAGGGGCAAAATGGTCATTTGACAGTAAAAAGTCAAAATGTTTTGGTCAACATCTTATTTTGAAGCCACAAACATCATTTGATCAATTCTTGATCATGATTCTCAAAGCATGGCTCAAAAAGTCTCAAGATGCAAAAGTTTCTATTTTTGGACAGCTGAAAAGTCAACTGTAACTTGACCAAGGCATAACTTTTTCATGGTTAATCAGAAAAATCCCATCCAATGCTCATCTTGAAGGGGAAGACATTTCCTACAACTCATCTTCACACTCCAAGTCCAATAAATTCTCTCACAAAAAGTTATCAATTTCAATATTATAGGTCATTTTCAAAAGTCAACAAAAAGGGACTTTAAGTCAAAGACCATAACTTGAGATTGGTAAATCAAAATGACATGGGACCAAATACATTGGTTAGAGGACTTCAAGACCTCTCCAAAATATCCAAGAACATGTTCATAACTTCAAAATTGAGCAAGATATGCATTGGAGAAGTTGGGAAATTTTTGTGAAATGGCCAAAATCAATTATCCTTGAAATTTCATTTTTGACAAAAGGGGCCCACTTTTTCCACTTGATTCAGCTTGGCCATGCTTCCCACGTGTCCCACAAATTATTTCAAGATTTACAATTAATTTTTCCATTTTTATTTGATTTTATTTGATTTAATTCATTTTAAATCTTTTAAAATCAAATAAAAATCAAGAAAATTAATAAAAGGGAATATTTTGTGTTGAATAACTTTGAATCACCATCATGACCATTCCAATTTCGTGCAAGGGCCTAAATGAAGCAAGAATTCAAATTTTGGCTCAAAAATGGAAAGTGCTTCAATGGAGTTTATGGAAAATCCCAAGCATGAATGCATTGTGTTATTGGCCTTAACTCTGATCAAAACACATTACATAACATGTATGCAAGCGATCACAAACAGGGTCACGACCTAAGAAGCACAAAAAATGACCATACACTTTTCAAAATTTCAAAGAAAAAAGAGAAACTGAAAACCTAGTTGCAGCGCCTCTCAAGCCTCCATTCCCATCCAAACACATTCCTGGTATCCCAAGGAAGCTTTTGCAATCAAAAACCAATCCAAACATGCCCAGAATCTTAGAACTCAGGCCAAACGGTTTGCATTTTTTCTTGAAATCCTATATAATCATTCTTGCGTTTTTTGACATTTTTTTGAATGGATTTATACTCATAGGGACATCCTGAAACTTTTTGTATCATTCAATTGAACAATAGCATCCCATATCAAAAACTGCCATTGATGGACATTAGGTTTTCAGAAGCTCAAAATTAGGCGTTTACACATATGGTAAAATTGGGCTACCAAACTGGTACCATTGAATTCGTGACATCCAAGCGAATCATTCCATGACCTCGCGCCCAATTTATGTTCAAGCATGGGCTATTCACTATTTTTGCAGGTTGTGTTTAGTGGGGGTTTAAAACCCCCGCTATTTGATTGTATTACAGGTACAACAATGAAGAAGAAGGCTGGCGTGGCAGGACATGATTGGGAGGTTTGAATATCAGCGCGCTTTTTTTGATTTCTCCCACTAACACTTGTTTTTCTCTTATAATAATTATGCTTCAGTATATTAACAGATGCACTCAATAGCTCAGTTGGTGGCTGAGGTGGCTTGCAAGTATTGGGACCTGGGTTTGATTCCCAGGTCCCCTCACAATTCCCATATTATTTTTCATTTGACTTTCCTGTGCAGCGCTCCAAGGAAGGTTCATCATAGGCCTCACAGATCCAACAAGCCATGTGTCTTCAAGGCATATCCAAAGGCCACAAGAGAGGCTTACCATATGCTTCAGTCAATGGATGCACATGCAAGCAGAAAAGTCAACGAGGCCTTGCCTCAATGGGCCCAGATTCAGCATCACACCTTCCTATTTGGCCCACACCCCCTTGGTTTTCATTTCTTTTCTTTTATTATTTATTTGTTTTTGTTATTTCCTATTATTTTTAACCCTTTTATTTTATTACTAATAATTAATTTAACTAACATTTTCATAAAAAACCAAAAAAATATAATTAACACTTTTATTATTATTATTTATTATTTTGTAAATAAACCATAATTGAACTAGTTTTTTTTTAATTAGGCCATTTTAACATTTTAATAATTAAAATAGATTTAGATTTAGGTTAGCCTAGAATTTTATTTCTTTTTCTATTTTATTTTCATAAAAAATATAAAAAAAACAAAAAATATTTTCTTGTAATTAAAATAATTAATTAGTCATTAATCAGTTTTTAATTTCATTTAATTACCAAAAAGACCAAAAATTATTTTCTTTTCTTAAAAGGGTCAAAACCTTTAGAACATTCCGATTTAATTTTATTCGCGCGCATTTTAATTTTAATTCCTTATTTTTGATTATTATGTAATTGCTCCGGATATGTAATAGTAAATAGGACCTTTTACTGTTTTTTTTATTTTCCGTACTTATTTACTTAAAATGGGTCATTGTAAATTTTTGGCGATGTATAGACCCGCGCCTTGTAATAGCGTAGGATTTACGTTTCCGCAATTTATTTTCCGCACCCCCTTTAACTGTTAACTTGTATGAAAGAATGCATGCTAATTAAAAAACAAGTGTAGCTCACAATAATTCCCTGATCAAAGATAAACTTGACATGAAAACAACATACAAATACACACACCACTCCTAGGGTACGCCTCACTGTTGCCTTGCCCTCGAAACATGGTCGTCGAGTATAGGACGTTTTAGTAAGTCCTTATGTCCATGACATGATCCAGTTGCCTCGAAATGGTTGCCTCGGAATAAAAAAGGATCAATGGCATAAGGGTAGCTTCTAAGGTGTCCTACTGTTGCTCTGGTGACCACACTGTCCCTACAAACTCGAATTGACCCGAACACCTCCAACGGTGGTGCTACCTACCTCTCAATGGTGGGATGGCACTACCTAAAGGACACCTACACAGCTTAATTCCTTAGGGTAGGTAGATGACTCATAGAAACTTGCTCTAAAAAACAAATCAAAACTCTTTTCACACCGACACTTTCAAAAGCTTTCAAAACAATTTTTCAAACACTCTTGAGGACTGATACAAGAGTCGATCTGAAATCTTTAAATGAAACTTTTTCAAACCCACTCACACTTTGAAAATCAAACATTTTGAAAACACAATGAGCAAGTATCTAAGAGCCCATAGATAACCATGGATAGAAAGGGTGCTAACACCTTCCCTTTCTATAAATCTACCTTCCGAACCGAGAGACAATCTCATAAGGAATTTTGCTGTGCTTTTGTCCTGTCCATGTTGGAGAAAATAAAAGACGGTGGCGACTCTTGCTTCCGCGACATTTCGCGAACCAGCGTTAAACAGTCAGTTCCAGATCCACCGATCACAGAACTGGCGACTCTGCTGGGGATACCTTAAAAGTGAGGTGTACCTTAGGACTAAGATCACTTGTGTTTTCAATTGATGTGTTTGTTTGCTTTATTATTGTGGGCTGCATCGGAGTTACATAGATCCTAACCCGGATCTAGGGATACCCTGTTAGGTAGCATAAGCTGTGAGGGACTTGTCCGGCGTAGACCGACACGGGTGAAGCAGTGGCTACGTTGGTGTGGCACCTTGGTCTGTACCGATATCCCTTGTGTCGCAACGAGGAGAATATGGGTCTTCTGAGGAGTCATTAAGCACCAACCGACCTTAGAACCTTAAATGACCCAACTTGGCCAATAGAACAGTAGCAGTATGCTACACCCATTGAGGTTAAACTCTCGTGATGGTTCTGGCTGCAAGAAAAGATTGCGATGCTAGAGTTATGACCGATTGAGGGTAGTCAGTGATATTGGGATCCTCTAGAACCTGATTACTTCTGATAGGACAGGTCTTAACCAACAAACTGAAAGAGGGTAATACCTAGACCCCATGCTGGCCTAAACTCTAAGGGCTCTCTTGTGTGACTTGTGTGCTTTCATACTTGACTACTTGCATGCCTGTTATCTGACACATTGGTTTCTTGCAGGTTTTGTTTACGGTCCTTAATCTGGACTCATAACAGGGTTACTTACATTACCCCACGCATAGCATAACATCATACCATTGCATACATCCTACATAAAGGACTAACCCATTTCAAGGATCTCAAGGCCTTGTGATGCAGGTCATGATGAACCAACTGTCCAACAAGGGGGAAAGGGGATTTATTTTCCTCTAGCCAAGGTTGTCAGGGGCTATGACCCACTGGATATGGTGAGCCTTTGACCCTTGAAGAAGGACCCTCAACAACATGAAGTTCCTTCAATCAAGCTACCGGATTCCAATTCTAACAATCTTCTTGTTTACCCCGCGAGATCCTTGAAAACATTGCATGCATATTATACATATCATTGCATTACAGGTATCCTTGTGACAATTCACTTACCTTCTTTGCTGTTTATTTCAGCAATGGCTTCCCAACAAGATAACCAGGGTCTTCACGCTCAAGAGACTCAGTTCAGGGAGATCTTCCTAAGCCTATCCAAGGGGCAGGAAGAGTTAAGGACACTCCTCGTGGGGAATTTGGCCAAGAAAAGTCCCGAAGATGACAAGGGCGAACGGCTGAAACGTCTGCAAGCTGAGGTAGATACAATGAGAACCCAGATGCTGGGGCAAATGGCCCTCATCCAAGGCTTAGCTTAGGAGCAAGAAGAGTTGAGGACCATGATCAGTCAGCTTCATCAAGACAGACACAACATGAAGCAAACAGTCCAAGTCAGGGACCAGGTCATTGATCAGTGTTGTACCCCAAAATTTGCCCTCCCATATTTTTCAAGATTTGCCAAGATCAAGGTTCAAAATCTCTCAAGGGTTGCACAGTCCAATTGCCTCCTAACACAGTCAAAATTAGGGTTTTGGTTATGGCAAAGAAATTGAAGTTTCCAAGGGTCCAAACAAGTCCCACATGCCTATAAACATTGTCAAGCATCCATATGTCAAGTTTCAGGACTCACAGCACCAAATTGCACAGTCAAAAACCCTAAATGCTTCACAGTCAACTGCAGGGGCAAAATGGTCATTTGATAGTCAAAAGTCAAAATTTTTGGTCAACATCTTATTTTGAAGCCACAAACATCATTTGATCAATTCTTGATCATGATTCTCAAGGCATGGCTCAAAAAGTCTCAAGATGCAAAAGTTTCTATTTCTGGACAGTTGAAAAAGTCAACTGCAAATTGACCAAGGCATAACTTCCACATGGTTTATCAGAAAAATCCCATCCAAATCTCATTTTGAATAGAATGACATTTCCTACAACTCATCTTCACACTTCAAGTCCAAGAAATGCTTTCACAAAATGTTATCAATTTCAACATTATAGGTCATTTTCAAAAGTCAACAAAAAGGCACTTTAAGTCAAAGACCATAACTTGATATTGGTAAATCGAAATGACATGGGACCAAAGGCATTGGTTAGAGGACTTCAAGACCTTTCCAAAATGTCCAAGAACATGGTCAAATCTTAAAAATTGAGCAAGATATGCCTTGTGGAAGTTGGGAAATTTTTGGGAATTTTGAAAAGTCAACTTTGCATAAAAAGCCTCAAAATTGCTAATGGGCCTCAATTTCTTCCATGAATCATTACCCAAAGGCTATGCACGACCCATTAAGCTAAAAGGGAGTTATTTTCTTATTTTTAATTAATTAATTGAATTTTTAATCTTATTAATTCATTTAATTAAAATTAAATATGAGAAAAATACTAAATCATGTGTTTTGAATCTTTTTGTGCAGCATTTTCATCCATTATGACTCAAATATTTCGTGCATCACTCAAAAGGAAAGATTCTATACAATTGGCAATAGTTTCATGGCAAAAAGATTGGATTTGATATCATTGAAAACCAAATATCCAAATCATCAATGCATGGATTATGGGCTTGTTTTTCTTAACCTAATCATGCTCAGATACATATAGAACATAACCCTAATGCTCACATAGACAAAAGTTGCGCCCAAGACCAAGAACAACTTTGCACTTTCTTCACAAAAACCTTGAAACTGTTTTCATAGCTACTGCACGTTTCAAAGCCTAAAAGCCATTCCAATACACTCCTGACACATCCAGGAAACGATTCCAATCGAAACCAAGCCTCCACGTGCAGAGAAGTGGTAGAACAGAACTGCTTTCTTTTCCAAATTATTCATAATCGTATTTTGAATTCCATGCATGATTCATGACTTTTAATGTTTGATTTATACTAACATGAACATTCTGAAGCTATTGGTGCCATTTGATTGAACTAAGAACGCCTGTATCCAAAGTTACCATTAAAGCATTTTAGGGTTTCAGAAGCTTGAATTTAGGGGTTCACACATATGGTAAAATCAGGCCTTAAAACCTATACCATTGGATTCAGGACATCCAGACGAAGCAAAGCCACTACTCGCGCCCTTTTTATATTTGCCCAGGAGCTAATCGCTATTTTTTCTGTTTAAGTTTAGTGGGGGTTTAAAACCCCCGCTATCTATTTTTATTTTCAAGCCAAACGAAGAAACAAGGAAGAAGACGCTGAGTTGTTGGACTGTGGTTGGTCAGTTTGAATGGTTGGCGCGTTTTTGATTTGTTCAGCATAATATTACCTTTTCCATTATATTGATCATGTTCCACTAAACTAACAAAGACGCGCGTTGGTTCAGTTGGTTGTTGCGTTGGCATGCAGGTACTGGGACCTGGGTTCGATCCCCAGGTCCCCTTATATATTTCATAATTTTTTCACTAACCTATTCCAGTGTAACACTCATTTAAAGGAGTATCATGCATCCCTACATCTAAGCCAGCCAAGTGTCCCTGAGGGACAATCCAAAGGCCAGAAGGTGCAGTCTACAATACACGCTGGTCAACCCCTCTGCACGCAAGCGCTGGAAAGTCAAAAAGGGCCAGATTTCTTGGGCCAAATTTCTCAAATACACCTCTAAATTGGGTCAACCACCCCCATGTTTTGCATATTTTTCTTCTATATTTTAATTTTCCTTTTTATTCTTTTATTTGTTTTACTGTTTTATTTAATTCACAAAATAATTTTCATAACACAAAAAAATCAGAAATCAAAAAATAAAATATGTTTATTTAATATTTGATGCATTAATATTTTTTGTAAATAAATTTAATAATCAACTTAGTAAAATTAGGTTAAAATTTTAATGTTTTTCTTAAATAAACTAAAATATGTAGAAATTAGGTTTTTAGCATTTTTTTTCTTTTTCCTAATAAAATAATTTCTTCTTATTCTTATTATTATTAATTATTAATTATTTTGTAAATAAACATGTAATTAATTAATTAGGGTAAATTAGGTTAAAACTTAAATATTTTTCTTTAACAATTAAAAATAATTTAGAACTAGGGTTTTATTTAATTTCTAATTTCAATTAATTTTCTCTATTTCATAAATACCAAAAACCATAAAAAATAACTTCTTTTCTTATTAAATAATTAATTAGCCTTCTTAATTTCATTTAATTTCTTTAAAGGGTCCAACGCCCTCGCATACTCGATTCTAATTTCTTTTCGCGCGTTTGTTCTTATTTTTCGTTTTAAATATTATGTAATTGCTCAAGCCTTGTAATAGTAATTAGGGAATTTATTTATTTTCTGCATTTTATTCAAAACGGGTCTTTGTTAATTTGGCGATGTATAGACCCGCGCCTTATAATAGCGTAGGACTTTATTTTCTGTACTTTAATTTCCGCACCCCTTAACTGCTAAATTTTGTATGAAAGAATGAATGGCCCAAATAAAATCAAAGCGTAGCTCATGATACCATGACAAGATAAAACATAACTGAAAACAATACACAAATTCACACACCACTCTTAGGGTACGCCTCACTGTTGCCTTGCCCCTCGAAATGTGGTCGTCGAGTATAGGACGTTTTAGTAAGTCCTTATGTCCATGAACATGGCATAAGGGTAGCTTCTAAGGTGTCCTACTATTACTCCGGTGACCACACTGTCCCTAACCCTCGAATTGACCCGAACACTTCCAACGGTGGTGCTACCTACCTCTCAATGGTGGGATGGCACTACCTTAAGGACATTTACACAGCCTAATTCCTTAGGGTAGGTGGATGACTCGTAGATACTTTCTCTATTTAAAAACAAATCAAACTCTTTTCACACCGACACTTTCAAAAAGCTTTCAAAGACGAGGAACTCTGTGCCCACTCTCTTGGGTGACATCCTGCAACAACTCTATGCTCGTACTGCCCGAAGACGAGGAACTCTGTGGTGTTGCATTCCTTTGTTAGTGAGGTGGGTTATTTCACACCTCCCTAAGTTCGTGCTGAAGAACAAAGAAGGAAGAGGTTGGGCTCATAGGTTAATGTCTCTCACTAATAAGGACATCATTTGGACTCTCAGAGGTTTGGATGAGATAGCTGTTATTGATCGTTGCGGAGAATACCCTAATGTTCCTTTGATTGGTACCCAAGGAGGGATCTCTTATAATCCATGTCTAGCTCTCCGTCAGTTTGGAAGAGCCAGAAGAGCAGGGCCTCATGAGATGTTGGTACCTCACATCAGTTTTGATTTTCAGGTGGATAGTGACGAGTTGCATCGTAGGTTCATCAAGGCTTGGGACAGAATTCATAAAGCTGACCCACAAGAGTTGGGACCAAAGACTTCTCTACCTATGGAAGCCTACTACAAATGGGTCCACATCCGTGCTCAGAAGTTAGATATGCCGTACGAAGCTGTCAGACCCATCATTCTTGAGTATCTTGACAAGGATGGGGTTCCTCCAACTAGTCTCTCTCCTCAGATACCTACTGATTATGAGACATTAAAGAGGTCTTGGGCGCAACTGCGAGAAGAACGAGATTCTTACCGGGAAAAGTTCAACGAGCAGGAATTGAAGATCCAGAAGCTGACAAAGCAGTTGGAGAATGAGCGAGCTCTGAATGACTACATCCGTACTGAGAAGAGGAGACCCTGGGATCAATGATGAGCTTTGGATGTTTTTCTACAGTTTTATTTTCCTTTTTAGTATTTCCATTCTTTATGTAACGCCTAAGGGCAACCCGTTGAACAATTTGAATTTCAAAGTTGAATCTAATGAAGTGTGTTCCTTTTTGTTTACAAAGTTGATTCCCGATTGTCTTTGAAAACATAAATCATACGCATTCCATTCATCATGTGCATCACAGGTACTCTTCTTTTCAGGTTGCTTACTGTTCTTCGTTGTTTATTTCAGCATCATGAACCCTGAATCGTCTACCGAGTAGTCTATCAAGGCCCTTCAAGCGCAGAACGTACAATTTCAAGAGCTGATCATGGGTTTGGCTCAAGGTCAAGAGGAGCTGAAGGCTCTGCTGGTTAAGAAGAAGAAGAAGAAGAGAACTGTTCTATTCAACACGGGTCGGATATTTGGTAACACACTGCAGAATGAGGAAGCTGGTTCTTCTGTAGGCAAAGACAGTCCCCAGGGGGGAAGGGCTCCAAGTCCGGTGGTCTCTGACAACGAGACTGATTTTAATGAGGAACAATATCCTCCAGCTGAAGACAGATACAAGCAGTTGGAAGACCGTCTGAACGCCATGGAAATTCAACAAGTGCCTGGTTTGGATTTCGGAGACTTGGGTTTATCTTCTGGTGTGATCATCCCGCATAAGTTCAAAGCACCATCTTTCGCCAAGTATGACGGGGCGTCCTGCCCTAAGTTACACCTCAGATCTTATGTGCGGAAGATTCAGCCGTATACAGTGGACAAGAACTTGTGGATCCACTTCTTCCAGGAGAGTCTTTCAGGGACTCATCTCGAATGGTTCTATCAGCTGGATGGAACCAAAGTTCGTAACTGGGAGGAGTTGGCTACTGCTTTTTACAAGCAGTATCAATATAATGCTGACCTCGCTCCTACACGTACCCAACTCCAGGGTATGTCGCTAGGATCGGGAGAAGGTTTTAAAGAGTATGCGCAGAAGTGGAGGGACCTGGCTGGCAGGGTGCAGCCGCCATTAACTGACCGCGAATTGGTAGATATGTTCTTGGGGACCCTATCCGGGCCATTCTTCAATCATCTCATTGGCAATTCGTCTGCAGGATTTACTGACCTCATTTTGACTGGGGAAAGGATAGAGGCTGGCATGAAGTCAGGTAAAATTCAGAAAGGGGCGTCTTCAAGTTCTGAGAAGAAACCTTTTAAGAAGGAGGCTAGCGCTGTGTATGGGCCTAGGAGGCAAGACAAACCAGAACGCCGCCAAACTGTCAATGTGGTGGTGATTGCTAAGCCTGTTGCCGCTCCTCGGCAAGCTAATCAACCAAGGGGTAAGAGACCCAGAAGAGAATTTACCCGGCTGAGTATGACCTTGTCACAAATCTTACCGCAGCTGCTATCAACCAACTTGGTGACCGTCAGGGAGGCCCCAAAGGTTGTGAATACTGCCTCTCCTAAGTATAATCCAAATGCCCGCTGTGCTTATCACTCCGATAGCCCAGGGCATTCCACTGATGACTGTTGGGCCCTAAGAAATAAGGTACAGGACCTTATTGATGCAAAGGAGATACAATTTGAGGCGCCTGAGAGGCCAAATGTTGTGACTGCTCCTATGCCCCAGCATGGAGTAAATGCCATTGATGAAGACTTGTATGCCGTTTCTGTGAATGATGTAGCTACCCCTCTGTTGTACCCCAAAATTTGCCCTCGCACTTTTCCACAAGAAATCTCAGCTTCAAACATTTCCTGACTTCTCAAACTGGCTCAAGAATCGGACAAACGGACTTTTCTTGACAGTCAAGCAAAACTAGGGTTTTTACTGATTTTTAGAACTCTGAATTGTTTCATACAGTGGGCTTAGGGTTTGGTTGATTTTTGGTTCATTTTTGATCAAGCGAGCGTGATTTGGCATTTAATCGGGAACTAGGGTTTTATGGGCATATTCTCAGAAGAATTTAAATTCCACAGCACTTTGCGGTTTATTTCAAGATTCGGATTAAAATTCGCGTTATCTTGGTTTAATCAGCAAAAGAGACAGTGGTTTTGAATTCAGTACGTTTTGATTGGGCCAGTCATATACAGGGTGCAATATTGGATTCACAGTGTTTATGCGTTTGATCAGTCCATTCGGGTTAATTGCTGCTTTGCTTTGGATGTTGAATAAGACGGGTTTAATTGATCAGGGTTGTTTCATTTTAGTTATTTATTATTCTGAAATTGAATGATTGAATTTATCTTTCAATTGTTTTAATTCTAAGAATTTTAAATAAATAAATAAGCAATAAAGAAAATTAGAACCAATTGGATAATTTGGATTTTTATTGATATTTGAATTATTTGTACAAATTGTTGTTTATAAATTAAATTACAGACAATAATTTACATTTAATTTAAATATTACATAGAATGAAAAAACTATCCTATTTTCTAAATATTCTTCATTCTTCACTCCGCTCCGGTGTTCCATTTTTCATCTGCAAAAAGAAACAAGAAAAGTCAGAAGGCATTTAAAAGAGACAGATAAAAGTGCTCATCATTAGGGGCCACTGACTGGGATCAGTTGACCCTCTCTGCAAATCACGGGATTTCTCCCGGTTCACAGAGAGGGAAGATTTTTTATTTCATGAAATGCAAATGCATAAGTTATAAATTTCAAAGCTGCATAGAAATTCAAAATCCAAAATCCAAACTGAAAAGTTCAATCTCAACTTTCTATCCAAAAGCAAAGGCAAGTTACTATCAAAATGCCAAAGATATCAAAGATTTCAAAAGTGCATTTGCTGTCACAAGTACCCAAACTGTCATGAAAAGATTTGGTCAAAATGCAAAGTCAGAGCAAAGCACAAAAGCTGGAGAAAGAAGATGCAAAATGTGTTATGCAATCTAAAATCATCATTTCCCTAGTCAAACCCCTTCAGAACATAGTACAATAATAACATTATAAAATTCTGTATTGTACTGTAAAGTGAGAAGAAAAAGAGATAAAGCAAGCATAGGCAGGGTTTAGGCATAGTTCAGAGCAGACAGTAGAGAGGCATAGACAGAAAAGATTATACAAATCCAAAACTCAGCATAGCAGGCCAAGACAGTTCAGAAGAGATAGAAGAAAACAAAATACACAAAGGCCAACTCAGTTCAGCATAGCAGTTCAGAATAGAGAAGTGAGGAGATAGAAAAGATATAGAAGATATAACACAGTTCAACACAGGGCAGAAAGGGGAGTTTAGGATAGAAAAGAAATATACAAAACTCAGTCCAACATAAGCAACAAACCTCACATAACAAGCCTGTCATGACCTCACAAACACATAAACTAAACATATGAACAAACCACTATGCTGTCAAACTGAACCAGCATAAGCATCAGTCATAACACAAACCTCACCATAACCAACATAACCCCTCAACAGAAATTCAAAAAAACCATCAACCCTCATCAACCTTGTCAAAACTTTCAAACATTGAAACCCAACAAAGTCTCAAACCATGCTAAGTTACTGTCAACACCAACCTCCAACCTTGTCAAGTAAAACAACATAACATAAGCAAAGCTGTTGTACCAACATTAGCCTCGAAAACACGAAACCAATCCCTAAGCCCTCAGTACAAGCATCATTGGGCATTAAATCTCAAAAAAAGAAGGCATCCAATCCCGGGCAATAACTGTTCACAATCATTCCAAAGCATTCAACAACTCAAAGGGCAACAAGAGAAGAAGAGAGCGAATCATCTCAGGCAAAACATTTGAGGCAACAGTTCTAGGCAAGCACACATAGAAATCAGAAAAAAACGAAAGTGGAACAATACTCAGGCAACAATACTCAGGCAACAATACTCAGGCAACAATTCCAAGAACACACAGACTCCCAAAGGCAACACGAAAGTGGAAGAGATAAAGATATCAAGGCAACACGAGAGAAGGAGAAGCAGAAACAAATCATAGGCAAAGGAACGAAAGTACCAGGGAAGCTCAAAGGTTCAAAAGCAAGCTCAAAGTTCCTCACGCCGCTCCGGCCTCCTCAACGTCACCCCTCTTCTCTCCTCCATCTCTAAAAATCAGGTAACGAACTTGCTATATCTTCCCCTTCACCTCATAAAAAACGAAAAAAATAAAGAGCTCAGAATAAATTCCACGCGAATCAGAAAAGAAGAGGAAAACATAACAACTAAGAACCAACCTTGTTTCAAGAAGATGTGGAGACCGTGCTAGGGAGGGAAGAGAGGTTCGAGAGTGATGTTGGTGGCCGGAGGGATGGATGGCTCAGGAAATTGATAATCGGAGAAGACGAACCCAACACGGCGCCGCTCAAGCCCTAACACTCGTTCTGAATAGCAAAATGCCTAACCCTAATTTCGCCTTTGTTTGACATGGGCTTAACCCGTTCCTAATTCCTCTAAGCCCAACAGTATCACTAACTTCTTCTAACAAACAACTAATCTCTTTCTTTTCTTTTTACTAAACTATATCTATTTCTAACTTAATATTTTTTATCTTATAAATTGAAAATACTTATTTACTTTTATTTATTTTTACTCTTTCATTTAAAATATATTTTGTATATAGCAACTTAGTTAACTTTCTAAAATACACTTTAAAATACATTTTCTATCATATAAGTTAAAATATCCTTTTTTAATTATATTTGTACATAAAAATAAAATACCTTTCTTAACACACACAATTTAATTTTGGACATAATTTAATACTTCTTGTACATACATTTTTAAAACATTAAATTTGTACATATCATATAAATAAAAATTGAAAACATTTTCTTTAGATTAATACACATTTGTATATAAAATAACAAAATACATTTTTTATACATAATTAAATTGAAACTTTTTAATTAACATGCACATTTGTACATACCAATTCAAATACATTTATTTTCTAAATATCGAAATTCACAAACATTTGACTAAAATACTTTTTTAATTAAAACTTACCATGTTAATCAAAACGCTTCATTTTTCTTTTGTACATAATTAACATACAAATCAAAAATACAAGATTAAAACATATATCTAGGTCAAACCCTAATACGCTTCAATTCCATCTCGCACTTGTACATAATTACACAATTCATATACATACACATCTCACATTTACACTTACACAATATATTGCCCTATACACATTTTATCTTATATTTGTACATTCGATATTTACGTTTCGATTGTGACATTCGATTTGGTTGTAAATACTATAAGTCTCATCCCCTTGTACATTTATATCCCCACTCCCGGACACTATTTTGTAATAGCGTAGATTTACATTCCGCAATTTACAGCTTTTCAATTATACCATGTTTAGACCTAGGGTTTGTATGTACATAAAATCAAACCCTAGATAACCTAATACAAGACAAATACATGTAATCAATACACAATCACACTTGCACCCTCTAGGGTAATCCCACATGTTGCCTTCCAAAATGGGCCATGCTTGCACGTCGAGTATCTTTGGCAAAACAAATCAAATGATCATAAGTCTCAAAGTGTTGCCTAATCGGAATGATCATAGTCCCTTCAAAGCAAATTGCCAAAGACACTTGGCATCATTGCATTCATGGTCCATACGATGACCCGCGCCCGTCCCGAATAAACTTCCTAAACGCAAGATTGTCCATCAATTTCAATGGTGGAACAAAATTGTTAAAAAGGGGTTAAAACATGACAAAAACCTTTGAGTACAATAGGGTAGACAAAACTCTTAGTTACTTGAGATCAAACTTGCAAAAACACTTGCCTTCTTTTCAAAAACCACAATCCACAACACTTTCAAACAAAAAAACATTTTGAAACCTCTTTTCGAAAAGATACACGCCTTTGTAAAACATTCGAGTAAAGAATTGTTACAAGGTTAGCCTAAAACAAGGCATCTTCTTCCAAAACATTTTCAAAAGCACCCACACACACACCATTTTCAAAGCAATCGAAAAACAAGGCAAGTGATCTAAAAAACCAAGTAACTAAGAGCCCATGGATAACCATGGATGAAAAGGGTGCTAATACCTTCCCTTTTCATAATCTACCCCCCGAACCCACGAAACATCTCAAAAGGTTTTTGCTGTGCTTTTTTAACCTTTCCTTTAGGATAAAATAAAAAGTCGGTGGCGACTCTTGCTCAACCGCACAAGTGCGAATACGAACGCAAAACACTAGTCAGTTCTCCCACCGTATCCCAGAACTGGCGACTCTGCTGGGGAATCCTACTCAAAGTGGGGTTACCTTAGGGTTTAGATCACCTATTGTTTTCAATTGATTGCTTTGTTTGCTTTTACATTTGTGGGCTTTGTATCGGAATTTTGTAGATCCTAACCCGGATCTGGGGAAACCTTTTTTAGGTAGCAACAAGGCTGTGAGGGAACTGTGCGGGGTATACCGACATGGTTGAAGCAGTCTGCTACGTTGATGTGGCACTTTGCTGTGTACCGGTAACCCTTGAGTTCAGTCAAGGAGAGTACGGGGCCGCCGCGTGGTGTCGCGAAGCATCAACTGACCTTAGAACCTTAATTGACCATCTTGGCCTTTTTAGGGTAGTGAGATAACTGACTTTGGTGCAGTCCGAGGTTGGTTGATACTCGATACTACACTCAATTAAGGGTTGCTTTCCTGGAATATTTCGGTCGCCAGTTCAGTGGCTAAATCGAAACGATGAACAATGAAAGCAATCCAGTGATATTGGGACCTCTAGAACCCGGTTACTTTTGATAGGACAGGTTTTAACCAACAAACTGAAAGAGGGTAGTACCTGAACCTCATGCAAGCCTAAACCTAAGGCCTTGTGTGCTTTGTGTGAATATTGTTTGCCTGTATATACACTTACTTGCTTGTGCATACATGTGCATAACATCATAACATCATACCATAGCATTTTAGCATTTTCAATAACCATTTCAAGGATCTCGAAGGTTCTGTTGATGCAGGATTACGTTGAGCCAGACGTCTATCAAGGGGCAAAGAGGTCTCTCCTCTAACCAATCCAGTCAAAGTTCAAGCACAACAACTTGAATCAGTGGCTATGACCCACTGGACATGGTGAGCTTGATTCTCGTGGAAAGACATCCAACGACACAAAGTTCTCCAATCAAAGTTCAAGTGCAACAACTTGAATCAGTGGCTATGACCCACTTGACATGGTGAGCTTGATTCTCGTGGAAGGACGTCCCCCGGCGCAGAAATCCCCAATCAAAGATTGAAGTTCAACCTCTAACATTCTCTTGTGTATACCCCAAGAGATCCTTGAAAACATTGCATATATATCACACATATCATTGCATAACAGGTCTCTCCCCTACAGGTCTCCTTATTCTTCCTACTGTTTATTTCAGTAAGATGGATATGGAGCAAACGGTGAAAGAGCTCCAGGCTCAAAATGCTCAATTCCAACAAATGCTTCTGGCTGTGGGGAAAGGGCAAGAAGATCTGACAGCTCTCCTTCTCAAAGACAAGAAGAAGAAGTCCAAGAAGGCAGCCCGCATCCTGAACCTGAGGAGAAGGCCTAAGACCCACGACCTTGCAACTCCATCCGACACAGTGGTTAGTCTTGAGGAAAACCACAATGTGGAGATTGATGAAGAGGAAACTGATTACTCCGAAGAACAATATCCTCTCACTGATGACAAGTACAAAGAGTTGGAGAATCGCCTCAATGCTATGGAGATCCAACAAATACCTGGCTTGGATTTAGGAGACATGGGGTTGGTTCCTGGATTGGTCATCCCTCCAAAATTCAAAGTTCCTACCGTTGCTCTATACGACGGAGTTTCTTGCCCTAAGATGCATCTAAGGTCTTATGTCCGCAAGATCCAACCATACACAGCTGATAAGAGGCTTTGGATCCATTTCTTCCAAGAAAGTCTAGTAGGGGCTCATCTCGAGTGGTTCTATCAATTGGAGAGTTCTCACATCCACACCTGGGAAGATCTAGCCGGGGCTTTTTACGAACAGTATCGGTACAATGCTGATCTCGCACCAACTCGTGTGCAGTTGCAGAACATGACCATGGGTTCTGACGAGAGCTTCAAAGGGTATGCTCAAAAATGGAGAGATCTGGCTGGTAGAGTGCAACCCCCTCTAACTGACAGAGAGCTGATTGACATCTTCATGGGAACTTTGACAGGGCCTTTCTTCAAGCACTTAATTGGAAGCTCCTCAGCTGGGTTCACCGAGCTAATACTAACCGGCGAAAGGGTCGAAGCTGGCGTCAAAAGTGGAAAGATCCCGGGAGCTACAACCTCTGATACTCAGATAACTCCCTACAACGGAAAGAAAGAGTCTAATGCTGGGAACAGTCAAAGGAGTCGTCATGATGCAGGGGCAGTCCTGATCTCTGGTTCTACATCACGCCGACAACAACCAAGGGGTAGTCAACAACGACCAGACGAGCCTAAGAGACAGTTCACCAACATCAACATGCCATGGTCTCAAGCACTGCAACACTTGTTGAAGATGAATCTGATTGCATTGATAGGGCCTCATCCCAACCCCAAGACCTCATCTCCTAACTACAATCCTAATGCAACTTGTGCTTATCATTCTGACAGTCCCGGGCATGACACTGACGATTGTTGGGCTTTGAAGTATAAGATTCAGAATTTGATTGACGCCAAGGAGATCGAGTTTGGTCCTCCAGAGACTCCAGCATGATCATTGCTCCTGTGCCAGCTCATTGAGATTGCGTTTGTTTCATTATGAATTTTCAAAGTTGTAATTTCTTTTGCTGTCAAACAATTATCTGTTGATGTTAAACTCTGTTTTCATTAATGCATTGCATATGTTTGTCTTGAATTCATCCATTCGTTTCACTACTCTTATGCTTTTCTTTATGATATTTGACTCTTGATAAAAAGCTACAAGCCTTTAGAGGGAGGATGACGAAACAATACCGTGATCTTATACAGTATGCTCTTGAACAGACCTTGCTGATGATGTACAGGCATTTCTTTCAATTCCCAAACACTGGAGTTATAAGGAAGTTAATCCCTAGTCAACCCCTTCGAGCCAAAGAAGTAGGAGTTTCCTGTTCTAAACGATCAAAACCTTTGATATAAACCCGGGGCAAGGTAGTATCTCAGTTAATTCAAGAGAAGATGCGCATTGAAGTCGCAAACTCTCAGTTCGTAACACAACGAACGACGTCAAAAAAGAAAGCGTTCCTTCGGAATCAAAAGACAATGGTGTTTCCCTATCACACAGACAGTCAATCTCTCAAAAGAGAAAAGCCCACCAAGCCAAAACCTATAAAGGAGGCTTAAGAAAGCTGGGGCATCCCGCTGACAGTAATCCCGGAAAACGGTAACAGTCAGGCAAAAGTTAGGGATAACAAATCAAAATCAAAATAGTGAGGTCATTACAAAATCCTCAACAACATGAAAAATGTTGAAAAGGAAAAAGAGATGATGACCGTCTCCCTGAATTCAACTGGTGAACCATCGCCCGAAAGTCGTTCCAAACTCAAAACAGAGTGCGACGCGCAATTAACTGAGCTTAGGTTGAAGAATATCACGAAGAGCGGGTGGGTACAAATATACTTTGAGCCTTTATCCTTTGTTTCTTAAACCGTGAACCAAGCCACGTTACAACCCTTCAAAAGTCCTAACTGAAGCATGGGTTAGTTCGAAAGCATACTGTTACGAAAGGTATCCTGACTCCTGTAGGGCTTTGCTCTAAATCTTGTGTTGATCTGTCTTGTGAAAAGTTTTCTGCTAAAAAACGCATTTTTCAAAACTTCGAGACAAACATAAACTTTGCATTATTTGAATATCACTGCCTGCATTTGACTTTTTGTTTGACAGCGAAGAAATTCATACAGCGAATGTTCGGAGGAACGAAAACTCTCTCAGTGAGCAAAATCACTTCAAAAACAAAGGGATGACACTTCCAACGACAAATCTCCTATCAACAAGGGGCAGGACATGTCACAATTCAATTAACCTGGGGCAGTCCAGTCAAGGTCCAACAGATCTTTCAAAGTTCAGTTAACCTGGGGCAGTCCAGTCAAGATTTCAAGAAATCTCTCAATATGCAGAGTAATCTGATTCAAGATTCCTTCTTCACCACTTGGGGCATTCGAATGTCAAAAGTGTTCAAAACCGATGCAGTTTTACACGGACTCATCATGAAGCTACCCTACACAGGTTCCTTCTCAAATTCCCGATGCAGTTTTACACGGACTCATCACGAAGCAACCCTACACAGGTTCCTTCTCAAATTCCCGATGCAGTTTTACACGGACTCATCATGAAGCAACCCTACACAGGTTCCTTCTCAAATTCCCGATGCAGTTTTACACGGACTCATCACGAAGCAACCCTACACAGGTTCCTTCTCAAATTCCCGATGCAGTTTTACACGGACTCATCATGAAGCAACCCTACACAGGTTCCTTCTCAAATTCCCGATGCAGTTTTACACGGACTCATCATGAAGCTACCCTACACAGGTTCCTTCTCAAACTCTCGATGCAGTCTTACACGGATTCATCATCAGGAAACCCTACACCGGTTCCTTCTCAAAACCCGATGCAGTTCTACGCGTACTCATCATCAGGAAACCCTACACAGGTTCCTTCTTTCAAGCTTACAACTCAACACATCTCCAGTGATTATCCATCCTACCTCCAAATGGCATCTGTAAGCCCATTCCCGAAATCAAGTGCCTACGACAATCAAATATTCTTCCCATCCCCAGCGGAGTTCATCAAAATTCCCCAGCAGTAACTTATCTTTGCAAATCCCCAGCCAGGGAATCCTCCGGAATTCAATTCCCCTCAGAGTATAAACTTCAGTATCCCCAGCGGAGTCAGACTTTCAAACCTTCTCCCCACAGAGTTTTAGGAAGCAAATCTTGAGTCCCCCAGCGAAGTCTCCAGGGTTACTTCCCATCAAGCTGAAGATTCTCAAATCTGGCCTCCCCAGCATGGGTCCATTACATTCATATCATAAACATTAATGTCACATGCATTGCATCATGCATCATAACATTGCATACAACTAACCCTTTGCCTTTTCAGGTAAGATCAGTTGACAGACACAGATCAACTCCCAGGATTCATCCAGAAATAGTTCAGATGTGACCCGGACACGGCGACATTCTGATACTTATTCCAGATCCATTCAGACGCATCATCAAGAAACCCTACACCGGTTCCTCTTCAACTTCAAGATTTCTGAAAACAGTTCACGGGTTCTCCAAGTAAACGGATGTTAACCTATCACTTGTTCAGATTCTTCTTCAAGACTTCTGAAAATGGTTCATGGATTCTTCCCAACAACGGATGTTAATCTATCGGCTTGTTCAGACTCTTCTCAAAACAGTTTACGGATTCTTCCCTACAACGGATGTTAATCTACCGACTTATTCAGACTCTTCTCAATTTTTGAAAATAGTTTACGGACATGTCCCAACAACGGATACTGCTCTATTGCTTATTCAATCTCAGACAGTTTACAGATTCTCCAGACATAGACGTCAATCTGTTGCTTGTTCAGACCTAGTTCAGAGATATTCCAAAACAGGGATGCCCTTCTGATACTCGTCCGCTCACCATCGACCTACAGTTCAACATCACCATATGGCATCTATAAGCCCATCCTCCTACCAGCAGTCGCCGAATGGCATCTGTAAGCCCATTCTCAGATGGCATCTCTAAGCCCATCCCCGACAAAATTCTCTCGCACCAGATGGCATCTCTAAGCCCATCACCAAATGGCATCTTTAAGCCCATTCACCTCCACCGTCACATCGACGAGCGCAAATTTTCTGGGCACACTAGTGTCCAATCTCCTTTTACCTTCAAGTCGCGAAAGGCAAACTTGCCAATCTAACTCTTCAGGTCAAAGAAGATTGGACAGGGGCAACTGTTGTACCCCAAAATTTGCCCTCGCACTTTTCCACAAGAAATCTCAGCTTCAAACATTTCCTGACTTCTCAAACTGGCTCAAGAATCGGACAAACGGACTTTTCTTGACAGTCAAGCAAAACTAGGGTTTTTACTGATTTTTAGAACTCTGAATTGTTTCATACAGTGGGCTTAGGGTTTGGTTGATTTTTGGTTCATTTTTGATCAAGCGAGCGTGATTTGGCATTTAATCGGGAACTAGGGTTTTATGGGCATATTCTCAGAAGAATTTAAATTCCACAGCACTTTGCGGTTTATTTCAAGATTCGGATTAAAATTCGCGTTATCTTGGTTTAATCAGCAAAAGAGACAGTGGTTTTGAATTCAATACGTTTTGATTGGGCCAGTCATATACAGGGTGCAGTATTGGATTCACAGTGTTTATGCGTTTGATCAGTCCATTCGGGTTAATTGCTGCTTTGCTTTGGATGTTGAATAAGACGGGTTTAATTGATCAGGGTTGTTTCATTTTAGTTATTTATTATTCTGAAATTGAATGATTGAATTTATCTTTCAATTGTTTTAATTCTAAGAATTTTAAATAAATAAATAAGCAATAAAGAAAATTAGAACCAATTGGATAATTTGGATTTTTATTGATATTTGAATTATTTGTACAAATTGTTGTTTATAAATTAAATTACAGACAATAATTTACATTTAATTTAAATATTACATAGAATGAAAAAACTATCCTATTTTCTAAATATTCTTCATTCTTCACTCCGCTCCGGTGTTCCATTTTTCATCTGCAAAAAGAAACAAGAAAAGTCAGAAGGCATTTAAAAGAGACAGATAAAAGTGCTCATCATTAGGGGCCACTGACTGGGATCAGTTGACCCTCTCTGCAAATCACGGGATTTCTCCCGGTTCACAGAGAGGGAATATTTTTTATTTCATGAAATGCAAATGCATAAGTTATAAATTTCAAAGCTGCATAGAAATTCAAAATCCAAAATCCAAACTGAAAAGTTCAATCTCAACTTTCTATCCAAAAGCAAAGGCAAGTTACTATCAAAATGCCAAAGATATCAAAGATTTCAAAAGTGCATTTGCTGTCACAAGTACCCAAACTGTCATGAAAAGATTTGGTCAAAATGCAAAGTCAGAGAAAAGCACAAAAGCTGGAGAAAGAAGATGCAAAATGTGTTATGCAATCTAAAATCATCATTTCCCTAGTCAAACCCCTTCAGAACATAGTACAATAATAACATTATAAAATTCTGTATTGTACTGTAAAGTGAGAAGAAAAAGAGATAAAGCAAGCATAGGCAGGGTTTAGGCATAGTTCAGAGCAGACAGTAGAGAGGCATAGACAGAAAAGATTATACAAATCCAAAACTCAGCATAGCAGGCCAAGACAGTTCAGAAGAGATAGAAGAAAACAAAATACACAAAGGCCAACTCAGTTCAGCATAGCAGTTCAGAATAGAGAAGTGAGGAGATAGAAAAGATATAGAAGATATAACACAGTTCAACACAGGGAAGAAAGGGGAGTTTAGGATAGAAAAGAAATATACAAAACTCAGTCCAACATAAGCAACAAACCTCACATAACAAGCCTGTCATGACCTCACAAACACATAAACTAAACATATGAACAAACCACTATGCTGTCAAACTGAACCAACATAAGCATCAGTCATAACACAAACCTCACCATAACCAACATAACCCCTCAACAAAAATTCAAAAAAACCATCAAACCTCATCAACCTTGTCAAAACTTTCAAACATTGAAACCCAACAAAGTCTCAAACCATGCTAAGTTACTGTCAACACCAACCTCCAACCTTGTCAAGTAAAACAACATAACATAAGCAAAGCTGCTGTACCAACATTAGCCTCGAAAACACGAAACCAATCCCTAAGCCCTCAGTACAAGCATCATTGGGCATTAAATCTCAAAAAAAGAAGGCATCCAATCCCGGGCAATAACTGTTCACAATCATTCCAAAGCATTCAACAACTCAAAGGGCAACAAGAGAAGAAGAGAGCGAATCATCTCAGGCAAAACATTTGAGGCAACAGTTCTAGGCAAGCACACATAGAAATCAGAAAAAAACGAAAGTGGAACAATACTCAGGCAACAATACTCAGGCAACAATACTCAGGCAACAATTCCAAGAACACACAGACTCCCAAAGGCAACACGAAAGTGGAAGAGATAAAGATATCAAGGCAACACGAGAGAAGGAGAAGCAGAAACAAATCATAGGCAAAGGAACGAAAGTACCAGGGAAGCTCAAAGGTTCAAAAGCAAGCTCAAAGTTCCTCACGCCGCTCCGGCCTCCTCAACGTCACCCCTCTTCTCTCCTCCATCTCCAAAAATCAGGTAACGAACTTGCTATATCTTCCCCTTCACCTCATAAAAAACGAAAAAAATAAAGAGCTCAGAATAAATTCCACGCGAATCAGAAAAGAAGAGGAAAACATAACAACTAAGAACCAACCTTGTTTCAAGAAGATGTGGAGACCGTGCTAGGGAGGGAAGAGAGGTTCGAGAGTGATGTTGGTGGCCGGAGGGATGGATGGCTCAGGAAATTGATAATCGGAGAAGACGAACCCAACACGGCGCCGCTCAAGCCCTAACACTCGTTCTGAATAGCAAAATGCCTAACCCTAATTTCGCCTTTGTTTGACATGGGCTTAACCCGTTCCTAATTCCTCTAAGCCCAACAGTATCACTAACTTCTTCTAACAAACAACTAATCTCTTTCTTTTCTTTTTACTAAACTATATCTATTTCTAACTTAATATTTTTTATCTTATAAATTGAAAATACTTATTTACTTTTATTTATTTTTACTCTTTCATTTAAAATATATTTTGTATATAGCAACTTAGTTAACTTTCTAAAATACACTTTAAAATACATTTTCTATCATATAAGTTAAAATATCCTTTTTTAATTATATTTGTACATAAAAATAAAATACCTTTCTTAACACACACAATTTAATTTTGGACATAATTTAATACTTCTTGTACATACATTTTTAAAACATTAAATTTGTACATATCATATAAATAAAAATTGAAAACATTTTCTTTAGATTAATACACATTTGTATATAAAATAACAAAATACATTTTTTATACATAATTAAATTGAAACTTTTTAATTAACATGCACATTTGTACATACCAATTCAAATACATTTATTTTCTAAATATCGAAATTCACAAACATTTGACTAAAATACTTTTTTAATTAAAACTTACCATGTTAATCAAAACGCTTCATTTTTCTTTTGTACATAATTAACATACAAATCAAAAATACAAGATTAAAATATATATCTAGGTCAAACCCTAATACGCTTCAATTCCATCTCGCACTTGTACATAATTACACAATTCATATACATACACATCTCACATTTACACTTACACAATATATTGCCCTATACACATTTTATCTTATATTTGTACATTCGATATTTACGTTTCGATTGTGACATTCGATTTGGTTGTAAATACTATAAGTCTCATCCCCTTGTACATTTATATCCCCACTCCCGGACACTATTTTGTAATAGCGTAGATTTACATTCCGCAATTTACAGCTTTTCAATTATACCATGTTTAGACCTAGGGTTTGTATGTACATAAAATCAAACCCTAGATAACCTAATACAAGACAAATACATGTAATCAATACACAATCACACTTGCACCCTCTAGGGTAATCCCACATGTTGCCTTCCAAAATGGGCCATGCTTGCACGTCGAGTATCTTTGGCAAAACAAATCAAATGATCATAAGTCTCAAAGTGTTGCCTAATCGGAATGATCATAGTCCCTTCAAAGCAAATTGCCAAAGACACTTGGCATCATTGCATTCATGGTCCATACGATGACCCGCGCCCGTCCCGAATAAACTTCCTAAACGCAAGATTGTCCATCAATTTCAATGGTGGAACAAAATTGTTAAAAAGGGGTTAAAACATGACAAAAACCTTTGAGTACAATAGGGTAGACAAAACTCTTAGTTACTTGAGATCAAACTTGCAAAAACACTTGCCTTCTTTTCAAAAACCACAATCCACAACACTTTCAAACAAAAAAACATTTTGAAACCTCTTTTCGAAAAGATACACGCCTTTGTAAAACATTCGAGTAAAGAATTGTTACAAGGTTAGCCTAAAACAAGGCATCTTCTTCCAAAACATTTTCAAAAGCACCCACACACACACCATTTTCAAAGCAATCGAAAAACAAGGCAAGTGATCTAAAAAACCAAGTAACTAAGAGCCCATGGATAACCATGGATGAAAAGGGTGCTAATACCTTCCCTTTTCATAATCTACCCCCCGAACCCACGAAACATCTCAAAAGGTTTTTGATGTGCTTTTTTAACCTTTCCTTTAGGATAAAATAAAAAGTCGGTGGCGACTCTTGCTCAACCGCACAAGTGCAAATACGAACGCAAAACACTAGTCAGTTCTCCCACCGTATCACACCCTCTATTGACTGTTAAGAGGAACTTGCTGCTGGCCGGTTTGTTTCCGGGTTGTAGCAAGGGTTGCCTTTTATATGCTGTTACCCCTACTGGTTGTCCGTTGCTGAAGTTAGGCATCCAAAGCCTGATGGACAGCAAAGAGATTCTGTTCAAGAAGACCGTTGTTCCTTTTGTTCCTGTGGAAGAAGTATCCGTCGTTACAATTTTCAACAATCCAATCAAGGCTCCCCCGAGGAAGCCAGTTAAAATCATGACTGTTGCACCCATTGTTATTACTGTTCCGGGGCCCCTCCCCTATGAATCTGATAAGGCTATCCCATGGCACTATGGGGCAGATGTATATGTACTTGGAATAAAGCAAGAGTTCAACACCGGTACCAGCATCAGCAATATCACTGGTCCCGCCAAAGTTACCCGCAGTGGCAGGCTCTTTTCGCCTAACATTGCTCCACCAGTTATTCGAAGACCTCTCATAATTACACCTGCAAGTGCGCCTGTTTCCACTTCTGACCAAGTTGCTTCCCCTGCTGCCGAGTCATCTAATACTCGGGGCAAAGGGATTGATGATGAGCCTGCCCAGATGGAGGCACCAAAGTCTGTGAATGTTGAAGCCTCCCAGCAAGAGATGGAGGAAATTCTTAAGATAATCAAGAAGAGTGACTTTAATGTCGTTGAACAGCTGGGGCATACCCCCTCCAAGATCTCTATGCTCTCATTGTTGCTGTGCTCAGAGGCCCACGCCAAAGCCCTGATTTCATTTCTGAAGACGGCCCATGTGCCACAAGAGACCTCTGCAGATCAATTCACTGACTGTGTGGCTAATCTGACCGCCGACAATGGTTTGGGTTTCTCGGATGCTGATCTTACCGCCAAGGGAAAGAACCACAATGATGCCCTTCATGTCTCTATAGAATGCAGGGGTATTACTCTTGCTCACGTGTTGGTGGACACCGGTTCTTCCCTGAATGTGTTGCCCAAGAAGGCTTTAGACCGGTTGGATTGTGAGGGCCTGGAGTTGAAACCTAGCAACATCATTGTTCGAGCCTTTGACGGATCGAAGAGGATGGTTCATGGAGAAGTAGACATTCCTATTCGTATGGGTTCCCAAGTATTTGACTCAACATTCTATGTGATGGACATTCGTCCATCTTATTCCTGTTTACTGGGTCGACCTTGGATTCACAAAGCTGGGACAGTGACATCCACTCTACACCAGAAGCTCAAGTACCCTGTCAGAGGGAAGATTGTCACTGTGCAGAGGGAGGAAGAATACATGGTTAGTCATCTGAATTCCTTCCGGTATATCGAGATGGACGGGGAGTTTATTGAAACCCCCTTTCAGCATTTTGAAGAGGTACCTCCAACATTGGCAGCAGCAGAAACAGTGGTTGAAGAGGACTTTCCTTTGAAGATGGCTTCCTTGAAGGACGCCCGGGCTGTAATCGAGAAAGGTGAATGTGCTAACTGGGGCAGGCTCCCTGATTTCACTCCTAAAACTGACAAGTTTGGACTGGGTTTTACTGCAGAGACTCAGAGGGCTGTGCGCAAAGCTAGGATCGGAAGACCTCATGTGCTCATCACTAATCCAGGAGTGAATGCTATTGGGGATGAAGACGAAGTGGAAGAATCGGAGTTCGATAGCTGGATCTACCCGACGACTGACGGTGGATTGAACAATTGGACCGCAAAAGATCATACACCCGTTACTTTTGTTACGCAATAATGAATTCCTTTGTTTTTGTTATTTGTAATAAACAATAAACTGAAACTTTATGGCCCGGTGTCTTACCCGGGGCACCGTTGGCTTCATTTGTGAGGGCTTATAACTGTCATTTCCATATATCATGAATAAAGATCTTGGACGTTTTTTCGCATTTCAAATCTTGTGCTCCCTTTCTTTCTTTCTTTCTTTCTTTATATATTGCAAAACAGTTATATTTACACACACTCACCTACACAGGTTTCAATCCACTCTGGATCTCACTGGTAACGACTCTGCTACTGCCAGTTATGACTTCGAAAATCCGATCAACTTAGCCGAAGACGAAGGTGAAGATGATTGCGAAGTGCCTGGTAAGCTTGCAAGACTGTTACTCCAGGAAGAGAGGGCAATTCAACCACATGAAGAGCCAGTGGAAACGGTAAATCTAGGTACTGAGGCAGACAGAAAGGAGGTTAAGATTGGTGCCAATCTGGAGCTCAGCGTAAAACAACGGTTGACTCAGATGTTACATGATTATGTGGAAATCTTCGCCTGGTCCTACGAAGACATGCCTGGGTTGGATACTAACATTGTCGTCCATCATTTGCCTACCAAGGAAGACTGCCCTCCGGTTAAGCAAAAGGTCTCCCGTATGCGTCCAGAGATGTCCGAGAAGATCAAAGCTGAGGTTATGAAGCAATTCGATGCCGGGTTTCTTGCAGTGACTTCTTACCCTCAGTGGGTTGCTAATGTGGTGCCGGTACCGAAGAAGGATGGTAAGGTCAGAATGTGTGTTGACTACAGGGATCTGAACAGGGCCAACCCCAAGGATGACTTTCTCCTACCTCACATTGATGTTCTGGTTGACAATACTGTTCAGCACAAGGTGTTCTCCTTCATGGATGGTTTTTCAGGTTATAATAAGATCAAGATTGCTCCTGAAGATATGAAAAAGACTACCTTTGTTACTCAATGGGGCACCTTCTGCTACAAGGTCATGCCATTCGGGTTGAAAAATGTTGGGGCAACCTACCAGCGTGCCATGGTTGCTTTATTTCATGACATGATCCATCATGAGATAGAAGTGTATGTCGATGATATGATTGCAAGGTCCCAAACTGAGGAGGAACACCTTGACCATCTGCAGAAACTGTTTGACCGTTTGAAATTGTACAAGCTGAGGTTGAACCCGAACAAGTGCACCTTCGGGGTAAGGCCTGGAAAACTGCTAGGCTTCGTTGTAAGTGATAAGGGTATTCAAGTGGACCCTGCCAAGGTTAAAGCCATTCAAGAGATGCCAGTTCCTAAGACAGAGAAAGAGGTCAGAGGCTTTTTAGGACGCCTAAATTACATTGCCCGTTTCATCTCGCACCTAACTGCTACTTGTGAACCAATCTTCAAGCTGCTGAAGAAAGATCAGGTAGTACGTTGGAATGATGAATGTCAGGCCGCTTTTGACAGAATCAAAGAGTATCTCCAAGAACCACCCATTCTTATGCCACTGGTTTAAGGGAGACCTTTGATACTATACCTGACAGTGCTTGACAACTCAATGGGGTGTGTGTTGGGGCAGCATGACGAGTTTGTCCGAAAAGAGCACGCCATTTATTACCTTAGCAAAAAGTTTACCGACTGTGAGACCCGATACTCACTGCTCGAGAAAACTTGTTGCGCTTTGGTATGGGCTGCTCGCCGGCTGAGACAGTATATGCTGACTCACACTACCTTGTTGATTTCAAAGATGGATCCTATAAAATACATATTCGAAAAGCCCGCTCTATCTGGGAGAATAGCAAGATGGCAAATGATCTTGACAGAATACGACATCCAGTACACGACTCAGAAAGCCATCAAAGGAAGCGTATTGGCAGACCACTTGGCACATCAGGTAGTAGACGACTATCAGTCAATGAACTTTGAATTTCCTGACGAGAGCATCATGATAGTGACTGATTATGAAGTACCTGGACCGGATGAAGGACCTGAGGAAGGATCCCGATGGTCTATGCACTTTGACGGAGCTTCCAACGCTTTGGGTAACGGTATCAGCGCTGTGATCATATCCCCTCAAGGCACTCATACTCCACTTACTGCCCGACTATGTTTCAACTGCACCAACAACATGGCGGAGTATGAGGCATGCATCATGGGTCTTCAAGCTGCGATCGACTTAAGGATCAAGTTTCTGAGTGTCTTCGGAGATTCCGCTCTCGTGATCAATCAGATCAAAGGCGAGTGGGATACGAAACATCCGAATCTTATTCCTTACAGAGAATGTGTGTTGACATTGATCCCCCATTTCACAGAGATAACTTTTGAACATTTCCCAAGAGAGGAGAATCAGTTGGCGGACGCATTGGCTACGATGTCTTCCATGTTCAAAGTCAAATGGGACAATGAGGCTCCCCGGGTCATTATCTGGAAACTGGACGAACCGGCATACTGTTGTGATCTTGAGGCTGAGGTAGTGATTGAAAAACCCTGGTACCATGAGGTGAAGAAGTACTTGGAAGCTCAAGAGTATCCTGAAGGTGCATCTGTCAATGATAAAAAGTTTCTGAGAAGGCTCGCAGCGAAGTTCTTCGTTAGCAACGGCATCCTGTACAAGCGAAACCATGATTCGACCTTACTGCGTTGCGTGGATAAGACTGAAGCAGAAAGGATCATGGCAGAGCTGCATGAAGGTACCTTCGGAACGCATTCCATGGACATACCATGGCAAAAAAGATCCTTCGGGCAGGATATTTCTGGTCCACAATGGAAGCCGACTGTTACCAACATTCTCGGACATGTCATAAATGCCAGATTTATGCAGATAAGGTGCACGTCCCTCCAGTTCCTCTGAATGTCCTGACTGCACCTTGGCCCTTTGCAATGTGGGGGATAGATATGATCGGCGAGATTAAACCTACGGCATCCAATGGGCATCGCTTCATCCTGGTAGCGATTGATTACTTTACAAAGTGGGTTGAAGCAGCTTCCTACGCCACTGTAACCAAGAATGTTGTGGCACGGTTCATTCGGCATAATCTGATCTGTCGATACGGTGTCCCGGAAAGGATCATTACAGACAACAGTACCAATCTTAATAACAAGATGATCACTGAGCTCTGCGAGCAGTTCAAGATACATCACCACAACTCTTCTCCCTACCGGCCGAAGATGAATGGGGCTGTAGAAGCAGCGAATAAGAATATCAAGAAGATTGTGCAGAAGATGACAGTGACCTATAAAGATTGGCATGAGATGTTACCGTTTGCCCTACATGGGTACCTTACCTCAGCAAGGACGTCAACCGGGGCAACTCCTTTTTCCTTGGTCTACGGTATGGAGGCAGTCTTACCAATCGAAGTGCAGATACCCTCTCTCCGGATAATGAAGGATGCAGATCTGAGCGAAGATGATTGGATCCAGACACGACTTGATCAATTGAACCTAATTGACGAAAAGAGACTTGCTGCTATTTGTCATGGTCAGACGTATCAAAAACGGATGATCAGGGCATTTAACAAAAAGGTCAGACCACAAGAATATCAAGTTGGGGATCTGGTACTCAAACGTATCATCCTTCCTCAGAGTGATCCAAGGGGCAAATGGACCCCTACGTACGAAGGGCCATTTGTGGTTAAACATGTGTTCTCAGGAGGAGCCATGATCCTAACCACCATGGATGGTGACGACCTTCCTCACCCCGCCAATGCGGACATAGTAAAAAGATACTACGCATAATAAAAGACCCACTAGGTTGACATACCTAGGCAAAAATTAGGGCTTCCCGGCGAACCAAAAGGGTTCGGGGAAAATGAGGGATGAAATGAAAAAATCTGTACACTCGGCAAGTCGAAAACCTGAAAAGGCGGCTTGGGCAAAAATGGGTATCCCGGTGGACCGAAAACCCGAAAGGGCGGTCCAGGCAAAAGTTAGGGATAAAGCGTAATACTATGTCTCATTGGATCACATTGCATCCAGAATCCGGTATCAACTGTCAAGTTCAAAAGGCATCGGTCAATCAGCTTCATCGTCAACTGAGCAGCAAAGTGATGAGACGCTCGAAGATATAAAGGAGATAGCAGAGTTGAAACCCAGTGGGGTTATTCTTTTCACATAGCTGTTTTGTTTTCCCTTTTTCACAAAATTGTATAAACTCTGTTGTTCGGCGGCGTTCTCTTACTAGGACGTCAGCCTCTTGTACATAAAACGCCTATTTACAGGCAAATTCAAAAATCAATATAAATTCACTTTTCAGATCAATTGCCAATTGTTTTTCCTTTTTCTGTTTTGTTTTGCTAAGAACATCCAAGGTTCAATTTGTGATATATGCATTTGACAATAATTGCCAACTCATAAATATTTGCATACGAAACAAAGGATTAATTACAGGTAACATTAGAAACAGGGGCAATAATGAGTTGTCTAAGCGATCTAATTGCTCTGTCCATCAAGGTACCAAGGTAGGTTCAGCTGAAGAACATAACCAAGATCTCTTAACTCCCCAGAGAAGTGAGCCAGCAAGTCAACATACTCTCCCCAAGCAGAGTTATCCTGTCATCCTTAAGGAAGTTAGGTATCCTCCAGCAAATCTCAACATTCCTCAGCACAATATACGAACATTCCTAACAAGCATCCCCGGCAGTCTTGATCTAAGATTGTTCCCCGGCGGCATACCAGACATTCAGCGGAGCCACTTCCCCAATACATCTCAAGGATTTCCCCAGGAGAGTCCAGTACAAAGATTTCCCCAGGAAAGTTTGAATCATCTCCCCAGCAGGAAGCTTATCCCCAGTAGATTCTGGAAGCTTCCCCCCCTGCAGAACACGAACGCGTCTCCCGGCTTTATTTCAAAGGTTATTTCCCTACCAGGATATAACTGGGTTATCCTCAGCCAAAAGCCACGGAAGGATCGTCCCCGGTGAAGTCTTCTTATCCCCAGCGGAGTCTATTAAAACTTCCAACATAACAACGGTATCCCCAGTGGAGTTATCACCAACAACCTCAGCAAAGTACCTCTCTTCCCACAGAGTATTGTTCCCCAGCAAGGTCGCTAGAGTAATTTCCCCCCACAGAGTAATCCATTCGCTAAGTTTATTCCCCAACGGAGTCATCTTCTCCTACCGGTATCCTTATAACCATCACTCCCTAGTGGAAACAAAAGCTCTACATCAGCCCAGGATTTAACTTCCCAGCATCCGTCAAGGATTTATTTTCCTAAGACGAAAACATACATTTATAAACATCGCATCTTCATACACTATAGCATGCATATACGCATCATAAACATACAATCTCACTTATTTTGAGAATATCACGCATGTCATACATCATGACATTGCATGCAACTAACGTTTTATCTTTTCAGGACAAAGGTTAATACCAAGATGATTACCATCAACTGTCGCAACTAAAGATCTGATTCCTGTATCTTGCCAGGGTGTATCTGTTGACGACTGATTCCAGACCCGATTCCTGTATCTTGCCAGGGTGCGTCTGAAGAGTTTGAGGATCCGATTCCTGTATCTTTCCAGGGTGTATCTGTTGACGACTAGCATTACCAGACCCGATTCTTGTATCTTGCCAGGGTGCGTCTGAAGAGTTTGAGGATCCGATTCTTGTATCTTGCCAGGGTGTATCTGTTGACGACTAATTCCAGACCCGATTCCTGTATCTTGCCAGGGTGCGCCTGAAGAGTTTGAGGATCCGATTCCTGTATCTTGCCAGGGTGTATCTGTTGACGACTAACATTACCAGACCCGATTCCTGTGTCTTGCCAGGGTGCGTCTGAAGAGTTTGAGGATCCGATTCCTGTATCTTGCCAGGGTGTATCTGTTGACGACTAACATTACCAGACTCGATTCCTGTATCTTGCCAGGGTGCGTCTGAAAAGTTTGAGGATCCGATTCCTGTATCTTGCCAGGGTGTATCTGTTGACGACTAGCATTACCAGACCCGATTCCTGTATCTTGCCAGGGTGCGTCTGAAGAGTTTGAGGATCCGATTCCTGTATCTTGCCAGGGTGTATCTGTTGACGACTAACATTACCAGACCCGATTCCTATATCTTACCAGGGTGCGTCTGAAGAGTTCGAGGATCCGATTCTTGTATCTTGCCAGGGTGTATCTGTTGACAACTAACATTACCAGACCCAATTCTTGTATCTTGCCAGGGTGCGTCTGAAGAGTTCGAAGATCCGATTCCTGTATCTTGCCAGGGTGTATCTGTTGACGACTATATTCTCTGGACTCGATTCCTGTATCTTGCCAGGGCACGTCTGAAGAGTTTAATGATTCGATTCCTGTAACCAGCCAGGGCGCATCTACGTAAAGAGTTTGAAGATCAACTCCTGTAACAGGCCAGGTAATTATTTTTCTTTCTCAGGTACGCAAGTTCTCGCTAAGGAATCTCTTACGCGATCGACACCCAGATGGCATCTATAAGCCCATCCACCTATCCATCACCTCTCAACATGGCATCTGTAAGCCCATCTTCCTATCCATCAACCTCCAAATGGCATTTGTAAGCCCATTCCCACCATCACGCTGCTAATACTCAACTATGTGAGCGCAAATTTCTGGGTACTCTAGTGTTCAATCACCTTCCACCTTTTCATATCAGTCAATCTACATCCTCAGGTCTAAGAAATTTTCCCTCCCATATTTTTCAAGATTTGCCAAGATCAAGGTTCAAAATCTCTCAAGGGTTGCACAGTCCAATTGCCTCCGAACATAGTCAAAATTAGGGTTTTGGTTCTGGCAAAGAAATTGAAGTTTCCAAGGGTCCAAACAAGTCCCACATGCCTATAAACATTGTCAAGCATCCATATGTCAAGTTTCAGGACTCACAGCACCAAATTGCACAGTCAAAAACCCTAAATGCTTCACAGTCAACTGCAGGGGCAAAATGGTCATTTGACAGTCAAAAGTCAAAAATTTTGGTCAACATCTTATTCTGAAGCCACAAACATCATTTGATCAATTCTTGATCATGATTCTCAAGGCATGGCTCAAAAAGTCTCAAGATGCAAAAGTTTTTATTTCTGGACAGTTGAAAAAGTCAACTGCAAATTGACCAAGGCATAACTTCCACATGGTTTATCAGAAAAATCCCATCCAAAGCTCATTTTTAAGAGAATGACATTTCCTACAACTCATCTTCACACTTCAAGTCCAAGAAATGCTCTCACAAAAAGTTAACAATTTCAACATTATAGGTCATTTTCAAAAGTCAACAAAAAGGCACTTTAAGTCAAAGACCATAACTTGAGATTGGTAAATCAAAATGATATGGTACCAAAGGCATTGGTTAGAGGACTTCAAGACCTTTCCAAAATGGCAAAGAACATGGTCAAAGATTAAAAATTGAGCAAGATATGCCTTGTGGAAGTTGGGAAATTTTTGGGAATTTTGAAAAGTCAACTTTGCATAAAAAGCCTCAAAATTGCTAATGGGCCTCAATTTCTTCCATGAATCATTACCCAAAGGCTACGCACGACCCATTAAGCTAAAGGGGAGTTATTTTCTTATTTTTAATTAATTAATTGAATTTTTAATCTTATTAATTCATTTAATTAAAATTAAATATGAGAAAAATACTAAATCATGTGTTTTGAATCTTTTTGTGCAGCATTTTCATCCATTATGACTCAAATATTTCGTGCATCACTCAAAAGGAAAGATTCTATACAATTGGCAATAGTTTCATGGCAAAAAGATTGGATTTGATATCATTGAAAACCAAATATCCAAATCATCAATGCATGGATTATGGGCTTGTTTTTCTTAACCTAATCATGCTCAGATACATATAGAACATAACCCTAATGCTCACATAGACAAAAGCTGCGCCCAAGACCAAGAACAACTTTGAACTTTCTTCACAAAAACCTTGAAACTGTTTTCATAGCTACTGCACGTTTCAAAGCCTAAAAGCCATTCCAATACACTCCTGACACATCCAGGAAACGATTCCAATCGAAACCAAGCCTCCACGTGCAGAGAAGTGGTAGAACAGAACTGCTTTCTTTTCCAAATTATTCATAATCGTATTTTGAATTCCATGCATGATTCATGACTTTTAATGTTTGATTTATACTAACATGAACATTCTGAAGCTATTGGTGCCATTTGATTGAACTAAGAACGCCTGTATCCAAAGTTGCCATTAAAGCATTTTAGGGTTTCAGAAGCTTGAATTTAGGGGTTCACACATATGGTAAAATCAGGCCTTAAAACCTATACCATTGGATTCAGGACATCCAGACGAAGCAAAGCCACTACTCGCGCCCTTTTTATATTTGCCCAGGAGCTAATCGCTATTTTTTCTGTTTAAGTTTAGTGGGGGTTTAAAACCCCCGCTATCTATTTTTATTTTCAGGCCAAACGAAGAAACAAGGAAGAAGACGCTGAGTTGTTGGACTGTGGTTGGTCAGTTTGAATGGTTGGCGCGTTTTTGATTTGTTCAGCATAATATTACCTTTTCCATTATATTGATCACGTTCCACTAAACTAACAAAGACGCGCGTTGGTTCAGTTGGTTGTTGCGTTGGCATGCAGGTACTGGGACCTGGGTTCAATCCCCAGGTCCCCTTATATATTTCATAATTTTTTCACTAACCTATTCCAGTGTAACACTCATTCAAAGGAGTATCATGCATCCCTACATCTAAGCCAGCCAAGTGTCCCTGAGGGACAATCCAAAGGCCAGAAGGTGCAGTCTACAATACACGCTGGTCAACCCCTCTGCACACAAGCGCTGGAAAGTCAAAAAGGGCCAGATTTCTTGGGCCAAATTTCTCAAATACACCTCTAAATTGGGTCAGCCACCCCCATGGTTTGCATATTTTTTTTCTCTATTTTAATTTTCCTTTTTATTCTTTTATTTGTTTTAATGTTTTATTTAATTCACAAAATAATTTTCATAACACAAAAAAATCAGAAATCAAAAAATAAAATATGTTTATTTAATATTTGATGCATTAATATTTTTTGTAAATAAATTTAATAATCAACTTAGTAAAATTAGGTTAAAATTTTAATGTTTTTCTTAAATAAACTAAAATATGTAGAAATTAGGTTTTTAGCATTTTTTTTCTTTTTCCTAATAAAATAATTTCTTCTTATTCTTCTTATTATTAATTATTAATTATTTTGTAAATAAACATGTAATTAATTAATTAGGGTAAATTAGGTTAAAACTTAAATATTTTTCTTTAACAATTAAAAATAATTTAGAACTAGGGTTTTATTTAATTTCTAATTTCAATTAATTTTCTCTATTTCATAAATACCAAAAACCATAAAAAATAACTTCTTTTCTTATTAAATAATTAATTAGCCTTCTTAATTTCATTTAATTTCTTTAAAGGGCCCAACGCCCTCGCATACTCGATTCTAATTTCTTTTCGCGCGTTTGTTCTTATTTTTCGTTTTAAATATTATGTAATTGCTCAAGCCTTGTAATAGTAATTAGGGAATTTATTTATTTTCCGCATTTTATTCAAAACGGGTCTTTGTTAATTTGGCGATGTATAGACCCGCGCCTTGTAATAGCGTAGGACTTTATTTTCTGTACTTTAATTTCCGCAACCCTTAACTGCTAAATTTTGTATGAAAGAATGAATGGCCCAAATAAAATCAAAGCGTAGCTCATGATACCATGACAAGATAAAACATAACTGAAAACAATACACAAATTCACACACCACTCTTAGGGTACGCCTCACTGTTGCCTTGCCCCTCGAAACGTGGTCGTCGAGTATATGACGTTTTAGTAAGTCCTTATGTCTATGAACATGGCATAAGGGTAGCTTCTAAGGTGTCCTACTATTTCTCCGGTGACCACACTGTCCCTAACCCTCGAATTGACCCGAACACTTCCAACGGTGGTTCTACCTACCTCTCAATGGTGGGATGGCACTACCTTAAGGACATTTACACAGCCTAATTCCTTAGGGTAGGTGGATGACTCGTAGATACTTGCTCTATTAAAAAATAAATCAAACTCTTTTCACACCGACACTTTCAAAAAGCTTTCAAAACAACTTTTCAAACACTCTTGAGGACTGATACAAGAGTCAATCTGAAATTTTAAACGAAACTTTTTCAAACCCACTCACACTTTGAAAAGCAAACAAATATTTTGAAAACACAAATGAGCAAGTATCTAAGAGCCCATGGATAACCATGGATAGAAAGGGTGCTAACACCTTCCCTTTCTATAAATCTACCTCCCGAACCGAGAAACTATCTCATAAGGAATTTTGCTGTGCTTTTGTCCTGTCCATGTTGGAGAAAATAAAAGACGGTGGCGACTCTTGCTTCCGCGACATTTCGCGAACCAGCGTTAAACAGTCAGTTCCAGATCCACCGATCACAATCAGCTTCCGAGAGGACAAGAGTCTGGCATGGTGAAGATTAGACCTCTCCAAATTTCTACCACTTCACAGGTCCAACCACAACCTCGCCCAGAGCAACGGGTTGATCAGAGCATGCCAGACAAGCCTAGGAGGCAATTCACCAAGCTTAACACGTCATTGTCTCAAGCTTTACAACATCTATTGAGGTTGAATTTGGTAACTCTAAGGGACCCTCCTAAGAACCCCAATAAGACACCTTCAAGGTATAACCCCAACGCCCACTGCGCTTATCATTCGGACAGCCCAGGGCATGCCACAAACGACTGCTGGTCTCTGAAGAACAAGATCCAAGACTTGATTGATGCCAAGGAGGTCAAGTTTGAACACTGATCCTACACCAAATCATCGAGAATGTCTTTTGTTCATTAGAATTTTCAATTTGTAATTTTCTTTTGATTGTTCAAACAATTATTGTCATAGCAAACTTTATTACTTTATCAATGCATCGCATATGTCTGTTTTGAATCAATATATTCGCATTCGTTATATGCAAACTGTTTTCATATTTTTATGATGATCAACCCTGGGTTGAAAATTCTAAGCCTCTTGAGGGAGGATGACGAAAACGATACCACAATCTACAGTATGCTTTTGAAAAAACCCCGCTGATGAGGTACAAGCATTGTTTCAATTCCTAAACACTGGAGTTATAAGGCAGATAATCCCTAGTCAACCCCTTTGAGCCAAAAAGTAGGAGTTTTTCTTTTCGAAAATTAAAAACCCTTAATCATAACCTGGGGCAGGGTAGTTCTCTCAGTTGATCCAGGTGCACAATGAATGGCATCAAAAGAAGTCCTTCTGAAACAAAAGACAGTGATGGTTCCGAACAATCATAAAGACAGGCAGTCATTACTTCTCAAAATAAACACCCATTAAGTCAAAACCTATGAAGGAGACTTACAAAACTGGGGCGTCCCGCTGACTGTAACCACAAAGAAACAGTTCAGGCAAAAAACAGGGATAACAAAATCAAAAAGAAAGAGGTCCTGCAAACCCTCAACAAAAAAGAAATGACTGCCTAGTCAAAATAAATTGTCAACACCCGAACCATCACCAGAATATCAGGACAAAGACTCAAACAAGGACTAACGCACGATCAGCTGAGTTTAGGTTTGAAGAACATCACGAAGAGCGGGTGGGTACAAATAAAATTTGAGCCATTATCCTTTGTTTCTTAAACCGTGAAACAGGCCACGTTATAACCCTCAAAAGTCCTAGCTGAAGCATGGGTTAGTTCGAAAGCATACTGTTACGAAAGGTATCCTGACTCCTTAAGGCTTGCGGTAAAATAACGAGTTGACATCATAATTTACAAAACTTGCTTATTTTACTAAAAATGCATTTTCAAAAACTTCAAGACGGACATAAGCGTTGCATTTTTAACATAACCTTGTTTGCATATGACTTCTTGTTTGAACAGCAGAGAAATTCGCACGAAGAATATCTAGTGAACAATAAACACTCCCAATCAAGGGGCAGACGTGATCATTGTCTATTATCTGGGACAGTCCAATCAAGATTCGGAGAATCTCTCAAAGGCCAAACAGCCTGGGGCAAATCTCCGCCTGAGTCACTTGGGGCATTCCAGCAACGAATCTTGCCTGATCAAACAAGTTCTGGTGGCATGGCAAAACACTTCTAACAGGGGCAACTCCTTATATTCTGAGAGCATGGACATAGTCGAAAAAAATACTACGCATAATCAAAGACCCGCTAGGTTGACACACCTAGTCAAAAATAAGGGCTTCCCGGCGAACCAAAAGGGTTCGGGCAAAAAATAAGGGATGAAAATGAAAAAATCTGTACACCCGGCAAGTCGAAAACCTGAAAAGGCGGCTTGGGCAAAAATGGGTATCCCGATGGACTGAAAACCCGAAAGGGCGGTGTGATACGGTGGGAGAACTGACTAGGAGTTTTGTGTTTGTATTCGCACTTGTTCGGTTGAGCAAGAGTCGCCACCAACTTTTTATTTTATCCTAAAGGAAAGGTTAAAAAAAGCACAGCAAAAACCTTTTGAGATATTTCGTGGGTCCGGGGGGTAGATTATGAAAAGGGAAGGTATTAGCACCCTTTTCATCCATGGTTATCCATGGGATCTTAGTTACTTGGTTTTTTAGATCACTTGCCTTGATTTTCGATTGCTTGAAAATGGTGTGTGTGTGTGTGTTTTTTGGAAATGTTTTGGAAGAAGATGCCTTGTCTTAGGCTACCCTTGTAACAATTCTTTACTCGAATGTTTTACAAAGGTGTGTATCTTTTCGAAAAGATGTTTCAAAGTGTTTTTGAGAGTTTGTTTTGAAAGTGTTTGTGGAATGTGGTTTTTGAAAAGAAGGCAAGTGTTTTTGCAAGTTGATCTCAAGTAACTAAGAGTTTTGTCTACCCTATTGTACTCAAAGGTTTTCTCTATGTTTTCAACCCTTTTGAACAATTTTGTTCCACCATTGAATTTGGTGGACAATCTTGCGTTTAGGATGTTTAACGGGACGGGCGCGGGTCATCGTATGGACCATGAATGCAATGGTGCCAAGTGTCTTCGGCAATTTGCTTTGAAAGGACTATGATCATTCTATTTAGGCAACATTCGAAAGCGTCATCGAGGGACTTATGATCATTTGAATTTGTTTTGCCAAAGATACTCGACGTGCAAACATGGCCCATTTTGGAAGGCAACATGTGGGATTACCCTAGAGGGTGCAAGTGTGATTGTGTATTGATTTCATGTATTTGTCTTGTATTAGGTTATCTAGAGTTTGATTTTATATACATGCAAATCCTAGGTCTAACCATGGTATAATTGAAAGCGGTAAATTGCGAAAATGTAAAATCTACGCTATTACAAAATAAGTATCCGGGAGTGGGGGTACAAATTTACGAATGGGGATGAGACTTAGGAACGTAGTGTCCAATAGATTACAACCAAATCGAATCGATCAAATGTAAATGTAACAAATATACAAATATAAACAAATGTATAAGGTATCAAGATGCGAGTATATTGTGTAAGTGTACGTGCATATGTGTACGCCTGTATGTAATTATTTACAGGTGCGACAATGTGAATTTAAGAAAGTATTATTAAGTATTGTTTTGACCTAAAGAAAAATTAAATGTTTATTTAATTTAATTAATAATCTTGTATTTTCTTTAATATGTACAAAAAGAAAATTTTGATTAAATGTTTTAAGTTTTAATTATGTATATAAAAAAGGGTATTTTTATTTGTCATGTACAAAAGATATTTTAATTGAATGTTTTAAAGTTTATGTATATTGAAAAATATATTTTAAAAGTGGTAAAGTGTTAATGTACAAATTAAGTATTAATCTTAAGAAAAATTATATTCTATGTATAAAAGAAAATAAAAGAAAATGTAAGTTTAATTATGCTATATATCAAAATTTTGTTAGTGTAAAAAAGCTATGTTTTATTAATCTATTAATCAAAATAATATGTTTTTAAAAAACTAAATGAGAGGGTTTGAATGGGCTTTAGGCGTTTCAGAGGTGGGTAAGGAGGGGGTGTGAATTGGAAACTCGTTGGGCTTAGGCGTAGAAAGAGCAAGGCCCAAGTCTTGACACAAAAATGTTTTAGGGTTTTGATTGTGTTTTCATTTTTGGAATAAGCTTAGGGTTTACAGAGGCGCGCCGTTTGTCTTCTATCCTCTTCGTCTTCGTTCATCTCTCGCCATGGATATTTGAGTACAACTCCTTCATGCAAGGCCAACAGACGCCATCATCCCCCTTTCACCCTCCATAGACCACCCAGACCACGTTACAAGGTACGATTTCGATCCCAAACGCATTAGGGTTTCATTCCTCTTTTGATTTTTTAATTTCAATCTGGGCTTTGACTTATGTTTTCTTTCGTTATTGACATGCATGTAAGGAGGTATAAGAGTACTACCTTTTGGAGATGGAGGAAGAGGGATTTTGGAGGCGTTGAGGCTCGACGATGAAGGAATTGCACGATGAGCTCAGCTTCGCAAAGACTCCTGGTATTTCTATACTCTTCTCTAAGCTTTATGATGTTCGCCTGAAAGCTTTGATACACACGTCTTCTTTTCTTCTTCTCCTTCTTGTGTTGCCTTCTGTTTATGTTGCCTTGAGATGCCTCTGAACGTTTGTTTCCTTTGAGTTGCCTTTGAATGTTTGTTGCCTTTTACTGCCTTGATACCTCTGTATTCTTGCCTTTGGATTGCCCTGTGATGACCCCTCTGAGGGCCTGGGTTTGCCACTGAGTTGCCTTTTCCGTCGCTACGTGTTGGATGCCTGTGTTGCCTCAGTATTTCTTTATCTCTTCCTTCTATTGCTTTGAATGTTTGCCCTTTTTTTACTGCCCAATGATGAGTTTTCTGAGGGCTTAGAGGATTTGGCTTTGGATGCTTAGCAGGTTCTCTGAGTTTGAGCTTTAGTTTGACAGTGGTTTATGTTGAGTTGAATGTTTGAATGTCTTTTTGATTAGGCTTGAAGCTGGACAGATCTTTGATTTTCTGGTTTTTTTCGCTTAGTATATTGCAGGTTATGGTTTATGCCTTTGACAGGTTAGGCTTGTGATGTTTAAGGCTGGAAGGCTTTTGTTATGAACTTGGGTCAGTATTGGGTTTTTGTTTGACAGGTTTAATGGCTTTGGTTGATAAGGTTCATGCAGGTCCTGGCCTTGAACAGGGTCTTACTGGTTTTAGGCTTATGAGGTTTAAGCTTATGGCTTAGCAGGTTTTGTGCAGGTTAACTGGTTTATGGCTTTCTTCCTGCAGTTTGAGTTTCAACTGCAGGTTGTGAGCTTTTTTACTTGCTTCAGGCAGGTTTGAGGTCTTGGGCATATGTTAGTTATGTTTGTGCAGGTATACTGGTTTTAGGCATATGCTGGTATGGCTTGTGGTGAGGTTTTTGACAATTGTTACAGGTTATGCTTTTTTTGAGGGTTAGCAGGTTCAATTCCCTTTTTGACTTGGAGGCTTATCAGTTTTGTATATCTTTTGTATTGGTTTGCTTCCTTCTTTTATCCATTGTGTTCAGTTTGTTTTATATTTTCTTCCTTCCTAAAGCCTGTAACCTGCTTTCTTTTTCTCTTTTTCTTCTCTCTCAGTACAGTTTGTATTAAATATTGTTTATGCTTTTGTACTTTCTGAAAGGGCCACTTCTTTGGGAAATGATGAAAATGAGTGTGTTTTGCTTGCATAACAATTTTTCTCTGCATTCTTGTCTCTTCTTCCAAATTTTGTGCTTTGTATCTTTTCAAATCTTCTTTATTGACAGCTTGGGTACCTTTTTGGATAGTAACTTGTACTTTGACAGTTTTGGATGGTTTGAAAGTTGTGATTCAGTTTGGACTTTCTGTTTGTATTGAACTATGCAGTTTGACAATTTTTGAATTGTGCAATTTTGACTTTTGTGCATTCATTTTTAGCAAATAAAAACTCGTCCCTCTTTGTGAACCGGGAGAAATCCCGTGATTTGTAGAGAGGGTTAACTGATCCCAATCAGTGGCCCTTAATGATGAACTGTAATTTTATTTATCTGTCATTGACTTTTCTCCTTTTCTCTTGCAGATGAATAATTAAAAAGGAGCACTGGAGCAAAGGATAGCAGATGAAGAATTGAAGAATAGAAAATGTTTAGGATAGTTTTTATTTATTTAAGTTTAAATCACTGTAAAATTATTGTCGTAAACAAATTGTAAACAATAATTGTACGAATAATTTAAAAGTAAATAAAAAAGTCTTTATCCAATTAATTCTTTTTATCTCTTATTGTTTATTTATTATTTAAAATTCTTTGAATTAAAATAATTGAAAAATAAATTCCAATCACTTAATCTCAGAATAATAAATAATTTAAATAAACAATGCTTTAGCAATTTACTCAGTTAAACCTGGCATTTCCAATATCCAAAGCAAAGCAACAGTTAATCAAAACAACTGATCAGGCGCATTCCCTTTTCACTGATTTCTTACCAAACACTGTAAATCCAAACTGAATGTACCCTTTGACTGGTTCAATCAAACAAACGTGAATTCAATCCAAATGCCTTCTTTTACTGATTAAGTCAAACAATGCGAATTCAAACCAAATCTCGGAATAACTTGCAAAGCATCATAGAATTAAATCTTTCTGAGAATGTGCCCACAAAAACCCTAATTCCTGATTAAATTCCAAAGAGCGTTCGCCTGATCAAAGTTGAGCCAAAATCAACCAAAACCCTAGGCCAACTGTGTGAAACATTCCAGAGCCCTGAAAATCAATGAAACCCTAATTGTGTCTTGACTGACGAGAAAAGTCTGTTTGACCGATTCTTGAGCCAGTTTGAAAAATCAGGAAACGCCTGAAGCTGCGATTTCTTGTGGAAAAATGCGAGGGCAAATTTTGGGGTACAACAGGCGGCCCAGGCAAAAATTAGGGATCAAAGCATACGACTATGTCCCGTCATCTCGTCACTTGTCTACCAGAAGAAGATTTGTCCATCGACGGTTATTAAACACCTCCACAGGCCTTCTTCTCCCTCGGAAACAGGGGCAATATTGAGTTGTCTAAAGCAATCTAATTGCTCTGTCCATCAAGGTACCAGGGTAGGTTAGGCTGAAGAACAATCAAGATGCCTTAATTCCTCGGAGAGTGAGCCAGGATTCAACAATTCTCCCCAAGCAGCTGGTCTCCAATCAGTCCTGAACAAGGCACCGTATCTCCAGCAAGTCAGCGATGCTCTCCCCAAGCAGAGTTAGCCTACTCAGTCAGCCTTATGGAAGTTGGATTACCCCCCAGCAGATCTCAACATTCCTCAGCAGAGTATACCAACATTCTTAGCAAGCATCCTCGGCAGTCTTGATCTAAGATTGTTCCCCGGCGGTATACCAGACATTCAGCGGGGCCACTTCCCCAGTACATCTCAAAATTCCCCAGGAAAGTCCAGTCCAAAAGTTTCCCCAGGAAAGTGGAATCCATCTCCCCAGCAGGAAGCTTATCCCCAGTAGATTCTGGAAGCTTGTTCCCCGCAGAGCACGAACGCGTCCCCCGACTTTATTCAGAAGGTTATTTCCCCACCAGGATATAACTGGGTTATCCTCAGCCAATTTCCATGGAAAGATTGTCCTCGACGAAGTTCTTCCGATCCCCAGCGGAGTTAATCTTCCAACATAACTTGTCAATGGTATCCCCAGCGGAGTTATCATCAGCACCTCAGCAAAGTGCATCTCTTCCCCACAGAGTTCATTCCCCGCAGGGTATTCTAGTCGCCAAGTTTATTTACCAACGAAGTCATCTTCTCCTATCGGTATTCTTGCAACTATCATCCCTAGCGGAAACGAAGCTCTTCAACATCAGCCCAGGATTTAACTTCCCGGCACCCGTCAAGGATTTACTTTCCTAGACAAAAACATACATTCATAAACATCGCATTTTCATACATTACAGCATGCATATACGCATCATGAACATACAATCTCACTTATTCTGAGAGCATCACGCATGTCATACATCATGACATTTCACACAACTAACATTTTGTCTTTTCAGGACAAAGGTTAATACAAAGTTAATTACCATCAACAGTCGCAACTAAAGATCCGATTCCTGTATCTTGCCAAGGTGTATCTGTTGACGACTAACATTACCAGACTCGATTCCTGTATCTTGCTAGGGCACGTCTGAAGAGTTCGAAGATCCGATTCCTGTATCTTGCCAGGGTGTATCTGTTGACGACTAACATTACCAGACTCGATTCCTGTATCCTGCCAGGGCACGTCTGAAGAGTTCGAAGATCCGATTCATGTATCTTGCCAGGGTGTATCTGTTGACGACTAACATTACTAGACTCGATTCCTGTATCTTGCCAGGGCACGTCTGAAGAGTTCGAAGATCTGATTCCTGTATCTTGCCAGGGTGTATCTGTTGACGACTAACATTACCAGACTCGATTCCTGTATCTTGCCAGGGCACGTCTGAAGAGTTCGAAGATCCGATTCCTGTATCTTACCAGGGTGTATCTGTTGACGACTAACATTACCAGACTCGATTCCTGTATCCTGCCAGGGCACGTCTGAAGAGTTCAAAGATCCGATTCCTGTATCTTGCCAGGGTGTATCTGTTGACGACTACATTACCAGACTCTGTATCCTGCCAGGGCACGTCTGAAGAGTTCGAAGATCCGATTCCTGTATCTTGCCAGGGTGTATCTGTTGACGACTACATTACCAGACTCGATTCCTGTATCCTTCCAGGGCACGTCTGAAGAGTTCGAAGATCCGATTCCTGTATCTTGCCAGGGTGTATCTGTTGATGACTAACATTACCAAACTCGATTCCTGTATCCTGCCAGGGCACGTCTGAAGAGTTCGAAGATCCGATTCTTGTATCTTGCCAGGGTGTATCTGTTGACGACTAACATTACCAGACTCGATTCCTGTATCTTGCCAGGGCACGTCTGAAGAGTTCGAAGATTCGATTCCTGTATCTTGCCAGGGTGTATCTGTTGACGACTAACATTACCAGACTCGATTCCTGTATCCTTCCAGAGCACGTCTGAAGAGTTCGAAGATCCGATTCCTGTATCATGCCAGGGTGTATCTGTTGACGACTACATTACCAGACTCGATTCCTGTATCCTTCCAGGGCACGTCTGAAGAGTTCAAAGATCTGATTCCTGTATCTTGCCAGGGTGTATCTGTTGACAACTACATTACCAGACTCGATTCCTGTATCCTGCCAGGGCACGTCTGAAGAGTTCAAAGATCCAATTCCTGTATCTTGCCAGGGTGTATCTGTTGATGACTGATTCCAGACTCGATTCTTGTATCCTGCCAGGGCACGTCTGAAGAGTTTAAAGATTCGATTCCTGTATCCAACCAGGGCACATCTACATAAAGAGTTTAAAGATCAACTCCTGTAACAGGCCAGGTAATTATCCTTTTTCTCAGGTACGCAAGTTCTCGCTAAAGAATCTCTTACGCGATCGACACCCAAATGGCATCTATAAGCCCATCCACATACCAACAGTTCCAGATGGCATCTATAAGCCCATTCCCGACAAGGTTCTGTCACATCTCCAGATGGCATCTATAAGCCCATCCTCCTATCCACCATCTCTCCAAATGGAATCTATAAGCCCATTTCCGCTGTCACACTGCTGATACTCAACTATGTGAGTGCAAATTTCTGGGCACTCTAGTGTTCAATCATCTTCCACCTTCGGATCACGAAAGGCACACACGCCAATCTACATCCTCAGGTCTAAGAAGATTGAACAGGGGCAACTGTTGTACCCCAAAATTTTCCCTCCCATAAATCTTCAAAGTTTTTGACAAGCATCACCTCAAATGGTTCAAAGTCTACTCAAAGGCTACACAGTCAACCATCCTCCTAAGCCAGTCAAATTAGGGTTTTGGTTCTTGCAAGGAAGTTGAAGTTTTCAAGGGCTAAATCAAGTCCCATATGCTCATACACATTGTCAAGCACCTACATGTCAAGTTTCAAGGCTCACAAGGTCAAGTTGCACAGTCAAAAACCCTAATTTCTCAACAGTCAACTGTAGGGGCAAAATGGTCATTTGACAGTCAAAAGTCAAAATTTTTTGGTCAACATCTTATTTTGAAGCCACAAACATCATTTGATCAATTCTTGATCATGATTCTCAAAGCATGGCTCAAAAAGTCTCAAGATGCAAAAGTTTCTATTTTTGGACAGTTGAAAAGTCAACTGTAACTTGACCAAGGCATAACTTTTTCATGGTTAATCAGAAAAATCCCATCCAATGCTCATCTTGAAGGGGAAGACATTTCCTACAACTCATCTTCACACTCCAAGTCCAATAAATTCTCTCACAAAAAGTTATCAATTTCAACATTATAGGTCATTTTCAAAAGTCAACAAAAAGGGACTTTAAGTCAAAGACCATAACTTGAGATTGGTAAATCAAAATGACATGGGACCAAATACATTGGTTAGAGGGCTTCAAGACCTTTCCAAAATGTCCAAGAACATGTTCATAACTTCAAAATTGAGCAAGATATGCATTGGAGAAGTTGGGAAATTTTTGTGAAATGGCCAAAATCAATTATCCTTGAAACTTCATTTTTGACAAAAGGGGCCCACTTTTTCCACTTGATTCAGCTTGGCCATGCTTCCCACGTGTCCCACAAATTATTTCAAGATTTAAAATTAATTTTTCCATTTTTATTTGATTTTATTTGATTTAATTCATTTTAAATCTTTTAAAATCAAATAAAAATCAAGAAAATTAATAAAAGGGAATATTTTGCGTTGAATAACTTTGAATCACCATCATGACCATTCCAATTTCGTGCAAGGGCCTAAATGAAGAAAGAATTCAAATTTTGGCTCAAAAATGGAAAGTGCTTCAATGGAGTTTATGGAAAATCCCAAGCATGAATGCATTGTGTTATTGGCCTTAACTCTGATCAAAACACATTACATAACATGTATGCAAGCGATCACAAACAGGGTCACGACCTAAGAAGCACCAAAAACGGCCATACACTTTTCAAAATTTCAAAGAAAAAAGAGAAACTGAAAACCTAGTTGCAGCGCCTCTCAAGCCTCCATTCCCATCCAAACACATTCCTGGTATCCCAAGGAAGCTTTTGCAATCAAAAACCAATCCAAACGTGCCCAGAATCTTAGAACTCAGGCCAAACGGTTTGCATTTTTTCTTGAAATCCTATATAATCATTCATGCGTTTTTTGACATTTTTTTGAATGGATTTATACTCATAGGGACATCCTGAAACTTTTTGTATCATTCAATTGAACAATAGCATCCCATATCAAAAACTGCCATTGATGGACATTAGGTTTTCAGAAGCTCAAAATTAGGCGTTTACACATATGGTAAAATTGGGCTACCAAACTGGTACCATTGAATTCGTGACATCCAAACGAATCATTCCATGACCTCACGCCCAATTTATGTTCAAGCATGGGCTATTCGCTATTTTTGCAGGTTGTGTTTAGTGGGGGTTTAAAACCCTCGCTATTTGATTGTATTACAGGTACAACAATGAAGAAGAAGGCTGGAGTGGCAGGACATGATTGGGAGGTTTGAATATCAGCGCGCTTTTTTTGATTTCTCCCACTAACACTTGTTTTTCTCTTATAATAATTATGCTTCAGTATATTAACAGATGCGCTCAATAGCTCAGTTGGTGGCTGAGGTGGCTTGCAAGTATTGGGACCTGGGTTCGATTCCCAGGTCCCCTCACAATTCCCATATTATTTTTCATTTGACTTTCCTGCGCAGCGCTCCAAGGAAGGTTCATCATAGGCCTCACAGATCCAACAAGCCAGGTGTCTTCAAGGCATATCCAAAGGCCACAAGAGAGGCTTACCATATGCTTCAGTCAATGGATGCACATGCAAGCAGAAAAGTCAACGAGGCCTTGCCTCAATGGGCCCAGATTCAGCATCACACCTTCCTATTTGGCCCACACCCCCTTGCTTTTCATTTCTTTTCTTTTATTATTTATTTGTTTTTGTTATTTCCTATTATTTTTAACCCTTTTATTTTATTACTAATAATTAATTTAACTAACATTTTCATAAAAAACCAAAAAAATATAATTAACACTTTTATTATTATTATTATTTATTATTTTGTAAATAAACCATAATTGAACTAGTTTTTTTTAATTAGGCCATTTTAACATTTTAATAATTAAAATAGATTTAGATTTAGGTTAGCCTAGAATTTTATTTCTTTTTCTATTTTATTTTCATAAAAAATATAAAAAAAACAAAAAATATTTTCTTGTAATTAAAATAATTAATTAGTCATTAATCAGTTTTTAATTTCATTTAATTACCAAAAAGACCAAAAATTATTTTCTTTTCTTAAAAGGGTCAAAACCTTTAGAACATTCCGATTTAATTTTATTCGCGCGCATTTTAATTTTAATTCCTTATTTTTGATTATTATGTAATTGCTCCGGATATGTAATAGTAAATAGGACCTTTTACTGTTTTTTTATTTTTCGTACTTATTTACTTAAAACGGGTCATTGTAAATTTTTGGCGATGTATAGACTCGCGCCTTGTAATAGCGTAGGATTTACGTTTCCGCAATTTATTTTCCGCACCCCCTTTAACTGTTAACTTGTATGAAAGAATGCATGCTAATTAAAAAACAAGCGTAGCTCACAATAATGCCCTGATCAAAGATAAACTTGACATGAAAACAACACACAAATACACACACCACTCCTAGGGTACGCCTCACTGTTGCCTTGCCCTCGAAACGTGGTCGTCGAGTATAGGACGTTTTAGTAAGTCCTTATGTCCATGACATGATCCAGTTGCCTCGAAATGGTTGCCTCGGAATAAAAAAGGATCAATGGCATAAGGGTAGCTTCTAAGGTGTCCTACTATTGCTCTGGTGACCACACTGTCCCTACAAACTCGAATTGACCCGAACACCTCCAACGGTGGTGCTACCTACCTCTCAATGGTGGGATGGCACTACCTAAAGGACACCTACACAGCTTAATTCCTTAGGGTAGGTAGATGACTCATAGATACTTGCTCTAAAAAACAAATCAAAACTCTTTTCACACCGACACTTTCAAAAGCTTTCAAAACAATTTTTCAAACACTCTTGAGGACTGATACAAGAGTCGATCTGAAATCTTTAAACGAAACTTTTTCAAACCCACTCACACTTTGAAAAGCAAACATTTTGAAAACACAATGAGCAAGTATCTAAGAGCCCATGGATAACCATGGATAGAAAGGGTGCTAACACCTTCCCTTTCTATAAATCTACCTTCCGAACCGAGAGACAATCTCATAAGGCATTTTGCTGTGCTTTTGTCCTGTCCATGTTGGAGAAAATAAAAGACGGTGGCGACTCTTGCTTCTGCGACATTTCGCGAACCAGCGTTAAACAGTCAGTTCCAGATCCACCGATCACACTTGGTATATAAAATATATTTGAAATTACCGAACTTTTGCCATTTTTCCTCATAATCAAAATATTACCAATATCTTCAGATGCTAAAGTATTGTCATTTTCAAATTTCACCATGTTCTTCATCGAGCTTTTTATGTTCATAAATCAATTTTCCTACCAGTCATATGTGATGAGCATCCTGAATCTAAGTACCATTGGTCCTTGAACTTTTCTTCATCTCTCATTATGACCATCAACAACATTTCTTCTTCTTCTTCACATTTTGAAAGCCTTACATTATTTTCTTGATTCTTTTTTTTTACTTCTAGAAAATCACTAGCGTAATGACCATACTTTTGACAACTGAAACACTGAATGTGAATTTTTTCAGGTTTTCGTCCACCACCTTTTCCTCTACATGCAACACCACCTATGTGGTTGCCTTGGTATGCAGATCTTCTTTGATTCGATGAATTTCCTTCTTACTGGTTTCTCCCACCATTCGAATTGTTGTAGCCTCCTCTAACTTTTTTGTCGAACCATTTCCTTTGCCTTTTTTTTCTCTTATTGATTGTGCCTGCAGAGCCACACCACTCTTCAACTTGCTTTTAGCTCTTTCAACCATTCTTTTTTCATGAGATTCAAGCATCCCTTGAAGCTCTTCATTTGTCAATGTTGATAATTATTTCGATTCTTCTATGGCTACTACCACATAATCAAATTTTGGAGCCAATGAGCTCAAGATCTTTGCGACAACTGATCTTGATGTTAATGCTTCTCCATATACCTTGATTTGATTCACCAGTTTTGTAATCCTAGTGAAGAAATCAGGTATGCTTTCACTTTATTCCATTAGAAGCAATTCATATATTCTTTTGTGAGTTTGTAACCTCACCTATTTTACCTTCTTATCGCCTCCAAATGATTTCTCCAAAATTTCCCATGCTTCTTTTGATGATTCAACATCACTCAGCTTTTTGTATTTAGTTGGACTAACACATTGATGAATTATAAAGAAAGTTTTATAATTTTTCTTCTTCAATTCTTTGTGTGCAGTGTTTTGTTCATCTTTCGTGTCTTCTGCAAATGGCGTTACTCCTTCCTGCACAAGATCCCAAAGATCTTGATTACAGAAAACGATCTTCATTTGATTACACCAATTCTTATAGTTGTTATCTTTAAGAATCAGAAGACTCGCTGGAAAATGCTTGTTCGGATGATTCATCGCGCTATACTTCCCAAGAATCACACAGCCAATGCTCTAGATACTAGAAGTTGGAATTACACCAAAACTTGGAAAATTTTGAATCAATCTTGATGAACAAGAATCAATTATTTCGATTGATATTTCCTTTTATTCTCCACTCTTCACTCGAGTGAATAAACCACATCTTGGTTGCAAGATGATTTCGCTTCACAACGATTATGAAAGAAGAAAAGAAAAGATGATTTGGGGAAGAATAGAGAAATTAGGGTTTGAGAGAAAATGGGAAGAAGAAGAATATTTCTATAGAGTTTCTCTCTGCCTTCAAACTGAAGTTTTTTTTCAATTTTTTCTCTATGCAACTGCATTTACAAATGATAGGGTATCTCTCTATTTATAGCCTGAGATTGCTTACATATCAAGCAATCTCCAACTAACCTAACTCAGCTAAAAACACAAAATATAGTTAAGTCTAAATCTGTCGAGACACTTCTTCAACATTTCGACAACTTATACAATTTCAACACACAATATATTTCGACAACAACAGGCTCTGTCGAAATAGTGTTTTGACACAAAGAATTACATTCTCAACAAAAGTCAACCGTGATTTTTTTTCCAGAGTTTGACAAAATTATCAAGAAATATAAACGCTTATTAGCTATTTATTTTATGAGCTTCTATATTAAATTTGTTAGAAGATAAACTAATGAAGTTGTTTAACACAGGTGACCAAATCTTGTCAATTTTTAAAATTTTGTTGATTTACTATCACATGATATATACAACTGTTATTTATTAATGAATTAAATCTTTTATGGTAAAAAAATTTCTTGTTGAATAATAAACAAAACAATATTTTTTGTTTTTTATTTTATACATTTTAATCATAACCAAATTTCTCATTAAAAATCGCATTTCTTTGGATTCAAGCATTTGTGTTAAAGTGGTAAACGAGTTCTTGTTAAGGAACAAAGATTTAGAAAATATCAAGTTTTGATTTTTAGTAAGAACATGTTTGGTCGGTCTCATAACCTTTCTATATAAGCTATGAGCTCTGATTATCGGAAGTGCGAAAAGAAAACAACAATGTTAATAACTTCAAACTATTTATCCGTATTGAAGTATAAATATAAGCAATTTTTTTTCTCTTCATTTTTCCATAGTCGTATTTTTGCATTTTTACGAGAGTTTCACAAATTTACATAAATGAGATATAATTATAATTATGATTTCCATATTTTTATATAAATGCAATATATATATATATATATATATATATATATATATATATATATATATATATATATATATATATATATATATATATATATATATATATATATATATATATATATATATATATATATATATATATATATATATATATATATATATATATATATATATATATATATATATATATATATATATATATATATATATATATATATATATATATATATATATATATATATATATATATATATATATATATATATATATATATATAACGGCTTCTTTCAAATATGAGTTGTTTTCCTTTTCTTTTTAATTGAGATTTGGCTAAAATCAAATTATATTGTATTTGTGTACATTTATCTTCCCGAATTTTTAGTTGTTTTGAGTAATTTAACCGGAATTTGTTTTCTAATATCTAAAAAATTTAAATTTTAATATCAAACTAATAAAAAAATTTCAAAATTTCAAATATATAAACATGTTTGTTTCATCTTTAAAAAATATATTTTTTTTATATTTTTGAAAATAGATTTTATAAAATTATTTTTCAAAATATTATAAATTTTTTATATTTATTTTTTCTAAATCGATACACTAATTTTGACATCTTATAACATATATTATTGAAAATCAAAACATAGTCAAAATCGTAATTTTTAAAAAATCGTATTTCAAAAATGATTTTTATGAAAACCTATTTAAAATAGATTAAATATTAAGTGATTTTTTTGAAAATTTGATATCCAATTTTTTTTTTTTTAATATACAACTAACCCCTTATGCATTTAGTCAACGTGGTCATTTGTAAATATTTGGTCTTATTTTAATTTAATAAATTATTTAAATTGATGGAGTGGAGTTATAGAAATCACATTTTATTTTAAAAACAGTTTTCAATTTAAACAAGAAAAAGAAAATCTTAATTATTGCAAAATTACGGTATTTTTCAATATGTTGTAGAACTTTTATATTTTTTCAAATTATTACGTTGTTAAATTTTTTTAACTTCTTTTTTATTAATTATAATATATTTTTTGTTAGTTTACAGGTTTTTAATGATTTACAATTTTATCTAACTTTTTATAATTAAATATGTTGTATATTTATTTAGTCAAATTGTAAGTGATTTATACTGGTTAGAGTCTTTGACAAATTTATCATTTTACTCATTTGTAAATAATATTGACATTGTAAATGTATTGAAAAATTTGTAAATGTATTTACCATTTTACTCATTTGTATAATTGTTTGTATAATTATAAATAGTGTATAAATATCATTGTCTTTCCTTTTTTAATTTTTAAACCGGTATAAAAAAAATTATATTTACATGATAGTTTTATTTCTCACTTTAAACAAGAAAAAAGTATCTTAAATATTCGAAGCCTTATTTATTTTTAAAAAAATTAGTTACATCCATTTGATCTTTGATCTTTTATGATGTTTATATTACTTACGAGTTTTAAATATCTTATTTTATCTCCAAATCAATGATTTAAAACTCAAAATATAACCGACAGGAAAAAATAAACAGCAGTTAAGAAGAACAAGTAGAACCTCGTAACGGCAACACATAATAAAAACATTCTTAATCCACTCAAAGAATCTGATCATCACTGACTCAGCAAACTCCGATTTACTTCGATTCAACAAACGCATATCCCTCATCACAAATCCTCTCTCTCTCTCTCTCTCTCCAATGGCGGATCAGAACCAAAAAGCTGAGATCTTTGAACTCAACAATGGAACCGTGCAGCTTCTCGTTACCAATCTCGGTTGCACTATCACCTCCTTCTCTGTACCCAACAAAGATGGTTCTTTTCTCTTCTCCTTTCTCTCTCATTTTTCATTATTTTTTTTTTATCATCTAATTGCTGATTCTTTTCTCTCTAACATCAAGGTGTCTTATCCGATGTTGTTCTTGGTCTCGACTCTGTTGAATCCTATCAGGTTTCAATTTACCTAAAAGCCCTTTTTTTTAGCTTTTATTTCTAATTGGCTTGTTTAGTTTTCAATTAGATCTGGCTATTATGCCCCTTTTCAAAATTCTGTCTTTCATGTATAACATTGATAATTCTATGAGAAACTAGAATTCTATATATCGACAAGATCTTACAATGTAATCATGGTTATAAATCTCGTCATTGGGTCTATGTCACTATCCTTGATATTGCATCAACAAATGTCGTGGTCATGTTGTTTCAACTACATTTATGTTGCTTGTTCCATTGCAGAAAGGTCTTGCTCCTTTATTTTGGCTGCATTGTGGGTCGGGTTGCGAACCGGATTAAGGATGGAAAGTTTAAACTTGATGGGGTTGAGTACTCTTTGCCTCTCACAGACCCCCAAACAGTCTCCAATGGTATATCAATTCTCTGAATGCATAATCTTTAATTCGTTTTCTGTTGGATTATGAAATGCTAATATTCGTCAACATTCATCGGAGTTTCAAGTGGAAATTTAAAACTGCATACAATTTATGATATCTGCTTGCTGATTTCCTGACCTCTATTCCAACTTTAGGTGGAAATGTTGGGTTTGATAAGAAGGTATGGGAGGTAATTGAATATAAAAAAGGCGAAACTCTTCAATCACTTTTAAGTATGAAAGTCATGATGGAGAGGAAGGTAGTGCTTATTTCCTCTTTCTATAAGCACTTTTTTTTAAGCATTGTAGCTTTAGCATAGACACTTCAGATTGAAGGTCTGACACACCAACACAACACGACACTGACACTTGTGGTTACATACAATTATTACCAGTGTCGTGTCTGTGTCATGCTTCATTGTATTACATTCACTATGCTCTTCCATTCCCTTATCTGCATTTTGTTTTTATTGTGCAAGGTTATCCTGGAGACATCACTGTTACCGCAACTTACACACTCACCTCAAGCACGACTCTGAGGCTCGACATGGAAGGAGTGCCTAAGAACAAGCCAACAATCATTAACTTAGCTCAGCATACCTATTGGAACTTAGCTGGCCATAACTCAGGCCATATACTTGACCATTCAATTAAGATATCGGCTAATCATGTCACTCCTGTAGATCAGAACACAGTGCCAACTGGCGAAATCATGCCAGTGAAGGGTACACCTTTTGATTTCACGGCCGAAAGGAGAATAGGCGACACCATTAATCAGGTTGGACTAGGATACGACCATAACTATGTCCTCGATTGTGGCGAAGAGAAAGCTGGTTTGAAGCATGCTGCAAAAGTTAGGGATCCATCGAGTTCAAGGGTACTTAACTTGTGGACGAATGCACCCGGTATGCAATTTTATACTGCAAATTACGTCAACAATGTAACTGGAAAAGGAGGCGCTGTATATGGAAAGCATGCTGGATTATGTCTTGAGACACAAGTATTCCCTGATGCGGTAAACCAGTCACATTTCCCCGTCTGTTGTGGTTCGACCTGGCGAGAAATATCAACATTCTATGTTGTTTGAGTTTTCAATTGAATGAATATTGTTGGTTAGTTTGAGTGAGTACTAAATAAATAAGGTAGACTTTGTTCTGCTTATTACTATGGTTTACAAACCAACTTTGGTTGCTCATAGAACTTTTACTTGTGTTTAAATAATTGTCTAGTGTTTGAGGAGACTCAGTTTTAAGAGCACGTCATGAGTTGTTTCATTTTAATAATTCATAATAAAGACATCTGAGTTGTTTCAATTTTTTAGACTCCCAGTAAGAAGTTGAAGTTAGTTTTAGTTGAATCATGAACTTTTTTTTTAGGATTTTATTTAATTATAAATTAATCGTGAAATATGTATATAGAGACCTAGATTATTAATTCCAAATAACATAGTGGATCGGTCGATTCTAAAAATGGGATAGCTGATAGTGGACTAACCACTATTTGACTATTTTTTGAACTAAGTGTATAAATAACCTATAAAATATTATATTTAGTGTAAAACTAAACAAATAATACAACACTTATAAAAGATTTATAAAATCAAATATGGAAGAACAATGTTTAATCATATATATATATATATATATATATATATATAATATATATATATATATATATTATATATATATATATATATATATATATAATATATATATATATATATATATATATATATATATATATAATATATATATATATAATATAATATATATATATATATATATATATATATATATATATAAACTTTTATCAAATTCAAAACATCACATCTTAAAAATCAAATTTAGCGTATTATTATATGAAAATTCAAATAAATATAGAAATCATAAATCATCATCAAAGAAGTCTTCTCAAAATATTCCCTCTAATTCTTAATCTTCATCATTTCCAATTCATGTGGAGTGGTGCCGGTTAAAATTGTATTTACTCTTTAAAGGTGAACAAGAGGAGAAATTAACATATCACCCTAAATTAAGCATGTCACTCTCCAATTTTATTTATTTCAATTTTGCTCTTGATGAAATACAAATAATTTCAGGACGAAATTTTTGGTAGAAGAGATGAAATTTCTGGTACAGAACAAATTTCCGGTACACCCCTACCAAATTTTCAGTAAGAGTAAATTTTTGGTTTATCAAAAATTTCAAATTTATGTGGCAGTACCGGAAATTTGAGTTATACTGAAATATCCGATATGTTATGTACTCAAGTTTTTTTCAACAATCAAGGTTTTGCCGACATATTTTAAAAAGTTCTGATTGTACCGACACATTTGTGCGGTCTAGAATGCATCCCCATTTGTATAAATAGGGGTTTCAGGTTATAGGGTAAGACATCTCAAAAATGTCTCTTCTTGAGTATCTGATTAATGCAGAAGTGTATTACAACAGATGCAACCATGCACTCCATTCAAGATTTCATATGGCTTTGAATCCCTTACCACATTGAAAGAAACGTTGAATGGTTTACGGCCTGATTTTGATAACAAAAGGGTGAGAAATGTCGAGTTTCAGGATGATTTGATTGATATAAATAGAAGGGTGAAATACAACCTAATCGAGTTGAAGAATAATGCAGATGTGAAGGTCATTTGGAAATCATTTCGCCGTAGGATAACTAAAGGTACGGTCGAGTTGTGTCGTACCCCCAAAATTCCCCTCCCCTTTCTCAATACACTTCTCACAAAGATCTTCAATGACTCAAGCTTGCACAAGTGTTGACTAGGTCAAACCACCTTCTAAGCACTAAGACCCCAAAATTAGGGTTTTGATTTTCACAAGGACAATTGGACTTTTAATGCTTTCAATGACTTGTATGGGTTATTATAAACCTCCAAGAATGCTCATACCAAGTTTCAAGTCTTGCATCTCAAAATTGCTCAGTCAATTGCTCAGATGACTGAAAATCAGTTGTATTGGTTAAAAAGTCAATTGTGGTCAATTTATAGTCAAACTTCAAGGTTTTTGACCAATATCAACATTTTGAAGTCATATTCATCAATTGATCAAGTTTGGATCATAATTCCTCAAGAAAAGTGCTCAAATCATCAAAGGGGCAAAATGGTCAAAATTAGGGTTTTGACTGAAAATGACTGATTTTTGACCTTTGACCTAATACATGATCTAATGACTTGAAGCATAATCTTAAGAATTCAAGGACAAAATCTTGACCTAATTTCATGGTTCAAAATATTTTTCAAGATCAAACAATTGATAGTTGAAATTTGGTCAACCGATGAAAAAGTCAACTGATACACCAAAAGTCAAACTTTGACTTTTTGATCAATATTAAGTTTCAAAGATCAAGATTCATCAAGAAATTCAAAAATATGAAGCTTGATCATCAAGAATCAAGAAAGTCAAAAAGTCATCAAAAAGTCAAACTTTTCAATACTTAGAAATTATTCTAAGTGTTTTGAACTTGATAATTTCATTACTTCATGACCTTTTTCACCAAGATGAAAGATGATTCAAAGAAAACTTTCAACATGAAAATTGTAGATCTTGATAAATTCTACAACTTTGTATTAGAGGGTTGATGTTCAAAAAATGCTTATATTTGAAGATATAAGCCCATGAAGTCATGACATTTTCATAAAACACTTAGTGAAAATTTTGACAAGTTTAGACAGATTTTTGACCTAACTTCTTGACCAATTTCCACCTTGTTCCAATTTAATTTTGTCAAAACGGTCAACATGAAGGTTGTAGACAATGTTTCAAGCTTTCCAAAATGTCCAAGAACTCGAAGATCTCATGCTTGAGCTAAGAGAATCGAAGGCAAGAAGTTGGACATTCATTCTTGAATTACAAGTCATTTTTAGGATGAACACTTGACCAAATATCCAACCATGCTGCATAATCTCACTTTGCAGGCTTCTAACTTGTGTTTCACTCTATAATTAATTGATTACACAACTGTTAGAGCCATTATCCAAGCATTTGAGCCATTATCCAAGTTGTATTTCCATTTATGGCACAAAGGCACCATTGCCATTCTTGAAAAATTACTTTAATCACAAAGTCAACTTGTCTTGAGCTTTGCACTTGTTCCTTCTGTACAAGCTTCATCTAAAAATCAGATAAACATGTTTAAATCTTCTAACCACTCTAGATAGCCATGTACCTTGCATTGAAACTATGTTTGTCAAGATTACTTAAAAAACAAGCCAAAGATCCATAACATGTGATCTTGTGATTCTGTCACTCCAAGCCTTCAAACCTCTTGCCTATAAATTGAGACATTATTTACAAGCTAAGGGACGAATTCACAAGCTCAAAAACTCCTCAAGCACCTCTCAAACCATAACTGCATTAAAAATTTCATAACTTGTCATTTCTGCCAAAAACTTCCATCTCATAATCCACTCGTGTGTAATACGGTGGAAGAATTGACTGTTATACTGGTTTTGCGTTTGTATTTGTAAATGTTGCAGTAAGAAAGAGTCGCCACCGATTTTTCTTTTATCCAACAAAGGAAAGGGTGAAAATAACAGAAAAGACCTTTCGAGATTATTTATGAGTAAGGGGGATAGATTATGGAAAAGGAAGGTGTTAGCACCCTTTTCATCCGTAGTTATCTACATGCTCTTAGATGCTAGCTCATTTGAAAATACCTTGTGTTTGTGTGTTTGAGGAAAGTATTTTGAAAGGACGTCCTTAGCGCGGCGAACTTTGTAATGTATCTCGTATTGTTGAGAACGTATACAAATTGTTTTGAAAATGTTTTTAGAAAGAGTTTTGTGTATGTGAAAAATTGTTTTATTTTGAGAAAGCATCTAAGAACTATCTACCTACTCGAAAGGTTTGTTATTTTCCTCTTTTCCTTTAGACAGTGCTATCTACTATTAGTGAGTAGGTAGCCCTATTGTCAGATGTTTTGAGGGACAATCGAGGGACATCGTACGATCACAAAGGCGACTAGTAAGATATCTTAGTAATTACCTAAGGTTTTAAGATCATTTTACCTAGGCAACGTCGAATGGGTTATCGGAGAACTTATGATCTTTTAAACCAAATGGTAGCCACTAAAATCTCTTACATTGAGAATCGTGACCGTTTATTTATCCAAAGGCAACAAGTGGAAGTACCTTAGAGGTACGCGTGTGTTGTGTTTCAGTTATTTATCTTTAAATATTTAGGTTTTCTATCGTTTGTTTTCATATCTTATCAGGCAATCTTATTAAGCATTCATCTAACAATTAAGCATTCATCTAACAATTAATTGAATAAGCATATAAATAAAGTGCGGAAATTTTGAATCTACGTTATTACAAGGCTTCGGGATGGGGGAATTACAAACTAAAATGTGAAAAAGAAATGTAAATGGTCCTAGTTAAACTATTACACTCCATAGGCAATTACATAATATTTATGAAAAATAATGCGAATAAATAAATGAACGCACAGAGGAAAAAGAAATAAAAATGAAAGGATGAAGAAAAACTCTAAGAAAAATTTCTAAGTGATAAAATAAATATTTTTGTTGTTTTTTTATTTAGAAAAGATAATTAAATTAAATTAAGAAATCTAAGTTTAATTAGTTAATTAAAAAAAGGTGATTAAAATAATTAATTAAAAATTAATCTATTTAAAAAACTAATTCTAATTATTTTTTAGTTTTTTTGACTTATGATCTTTTATAATTTAAATTAAAAAAAAGAAATGAATTAAATGAAATAAAGAAAATAAAAATAAAAACGAAATGGGCCTTGCTGCAAAGAGTAAACACGGGGTGTGAGACCTTGAAATGTCTCAAGTCCAATGTCTTAGGGTCCAGGCGTGGCAACAGAAAATGGAGGGGTGTGAGTTTGAAATCTCCAAGCCCATTAATGAGAAGGCCTAAACGCTCAATAACCTGCAAAAAAATATTGAAACACAAAAGTGCAAAACCTGGGACCCGAACCCAGAATCTAGAAGAGGAGTTCCTTAACTGCATCCTATGATTTAAGCATTTAACCTTTCAGTAATATGTTAGTTCAGTTCTAAATAACAGCATGAACATCAATATATGCTTCAAATTCAATTAAATTTTATGGATTAAGAGATTCAGATGAGAGAAGTTTACCCAACCAGAGTGATTCGGTTCGTGCGTTCTAGGATGCTTCAGGTGTGGATAGTGATTGATATGGATTTCTGGGAGTCTCAGGAAGACAAATATGTGACTGGTTTGGATCGAGGATGGCTAGAAATACAGCTATGAATTTTGACAACTTTGGAACTTTTGAGAATTTTATAGAGCTTTGTGAAGAGCTTTTGGAGGGCTTTTTAAAGAGTAATTTCATGCTCTTTATTGCTTGCAATGTTATGTATTTATAGATTAGGAGAAAAGCAAGTATGGAAAGAAACAAAGCTTTCAAGACCATGAGACAAAAATCTAACATATTGAAAGTTTGCCATATTTGGATGATTCTTGCCATTCTTGATGCTGCATGAACCTCGACAGTTTTTGTTAGTCTTTTCACGAAATATTGGGCTCCATGATGGGTAAATCCAAGCCCAAATTCATTAGCCCATTATTTCTTATATTTTATTTAATTTATTTGATTTAATTTATATTTAGATGAATAAAAATTCAAATAAAAATAAAAACAGTGCATAAATAGGTTTAGAGGTCCTTGGATATGTCATAAACATGTTTGAACCCTAAAATTTAGGTCCACTAGTTCAAAACTTCAAGTTTGCTCACTTTGCATTTCATGCATTTCCTCAAAAATTTCCCAACTTGTGCAACTCATAACTTGCTCAATTTTCATCTTTTGAAGGTGATCTGTGACTTTTTGATAAGCTCAAGATGTCATCTACACTTTATCTTTTTATTATTTTTGCATTTGGAGATATTATCTTGATATAAGTTGCCTTGACAAAAAGTGTCTTTTGCTGACTTTTTTAAATGACCTATAATGTATTAGCTCATATCTTTCAAATGAAACACTTTTTTGAACTTTAGGACAAAAGAAAAGTTGTAGGGAATTGAATTTTATTGACAATGAGATTTGGTTGGGGTAAAATTGATGAGGCATGTGAAAGTTATGCCTGATCAAAGTTCAGTTGACTTTCTCTAGGGAAACCCTAATTTAGCAATTTTGATTCTGAGGATTTGAGAGCGTTCCTTGAGGAATCATGATCAACCCTTGATCAAATGATGGACATAACTTCAAAGTGTTGATGTTGACCAAAAATCTTGAAGTTTGACTGTATGTTGACTATAGTTGACTTTTTTACCAATATAGTTAATTTTCAAACATTTGAGCCATTGACTGAGCAAACTTGTGATGCAAGGCATGAAACTTGGCGTGAGAATTCTTAATGACATCTTAGGTAACCATGGAAATCACTTGAGGCATTTGAAACTCAAACTTGTTTGTGAAAAATGAAACCCTAGCCGGAGATCCATTGTTTAGGAGGAGAATTTGTCTGGTTAATTCTTGGTCAACCTTGAGCACTTGAGGACCTCTATGAGTATGTTTTGAATAAAAATGAGAGGGAAAATTTTGGGGTACAACAGCTGCCCCTGTTCAATCGTCTTAAACTTGAGGATTTTAGATTGGCTTGTCTGCCTTTCGTATTCTGAAGGTGGAAGATGATTGAACACTAGAGTGCCCAGAAATTTGCACTTGCTTGTGCATGAAGTAACGTTGTTGGTTGATGATATCGGGAATGGGCTTATAGATGCAATTTGGAGAAGATGACTGAGAGTCGTCATAGATGGGCTTATAGATGCCATCCAAAGTAAATGTTGACCTCCAAACTGGAAAAAGTATCACAATAAATCTACGGTTGATTTTATCTGAGCCAGAGGAGGTCTCTGTATCTAACTTCGTATGAGAAGTATACTAGAATGAGTTTGTGTCTGATTGTATCTAGCAGATGTGTTAGGGAGTGTGTTGTACCTCAAAATTTCCCCTCTCATTTTATCAACATTTCTCATCACAAGGCTTTTGGAACTCAAGATCAAGCTAGGGTTTGCTCTGATCAAGACATCTCCTTGCACTGATGACCTAAATTAGGGTTTGAGTTTGCACAAGGATTTTTGGACCTTCAATGCTCAAAGTGGCTTTCATACTTCATGTTGGACCCATAAGTTTTCCCATACCAAGTTTCAAGCCTTGAATCAAATTTTTGCCCAGTCAATT